>JAVXUP010000214.1:0-641149 GCA_033070095.1 Escallonia herrerae
GACGGATTCACCGTCGCTAAAAATCCCTCGTATAAAAGCCCGTCACTAATAGTTTAGCGACGAATATTTTAATCCGTCGCTAAATATGTCATTTTTTCCGACGGATTTATTTTTAATTAGCGACGGATATTCCGTCGCTAATTATATTTTTAGAATTTTAATTTATTTTTTTTTTGTCAAATTAGCGACGGATAAAATATTTTAGCGACGGAATATTCCGTCGCTAAAAAACTTATTTAGCGACGGAATATTCCGTCGCTAAATAACTGATTGTAGGAATACTTTTAGCGACGGAATTAATCCGTCGCCAAAAGTCAATTTTTTTTTGAATTTTTTTTTTATTTTTCAATTACCCAGACCTGTAATACAATTTTCAAATCTCAACAACAACGCGCAATAATCAATACAGAAAGAAATATATATAATCAATTATAAATAAAAAAAATCATATATGTACAAGCCGGGAACCGGATATAGCCGGTTAGGAGAGGGGAGAAGAGTACAAGCCGGGGCGGGGGGGGGGGGAAGCTAGGAACGGGCACGGGAAGGGGCTCATCAGGGGTTGCCGAGTCCCGGATCTGGATCCTGCTGATCCGGGGCCGGCTCGGCCTGTCCAGCAGTGCCCTGCTCCCTGATCATCCTCACACCACTGTAGCAATGCGCTGGATCTCCTCGTCGTCCAACTGAGGCCGAGGAGCCGGTGTCTGTGGAGGGGCAGCAGGGGGTGAGGACGCTCCTATCACGGCACGAGCAGTCGTGCTAGGCAGGCCGCGTATGCGGCCTTTCGGCCGATTCACGACCTCCGGCGTATCCAGCCATCGCTTCAACCCCCCAGTACTCGCAGTTGTGACTAGCTGGACGCTGATGGCTTAACGATATGTTAGGGCATTAATTAACGAAACAGACATTGAGGATAGAAAGAAAAAACATTAACAACTTAAATAAATTGACTCACATCGATCCGCCGGGCAATATCTGAAATATAGTCGCCCGCCCGGTGCGTCTCGTCCTTGTCCTTCTTCCGCACGTGCGTCTGATTATAGGTCAGAGCTATGACCTCATCCTCCTCCAGATCCGGGTGCTCGACCGCGTTCATGTGTCGGACGATGTCGTGTGGCACCGACCCCCCCGTGTGCGTCGGATCTCTGTTCTGTCTGTTCTCAGCCCCGCTCTTACTCTTGGCGTCCCAACCTGGATCCGCAGCCCACCGATCTATCATCTCCCCCCATACACGGTGAGATATCCAATGTGGGGGATATCTCGTCATGTCCGTCATCGGGGCACCCGCGGGCAGCGCCTTCTTCGCCCGGTCCCGTGCATCGTGGAGCCATCGGCGGTAATTCTTGCCGATGTAGGCAAAGAAAGCCTGCTGCCCCAGTACCTGCTGCTGAGGCGTGTCAAACGTGAACCCCTCCTGTAAGGCATTCAATAACACAAATTAACAACATAAAACAAACTGTAATTAAACATTTACTAACGCTGAAAAAAATACTTCACCGTACCAGCCACTCCTCCCATAGGGCCTCCCTCGCAGCGGCATCCCAGTCCTTCCAGTACAGGCGTGGCTCGAAGAATCGGCCCTTCACAAGAACGCCGATCTTCGTCCTCGCCTGATTCTCCAGGATCCTGCCAAAGAAGTAATAAATAAATTAATACAGTTCAAATATAAATTAACACCCCAAAATTTTAAATATAAGGCATGAGGTGATATTTTTAGTACTTACAGGCCCTCCTGCGTGAGCGTAACTCTCTGTTTACGCTGGGGGTCGATGCGTACCCCGCGTGTCGGACCACGGCCTCGTCGAGATCCTACAAAACACAGACATTAATACAGTTCAAATATAAGGCTAGCGAAAATGTACGAAACACCGTTATCAACTATACCTGAGGTAGAACCCACGGAAGATGGAGAATGCACGCGCGTGTGGGATGAATCTGCGTCGGGCTGGGGCGACGGCTCGAGCTGGGGCTGGGGCGACGGCTGGGGCTGGGGCAACGGCGACGGCAACGGCTGGGGCTGGGGCCCCATTTGGTGTTAGAAGCATTTTAACTCTCTTTTTCCTTTCATCTCCATCTCCAACACCAATCCCACCGAACACCAAACCCTCCAACACTGCAAACACCTTAGCCGAATTCTATCATTCTTCCTCGCAAATCCACTAGCTACAGAGCCACCTTAATGAATAAGAAAACCACCACAATCACCATCTGATAGCTAATTGACACGCTACTCAATTGGTCTGAAACTACCATGGCAATGCAACTGTTAAATGCCTTTGTAGTGTCCACCATGAGGTTTGCTAGGTCGAAATCTCTTAGGGAGTACCATCTTCAAGCGAGCAGATCTTGGACTATCGATGATTCACATGCTAGAATGTCAGTGGTAGGACGGTGGTAAAGGGATATGTGTTCGTTGTGGTGTGTAACTAGCGGTCCGCAATGTTGATTGCTAGCAAAAGAAAAATAAAAGCAAATATAAGAGAAAAAAATTAGAAAAGGTATTAACGTAAGTGTAAAAATCAAAGTATAAAAAACTGCAATCAAATAATCCACCAGCTCTGAATAAAATGAAAACTTAATTGAAGAGCTTTTGATTTTGGTTTCTTAGAAAACAAAAATTGAAAAGGATTTCAAAGAGGCCCTTAATCTACGAATCTATATCTATATAATATATAATAAGCGAACCGAGAACTTCTTTGTGTGACACATCATCACAGAGATATGGCTTCTTTACTTGACACGTCATCACATTATATTTTTAATGTGAAATAAAAAGCGAAGCGAGAGTTTCTTTGTGCGACACATCATCACAGAGATATGGCTTCTTTACTTGACACGTCATCACATTATAATTTTAATATGAAATAAAAATTAATTATTATAAGTGTCCTTAAAGGTTTGAAGTATTATCTTAGATGAGGTTCTTATTTCTTGATAAGTTAATTTCCATATCACTAAGTCTTATATAATTAAAAAAAACTAATTCTAAACGTTCTACTTAATTTTGACTATTATATACTTATTAGAACTTAATTTTCACTATTATATACTTAAAATCACTCTCTAATATCAACATAAAAATTCATATATTTTAAAAACAAAATAACATACTAGGCTTAGAAGAGAAAAAAAAATGCTACAATTGAGAATATTATCTTGGATAATGTTTTTATTTCCTCATAAATTAATTCTCATATTACTAAGCCTAATATAATTGAAAAACAAATTCTAAACGTTCTAAAACTCTAATTGTTTGATGAACTAACTTATTAGGACTTAAATTGACTATTACAGTCTTAAAATCACTCTTCAATATGAATATAAAAATTCATATATCATAACATACTAGATTTAGAAGAAAAAAAAATGATACTACAATTGACAATATTATCTTGAATTGGGTTCTTATTTCCTGATAAGTTAATTTTCATACTACTTAGCCTTATATAATGAAAAACAAATTCTATAGTTTCTAAAACTCTAACGAATTGATGAACCAACTTATTCAGACTTGATTTTAATTATTCCTTAAAACCACTCTCTAATATGAATATAAAATTTATATATCTTAAAATAAAAATAACTAACTAAATTTAGAAGATAAAAAAATGATGTTACGATTGAGAATATTATCTTGGATGGGGTTCTTATTTTTTAATAAATTAATTCTCATATTATTAAGCCTTATATAATTGAAAAACTGACTCTAAACGTTTAAAAACTCTAATAATACATGAGCTAACATATTTGGACATAATTTTGACGATTGTATCCTTAAAATCACTCTCTAATATGAGTATAAAATTTATATATCTTAAATATAAAAATAACTAACTAAATTTATAAGAGAAAAAAAATAATGCTACGATTGAAAATATTATCTTGGATGAGGTTCTTATTTCTTAATAAGTTAATTTCCATATTACTAAGCCTTATATAATTGAAAAACTAATTCTAGACATTCTAAAACTCTAACTGATTCATGAACTAACTTATTATGACTTAATTTTGACTATTGTATCCTTAAAACCACTCTAGAATGTAAATATAAAAATTCATATATCTTAAAAACGAAAATAATATATCAGATTTAAATGATAAAAAAAAAATACTAATGCTACATTTGAGAATGATGTTATAGTTGAGAATATTATCTTGAATGAGGTTTTAATTTTTTGATAACTTAATTTCTATATTACTAAATGTTATATAATTGAAAAACTAACTCCAAACATTCTAAAACTCTAATTGGTTCATGAACAAACTTATTAAGACTTAATTTTGAGTATTGTATCTTTAAAACCATTCTCTAATATGAATATAAAAAATTCACATATCTTAAAACCGAAAATAACACACCAGTTTTAGAAGAAAAAAAATGATGCTACAATTGAGAATATTATCTTAAATGGGTTCTTATCTCTTGATAATCTAATTTTCATATTACTAAGCTTTATAAAATTGAAGACAGTGTTTTAAAACTTTAACTGATTCATGGAATAACTTATTAAAACTTACTCTCTAATATGAATATAAAAAATTCTTATATTAAAAACGAAAATAATATACTAGATTTAGAAGAGAAAAAAATGATGTTACAATTGAGAATATTATCTTGCATAAATTTCTTATTTCTTGATAAGTTAATTTTCATATTACAAAATCTTATATAATTGAAAACAAATTCTAAACATTCTAAAATTCTAACTATTTGATGAACTAACTTACTTGTATCCTTAAAACCACTTTCTAACATGAATATAAAAATTCTTATTTATTAAATGATGTTACAATTGAGAATATTATCTTGGATGGAGTTCCTATTTCTTGATAAGTTAATTTCCATATTAGTAGACCTTATATAATTGAAAAAAAAATTCTAGATATTTTAAAACTCTAAGTGACTGATGAAATAATTTACTAATACTTAATTTTTACTATTGTATCATTATAAACTACTTTCTAATATGAATATAAAAATTCATAAATTTTAAAAACAAAAATAACATACTAGATTAGAAGAGAAAAAAATGATGTCACATCGTGGATATGATTCTTACATCTTGATAAGTTAGTTTTTATATTACTAAGTCTTATATAATTGAAAAACTTATTCTAAATATTCTAAAATACTAACTGAATGATGAACTAACTTATTAGAACTTAGTTTTGACTATTGCATCCTAAAAAACACTCTCTAATATGAATAACAAAATTCATACATTTTAAAAACGAAAATAACATATTAGATTTAGAAGAGAGAAAAAAGATGATGCTAAAATTGAGATTGAAACAATAAAAATAATGTAATAATTGTTTATTTTTTAAAATTTATAAAAATAATGTAATTATTTGTTAATATAGTATAGTATAGTAGCTTTTAGAATCCTTTTGATTAAAATAAAAAAAAATGACGCACAAACAACGAATGACTATGCATGTATTAGAAAAAAGGTATAATTAAATCAAAAAAAATTTAATTATTATATTTGAGAACATTTAAAATCTTTAAAATGTAAAAATATATCTGCGTAATTCTACAAAACAAACAATTAACCAATTCGTGTTTGCATAAGGCCTTATGATCAAAGAAAAGACTTTTTTACTTATACTTAATTAAGTTTTTCATGAAAAAAACAACAAAAAAACTATGAGTGCACTTAATAGATATAAAAACTATAACTTGGTGAAAAATCGTCGAAGATGTAGAAAATAATTCCAACACTTTAAAATAAGGACACGTCATCTTCATCAATTGAATTTTATCATTACTAGCATCTTACAAGAAACACACACACATTATGAAAATATTAGATATTATTTGGCCATTCTGTCTAATTTATTTTTAATATATTTGAATAGTGAATTTGTTTTAAGTAATTTTACAAAACTTATTGTAATTGAATATACACTGACATTTTTTTTTTCTAATAGGACTCAATATGAAATATATTATTTTTATAGTTGATTAAATTTAGATGAATAGCAAGACGAATTAGTGAATACTAGACTAATTATGAGCTTTGAAACTTAATTTTAATTATAATAGAGTCGATTATAACTATGAGTGATAATTGATGTGAGTATGAAATAATAATTATATGAACTATTTAATCTCTACCCTGTAACCGTTAATTTAACATAAGGATATTTGTTGAATTTTACAAGCTTAATATAGTTGACAAGAATAACTCAATAAAAGTTGGTATACAAAAGATACATTATATTCTGATTAAATAAGTATCTATAGAAAAATAGTATTAAAGGCAAATATTAGATATAAGAACTATAATTTTTATGACAAATTATAGACCTATAATATGTGGAAAGCAAAATCAACTTTATCATGTACTTACCGATCAAGTATTATTTTGGTCTATTAGTACCTCAAAAGCACTAAAAAACAAAAAGGACACATTTTTACCTATTGAAGTTTCTCACACATTCGTTTCACAAAAATTAAAAAAAGATATATATAAAAAATTATTCAAAAAACATGTAACACCTTAAAAACTTTTGAAATTAAAAAATTATACTCATATGTAATATTTATAATTCAAAAGGAATACGTCATAGTCTCACAACAATCACAATCATGTTCGGTATTTAACTCTATATAGCACTAACATGACTATTTTATTACTATAAGTGTTAAGCCAATATTCATTTGAAATAATTGACAACTTATAGTAAAAACTTAAATAAGGCAAGTATCTAGCGACTTCATTATATAAGTATTTATTTTTTATAACCAAATAAGATATTTTTTTAATAATGTTATTGTCTTTTTTGTCTCATGATATGTGGTACATATTAATACACTCTTTAAGACCTTACAGTGTACTTAATTTTATAAATCGATCCGAGCTTGGCTCAGGTTACTGGGCAAATTTGATATAAACAGTCATACGCAACATACTACCACAAACATGAATAACAAAGATACAAGTGGATTTTATAACTTTGTCCAAACAGTCTTCAATGTTAATCGAAGAATCATTTCGGACTGGTGAACACAGATTTTTTTATCACAAACAAAAACTGGAAAGGATTTCAAAGATGCCCTTAATCTACGATTTTGATATAAACAGTCGCACGCAACATACTTGCACAAACTTGAATGACAAAGATACTAGTGGATTTCGTAAATTTTTTACTAAAAGTCTTTGTCCAAATACACTCTTAAATGTTAATCGAAGAATCATCTCGGAGACAGGTGAACACAGAGATTTATTAGTACATGCATCCCATAAAACCGGGGCACGCGGATAGGGTCTTCGGGGAATACTGCTGCAGGGGATAGTATAAAACTACTATTGATCCTTAGAGTACATGAATCTAAACTATTTGTGTAGGAATGAATATAAGGATCCGTGGTGAAGCCTAGATGATTTCATTTGATCAACTTCCACATGTAAAAACCTGGGAACTTGTTACTTCTGTAAACGGGCATCTATAGTATAGACTGTATGGGAGAGCATTCGTCTGAAGAACAAATTTATGACTGCTAGCTACGTAGATAAATTCTTCCGTTACATAGTGCTAATCGTGTGTAATTATCAAAAAAACATGAAATGTTACTCGTGTAGATCGTCTAATCCCCCTACCTCCTAATAATTCCAGTCCCATGATTGTTATTACTGGCCACAAAGGCTCTTAAGGAAGGGGACTGGGCAAGACCATAGGGAGCAACCATAGTATTCTGATTTCCACTCTTCTTTTTCTTCCTCTGTTGCATTCTCCTCCTTGCTATGTAACCTCTGACCCAAGGGGTCAAGTCCTCATTGACCTTGATCATTATGAAGAAGATGATCCGGTAGATAACAATCATGCTCAAGATAACGCTGAGATCCACCCATTTTGATCTGTTCACATCAATCTGGAAAACATACTCCAGTATGTACTCCCCCGGGATTTTCCCTTGCTCCGGTGTCTGATTGTCAAACATCAAGCCCTTGAGATCATTTTGGTATTGCCCCTGATGAATTAGCACGCTAGTAAGGCCTTATCATCGCTCACTATGCATATACACCAATACATCTCACCTAATAGTTGTTGCTTACCTGTAGAGCCCAGAAATGGAAACTGATATAGGACATAGGGTAACGCCAGACAGGTTTTGGGATGTCGTTGGGGAGTCTGAAATAGCCTGATACCAGCATGAATATCCCCTAACGTGGAGAAACCAACCATGGAGTCAGTAAGATATTCGAATTAGGAAAAGACTAAGGATTAAAAGTCGATTGCAAAACTGAACTCGTAGAATAAACCAAAAAGCTGACATAAATGGAGTGGGGTGCAAAGGGAGATTAGACCATTGAAGACGAGTAACAGACACGATGATATGTGCTCAACTATGAAGATCAAGGTTTTGAAACACAGAAGTAGCCTCTCAACAAATTAGCGGTAAGGCGCGTATATTAACCTTCCCAGAGGTGCTCTAGGCTGTACAACTAAACTGAGCTGATATGTGTGAGCCTGATCTCCAACCAAGTGGTAATATCTTCTTCTTTTTTTTTTAACCAAGAAGTGTCCAACCAAGTAGTATATTAAGAATCTGTCCCAATGGTTGTTATTCAGTTGAATTTTTCATATTAATGAACATCAAATCAATAGAAATTTATCAAGCATGTGAGTATGTAAGCACTTCATTTGCAAACCTGAATTCCCGCCCCTATGATGATACCCATGAGGAAGTTGGGGACAATACTGGCTATGGCCATCATCAAGCTCTCAACCACGGTAACGCTGGCGTAGAGGCACAATACGAAGAAGAGATAATGTAAGAAGCCTGGGTGGAGACGGACCATGTAATAGCAGACAGTTCCAGAGATGAAGGTTATGAGAATTAGAAATGGCATAGCGGATAACGTGTTGCTAATGACGAATGCAGTCACGCCATAGTGCCCATTCAGTCTTTCGCGTTGAAAAACCTGTACGAATAAGAAAGTCAATTAGGAGCCTAATTCGGCAAAGAGATCTTTTTCAAACTCAAACTATAGATGCATCTCGGACTCACCTTCATATCTTCAACAAAGGATGGGAAACCACCAATTGACATAAATGTGACAAAACCGAAGACAAAAGAGGCACAGGCACCCCTTGCCTGCAAATAAATCATATATTGGTTCGCTGAGAATTAGTATGGCTTAGATTAGGGAAAACATCTGTTAAATATAGTAGTGATAATACCAGAATGGAGTTGTAACCGGTTCCAACATCCAAATAGATGGTTCCAATGCAGATAGTGACCACGATATAGATCACAAGCCTCAGCCAGTAATATCCAAAGTCCCTTGACATGTTAACAAATGATCGCTTGGTTAAGGTAAAGGATTGCATCAAGAAACTAGCCTGACTGCCTCCTGAATCTAACACAGTTCCTTTCTGCAGTACATAGCATTAAATGCCATCAGAATGTTGATCCAAAAGATGATGAAAGATTGTGAATACAGATGTTATCGGACAGGTTACTCACAATTTTGGACATCTCCTCGACCTTCTCTTTTGCTAAGTAACAGTATTGAGAAGTACGATAATATTCAATAAGGGTTCTGATTGCTTCAGCAGTAGTGATTTTCTCCAGAGGGTCATCATGTAATTCAAACTATTTGATACACAAATTAACAAACAACTTTAGTACAGATATGTTGAACCAGAAGGAAAGAATGAAGTTAAATTTTTTATACCCGCAGTTTCATGGATCCCTTCAGGGTTGCCTTAACTTTGTCAAAGTCAGAATTGATGCACCGAAGAAAATGATCAGATGGGTTTCTCAGAGCAGGACATGGGAAGCCAGCTTGAGCGAAGAACTACATTACACAACAATTAAACATGTTTTTCACACGAACTACAAATTTCTAAAAAGCAATGAACATGTGCTTTGGTTATTCCGCATAGAACTGAAAGATATCTTGCCTCATATGCTTCAGATGCCTGACCAAAGTAAACTGTCTTTCCTCCAGAAAGCAAGTACAAGTGATCAAACAGCTCGAAAACTTCACTGCTGGGTTGATGAATAGAAGCTATGACAGTTCTGCCATCTCTAGACAGACCTCGTAATGTCTGAGTCACGAAAAATGCTGATGCACTGATACACACAACATCCAAAATTTAAGAAATTAGCATTCCTGTAGTCCTGTGTCCAGGTCCTCTACAGTTCCGAGGGAACTGAAATGTGAGTTCTGCCACTAAGCGGTCCACTTGTTGCTAAGAAGATATATTAGCGGGAATGAACGAGTGGCAAAACCCACCTCTACAGATCCTTTTGTTGCTAGTAAGATAAATTAGTGATAATAGAAGAACGAGTGGCAAAACACACCTCTGCAAATCCTTTTGTTGCTAAGAAGATGAACTAGCAACAGCTTCCACCCACTCCCCCACCTCAAAAAAAAAAAAAAAGAAACAAAAGCACTTAAACATGCAGACAATACCCTACCTGTCAAGGCCACTGGTTGGTTCATCAAGGAAGAGCAATCTCGGCCTCATAAGGATTTCGAGGGCAATGCTAACTCTCCTTTTTTCTCCACCACTGATCCCACGCAAGTGCCAATTGCCAATAACCGTATCAGCACAGTCTTGAAGACCCATTTCTACAATGGTACTCTCAACCAGCGCCCGCTTCTCGGACCAAGGCATCTTATCAGGGAGGCGCAGGCGAGCTGAATATGAAATTGTTTCACGAACCGTAAGAGTGCCAATCAAGTTGTCATCTTGTGTTACATAAGCCTGATTTTCAGTTTGAATTTGTAATTAGGAAAACATTATAAGTGCAGAGCTTTCTTTATTGATTTGGGAGCCAGAGAGACAAATTCCTACCAAGCAACTCCAATTCTCTTCACGACTTAAACTATAAATGCATTTGTTTTAACAAGAAATCCAAGCTTATATAACATCAGCACAATTGCATACCACAATACGGCTAGAGTGCACAAATCTTTCTACATAGAAACACAAGTTGTATTTTCTTCTTCCAGAAACATACGTTAGTTGAAGCCCAATCCATCTACAGTTCAGAAGGACTAAAACAAGGAAATTAATGCTTTTCAAATTTCAACATATATGCATTTTGGGGAAGTCATTTTAGGTCAATTAGTATAAATATATATAGCAATAGGTCAACTACATCTAAAAGCACTTGTTGCTTTTGCTAACGAGTGCTTTCAGCAAACAGGAATGAAGAAGGTAATCAAACGTTGCTATCAAATTGAGAGATTGAACCCAAGAAGAAAAAACGAGTTAGCCTAACTTTTTGATATTTTATGCGTATGGAGAATGATTTTAAAGCCATTTAGAAATCAACTCAATCAAGTACCAGTACTAATGCCATGGCGGGACATAACTACATAGTATGCTGATGAAACTGTAACTACTCTGAAGGTTGCCTCGTGGGTACGTAAAAACATTTTTGTTCAAACTTTTGGACAGTGGCATTGCTCTTATGTAAAGGCGGATAAAGGGTGGGGTTCCTCCCCTAAACTGGGGAACGATTTATGTTTTCGCTCAAGATCCTCTTTAGTTTGAACATAGAAATCTGTTCGATTAGATCCATACAGTGGTGCTTCAAGCGTGCTTCTTCAACTAATCAAACCAAGTACCAAAATTGCTCTAACCTATGGACGTATAAACATGCATGGATGAATTTGCAGTAAACTTGAGATAAACGAAGTGGAAAAGAAAATACTCACAGCAGTACCAAAAGAGAGCTTAGTTTTGCGACCGTTGAGAAAAACGGAGCCAGAAAGGAAAGCATTGGCAGCAAGGCGGCTGGCGAGTGCATCAAGAAGGGTAGATTTGCCGGAACCAGAAGGTCCCATAAGTGCAGTGAAAGTTCCTGGCTCGGCATACCCAGTAAGCCCCTCCAGTACATTCTGAGTGTCGCCATTACTGAGAGTTACCATCACAGTTAGTTCCTTCCAAGCCAACCTCGCTGAAACATCCCCTATGAACTCTGTGTTGGCCTTTTCCTTCCACAAGGTCTCACTCAGAGGACTTAACCCTCCAACCACCTGCAGCCCATTTCCCGTAGGGTTGTTTGCCTCTATTTCCATCATTATGTCCTTTCCAGAAGAGTTTGCCATCGTGAATCCCCCTCGTTATCACCTTTCAAATCTGGGTTTTGCAGATCAATCACGAGAAAAGATGACGGTAAGGAGAGAAAGACGTGAGAAACTAAAAGAGCAAAGGAAATGGGTTTTGTATGGAGAATGAGGGTGTTGTGAGTTTGACTGACTTGTGGGAGGATCACTAGTAGGAATATCACATGCAAAAAGAGCTTTGTAGGGGACTTTTGGCGTGATTACCGACCGTGTAAACATCCAAATCCAAATACTCAACTAGTTGATCACTTCTTCATCCATCCATCCATCCATCCAAAAAACTGTCT
Organism: Escallonia herrerae; assembly: GCA_033070095.1. NCBI lineage: Eukaryota > Viridiplantae > Streptophyta > Magnoliopsida > Escalloniales > Escalloniaceae > Escallonia > Escallonia herrerae. The sequence continues at coordinate 12,386 of JAVXUP010000214.1, forward strand.
GTCTGTCTGTCCGTCCGTCCAAGTTCAACGAAAGAAGTCTTATAACTGGTAACAACCATCCACTACCCAAATACTGGTTGTAAACTCAATGAATGAATAACACCTATCTTTAGTGTGAAGAAAGAAGGAAGTGCAGGACCTCATCTCGGTCTTTGATTTGGGCGCTCATTAATTGGTACTGGTAGATGTTGGTGGGAATACATTTACTACAAACCGACCCCATTAAGCCTTTTGCCTATCACCTCATTACACCTACTTTATGGTCGGACAGGACTATTACTATTATCCCTAAACATCAGCAACTGAATTTCATCCTAACTAAGAAACCAAGAGTCTTGGAAGTAGATCACGTCATTAGTCCCGATCCTTTGGGACCGTGGAATTAGGAAGGTGAAGCGATCGGAACATGTTCAAAAGGGACATCCATAAATATATTATATCCGACAGTCTAAGATGGTCATAGAATATTTTTCAACGGTTGGTTGCAGAACAAAATCAAAAGAAAGCCTTGATAAACTGTACATTTAATCGTTCGAGACATATAATGAGATTATGCGCCCAAATAACGAGAATGAAAAACTGCACAAAAGGCAAGATTAAATAAACTATACTAAAAGATAACATGATTATTTATTGCGCAACAAAATGTAGAAGAAATAACTGCATCCTAACAAAAGATAACTAACTTTTAAAATGAAATTAAATGAACTTCTTGTACTTGGAGTAAAGTTATTATTCCTTTTATTTTACTCTCATATTAATTAATTTCATTTACCCTTGACTCAAAGAAACAAATGGTAGTATGTCCTTCCTTAGAGATGTTTAACGGGCTTGGGTCGGCCCAGCCCAGCCCAGGCCTATTGGACCTGCCGTGAAACCGGGCCGGGCCAGTGGGGCTGCAAACCAGGCCGGGACGGGCCGGATGAAGGGGAAATCTGGGCCCAGTATAAGCCCTGGCCCTAGGCCCAATATCTAGGGCCGAGCCCGGGCCCTATTTTTTTTTGTATTTTCTTGTTATTCAAAGTAAAGGCTTGAATTACGGTAATTTCTTATTATTATTTAAGCAAATTGTAATGTAATACTGTGACTAGGATTCTTGTTATTATTTTAGCAAATTGCTCTCTCTCTCTTATTTACATCTCTCATTTTTAAATTTCTTCTTTCATATACTCTAGACATGTCCAATATTCACAATTTAACGAATGTAATCTTTATCATTTTATTTCATTACAAGTCATATATATATATATATATATATATATATATATATATATATATATATATATATATATATATATATGTATGTACATATTTATTTGTCTCTCATTTTATTTTTTATTATATGTTATACCTTTTCATACTTATCTTGGTGAGTTTTATTAATAAAATCTTAACACATAACAATTATTACTATTTGAAAGAGACTATTTCTACTATTTGATATTTTACTTCTTCATCCGTTTCTGAAAGAATAACAATTATTTTTTAAAGTGATTGAAAACTCATAAAAAGGTAAAAATAATATTATTATTTTACTATCTATTTTGTTATTATTATTTAGTAATATAAATACTAGCTTTTTATATGTATTTTAACAGTTATTTTTTACGCACGGTACCAATACTAATTTATATGTAAGAGGGTAAAATTAGTCGGTTTGGTATTTATTAACAAATAAGTTCAGCCCATCCTCCAAGACCGCCAAGGCCTCTTCAAGGAGGCTCATGATTTCTCACGGTTCGATTGTAATATTTGTAATCTAATTCTTGTTTTACGTCAAACATATCTTTGATTATTGCACCAAGGAAGAACGATCATCATAATTCATATTCAGATTTATTGCTCATTTGATCATCGTTGAACACGCACACTTATATATAATAATATGTGTATACAATAATACTAGGCCAAAAGAGGGCCTGTGTGTAGGGCCAAAAAATAGGGCCAACCTTAGGGCCAAAATGGAGCCAGTTTTCTGGCCAAAAGAGGGCTGCGCCGGGCCCGGGCCTGTTTCTCAAATAATTCGGCCTGGCCCTGGCCCAAGCCCTAAAGGGTTAGGGCCAGTCCGGGCCCAAAAAAAGGCCCGGCCAACCCGGGCCAAAAACGGGCTGGGCCAGCCCACAGGCCGCTGGACCTTTTTGACATCTCTATCCTTTCTTTGTAATTTACTACAAGAAAAAAAGCTTTTAGCGACGAAAAGTTCTGTTGCTAAAATTTTTAGCGACGGATTTACCATAGCTAAAAGTCCCTAGTATAAAAGCCCATTTTTAAAAGTTTGGCGATGAAATTTTCAAATATGTTGTCTAATATTGCACTCTTTGCGACGGAGTTATATTTTACGTATTTTAATTTATTTTCTATTTTGTAAAATTAGCGATGAAACATTCTGTCGCTAAAAAGATGATAGTATGAACACTTTTAGCGACGAAATTAATCCATCATCAAAAGTCAATTTTTTTAAATATTTTTTTATTTTTCTATTACCCAGACCTGTACTAAAATTTTCAATTCTCAACAACAACGCACAATAATCAATACACAAAGAAATATATATAATTAATCATAAAAAATATTTATTATAAAAAAATCTCATGATGTACAGGTCGGGAACTGAATAGAGCCGGTTAGGGAAGGGAAGAAGAGTACAAGCCGGGCGGGGGGAACAAGCTGGGGCCAAGCACGAGAAGGGGCTCATCAGGGGTTGCCGAGTCCCGAATTTAGATCCTGCTGATTCGGGACCGGCTCGACATGTCCAGCAAAGGTACCCTGCTGATCATGCTCCCTGATCATCCTCAACACCACCGTATCAATGCGCTGGATCTCCTCCTTGCCCAACGAATGCTGAGGAGCCGGCATTTGTGGAGGGGCAGCGGGGGGTGAGGACGCTCCTATCATGGCACGAGCAATTGTGCTAGGCAGGACACGGATGCGACCTTACAGCCGATTGATGACCTCCGATGTATCCAGCCATCGCTTCAACACCCCAGTACTCACACATGTACTAGTGGACGCTGATGGCTATCCGGACTGCTGCTCAGACCCCCTAAGCTGTTCATACGAGGCCTGCAAAAATAATGATTTAAAGATATGTTAGGGCATTAATTAACACAACAGACATTAAGGATAGAAAGATAAAAAATTAACAACTTAAACAAATTGACTCACATCGATCCGTCAGGCAATATCCAAAACATACTCGTCGGCTTGGTGCGCCTCGTCCTTGTCCTTCTTCCGCACGTGCGTCTGATTATACGTCAGAGCTATGACCTCATTCTCCTCTAGATCCGGGTTCTGGACCGCATTCATGTGTCGGACGATGTCGTGTGGCACCGACACCCCCGTGTGCGTTGGATCTTTGTTCTGTCTGTTCTCGGCCCCACTCTTACTCTTGGCATCCCAGCCTGGATCCATAGCCCACCGATCTATCATCTCCCCCCATACAGTCGGAGATATCTAATGTGAGGGATATGTCTTCATCTCCGTCATCGGGGCACCCTCGGGCAGCATTTTCTTCGCTCGGTCCCATGCGTCGTGGAGCCATCGACGGTAATTCTTGCCGATGAAAGCAAAAAAGGCCTGCCACCCCAGTGCCTACTGATCAGGTGAGTCAAACGTGAACCCCTCATGTAAGGCATTTAATAACACAAATTAACTACAGAAGACAAACTCTAATTAAACAAATACTATCACAGAAAAAAAAAATATTTCACCGTACCAGCCACTCCTCCCATAGGGACTCCCTCGCAGCTGCATCGCAGTCCTTCCGGTACAGAGCGACTAGGAAGATCTCTGAAATGCCTCATTTTAAAAAAAACAAGGTCCTCTGTGTGTGTGTGTGTGTGTGTGTGTGTGTGTGTAGGTGCGTGTGTGCATAACTAAGCAATTTTGGTGGGAGCAAGCTCGATTGGAATCACTTGGACTGCAAAAGACCATTTTAGAGCTCCGATCATTCACGTCTTTGCTAGTATCAGTGAAGAGGAAGGAGCAGAAGGTCACCTTCACGTCATTGCGTCATTCGGGTCGATTAAAGGGAAAAGCCCCAGAATGCACTTCTGACCACATTTCCATCCTCCATTGTCATCATTTGAGAGGGTGTTTCCTAGGTTCTCCAAATGGTTTTTCGTTTGACCTTGTCAATTTCTTTACTTTCAGCTGTTGGTTGATTTTTTTTTTACTCAAGCGTTGTGTGTAATGTTTGATTGTCAGGGGAGGAGGAAGGGCAGAGGCTTGCTAATGCACCTTGGGTTAGGCTAAAGGGTTCGATCTAACGGCTTTCTCCAGATGTTTGGGTTGCACGTTACACTAGCAAGTCCAGAGGAAGTGTCTCTGATCCTATTTTTGGAATTTTCTGCCACTTCTGCAGGTTCTCTCTCTCTCCCTCCCCTTCCCCCCCACCTCCCCCCCGTCCAGTGGTAGAACCAGGATTTCATCCCAGGGGGCTAAAAATATATCGAATGAGATAAATATTTTTATAAGTAAAATAGCACACAAAAATAATGTGCACTTTTTGATAAAACAAAGTGCACTTTTCGACGAGGCTGAGTTCTGAATTGTGTAAATGGAAAATTGTGGTGACGAGGTTGGCAAGGACCTTTCGACCAATACGCTTGTCGAACTTTATCTCAAACATTAGGATCATAATTCAAAATATTCGGACGCAACCCAGGATCCGCAATAAGCTCGTCAGAGTTGAACTTATCACTAACTCTGCTTGAATGTCTGGAATGAATATCACGATACACAATGGGAGCCTTGTCCCTTACTGTTGGAATTGGAGACTGTTGAATAGTATCTTGATTTCTACACTCATTCTTATTAGACTGCAATAACTTTTCCACCTTTGCTTTCTTTTGAAAGAACTTTTCCATTCTGAAAAAAATATATATTTTATTTTAAATATCAATCCATCAATTATCAATCAAATAACCTAGTTAATTATAAATATTTTATTCTTTTACTTTTTCAGTCATGTTCTATTATCGCGTTAACCTAATTAACCTAATTTCAACCCACCATTTAACTAAATTACATATCCGACATCTCAATCCAATTGGGTCTCATCCTCCATCAACCATCTCAATTCTCAAATGCTCAATGCACAATTAACAACCTATAATCAGCAATTAATAATTTCAATTTTCAAATGCACAATTAACACAACCTAAAATTATCAATCAAATAATCAATGCTCAAATGGGATAAAAATCCAATTGGGTCCCATCCTCCATCAACAATCTCAAATCTCAAGTGCTCATTGCACCATTAACATCCATAAAGCATCAATTAATAATCTAAATTATCAAATTTACAACTAACAACCTAAAATTATTAATCAAATAATCAATTCTCAATAGCAAAAGAAATTGTTCAAAATGCACACTGACCTCAGTCCTTAGAAATCAGAACGGTGTCATTGTCGCAACGTCGCTGGCGGTGGATTCTTCGCCTTGACCACCGGTTATTGAGGCTCAGAAGTCAGATCTGCTTGAAGTTCACTATTTCATGCACCGTGATCGCCAACCGGTGAGGTTCGTCACTTCCTCAGTTCGTCCGCCGGCTTATAGATCTAAGCTAGATATGGCCGAAGTTAGGGTGGGGACTGCCGGACTGGGGAGGGCCTTCGCGCTTCGAAATCGAGGATTCGACAGACGTGAGATGACGACCTCCTTTGTCGTGAAGCCGTGAGGCCATCCGTGACTCCGTGAGAGCAGGGGAGGACGTTGAGACCTTGACGACGACCGGCATTACCGATGAGGCGATGAGCCAATGACCGGTGGTTGTGGACGGTGCCGCGATGACTGAGAGAGTGAAAGGTGACTCCGGTGACCGGTGAGAGTTCAACCGTCGACGGGGAGTCAGAGACGATGGGAACTGAGTGAGACTGTGAGAGCCGAAAGGATGAGGAGAGAGAAAGTCACGAGTGAAAAAAAAACACTATATATAATTTTTTTTCAAAATCTAAGGGGGTGTTATAGCCCCCCTCCCCCCCCCCCCCGGTCGTACATATGTAGTTCCGCCCCTGCCCCCGTCCCTCCCTATCCCTCTCCCTCTCCGTCCCTCCGTCCTTCCCTCTCTCTTCCTTCAATCTATTCGCCTTCTCTTGTTTAATTTACTCTTCATTTCGGTATTATCTATAGTTTCTAACTGGGTTATGTTACTTCTGTACATTATGTTGTGTGTTTGGGACATACAATTAAGCAAACGGGAACATAAGAGTGAAATGATCTATACCAACTGACCCCAACCCCCAAAGTGTTAATCCGTTTTATGAATAGGGATATCTCCTCTTAAGTTTCGAATTACGAATCAAGTATTTAATGCCAGGCCACAGGCTTGTGCTAGGGATCCATACTGCGAGACACGTTGGTACATATTTTAAGTGTTTCTTATCAACGTCACTGACCTGGCCAAACCAGAGCGTGCAACTTGCATCACTTAACCCTAAACTTGTGCAAAAGTGACTAATTAAGGTGTTATTTTCTTTAGCCCCTCAGAGCAACTAAGGAAAAATGAGAGTTTGCATGCTTTTTAGGGAACCTCATACCCAGTGCCCCATTTGGGAGCTCCATCAGGTAGCAAGCTCCTTTTTGGAGCCACCAGCCTTTGGTCCTTTATCCTTCATTAGTCTTGTGTTTTCTTCAAGCTGCCAACCCCGAGCAAGGGCACACCCACCTTGGATAGCGGTCGGGTGGTAGGCGTCATAGGGAGCCCTAGGTATGGAGTAATTCAAGGTTCTACCCTCCTCCCTCTTACACACTTCTCTACTTACTCTCCATACCTCTTTATGGCCGTCTTGTGTTGTGTTCACGTGTCATGCACCCTGGCAGCCTAGCTATGGGTACCACACATTTTTCCTCCTCTACTACACCTTCCCATACACTCTATGTCATGGCATGCCTCATGTCTCACACACCACGCATGACTTCCTTACCACCATGTCACCTTGCATAGTTCGAGCACCACTCATGTTCTGCACCCACCATGGAGCACCTTGGTGTATACGCCTATGCTATATTACATGGACTCTTCAAAATGCATGAAGTACCCGTGTCGGACACTCAACACTTAGACATGGGTATGGGATATGTGTCTGACACATCTCTAAGGATATGCCACTAAGAACACTATCTTAGAAAGTTTCTTTTAATTCATTATTGCTTTGAGATGACATAAGATTTCAATTAAAACAATGTGCCTTATTAAAAGCACCATTTTGCCTTAGGATTAACTGAAAAATAGAAATAGATAAAGATATTTTGCCTTGTCCCCGTGTTTTGGGTTTTGAAAGTTAGGCGAATTCGACTCTTGGACACGTATCTGACTCGGACACCTGTACCGAGTACATGTAACTTAGCACCTATGTCACCACGTTGGACCACACTCGTGTTCGACCTTTAGACATGTGGGTACTAAGAACACTTAAAAACTTTGCATGCTTTGATATATCCTATGCCATGCCGCCATGGCCAATACTGCACCTAGTACCTTGACATCCATCGGCCGTGTCTGTAGGCCGTTCATAAGCTACATGCACCCAACACTATTTTTACCGGAGAGGCCCTTGCCCGTCCATCTGATACATGCTGCTGAGACTATATCTGTACACCAAGGCTCTCGTGCCATGCCTACATTGTATGCCCCTAGCACAAGATACTTCATTCGCGTCCTTGCAACACGCCATTCCCATGCATAGATATTTTAGTGCTATATTCAATAAACACACGCCCTGTGTCTGTTCATGTATACACCACACACCCTTGGTCTTGGTCATAAAAATGTTTTGATTTACTCGTTGGATTGTTTGACATTCCTAGGGGCTCTGCTGGTAGTGCTCCGGTATAAAGACCCTTCGCTATGGATAAATTCATTCTCTAGGAATCTTCATCTGGGTTACTCATATGAAATTAGGAATGCCTGAGCCGTCACCAATGATCATCAACGTCCCTAGGGTTATGACCTGTGGGTCACTCCCAGATTGAAGCAAGTGGAGGGCATCGCCTTGTCCGCTTGGGGTGTGGCTTCCCTACCATTATTAGGTTCGTTACATTTTTAGACACTCTCATGAGACTCAGTAGGAATATTAGACTAGTGGGTGGATCAGAGGTGTTTTTTGCTCACACTGGGCTTCCCTACCACTAGTAAGTTTTTGGTGACTCTAGACGCTGCCTCGAGACGTACCAAGGTATTGGACTAATGACTGGATGGAAGGGTTTATCGGGTCACAATAGAGATGGAGTGAGTCAGACTTTCTAGACACGCTGAGCGAAGCTATGCAGTGCAGACTTTTCAGTCAAATGAGTACAGTGGTTCAATGGTACAGCTAAATAGCAAAACGTGGAGGACTCTTGGCGAGGTGACATCTTTGGGGAGCGCCATGTGTCACTTGATTACTAGACATTTTCAGTAGCCTATAAACAGTGGATTTGACCTCATTTTTCACATTTTCACTTTTTCACTTTCACTCTAAAATCTCAAAGAGAATTATAGAGTGAGAAATTAGTTTAGCTGTATATCCTGTCATTGGATGTAAGCACTTGACATAAGCATTAGATTTTGGACTTACGACTTATCCCTGTATTAACTCCATGTGTTCCCCCTCGTTGCACTACCAATTCTCCAGCTCTGTCTAGGTTGCTCTGTTCCTGCCTTTGCTAACATCCGAATCGGACTATAGTTTTTGTGGCTCCTCTACATGTATGGCGACCTTACTTTCTTGGCATCAGTATCGAATACTCTCTCCATCCCTAAAAAAATTGCTCAATTTTGACTTGGCACGCATATTAAAAATATAAGTTATATATAGTGTGTTTTTTATTTTTTCCCTAATGAGAGATGGGTGGATAAAAGTGGGTCACGAGAGAAAAAAATTGGTTAGTGAAAGATTAAATTTGGAGAGAGAAAGGGAGAAGGAAGTGAGCCAGGAGAGAGAAAAATCTTGGTGAAGCATTAAACGTGAAGAGAAAGATAGAATAAAAAAAGTTCAGAAAGGGTAAATATGAAAAAACACCTACAAAATCTTTCCTGATTTGGAAAGTGATCAATTTTTTTAGAATAGCCCAAAATGAAAATTTGAGCAATTATTATAGGACGGAAGGGGAAGTTAATACTGTCATGTGTGATATTTGAAAGCACAAGCCGTCATTGGGCTACATCGGATGCGCCTCAATATTGCCATGTGTTTAATAGCATTGAACGCCATTTTCTATTTTTGAATTAAAAATTTTGGTTTCTAGATTATATATGGGGAACTTCCCATTGTTTTGATGTAATTCTTTATGCTTGATGCGGTAGAAGTATTTTTTTTTTCACAAATCAGAAAGGAGAAAAAAAGAAAAAGGAAGAAGAAGAAGAAAGAGATGTCATTTTCTTTTCCACATATATTTTTTGTTTATGTAATGATCTGTTCATTTAAAATGAAGGGCAAATTACATCAATATCCCTGATGTTATGGCATAATTACAGTCAAGGACAACAAGTTTTAAAATGTAACATTCCGTGACCAAACACTTTTAAGATGTATCAGTTGTGTCCATCCGTCAGGATTCCGTCCAAAAAAGTGTACTTTTATATGATGTCATCAATACGTATTTTTAAAATGACAATACTACTCCTTGTACTGTATATACTAGATATTCTTAAAATTTTTAAATTAAGATTTCAATCTTTAATTTCAAGATGAGGGTTTTATTGATTTTCTCTCCATCTTTGCAGTCTAATTCATCAAAATTTCTCAATCTGCATCAAAATCCTGAGGGTCTCAATCTCCAAATTAGGGTTTTGAAACCCTCATTTGCAAATTAGGGTTTTGTTGAAACCTTAATTTGCAAATTAAGATTTCACTGAAATCCCTAATCTGCAAATTAGGGTTTCATTGAAATCCATATTTTCTCGCTGAAATTGTTGAAACCCTAATTTGCAGATTAGGGTTTCACTGAAATCACGCTGACAGACTTCCTTCCTCTCCCTTCCTGCCTCCGCCTCCTCCTCCCTTCATCACCACAACCCCACCACCCGCGTCCTCTTACGCACCCCCACCAACCGGATTTGCCTCGACATCGAGCCCAAGCTCCTTCACCTCCTCTCCGCCCATCCCAACATCATTCACCTCTTCCACATCTACGAGGACGACGACGTCCTCCTCCTCGTCACCGACCCCTGCGACTCTCCCGATCTATTTTTGTTGCGTCTCCAAGGGCCCCCTGTCCAAGCCCGAGTTGGCGGGGATCTTGAGCTCGTTGATGGGCGCGATCAGTCACTGTAACCGGCTGGACGTGGCGCACAGCGATCTCAGGCTCGCCGATTTCGGATCTGCAGAGTGGTTCGAGGGGAACGACTGGCGGGCGATGAGCGGGGTCTTCGGGACCTTGGGTTTGGGGGGTTTGGGGTGGGGGGTGAGGGGAGAGTAATGGCATCATTAATATTTCTTTTTCTTTTTTTTTTTAAATAAAGTTCCAACTTAGGGGTAATATAGTCTTTTTATTAAAATCATTAGGGTTTTTGAGATTCCGTTTGGTCAATGAATATAAATGCAATTTGTTTAAACTATTGTGCTTACTTTTAATTATACTCTAACCTTATAGGTATAATTTGCTCTAAAATGAAAATTTGAAACTTTGGATTGTTTGAGGTACGTTAAAACAAAATCTGAAGAGTAATGCTCTCTGTGTTGGACATCTAGTCGGAAGCCGATTGCAATCATTATAGGTTCGAATGCCAAGGGCTGGCATTGGGATTTATTCAGCCCTCCAGAAGTCCCATCATTTGGTAACTTGTGCGTCACATATCCCATGGTAGACTACAGCTGCTTGTGTGCATAACAGCTTTTATCCTATTTATTTATGCCTGCTATCAATTGAACATGAGTGAAGCTAGTGTGGTTCTTGAACTTTGCATATACGGATCGGGCTGGCGTAGTTTATCCACCACGAGGCATTTGTGCGTGAGATGTCCAAATGCACGTAATATAGGGATGAGGCCCTGTAGTGTACGTACGTTATATTCCAATCCAACAAGAAGTAACGATTCACTTTAACTCGCATGTGTATTTGGGTGAGTGTCGACTACCTTCAATTTGTCGTCTTTGACAAATCATTGGGGGTTCGGGCTGTTTTTGTTATCCTAGTTATGATTATAGCTTATCAAGCATGCATGCATTAAGTCACGTTAAGCACTTAAATGATAGCGTCTAAAATTACCCCTGTGCGAGCCCATTGTTATCGTTCCTAGAAGCTTATTTTTCTGCCCACTATTGCCATTTCTTTCTTTGACTATGTCCTTCCATCCTGACTTCTTGTTTTAGCACATTAGAAATTAAGCTATAATAATGGGTTATAAACAGGAGAAACATTGATTGTTTTGTTTCTTTTCTATTGTTACTATTCTGTTTTTTCCCTTTTTGGTGGGTTTTCTTAGAAGGATGAAGGACTTGATATCTGAATCTGAACTTAGATGCTATGGTTCAGATCTTTGGATATCAGTTTCCCTTTGTAATTAGACTGATAAAAGCTCCCACTAAAATTGAGCTTTATTTGAATCTCGCTTGAACTCTGCTTGTGCCCTCTGTGTTTTTCCTTTTTGTTCTTCCCCTATATAGTGATCATGACAAGTAAAAGGGTATCAAGCAATTTTGGATATGCAACAGGTACCATCAATTATCAACATTTTGGTGGTCCAATTATCAACTCTTGGAGTTCCTGGAATTTATATGTTCGTGCTCTATTAAGTTTCTCTTTCTTACTTTGCCTAAAGAAGCGGAAGATGGTTCCGACTGGCATAGCTATGTATAAAGGTTTGTCTAAATTGGCCCTTATAAAGTCATAACCACAATTCTTAATTCATATTATTGGGTACACTGCAATTAATTTCTTTTCTTTCTCGTGTTCTTGGATTGAAAAAAATAGCTAGCGAGATGGGATTCAAGTCAGTGGCACATTTAATGATGGATGAGCTTCAACGAGCAGAGAAACACAAAAGGTTATGAAGATGCATAGTATATGACTTCCCATGCTGAGTAGATAGCTGTACGAAGATCTGTTGAAGTTTAAACTAAACTAATGGATTGGACTGGACAGAGGCTATCACATTTGAAAGTTGCTGAAGTCTTAACATGCTTCCGGCTATTTTACAAGTACACCAACCGGTTCAGGGCAAGATACTTCTTATAACACTCTTAAAAACAACCCTAAATTAGAGGGGGGGGGGGGGGGGGGGGAATAAACGAAAGCAGAGTAAACAACAAAAGATCAGAAACTTGCTGAGCTGATCCGATCCCAGGATATCCGTAGATTGAGAGTGATTTTGCAGTGGTTATGAACATCAAGGCTTTAGAAGACAAAGTGCACACCCACTAGGTTACTCTTATGGGAGGGTCTCGTTTTAAAGCGCATGCTATCCGGGCTTACCTTGTTCACATGGCTCAAAGATTTGCTAGTTTGGTAGGTTTGATCTTAAGAAATCCACATCAGACTTCTTCCGAGCGCACGTTGAGTCTTTAAACTTTTTCTTGCAGTCATTTTTTACGGAAAACTTTTTCTTATGCCACGCAGAAGCTGCAGGCACGCACCACCGGAATGAAAGGTTACTGGATTAACTACGTAGGCCAGACGTGATTGTCTGAAATTATAACGTCTTTTTCTACACGCTATAAAATTAATGATCTCAGACATCCTCATCTGTCCTAGAGATAAAATTTATGTTTTGTCGTTAATGTCTATAACGACAAAATGATATAGGACGGGAAACAAGGTCACTACAACTTAAGGACAGAAAAGATACTGAAAAAAGATACTACAACCCCAGCAAGAACCTGCCCATTGTTTTCTAAGCCAATCACAAGTAAAACACCCTCGGCCGAACATAACCCCCAACCCAAAGATCAATGATGAAGAATAAGAAAGAAAGGGCTCCTCTTCCTATGGTTTCCAAAGGAGAGGTGTCTCTGCAATCATAGAAGTGACGATGTAGGGATCCACGTTTGAAGCAGGGCCTCCTGTCCTCGAAATAGCCTTTGCCATCCTTCTCTGTCTCCCAACCAACTCTAATGGACGCTCCTCAGTTTGCCACCCCCTGCCAAATTATAAATGCCACGTGAGACTATGAGCACAGTCATAAACAGTGTACAAGACTTGTCAAAAATCTCAGATGTTAAGGTCCCGTACGCTTACGAGATTTTTTTCTGTATTCTATATTCTGTTTTTGGTTTCCAGAATTTAGTATTCAGTTCTAAAATCGTATTGTGTACTTTTACTTTTTTCCGTATCTAGTTTTTCAATTTTTTCTGTACGTTTATCATTTTCATTTTCGTTTTTACCAACTTTTTTCTGAATCAATTCATTAATGGACCCCACTATTTCCATTTCTAGGAAGACCCAGTGAAATGGGTGGTCTAGTTTGGTGAGTGTTTGTTGAAATAGGACGGTAGATATGAAGGAGAAGAGGTGATATTCTGATTAGGAGAATACAATTCGAGGAAAAAGGTGAAAACACCCTTCACCTTTTTTGACACTATTTGGAAATTTTATCCAAAACGAAACCGAAAAAACGTAAACATACACGAAAAAGGCATCTTTTTCATCATCATTACAAAAATAAAAACTGAAAAACGTAAACGTACAGCCCCTAAGTAATTCCAAACTGAGGTGTCAAGTTAAAAAGTACATCAGCTAAAGGATGATTGAAATAAACCAGAACCATATAGCAGCTAAAGAAATCTGTACCCATAAGAATGTGTTGACGTCAGCCGTTTCATGTTTTCCGGTAAGACAGCTCTGATTGCCTTCTCCACAGGCAGCAATGTGTAATTCAATGTTCTTACACCACTGGTACAGCTAATTAATAAAAAGCTGAACACCTGTCGACCCATCGATTGGTACAGCTAATCTGAGGTGCCAACAAAGGGTGGCATAACAAGAGGGCACATAAAGCAGGAATCGGGAGCACAGCTTTCTCATTTGCGAGCATAAAACCTCATGATGGAGTAACTCAAGAGAGAGTTCATCACACATATAACTGTACATCCATTCTTCATTCTTCATCAAAAATGCCTTCGGATATGCAATCCAATACCAATCCAAATCGATATTCACAAAGACGGATCTAGATGGAATGTATAATTTTGGAGTTATCCCATCTTTGGTAGAAATTGCAGGTTGGGTCCATGAAATTGGTTCAACCTGGGATCTCTCATTTCCAGACTAACAAACCATCATACAAGTTATACCCAACATATAGCAGCTGGCACGGTCAAAATGGCAATCAAATTATAGGCAAGTTATGCCAGACAAAATTTCCTCTGCCCATTTTCAAGGATTGAAACCACAGCAGGCTAACCTATATGATATTTGCCAAGCTTATAGCATGACTACTACAACAAAATACATATAAGTCTCTCTACTTCATATGATTTTTCCGGCTGCTCCGAGTTGTGAGTTGCCATATCAATGATTAAACCAAAAAGAAAGTCGACACCTAGGGTGCAACCAATACCGGTGATGAGTAAAAGATGAGGTTTCAAACATATGCCTCCTCCCAGTCATCAAATACGTTGGTGATCTCCTCGACCTCGCATTTGTGCTGCGCTGCAGAATTCGAGCTGCTTGTCTCAGGCTCCCGACTTGTTGCTGGATCCAGCCCCGAAATCGCATCCTCCATCAGGACAGACGAATTTTGCGTGATCTCCGAGTCTAGAACACTCCATCTATTCTCTGACGTGCCAATAGAGCATTCCCCAGAACCCCACGGGCTCTCGCTCCAACCAGGCAAAACAGCCTTCTTCCATGAATTCCCCTTCACCGCTGCTAGTGCCCCTCCATCCTTCCCCACACCAGCAGCTACCCAACCATTAGGATCCGATGATCCCGCTGATCCACTCCCATGTTGATGAGCTACTGTAGCCCCGTGATATATGGAACCTTGATCTAATCTCCTCATGGCAGTTGCTGCTCGGACAGGATCACTAAAGACAGCCAATGCATTCTTATCATTCAACCAGACTAATTCACACTCCCCGCCAAACCTCAGCACCAATGCATTAATATCAGCATCACTAGGCAAATCAAACAGAGTAACAACAAGCCTAGGATCCATGTCTACCAAAGTGTCAGAAACAGGAGGTTGCAACAAGTTTGACTGGATAGGGCCTTTAGCACCAAGCACACGAGCTGGAGCTCTCGACTTAGGGGTAACATGCACCACCACAAACCGCTTTGGCTCCCATCCAGCAGTACTGATAGACAGTTTCCATCTTTCAGCTATTAGCCTCACTGCATCTCTCTTTTCTTTCGACATTGGGCAAAAAACATGAACCTTGAGAGAATTACTTCCACCTCTGCCCCGGCCAAGGACCAAGAACTTGCACCTTTCTTCCACAGACAACATCCACTTAGGATCACGCCTAAACAGGTCAGTGAGAACTTCAGAAATAACAGAATTCTCACCAAAATGGAGTGCTTCCAAGTTGGGGGGAGTGATACCAAAAGCATCTGCGAGAACTCTTTTGCGATCCGTCTTTGCACATTCATCATCACAGGTGAGCTTCCTCTGTCCAAGCGGAATTTTCTTGCCATTTGCCTCCAAGGGCTGAAGAGGTACTGGCAACTTTTGAGTTGCAGAAGCCTCAAAGACAGTATCAACGTTGTACTCACTACTACTGCCTCCAGCATCACAAGGGACAGTTGCAGTTATCCGGCCACAGGAACAAGTGATTGTAACGGGGAACTCACATCGTACATCTGGACACAAAGCAGAAGGGTGGCAAGGAGCAGTACACGTATGCCTGCAGTCCCTCCTGAGTGCACCACATGTCTGCCCGCAAGAAGCCCTCAAACTAGAAGTAGGTCCTCTCAAAGAATCACAAGGTGGAGAATGACAAGTTCTTGCACATGCATGCATGCCACATTGCCTAATCTTGCCACAGACCTTGTTACATCTAATATCCTTTGATCCACAAGGTATGTTCCTAAGAACCACATGTCCTCCAACGCACTCCTTTGCTATAGGAACTGAACAAGGTGGGCAATCTCCAAAGTGGCAGCTGTGAGAAGATGCATGGCCACAAGGCTGAGGAACTGAGCATAAGAACTGACATGAAGGAGGAGGTGTACCACAAGGTAATGGGGGAGGGAGTGCCGTTCTTCCACAAGCACAGGTTAAATCCGTAAAAATAGTTTCAGGGCAAGGAGGGCAGTGACCACTGTGGCAGAGCGATTCACAAGAATGCTGCCCACACCTCAGCTTCTTCTCACAGGGCATTGAGCAGAAGTGCGGGTCCCAATCACCCGACAAAGAGTTGTTGGAACTAGAGAGAGGGCAGCAGCGCTCACTGCATCGGTGCCTCCCACAATTCTTCTTCTGCCCACAAGGTTTATCACAAGTGAAATTTGACCCTACCGTTGTTTTGTAGCACTCCACGGTTCGGGAAGAAGATCCACAGCGGCACTTTTGGGTGACAAGCACTGGACATGATGCACAAGCGCCCGCATGACAGACCTCTTTACAACGATGTAACCCACAAGGGAGGGTTTTGTCGCAGATCTGCGAACAGGTTGGAATAGGATCCAAACAACTTTGCCGTTCCTCCTTTAAGCTGGTTTTACCACAATAGCACGTCTTAACTTTCTGCGGCAACGTGGCACAGTCCCCACAGGGACCTGGATGGCAAGTTTCTCCGCAGACATGGTTTCCACAGCCAAGCTTCTTATCACAAGGTGAAGTGCACGTAAAAAGACCATCTTCTACCTTCACCTCTCCCTTCACAGCCATGTCTCCACAATGAACCACCTCGATCTTCTTTGTACAAAAACAAGAAGCGTTGATCCGAACTTGACAAGTATCACATGGACCCGTATGGCAAATCTTCTCACAACGGTGGCGCCAACACTCGAGAAGCTTATCACACTGCTGGCCACATGTAAGAACAGTTTTTCTATCAGAGCATCTTGTGGTGATTATTTTCTTCCCACAAGGGCACAACCGTGGAGGAGCAAAAGCCTTGCAGGAAGGGCAAGGGCCGGGGTGACATTGGAGGACACAAGTATGTGGACAAAGATCCTCTTTACTCACACCACCCCCAGGAACTTCCTTCTCCAGTGGCTTCCCACAAGGTTCTCCACAAGAGTGCGGTGTGAGGTACAAATCTGATGGTGGATCATGCCTTTTCCCACAGAAGCAAACATAGCGAATCTCCTTCAACGACATGAGCTGTACTGATTGACATCCAGGGCACCGCCAGTTAAACCCTTGATTTTTCTCGGCCAACAAATCGATGGAGGTAGGCGCCCGAGCCCATTTCTTAATGCAATGCAAATGAAATATGGAGTAACAGCTTGCACAGGACCAAACCGCCGCTGACCTCCTCACCATATCATAACAAATCATGCACTCGACAGTGCCCTTCATAAGTTTCTCCTGAATTTCCTGCACAAGCTGAGGCATAGACGCATCCTTCAACCCTCTCTCCAAGTGATTATCCCTCTCCTTCTCCCTCTCCCTCTCTCTCTGATACACAGGCCGACCCGAGTGTCCCCTTGAACCATTATTTGCTCTGGACCGTCTGGGTGGAGGAGCCAAAATTGGGTTATGCTCCGCACCATTTGCATTCAGATCCGGATGCGCCGTGGCGCCGCCGGTCGTGGTGGGAGCAGTGGCACTGGCAGTCGGGGCGGGCGCTCCTCTCGGGATCCACTCTCGGCGACCGGTTTGGGCAGCAAGTCTAGACCTGTGATTATCCCTTCTATCATTTCGGACTTGAGAGCTCATATTCTGTTGAATCTGACATGTTACGAAATCAATCAATAAATCAGTACTCATACCCGGAAACTGAAACGAAATCGTAACCCTATCTAACAACTGCATAACAAATCCAAAAGAGAACTTGAAGAATTTCGCAAGATCAGACTGCAATAGTTTCTTCTAATAACGAACCCTAATTCCCAAATTGACGAATCATGCGTAACACATGAAAAATCTAGCTAAAGAAGAAATCAAATACCTGCTCAGGAAGGAGGAACCCAAAGGAACCCAGAGATGAAGAAGCTTGGACCAAAAAGAATCAACGATCAGAACGTTCCAAGGAAGAAGGCCCGTGCCCAATTCTCCCCTCGCCTCCCCCTCTTATCTGGATGGAGTTGTATATGAAATGAAATTTGCGTTGATGAGGTTAGAAACCGACTATGAAAGGAGCTGGGGCTGGTGCGCTAAGCTTTTATATATATATATATATATATATATATATATATATAGAAAAAGCAGATATATTGTTAGGCAACTTGCCTAAGACTAGAGAGTAAAACTCAGTAGTTTTGAGTTCTCTTTTTACAGTTCCTTTTTTCTTTCTATTTTTCTCTCTCATCTTACCAGAAAACAGCCCATCGATAGCCGTCTCTCTCTCATGTGACCACAGAACAAAACCACCACAAAGATCTATCGCCTTAGGCCCACCGCAAAGATCCATCGCCGGACCCCACCACAAAAATCAATCGCCGACAGTGTATGACGGGTTCCTTGATGTGGCGGGTCAAAGAGAGGCAACAATGTACGATGTTCTTGATGATGGTGCGATGGACGATCTGCGATAGCCGTGGGTGGTATGTCGCCGACGAAAGAGGTCGGTGATTGAAAGAGGGGGGCAGTGGCTGAATGGAGATGTGGCCGTAGGAGAAGAAGGGCCAATGGTGTGGTTGTGTACGGTGGTTTGTAATGACGGGAGGTGCATAGTCTTACGGCAGTGTCCGGCCAAGAAGGATGGCCGGCGACCGAGCAATGGTGGTTGATGGGTGGTCTGCGGCAGCAGTGATTGGAGTCGCCGGTGACGGAGAAGTGGTGGTGAGAGGAGAGAGGGCAGGCGGTGGTTGCTTATGGTGTGGGCGCTGGCTGGTTGATGGCGTGGGCGCCAGCTAATAGGCCCCGCCGGCGATTGGGCGACCACGGGTGTGGAGGCTAGCCGGCGATGGGGCACTTCTTGCATTGCAGATCTGATGAATGAGAGGAACGATATGTCTAACGAGGAGAGAGAAAAATAATAATAAAAAAAAAGAACTATAAACAATGGCAAAACGACGTAGTTTAGTCCCTATCCTTAGGCAAGTTGCCTAAGGCTAGGGACTAAACTACGTCGTTGAAGACAAGCGAGGCCTTGGATCTGAGAGAGTTGTCCTCTGCATGCTAGTTGTCCCCACTTTTGCATGGTGACCAAACCAGCGCCTTATTACATACACGTAAATACTTTTTAGAAAATAATATTTCTTGCAAAAAAATTTAAATTTTTTTATTTTTTATTTTTTTATTGTTTGAGTGTCGTGCAATAATACAAATATTTATACATAATAAAGATATGTTTTTTACTGTTTGGGTATTGTTTTGTGTGTGTGTGTGTGTGTGTCAGTGTGTATTGGTGTGTGTGTGCGTGTCAGTGTGTTTTTGTGGGTCTGTGTTTGTGTGTGTGTGTGTGTGGGTGGGGGTGAGGGTGTGTGGTGGGGTGTGCGCGCACGTGTGTGAGTGTGTTGGTGAGTATGTTTAATGGTCCGAAAAATGACTTACGGAATTTTAAACGGTAAGTGGTTTTTCAACATTTTGTTCCTCAAAATGAGTGTGATTAGAAATTATTTTCCGTGAAAAACTTTATGCATGCACCATACACCAGAAATTTTTTTCCGGAAAATGATTTCCAAGCACCAAACACCGAAAATTGCTGAAAATCTTTTTCAGAAAATGTTTTTCGTGAAACAAACAGAGCCCAAATCTCGATATTTGCAACATCACCGATTATGCACCACTATACTATACTCGTTAGTTGTGCCAAAATAATCACGATACTCATAATATTGTATTACTACGTTAGCGCGCTCATGAAAATTAAATCGAGGTCGTGATTTATGAACCTCATCCCACGCCACATCACCACTACCCCCCAAGGATCGTGACACAGTTTTGACTCTTCATTGTTGATTATAAAGGTAGTTTTTATTTGCGAAAGGATCTTCTATGAGTGAGGTCTATCAGTGGAGATGAAAAAAAATGTTTATATTATTACAAAGATAGCTAAATTTAGGTCACCAATCATATTGACGCCCGGAGAGTTTGGTCTGCTCCGAATTAAGGGCCTATCTTATTCTGGATTAGGGCTACCGGAAGGTCCCGTTTGCCTCCTAAGGAACAAGCCCAAATTGCAACTATCAATTTTATTAAAGTTACAACACCTACGCTATATAAAGGTCAAACCTCTAGGTGTGCTGACAAGAAATCACACACAAACGCTAACAAATTTGATTTCTGCTATTTTTAAAATTTATTCATGCAGCTGCTCTCTGACTTTAGCAAAACTCTACTAGCGATCACTCTTTTTCTCTTTTGCAGGCCATGATTCTTAATCGTGGTTCCCCATCTATTTTTTTGACAACAAGAAGTTGGTGCCATCTCTAGAACCATGATCACGAATAATGGAACCTGTACCGATTCTAGGCAATCACAAACTCGTCAAACCGACCGTCCTGATAATGAGCAATTGAGTCGAATTCACCACACCGATCTAATTACCAATTCGGCGGGCACCCATCACAGTAATGTATCAAACGTCGCTAAGTCTAGCTCAAAAGAACAAGAGCCTCTTTTAAATCAAGCGACGACACCCACCCTTCAAGGTGATAACCTT
The DNA here is from genome assembly GCA_033070095.1 of Escallonia herrerae. Taxonomy (NCBI): domain Eukaryota; kingdom Viridiplantae; phylum Streptophyta; class Magnoliopsida; order Escalloniales; family Escalloniaceae; genus Escallonia; species Escallonia herrerae. The sequence goes on from JAVXUP010000214.1 coordinate 33,030, forward strand.
CGCCATCCACTTAACCGCAGATTATTCTGCATCCTGCACTTGGATTTGATCCAAAAAAAAAATCATCAGCTATATGGTCGACGACTGCCAATGAATATTGACGAATCACGTCGCCACAGCCTTAGCATCAAATAATCGCTCTCATCGTGGACTGGATCCCCTATCTTTCCTCGTGCTCGAGCTATGATAAAAAGTACGACTCAAGGTATGATCCAACTTACGAACCCAATGAAACTAGGGAGAAACATATGACTAGGAATGGTGCATCCTATCATAAGGCTCTATCGTATAAAGGGACCTCGTATGCACCGTCCTCAAGTGCGAGCATCCTTCGAGCCATCCACCATCATTGACCATCCGTTCTAAAAAAGGCAGAATTTCTACCAAACGTGAAGATGCCTCTATGTGACACGTGGTAGCAGAGATCCATGCAATAATGTTACCAGTTTAATACGAACATAATGCTGTTGCAAGTTTTAGACGACGTCATGTTCATGTTATCCCAACGATACTTAGGAAAGGATGATATGACAATTAGGTTTAAGTCTTTTCCTCCTGGATCTAAATACTCTTTCTCACAACTATCAAAAATCTTTGAAAACACTTCATCAATAGCCGAATCCAACAGAAAATTCTGCAAGCCTTCTCAATATCGTCCAAGATAATAATAAATCTTTGTCCCAAGTACCTTGGTCTTTTTAACGTGACAACACTTGAGATAGAAATTTTGGATGAGTTGGTCAAACATACTACCTTTATATGCAGTCCACGATCAACTTCACAATGTTCTTTTCCGATGAACAAGAGTCCCCCTCGCAATATATAAGGCCCTCCTAGGAAAGGCTAACAAGTACATCCAAGCACAAGAATAGTCATCCAGCCCATGCAAAGATAAAAGCAAAGACCAAGGAAAATGACGTAGAGAGGATACCAATCCATGAAATGCCAACACTCCGAGATGGCAGAGATGCAACGAACAGTGCCCCAAAGGACCCACACATCGACACGAACAATCTGACGCCATTGAATTCTCAAGCCACATTAATTTTACATGAGATTTGAGATAAAGAGAATCTCAGGTGGCCAAACGCGTGTAGTTGGAAATGAGAGGGACAACAACCTTTGTGTTGATTTCATACCAGCCACAGGCATATGCCGGAAAAACTGCGAATTCCATAAGGCGACATAGAGTTTCTAGCTAAGAGAGTGCATTTTAAATAGTTATATGGGAACTCCAAATCAAATAACGAACAACCACCACAAATAGAAAACGAGGATGGAAGTAACGAGAGAAGATGCACCATGAATAACATATAAGGAGGATTCATATCCAGAGTAAAACCAAAAAGATAACCCTAGAGAGGGGTGAATAGGGTTTTAAGACTACTTTAAAAAATCAACAAGCAATTACAAACTAACCAATCACAACACAAGTATAAAACGATAATGTAAAGAGATAAGAGTTTAGAGATACTTGACACTTGAGATTTAAATGGTTCGGCTTGAAATACCCTCAAGCCTACGTCCACCGCTTCAAGGAAGTCCCTTGAAAGGCCCTAGAATTTACTAGTATGATCTTCCTTATGGGTCAAGATCGAACCGCTTACAATCCCTTGATGCTATGCCCACATCAAGAACAAGCTTTGACAATCCCAAAGCTCCAAAGCTTGACAACCCCAAGCTTTGATACAAGAAACTTTAGATGAAGAATTGTGTACAAGATTCACTCTCAAGAAGTAGATGAGTACAACTTTAAGCTCTAGAACAAGAGAGATGAGTGTATGATGTCTTATGAAATCGTATATCTCTCAAATGTACGATCACAATAAATGCTCTCTTAAAATGGATGAGAAAACCAATGAAAACCAAGAGAGATTGAAAAATTACTTTGATCTTTGAGAATATGAAAGATAAGAAGGCTTTGAATGCAATTGATGAATCAAAACTATGCCCAAGATTAGTATTTATAGAGGTGGGAATGAATATGACCGTTTGGAATTAGGTGAAGCATTAAATGCGTCAAACGGTAAATACAGTCGACTGTAATGTGCCATTACAGTCGACTGTAATCCCAAAGTAGCCGTTGAAAATTTAAATTTGTAACTTGCAGTCGAATGTATTCCAATACAGTCGACTGTAATAGGCTACTGGAAGTATTGCAGTCGACTGCATTAGAATGCAGTCGACTGTAATACCTCACTGCCCAACATGCAGTCGACTGCATTCCAATGCAGTTGACTACATTCTAGAAAATGCAGTTTCCTTATTTTCAAAGAATGAAAAACTTTTATGCATGCAAGGGAAACCTATGGGCAAGTTCTAGGTTACAGTCATCCAAGCGATCATCTCTCTATGTCTAGTTACAAATAACGAAAATTAAGCATTGTAAAAATTCAATCAACGAATTCCTTCTTTGATGCGTTTCGTTGAGAGTCTTTGAATGATTTGCTTGTCTAATAGTCCATTTGCATGAATATGAGATTATACCTATTGCTTCATCAACTCAATGCATGTTAGACAACATAATCGTTAATGTTAGTTATCATCAAAATCAAATATAATCCTAGGTTAAATAACGGTAGGGTTATCAATCTCCCCCTTTTTTATGATGACAAACATTGATTCAAAACAAATGAGATATATAGGATGATAAATGCAATGAAGTATGACAATCTCAATTATAAACCATAAGCGGTCAAAAGAAGAATTAATATGATAAGCTCCCCCTATCTTAAGCAAAAAATACTCCCCCTATTTCAGGTAATATATGCTCATCAAATCCACACAAGTATGAATCAACAATATTTTTCTCCCCTTTTTTGGCATCATGAAAAAGATCAAGGGTGTATGTTGTGTGAAAGTGATCAAAATATGTATCCATCCATGGATAATCAATATAGCCAACAAAGGGCATTCAAAATCAAGAAAACATAAGTACTTGAATAATCATCAAAGGATGTACCAAGCACATGTAACAAAATAGCACATAAATCATAAGCTTAAGGAATCAGAGGTGCAGTAAGATAAGCGTGGATCAAAAGTGCTAAAGCAATACTATGAGTAGCATCCATGATAAGTTTTTGAAATACATAATAGATTCTAAAAAGCATAAGCTAAGAAAAACATAAACCATGTCCTAACGCCTAAGGACCGATGGTGAAGGTGGTGGATAAAAGATGTCCTCCTCGGGACACTGAATCCCACAATGATCTTCCATGCGAGAAAGGCGTCGACTAAGCTGGCTGTGGGCAAGATCCATCCGACTGAAACCGGCATGCATCTGCTGCTTCATCATATCTAAGCGTGCTAGGATCACTTCATATTCGGAAGCAAAAGGACCGGAAGAAGTGCCCGCCTCATGTGTACTCGGGATGATCAACGGAGGTGGATCACGATCAATCCCGTCACCGGCTCTCCACGAGCATCAAGAGCATCATCATCGCCACCATCATCATCCTCATCAATCCATAGCATCGTCCATGTCCGGCTCAGGTAAGAAACGACTACGACATCTAAAAGTCCCTTCCTATGAAGGGTAGAGCAGTCGAGTACGTTGTGCCGAGTCACCTCAATATGCTCACAGGGAAGAGGTATGTCAAAGGCAGCAAAAATGCGAGTAAGTAGGAGGCCGTAAGGTATCGCTAAGCCATGATGAGAGGCGCTCCTAATCATGTTCAACATGATAAGATGAGAGAGGTTAATCGGTGTACCCGAGCAGAAAAAGGTCAAGAGCTGGACATCTAAGTAAGAAACAAAATGAAAGACCGCTGGCTCTAGGGATGATGTTGTAAGCAATGACATGATGGAATAGTCAGGACAAAGGTGGTAGGTCACGAAGGGTGGGCTTGTTTGCAGCCCTAATCTGTCGACTATGAAGTGTGTGTCGAAGTTGTTCCTCGATGGAGAAAGGTCAGTCAAACCAATGTGATTGACCGGCGACAGGAATCATATATAGTGAAAAGGAGAAACCAGTGTCGGGGAGGTTTAGAAGGTCGGCTAGTCGTGATTGAGAGAATGAGATACGCCGACCAAAGATATAGGATGTGAGTGTACACAACTCACTGGAAATGCTCCAAGTCAAACTTGCATAAAAGAGACGAATTGCATCAGGATAATATAGGATGGTGTTCCTATCAGTAAGGCGGTCTAGATAGCAATCCTGAAGGTGTCTGAGTACACCTATGCTGAAGAGAAAAGAAGTGTCTAAGCGCAAACCTGGAGCCAGGGGGAAGAGTTTGGTGTGGAGAAACGGTCTAGAGCCTCACGGTTCCGATAGCGGTTGCGGTCAAACTCTACCGGGGCAGGCTTGGGTTCGGGCGCAGGAGCGGCTCGTGATCTTGAAGAACTGGCTCGCACACGTTTCTCTCTTGCCATTCTTGAAACAGTCTAACAAATTTGAAAGATAAATAACGTAAGTAAGATGTATGAAAATGCAAAGAGAATGCAGCATGAATTTAGGCTAAAACAAACAAAAAAAGGTATGAATTTTTAAATAATAATTTTGTTTTTATAAATATAAACCCTAGTTCATGCAATTTGGGAAAAAATGAATTTTGGACAAATTGAATGTAAATAACTATGTATAAACGATAAAATGACATATTTAAACAAGAATCAAGTGATCAAACATGAAATTGCTTAATTAATTGAAGAAATTTTGACATATGAAAAATCCTAGTTTATGAAATTTGGGGAAAAACGATTTTGGCATGAATGTATGTAATTAAACTATGTAGGATCATGTAATAAGCATCCCTAAACATAAATGAAGCATCAAATCATATAGAAACATGCTTAATTGAAGTAGATCTGAAGAAATTTCACCAAAGTGGGCAATCGAATTTCAAGAGATTATGAACAATGTAGGTGAAATCGATCAGAGAGAGTATGTAAATCATGTAGTAGAGTAAGATTTGGAAGGATTTACGTACCACCAAATGGAGAAGAATTGAGTCCTAGGAGAGATGAGAGCTTCGGTTTATGCTCTGCCCCCGTAACGCAGTCGACTGTAATCCCACATGCAGTCGACTGTATTTCAACATGCAGTCGACTCCAATGCCAAAAGTCAAACAGTCTTGAAATTGATTATGCATATGAATATTGCAATATAAATGTGTGCAAAACAGTTTAAACACCAAGGATGAATAGAAACAAAATGAATAATTTTGAGAGAAAATAACCAAAACATGCGATAAGCATATGAAATAATGCTCACGCATGTGAAGTGCAACTTGCATGTTTGAACCATAAGAAGTAAAAAATAGTCACATAGGTGAAGACATGTCAAGTTCTCTTCTAAGAGCGGTAAACCTCTTCGCATCTAACGGTTTAGTGAAGATATCCGCTAATTGGTGATTTGTGTCCACGAAATCGAGAACGATATCACCTTTTTACACATGATCACGGATAAAATGGTGTTTGATTTCTATGTGCTTGGTCCGTGAATGTTGGATGGGATTTTTACTCAAATCAATGGCACTCGAGTTATCACATAAGATAGGTATGTGATCATACTTGAGTCCAAAATCCAAAGGAGTTTGTTTCATCCAAAGAATTTGTACACAACAAGCACCAACCGCCACATATTCGGCTTCGGTAGTAGAGAGTGCAACTGAATTTTGCTTCTTGGAACTCCAAGAAACAAGTGAGTGTCCTAGGAATTGACAACCGCCACTAGAGCTTTTTCGCTCAGTTTTACAACCGGCATAGTCGGCATCGGAGTAACCAACCAGGTCAAAAAATGACGAGTTCCTAGGAAACCATAACCCTAAGTCGTGAGTGCCTTTGAGATATCTAAGAATTCTCTTGACAGCAATCAAATGAGATTCCTTAGGACAATCTTGAAATCTAGCACATAAACAAAACTAAACATTATATCGGGTCTACTTGCGGTAAGGTGAAGGAGTGATCCGATCATACCTCGATAGTGCTTAATATCAACATCCTTACCCTTTTCATCTTTATCAAGCTTTAATGATGAGCTCATTGGAGTGTCAAATGCATTTCATTTTTCCATGTCAAATCTCTTTAGTAGCTTTTTGGTGTATTTGGCTTGGTTGATAAAGATCCCATCCTTGCTTTGTTTGATTTGTAATCCAAGGAAGAATTTGAGTTCTCCTATCATGCTCATTTCAAACTCTTTGCTCATACAAGAAGCAAACTCTTCACACAAGGATCCATTAGTAGCACCAAATATAATATCATCAACATAGATTTGCACCAATAATAAGTCCTTGCCCTTAGATTTTATAAAAAGAGTGGTGTCAAGTTTTCCTCTTGAAAAATCATTTTCCAAAAGAAAACTACTTAACCTATCATACTAAGCTCTAGGAGCTTGTTTTAAACCATAAAGAGCTTTGCTAAGCTTGAAAACATGGTTTGGATATTTTTCATGCTCAAAACCGGGAGGTTGAGCCACATAAACCTCCTCCGAAATAAAACCATTTAGGAAAGCGCTCTTGACATCCATTTGATAGAGTTTAAAATCTTTATAGAAAGCAAAAGCTAAAAGCATTCTAATATATTCAAGTCTAGCTACCGGTGCATAAGTCTAACCAAAATCAATTCCTTCCTCTTGGTTAAAACCTTGAGCCACTAATCTAGCCTTGTTTCTAACCACGATTCCGGATTCATCAAGTTTGTTTCTAAATACTCATTTTGTGCCTATAATCCTATAGTTTTGAGGTTTAGGCACAAGGGTCCAAACTTGATTTCTTTCAAATTAAACTAGCTCTTCTTGCATAACAAGCATCCAAGATTCATGATGTAGAGTTTCGGAGAAATTCTTGGATTCAATTTGGGAAAGAAAAGCTAAATTAACATGTTGTTGAAGAGAGCGTCGAGTTCTTACCCCACTCGAAGGATTACTTAAGATTTTATTGTTTGGATGATCCTTTTTATAAGTCCAATCTTTTGGTAATGCTTGAGAGTTGTCCATGTTTGAAACATCATTGCTTGCTTCCTTGTCTTCCTCTTGAGAGCTTGATTGTTATTTTTCTTGAACAATTTCTTTGGGGTTGTCTTATAGTGTTTCACTTATATCCAAAGTTCTCATGTCATTGTCCACATCATCTACATTAACAATGTTAGTCCTCCGAAGAAAAGGATTAGTCTCATCAAAAGTAACATTAATGGATTCTTCAACAACCAAAGTACTTTTATTATAGACTCTATAAGTCATACTATTATTAGAGTAACCAAGAAAAATACCCTCATATGTTTTGGAATCAAATTTGCTAAGGTGATCCTTAGTATTTAAGATAAAGCATTTGCAACCAAAGACTCTAAAAAAGCTCACCTTAGGTTTCTTATCATTAAAAAGCTCATAGAGGGTTTTTAACAAAAATTTTCGCAAGATAACTCTATTGAGAACAAAACAAGCACAATTGACCGCCTCCGCCCAAAAATATTTAGGTAAACCATATTCGTTAAGCATTGTTCTTGCCGCTTCTTGCAAAGACCTATTCTTTCTTTCGGCAACACCATTTTGTTGAGGAGTTCTAGGAGTAGAAAAATTATGTGATATCCCAAAGTCATCACACAAGGCTCCTATTTTTGAATTTTCAAATTCTCTACCATGATCACTTCGAATGTTGGTTATCAAATATCCTTTTTGATTTTGAACACGTTTTGCAAATGAAGTGAACACATTTAGAGATTCATCTTTGGTAGCCTAAAAGAAAGTCCAACTATAGCGAGAATAGTCATCAACAATAACAAAACAATATGATTTACCACCAAGACTAGCAGTAGGGATTGGTCCAAATAAATCCATATGAAGTAATTGCAAGGGTCTAGAAGTAGATACAATTTTCTTCGGTTTGTGAGAGACTTTCTTTTGCTTACCCATTTGACAAACATTACATACTTTGTCTTTCTCAAACTTGATCTTTGGGAGTCCCCTCACAAGTTCTTTGCTTGAAATATCCTTCAAATGCTCCATATGCATGTGTCCAAGTCTTCGATGCCAAAGCCAAAATGTTTCACTAATATCACTAAGACACTTGACATCTTGGTTAGCTAGATCATTCAATTGAATAGAGTAAACATTGTCATCTCTATTTCCTACCAAAATAGTTTCATCATTCTTCAAGGATTGTATAGTGCAATGAGAAGCCTCAAAGATTACTCTAAAACCTTTATCACAATTGACTAATACTTAGCAAATTATGCTTCAAACCTTCAACATATAACACATTCTTAATTGAATGTGGTCCCTTACCTATAGTTCCTTTACCTTTGATTTTTCCTTGTGCATTGTCACCAAAGGTCACTTTTCCTCCTTCTATAAGATCGATTGAGGTGAAAAGAGATATGTTGCCAGTCATATGTCTTGAGTATCCACTATCAAGAATCCACTTCTTGCTACTAGATTTTGCTTTGAGACATACCTATAAACACAAATCAAGTAGTGACTTTCGGTACCCATATTTTCTTGGGTCCTTGGGTGTTAGTCTTACATTTGTAATATTGACCTTTCACAACCCATAGCTTCTTTCTACCTCTAACATAAACAATTCTACAAGGACAATAATTAGTCGTATGCCCTTTCTTGTTGCACCAACCACAATGTGTAAATGGTGTGCAATAGTTCTTTGGTTGTTTTGAATGAGTACTAGGGGTGCAACTTGGGCGGGTTGGACTGGCCCAAGGGTTAGACCATGACTAGCCCACTCTCTAAAAATCGTGCCCATATCTAGCCCAGCCCATCTACGGGCCAAATAATATGTGTCCATGTCAAGCCCATCAAAATTTTGGTGGACACAGGCTAGACGCGGGCTGTCCATAGGTTATCCATGGTTATGAATTCTTTTTTTTTAAAACGATTTCGAAACATATCATTGATCATCCAACTCTAATATTTATTCATGATAATAAAAAAATACATTAAAGTTTCTAAATGAAGTTAAATATAAGCATCAAAACAAATATTTAGGACAAAATGAGAGAGAAAAAAAGCCAAGAGTCTCTAATCCTATAATAAGAAATAAAGTAGAAAAAGTAAAGTCTTCAAAGATCTCTAAGCATGAACAAATAGTAGGACTTGTCGCTCAACCTGGTTCAGAAAATAAGACAGGAATATGAGTGTACCTTTGGCTTTGAGGCTTTGACTTTGTCGAAGTGGGGGCAGAGAGTCAGAAAGTAAAAAAAGAAATTGTATTCTATTGGGCTACGAGTTTGACGGTAGAGATTGCATAAACTTATGTGATCCACGAATTTTTATATATATATATATATATATATATATATATATATATATATATATATAATAGTTAGACGGGCTGGTTTTCCCACGGGCTGGACGGGCTCGTAGAAATCTTTGCCCATGTCCAGCCCATATTTTTTACGGGTTCAGAATTTTGAGCCCATGTCCACCATGGTCACTACAAAAGTAAGTCCATGCCCATTTTTTTGCGGGTTGCCCGGCCCAAGTTGCACCCCTAATGAGTACTCAACCTAGCTTTTTTTGAAAGATTTTATGAGGCAAGGCCAAGGGATCTAATCCAAGACCACCTTTGTTTAGGCCAAATCTTTGGCGTCCAAGCATGACATCCAAATTGTTTTGACCATCAACAAATTTTTTAAGACATTTTTTCAAATCACAAATCTCAAGTTTTAAATCTTCATTTTATTTTTCTAAAGCCAAAGTTTTGCAAGAGATTTGTTTTGAATTAAGAGTGTTAGCAATTAATTCAACCAAGTCATTATTCACATGTTTTACATATAAATGGTTGGAAATGCAATGATTCTTGGCATGCAACTCATTATTTTCCATTCTCAACTTCTCAATATGTTTATTAGCCTCGAGGAATTTTTTTTTGATAAAATAATATTTTTCTTAAAAATTTTCTTGAATTCCTCATATAGGTTATCATAAGCATCTTCGAAGCTTTCACTATCACTATCACTACCGGAAGAAGAGCTTATCTCATCATTTGCCATAAAGCACACATTTGCTTGTTCATTCTTCTCATCATCTTCATCACTTGAATCGAAGTCACTCCATGTTGGAGTATGTTCGGCATTCATTGCTTTTTCTTTCTCTTTGTTCTCTTTCTTAAAGAGTTGTCTTCTTTTAACTCTTTCCCAAACATATCTTCTTTCCTTCTTTTCCTTTTTGTATATGGGACAATCCATCTTCATGTGTCCCGGCTTGTGGCATTTGTAGCAAAGCTTCTCTTCGTTGCTAGCATTTTGTTGCCTTCTCCCACCATTCCTTCTAAACCTCATGAACTTCTTGAAGTTCTTTGCAATCATTGCAACATCCTCTTTATCAAATTCTCCTTCATCATCACTTGACTCAAGGTTTGAAGAGGAAGCTTTAAGGGCAATTGATGTAGGCTTCTTCTTGACGTCTTCTTGATCAAAGGTCTTGATTTGCATTTCATACGTCATAAGTGAGCACATCAATTCATCAAGAGGAAAGACATTAAGATTCTTCGATTCTTGGATGGCGGTGATCTTTGCATCCCAAGCTCTTGGTAAGGACCTAATCACTTTTCTTACAAGATCACCATTAGTGAATTCTTTGCCCAGTTGCTTCAAAGGGTTCACAATGTTAGTAAAACGAGTATTCATATCCGTAACGGATTCATTTGGAAGCATATGGAATAACTCATAATCTCTAAACAATAAGTTCATCTTGGAATCTCTAAGAAGAGAAGTCCCTTCATGAATGACTTGAAGAGTATCCCAAATACTCTTAGCGGAATTACACATAATGACTCTATTGAATTCATTAGTGTCTAAAGCACACACAATACAATTTTTTGCTCTAGCATTCATACAAATCATCTTCTTATCATGATCACTATACTCCGATTCGGATTTAGGTTCTTCAACCTTGTCAACCACCTTTATCGGAATGAATGGGGCCATTCTCAACAATATCCCACATCTCATAGTCTTGAGATTCTAAGAAGATTTTCATCTTAACTTTTCACACACTATAATTGGTCCCATTAAACAATGGAGGCCTAGTGGTAGAACTACTCTCCATACCCCCAACGTAAGCCATGATCGATTAACTCTCTTGGAGTTACCCAATATAACAAGAGCCAAGGCTCTGATACCACTTGAAACCAAAAAGATAACCCTAGAGGGGGGGTGAATAGGGTTTTAAGACTACTTTAAAAAATCAACAAGCAATTACAAACTAACCAATCACAACACAAGTATAAAACGATAATGTAAAGAGATAAGAGTTTAGAGATACTTGACACTTGAGATTTAAATGGTTCGGCTTGAAATACCCTCAAGCCTACGTCCACCCCTTCAAGGAAGTCCCTTGAAAGGTCCTAGAATCCACTAGTATGATCTTCCTTACGGGTCAAGATCGAACGCTTACAATCCCTTAATGCTATGCCCACATCAAGAACAAGCTTTGACAATCTCAAAGCTCCAAAGCTTGACAACCCCAAGCTTTGATACAAGAAACTTTAGATGAAGAATTGTGTATAAGATTCACTCTCAAGAAGTAGATGCGTACAACTTTAAGCTCTAGAATAAGAGAGATAAGTGTATGATGACTTATGAAATCGTATATCTCTCAAATGTAAGCTCACGATAAATGCTCTCTTGAAATGGATGAGAAAACCAATGAAAACCAAGAGAAATTGAACAATTGCTTTGATCTTTGAGAATATGAAAGATAAGAAGGCTTTGAATACAATTGATGAATCAAAACTATGCCCAAGATGAGTATTTATAGAGGTGGGAATGAATATGACCATTTGGAATTAGGTAAAGCATTAAATGCGCCAAACGGTAAATACAGTCGACTGCAATGTGCCATTACAGTCGACTGTAATCCCAAAAGTAGCCATTGGAAATTCAAATTTCCAACTTGCAGTCGACTGTATTCCGATACAGTCGACTGTAATAGGCTACTAGAAGTATTGCAGTCGACTGCATTAGAATGCAGTCGACTGTAATACCTCACTGCCCAACATGCAGTCGACTGCATTCCAATGCAGTCGATTGCATTCCAGAAAATGCAGTTTTCTTGTTTTCAAAGAATGAAAAACTTTTATGCATGCAAGGGAAACTATGGGCAAGTTCTAGGTTACAGTCATCGAAGCGATCATCTCTCTATATCTAGTTACAAAGAACAGAAATTAAGCATTGTAAAAATTCAATCGACGAATTCCTTCTTTGATGCGTTCCGTTGAGACTCTTTGAATGATTTGCTCGTCTAATAGTCCGTTTGCATGAATATGAGATTGTACCTATTGCTTCTTCAACTCAATGCATGTTAGACAACATAATCGTTAATGTTAGTTATCATCAAAATCAAATATAATCTTAGGTTAAATAACCGTAAGGTTATCACAGAGGTCTAATAGGCGTCCCCCAACTATCAACCTTTTAAGGTAATTCCCTCTATATGGTTTCTCTATTTGCTCTATCGTGGTAGAAGGTATCATCACCATACCGTAATGGTAAGAACTGCTCTGCACAAGCTAATGTTATGATATAATTTACTATTGTTTTACATCATTTTCTTATTAAGTTATTCTAAGTTAATACCGGTTTGAAATTATTAAAAATGTGGTTTCAACATATTGTCTTAGGACGAAATTCTTGATGGAACATGTATAACATCCCGAAATTTTTCGGAACGTTAAGCAATCAATCGATCACAATAATGCCACAAGCTGTCAGAGCAACTAACCATCAATTTACTCATGGTTCTAATAAACCATCATATGGGACATCAAAACTAAGTTCAAAAATTTTCAAATAATAATGCCAACCCGCTCAGGGGTTCTAGTATTCAACACTAACTCAACTTAATTAAATTTCTCTCGCTTGGCCCTATTCCATGCTGGTAACCTCAACCTAATGCTGGCTATCACCTGCGGAAAGGAAGTCAAAGGAGAGTGAGATTTCGAGAGCTCAGTAAGGTCAATCAATGATTTAAAAATAAGAAAATGATACGGATGATTTTACAATTAAACCAATAACAAATTTTCAAATGATTTTCAATATAAAATCAAATGATAATTTTTAAAAAGGATTTTTAAAGAAAACCATAACATTTCAATATAAATATAGGGACGAGTATCAACTATATCCCTCAATCAACAGTTATTCAAAACACTTAATGTATAATAAAACATGAATAGAAAATATTAAACATGAGCAGTACATTTTAGCAAAGCCACCCCGGCAGTGCTCGATACGCTTTACATATGTATATGTACACTGACTAGTCTATCTAGGTACTAGTCTAACCCATTAAACAGACAATCATTATAACTCTAACAATACAAACCATCCTTAAAACTCACAGGTTACTAACTCATGTCAATATTCAAGAAATTTAAAACACAATTTAAACTGATTTACAATGATTGAATTAAATAAACAGATGAGAATAATGAATTACAAACAATCGTTATCGTGCTCAAATTAGGGTTTCATGGACAGTTTCAAAACATCTTTTATATCAAACATAAAATTGAATCAATGTAGTTTATAAAGCTGTCATAATAAAACATTTGAAGTCAAAACAATGAAGTAGGGTTCGGGTAGAATTTCTTACCTCGATCCAAGCTAAGCAATGCTATCAAACTGCCATCAATAATCCTTTGAATTTATCTAAATTGACAATTTATTTGTTAGAACACAATCGATTATGTAATATTATAAACCTAATATTCGCTACTTGCAATGTGCTCACTTCTAACTTCAAAATTGCTCAACTCAAAGCGTGCCTCGCACACAGCCAACCTAACCGAGAACCCGGTACACTATTTAATGCGTAACAGTAATCCAAATTTATTATAAATTACAATAAAATACTTTTATAGCTTAAAACATTATTAAAAAGTCAAAGTATGAATTTTTTGAATTTTTGAATATTTTTGAATTAAAATAATTTCTTTAAATGCAATAAAAAACATATAAATTGCCAAAATTGCTTCTAGCTGAAATTTTTTGTAACAACTTCAAAATATGTATAAAATATCAAAATTCAAATCAGAAATTTAAAAATATTAAAATTATTTTTAAATTATTTGTTTTACTAAAACCAATGCGCTACGGAAACTATAGCAAATTAACTCTAAAATTTACAAAACTGAAACTGAGTTGTCTTTGTGATACAAAAACATTACTGAAAAGTTTCCAAAATATTTTCATAAGTCTAAAGGCTTAAAAGAATTTTATAATTTTGAAATTGCCAAAAATATTAAAAATACATACGATTTCAGAAAATGATAAAACTTCGCCAGAAATTATAATATAGTCTAAGCTATTATACTGTAAAGTTTCACATGTTAACCATTATTGTGCACTATTCAATGCACGCGACTTGCCTAATGCTAATCTGCATATACAGACTATATACGCAAAATCCACTTCTCTTCTTCTTCATCCGTAATTAGAAACACACCCCACTAGCTGAGGCCCCCCGTGCATGTTTTGCAATCTATTGTTTGAATTGATTTGCGTTAACTCATATCATCAGCTAAAACTTGACAAATTTTATATCTAGCACTTTGTTAGGCCAATTTTGAACTAAAATCTTATGTGAGCTTGAGCTCATGTAAATTATGGTTAATGAAAAAACTGTACGCTGAGGTTTACACATATTTGTACTTCACTCTCCGTATTTATAACTTTTGCAATTGTGTTCCTTGAGGTTGACAAAACCATTGCAAATAGCTCCAAATCTGGATGACCGTTCGAATTTGACCGTTAAGTCTGCATGTGCCGTGCACATCCTATTTTTGGCATGGGTAGATATGTCATTTCTTTTATGGTTAAATACAAAACTGTCCCCTGAGTTTACACGTTTTTGTAGGTCGGTCCCTCGTATTTTCAACTTTGGCAATAATGTTTCCTGACCTTGACAAAAGCATTGCAAATGAGTCTAAAATTGGATGTCCGTTCAAAATCAGACGTTAAGTCCGCATGTGCTATGCACATGCCTTTTTGGCATGGGAATATCATTCAATTCTCACCACATCTCCCTTTTCTCTCTCTATGCATTTGATTACTTTTGATCCAGTAATTTCCTTACCGACAAGGGTACAAACATTGGATTGTCATCCATAATGAAATATTGCAAGTACTATAACTTAACAATTCCTTTAGGAATTCCCCACGCAATCCATTGTTTTCCAAAGCCATGAAAACCAATGAGTTGAACTTCTCAATAGTGTTTGGTATGCTTCCAACAAGCAAATTCGAGCCTAAATCTAACTTTGAAGCAAACCCAATTGGCCAACTGTGTATTGTATAAGATTTGTAAGAAAATTATAGCTTAAATCAAGGCCTTCAAGGTTTCTGAAACTACCTAATTGCTTTGGTATATTGTCAGTGAGCAAATTGTAGCTTAAATCAAGGTGTAGAAGAGAATCTAAACTGAATAATTCTGATGGATGGAAGTATCCCGCTAAGGCAGTTTTACGACAATGTGAGGATTTGAAGAGACTTTAGGGAAAAATTTTGAGGCCGGATTGAGCTGATAAGTGCAAATTTTGATTTGAGATTGAGCTGTTACAGGGGAGAGTTAAAGAACACTCTGATTATCTACAAAAAAAATGAGAAAAAAGAAAAATGGTAAAGTAAGGTTATATGTTCAAAGATAGAAAGAGAAAATGGTAAAGAGGTGAGTATTCTTCTGATTATCTAGGAAAAAATGAGAAAAAGGAAAGGAAATGAAAAAAAAAAAGAACAAAAGGATGTTTTCTTATATGTTCTTGTATTGTCTTTGTATGGCATTGAGTTTTGGAAATGGGTTAGCTTGGGCGTGGTTATATATAGGTGATTATATATAGAAAGAGAAAATGAGAGAGAAGAAGAAAAGGAAATTAAACACGGAGAAAGAAAAAAGGGAGAAAGGGGTGAGAATTGACCGATATTCCCATGCCAAAATGCCATGTGCCAGTACATGCAAACTTAAGGTCCGACTTTAAACGAACATCTAATTTTAGACTCGTTTGTAATTTTTTTGCCAAGGTTAAGGAACATTATTGCAAAAGTTAAAAACACGGGAACCGATCTGCAAAAGCGTGTAAACTTAGGGGACAATTTTGTATTTAACCCTAAGCAAAATTAAATGACATATCTACCCATGCCAAAATGGCATGTGCACAGCACATGCGGACTTAACGGTCGAATTTGAACGGCCATCCAGTTTTGGAGCTGATTGCAATGATTTTGTCAACCTCAAGGAACACTATTGCAAAAGTTGTAAACACGGGGAGCGAAATGCAAATACATGTAAATCTCAAGGCACAGTTTTGTCATTAACCCTGTAAATTTCCCTTAAGGGATTATTTAGGGCTATCCAGCTAATTAATATAGAATTCAGTTGCTCAGTGAGAAGATTTAAGAACTTGGCAAAAATGACTATATGTCTGCTTCGATTGCTAGTTTAAAAAGAAAGACAAAAATATAAAATACATGAAATACTTGTCAAAGTTAATTAAACTTCAAATAAAGGTTGACGAGATCCAAGCCCCTCGCCCCCATAAAAATGGATTGTTATGCTAGTGGTAGTATTTTTCGCATTTCAGCATTCCAACTGCGGGGGATGGAACTGCCCACTGCAAGTTTCTCTAATGTATAGGCAATGGGCTCCATTACTCTGGAATCGTAAGGCCATTCGTAATTTGGAGATAGTTTACCTACTATAGCCTTCAGATTAGACTCCTCAAGTTTGCGGAAAACCATGCCACTAACACATTGCAATTTTCGATGGACGCGTCAATTGTAGTAATGAGAAACCCATTATTTTTTACGAGATTAATCGAGTGTGTGCTTGAGTTCTCACACCGTCCAAAAGGCGAAGATTTGCATAGAAGTTTGCTTCATTATCACCGGTCTTAAAGACATGATTCGGACACCTAGTAAACCAACTTTAGAAGGAATCAATAATTTTTTTTTAACAAAAGGGAGTAGAAAGGGTGTTTCTCCTGTTACAAGATGAAGCACGTTACAGAATGAGGGGTAGTGCAGTAAGCCCAAATAACCTTAGGTAACTAATCAGAGACCAATAAAGCAACCTTAGAGGGGTGAATAGAGTTTTTGAAAATTAATGGAGTATTTAAACTGGACACAATAATGAACCAATCAAACAATGAACATTTCAATCAAGATGCTAACTACTCAATTTCAAACTGCTATGAGCTACAAGTAAATAGATTAAGTTAGAGATACTTGACAAGAAGATTTAAATGGTTTTGTTTGAACTACCCTAAAGCTTACATCCACATCTTTAAGGAAATCCCTTGCAAGAGCACTATAAACCACTAGCAACAATTTTCTTCTGGGTCAAAATCAAAAGCCTTACAAAACACTTGTGATATCCCCATACGAAGCACAAGCCTTGAATCCACAAAGCTTACCCATGACTTGACAACCCCAAACCTTGATCATAATCTCTTCACAAAGATCAATTGTATATAAAGAACCCTCTTGAAAGGAAATGAGTACAAATGAAGCTCTAGTATCATAGAGAGATAAGAGAATTGATGACTTGAAGAATGCTCACTCTCAATCAAAAATTGCTCATAAAGATACTCACTCTAATGATTTAAATTATGAAGATAAAGAGTGGAAAATTTATTATATATGCTCTTTGAAGTTTTTCTAATGATCAGAGACCTAGAAATGTGGTTATTCATGATGTATGATGAAGTCCTAAATAATTTATATGGGGAGGTTATGAAATATAGTCATTTAAGAAGATTTGGCATTAAATGTGCCAAAACGGTTAATGCAGTCGAGTGTTTTCGTAATGAAGTCAGTTTTATTCCTCCAAACTAGCCGTTAGGGTGTATTCCTCCAAAGTAGCCTTTGAAATTGAAATTCCAACAATGAAGTTGACTGTATTCTAATGCAATCGACTGTATTATCCTACTGTCGATCGACTGCCTCACAAAATCCCCTTTCTTATTTTAAGCATAACTTTCTCTAAAAAGAACGGATTGAGGCACATTGTTTATGTTCAAAAGCTAATGAAAAAGTCTTATCAGACCGTGAAAAGATGCTAGCTCTAAAAATATTTTTGAGAAAATATGAGTAAGCTCCAAAGGTCACCTATTTTCAGAAAACACACTTCTATGAAAAGTTATGAACTCACATGTAATGCACAAGTTGTCTGATGGTCATTTTAGGCTATAGCCATTGATTCAAGCATCAAAGAAAGACTAGTTACATAATAGTAAAGGCCAATCATGATTGAAAGCAACTAAGCTTATGGATTCTTTGTTGCTCTTTTACATTAGACTTGATGAAGTTATAAACTCACATGTAATGCACAGGGTGTCTGAAGGTCATTTTAGGCTATAGTCATCAATTCAAGCATCAAAGAAAGACTAGTTACATAATAGTAAAGGTCAATCATGATTAAAAGCAACTAAGCTTATGGATTCTTTGTTGCTCTTTTACATTGGACTTGATGAAGCTTTCATAGCATCTCCACTATAGCTTTAAGCTCCTTTGGCTCTAATCCACGTATCCAACTTCTCAAATGTCTTCATGAGTATGTCTGTATATAAATACTAAGAATCTAGTCAAAACACACACTAGAACCTAATCAATCTATTGTTATCAGTAAAATAATATGCAACCTAGGTTACCCAACCATAGTGCTTACATGATCAATTCATGCTCCGTTAGTATCATCCAACATTCGCGTGGGTCCTTGTAATGTAGTTGGATTTATGTTTTATGTTTTTCAATTAGATTGAGGCTGAAGAACATAAGTAAAATGAGGATCAATTGCCAAATTTGAACCAAAATTTCAAAACCCTGGAGTTGTCAAATAACTTCCTATTGTCAGTGATAAGTGCTTTGAGTATGCAGAAACGACAAAATATTCTTTCAAAATATCTTCACACTTAGTTTTAGCTATAGGAACGAGATTTCTGCTTCAACCCATTTGGTGAAGTAGTCGATGCAACAAAATAAAATCTTCTTTTTCCAGTGGCCATTGGAAAAGGCCGCAAGATATTCATTCTCTACATGGTGAATGAGATAAAAGAAACTAACGAGGTAAGTGAAGAAATGTGACTGTGAGAGTCTGGGGCAAACCTTTGACATTTATCACAATTTTTTATAAAATTGATTGTATCTTTTTTGCATATTGGGCCAATAATAATCTTGTGGTAAGATCTTATGGGCTAAGGTTCTACCCCACAAATTTTGTCTGCAACTACCTTCACGAACTTCTTAAAGAACATACTAGGACTTTGATGCCCGCAAGCCTTTATGGTATTATAGGTTATAAATTTTTTTGCTCAATACATCTTTACCAACGTGTATCTAGAGGAGTCCACTTTAATATCCGTGGCTTCCCATTTATGCTGGGCAATTCTCAAGTTGTAAAATATTGAAGGATGAGATCCATCCAGCCAGATTCTGGAGACATTGCAACAGTTTTAACATTGCGATTAATACTCTAATTCTTCAGGAGTTCAATGTAGACCATTCGAGGACACTCAGTATTATCTGCGAATGCAAGTCTGAATAGAGAGTCAGCTGCAAGTCTGAATAGAGAGTCAGCCTGAGTGTTTTTTTCCCTTAAATAAATCTCAAAATGTTGGAATCTGATAGCGAATGCCTTACCATATCGGGATATTTTGTCATGCAATCATCCTTAGTCCCATACTTCTCGAGAAAATGATTAACGACTTACTATGAATCACCATACACAGACAGAGAATCAAGCTTTAAGGCATAGGCCAACCAAAACCCCAGCCAAAAGGGCTTTATATTCTTCTTCACATTAGAGGCTTGAAAACTGAATCAGAGTGCATACACAATGATAAACAATGATAAAGTTATTTGGGTTAATTAAGATTGGTCCATCCGTCATTCCCTTGTGCAGCAGAGCCATCAACATATAGAGTCCAAGGATTAAAACCTTTTGTGATAAGGTCTTGGGGTCATCCGGGAGAATGCATTGTATTATGAAATGCAATGAAGCTTGTGTTTTGACTGCATATAAGGTTAATAGTCGATATTGACCTCTCCCAGCTCGGAAGACCAATTTATTAATTGTCCAGAAGCTTCAAGAATTTGAAAAACATTTTCAAGGGGTTGGTCAATGGACACTATAATTTGTTCAGGCTAAACATATAGCCAAGGACATCGTGCTGAGACTATTAAGAAATTGCTACCTTGTCTACTTTGGGATACCTTATTCACGCATCTTGGAGGACTTTGCTCATATAGTCGATAGCTCTTTGGATGTGACCCTCTTCTCTGACCAAGACTGTGAAAATTGTTGCAGCACTTACAAAATAAGTGAAGATTGAGGTCTTCGCCCGGAAAAGGCTTGATGATGATTAGTGGACAGTTTAATATTCTTTCAATTCCTCAAATGCTACTTAAAACTCTGGGCTCCAAAGAAAATCTTTAGCTCGTCGGATTGCTTTGTAGAAAGAACGGTATTGTTTTGGAAAAAAAGAGACAAAAACTTGGCCAAGGGTTGCGACTCTTTCATCAATTAATGGACCTATTTGATTGCTTTTATACTCCAAAGGCAACTTTGATGAGATTAAACTTCATCTAGTACAGCCTTAAGATGTCGAATGTGTTTTTGAGATCTTTAACATGATCCTTGGTAATGATGCTCTTAACGAGCATATCATCCACATATATTACCAAATCTTTGCCAATCAAATGATTGAAGTTTTTTTCATGAGCATTTCAAAATTCAATTAAAACGAAGTAGAGACCGAAAAGGCATGACGAGTGCCTAACACCTTTCCGTTGCATAACTTAGTCCCCGAACCCATCTTCCTGTTTTAGATATATTAGTCTTCCTTTAGGACACCTTTGAGTCATTTCTAAGTTTTTCTTATTTTTTTAATTAAATAAGATGTCGACTCCTAAAATCCTTCCAAAATTTTTTTTGAGATCGTTTGCAACACGCGCAGAGTAGACATAAAAGTTATGCAGATGTCAGGAGGCAAAAAGTTGAGTTCCAAATAGGTGATCATTCCTCTAGAAGGTGTCTCCTACCAAAGGAGTCATGAGATTTGGGGTTCATTAGAAGCTAAACCCAGGATGCATAGGTCCATTTTAGATTTTAGAAAAAGTCAGAGTAGTTGCTCACAGAGTTGCCCATCTTTGGCTTGGTCGCATAACGTTTCTCACATATCCATGTTAAGTTAGTATGTATCTGACCCCAGCCTTTTGATAGCGTACCAGCCTTTACAACTTGGTGACAAATTATCGTATGAAGAACGTCTGTTCTGCAGTGAGGACAGAAGGCCAAAGTGCTTAGGCACCATAAAATCCGTTATGTAAAGGCTCAAAAGAGTAACCAGCCACTCTGAAAAGGAGGCCTCTTGGGACTTGAAGATAAAATGAACTTAAAGTTTCTTCGGCTATTTGCAGTTTAAGATACAACAAGTTTAGAAGATTAAACTTCTTTTAAGGGTGAGAATGTGTTAACCAAAATTCTATTAGTTCACCTTTGAAATGAATAACCACTTTGTATACAAATACAAATACTTGGTAACTATAGGGTTGGTAGAAATAATTTTAAAGTTCAAGGTCTTGGTACAATGTACACACACACACACACACCACTTTGTATACGAATACGAATACTTGGTAATTCTAGGGTTGGTAGAAATAATTTTAAAAATTTAAGGTCTTGGTACAATGCAGATACCCCCCCCCCCCCCCCCCACACACACACACACACATATAAGGCACCAAATAGTTTTTCTGGAAGGGGTTGCATCATAGTTTGTAATGCCCTGGAAATTCCAAACGTTGACCATTCACTCAATTAATTACACTAATACAATAATATCCTCATAATCATTTAACAACCATTATAAGAGTAGCTAAACCATTAACCGAACCACACTCTCAGAAATGGAATACCCAGTTTAAGTTTGAAAATTTTAAAATGGTAACATTCACCCCCACAGGACAAATGAAAGAGGACAAATGAATGTGAGCTTTTGAGAACTCAGTAAGGTCACTTCAGGACAAAAAGAAGTGAATTACGAAATGATTCGCATATTAGTTCAATGATAACTTCCGAGGAATTTCAAAATAATTATAGATAGTTCGATGACAATATGGAAAAGAGTATCAACTCAACCTCTTCGATAAGATATAACCAGAAATCACTTCAGTTACAATGTAACAAATTAGATGGTATTGAACATGAGCACATGGTAACTAATAGATGGGCAAAGCCCCACAAGCAGTGCACAGAACAGATACATACTACATATACATATGTACACTAGCTAGTTTATCAAGGTGCTAGCCCACACCAATACACCCCAAATCCTCCGATACTGACCAACCCCCTCCAATACTCACCAATATAGACTCTTATGTCAATACACAGAAGGACAGTAATCGCTAATTCAACATATAATTTTGATGTTTGATGGGCAATAAATAATGAGCATCAATAAAGATTTTCAATGGATGCTTAAAGCTCAAAGCAAGGGCTTAAAGGAAAACAAAACATTCTTGTATCAATATAATAGAATTCAAAGAAATTTGTTAACAATTTAGAATAAAAGTTTGCAAAATCAAATTCGAGGAAGTAGGTTTCGGATAGATATCCCTTACCTTAGTCGTCTGAAACTAGCTAATCACTCAACCAACCAAAATCAGAGGTCCTATGAGTTATCTAAGTTGGGGCAACACAGATATCATAACACCATCTAAACTACAATAATACTAACTGCCTAGACAGTGCTCATTCTTACACTCAGAATAACTTAATTCGCAATAGTTTGCACAGACAATCAAAAGTAGTTAGAAACCCTAGAACCCCAAAACTTAACCACACTTCTAAGTTCATAATTAGAAATCTCATGAGATGTTTTTATAGATTAAAACAATATATAAGATCAAAATACTAAATATCTAAATTTTTTAATATATTCTGTTCAAAAATAATTTCTTTAAATGGAAGAAAAGCACAAAAATAACCATTAATATTTATAGGTCAATAACAAATCCCCATAATTTATATGATAGCTTAAAATATGTAAGAAAAATACAGAAACTGAAATTTGGTCAGAAAAGAAATCAGTAAAACTATTATTAGATTATTCATTTTGCCCAAATAAATGCCATACAGAAATCATAGCAAATCACCTACAAAAATTCTAAAATTTGAACTTGGATATCTTAGAATCATATAAACAATACAAAAAAATTTAGAATAATTATTTTAAATAGTTCAAACAGATTTTAGAATTCTCAAAATTAGCAAAATATAAAAATTATCAAACGATTTTATAAAATTCTGAATTTTTTTAAAAAAATTATAAAATTAAAATATCATCACAACTGCAAAAATTTTGGCAAAAAAAATGGCCAGAGCCACCCCATGTGCCCCTATGCACGGTGCACGGAGTACTGTTCATCATTTTCTTCGGTGTGAACACGAACCCTAAAATAACCCTAATTTTTGTTTCTCCATTTTTGTTTTGTTTTTTCTTGTTTTACTTGCTCTAATCCATCTAATAACATTCCTTATATATATATATATATATATATATATATATATATATATATATATATATAGATCCTAGATCAATTTCGATGCGTGTTATCAAAGCCACTATAATAAACTAGGCTTTTAGGGACGTCCTAAATCAGTCGCTAAAGACTTTTGGCGACAAGATGGACTTTTAGCGACGGACAGCCCCGTCGCCAAAAGTTCGTCGCCTATAACCCTGTCGCCAAAAGACTTATGTTATCTGCATTGTGTGCTTGGACCTATGAGAAGTTGCTGGTAAAATTAAGTTTTTAATAATTAATATAAATTTGGTAATGTTTATGGATGCAAGTTTTTGAAGGGTTTCTAATATTCCACTTTGTCTGCCTCGTAACTTATTTTTGTTATGCTCCCTTATACTTCAAGATCTATCATGTTTCATGAAGCTTGGCTTCTTGGACTTGCAGTCGTTGTCATACCTATGGCTCGTCTCTTCTGTCTAGGCATGACAAAAGCCCTCTCCATGAACTCAGAACTACCTAATTAGGTAGCTCTTTTGAGGAGGCATTGCCCTGTAGGGAGGGCATGGACCTAGATTAGAGATGGTATTGGAGCAGACTCTAAAAAAACTCAGACTGCGCTATCAAGTCGGTTTATTGGAGGTTGGGACACGCAGGGAGACTTGAATTAGGCTGACTTGGTTGGGCTACTGAAATCATCCAACAAGGACCAAAGAGGAATACTATGAGCTGTGTGTGACTATGTTTAAGGCTGACCCTTAGCGGGGATATTAAAGTATAATGAAGGAAGAGTATGATACCTCACATCAGATGTGGGATAATCTGTAATTAACCTTAGACAAAGCTGCACTTGAACGCACATATATATACTTAGCTAACCCTTTCAAGGGAGGCACTGCGCTATGTTGGGGCCATGGGCTCAGTCATGATAAATAATGTCACGATAGACTCTTGAACGTTCAGCCTAGGCTATCCAATTGGGATACTAAAGGGTTGGTCCAATCAAGCTGATGCGGTTGGGTTGCTAGTAGGAGTAATAAAGACTAGAAAATTCTCGCTATGTTTTGAAAAGATTGAGTTTAGGTCTTAGCAAGACGATAAGGCTTAAGGAAAGAAGAGTGTGATACTACATCGAACGTGACGGACTTTGTTAATGGTCTTATAAAACCCTACTAAGGAACTTGTTGCTGCTAAAAATATGCTCCGCCTATTTTCCGGAACCCAAGCCTGAATCGATGACCTGCAAGACAGAAAACGAGTAACCGCCGGTGGAGAACTCTCCGATGCTTAAGTCAGAGCGCAGCTACAGAATAATAACTCTGAAAAAACATGAATTGTGTGATCCCCTTATACCTGGAGAGGTAAATCCCTTTATATAGTTGTAGGAGAGGACTCCTAGTAGGACTGAGACGTGGGCCAGATGTATTGAGATCGCGTTAAAATCCTTGAAGATCACGTCACGATCTCTTTAGGACTCTTTTAGAATCCTAATAAGATAATTATCAATGTTTCAGTTTGACTGGAATTGCCAGATATTCCCCAATTATTAGAAGTTATATTTGAGTTATATCAGAACTCATAAGTATGTACTTAACTAGTCATTTTGAGCAAGGTTTTACCTTGTGATGGAACTGTGGACCAGAGAATTCGAAAAACTCTTTCCGATTGAAATAAATGAACCATTTTCAACTTGCCAGTGAAGATCTAAGCCAAACGCGTCTCTATCTTTTGGGATTGCCCTCCACACCCACAACGTATTCCCTTTGGTGGCTGAGGCTTCAAAAGAGAAACGGGAATAGCAATACTTACTTCTGTAACTTTTTCTTACCAGCCCCTCCTTGTCTATGAAGATTCTCCAACTAGTTTTGGGTAGAAAGGCTAGCTTGGACAGTTTTGTGTCTTTGAATCAACCTTTTTGGAAGGACAAAACAGTTGACCCAATGCATGCCTTTTCCTTCATTGCAGCCATGCCCAGCTGATAAAAACACCAAATCAAAGACTGTCAACTTTTCCCCCACGCCCAGCTGATAAAAACAACTAGCACCATCCAACACGCAGCTACCCACTTCTCCACAATCACCGAGATGGATATCTTTCATCTCCAGGTTCCGCGACAAGTTTCATGTGATCGAGAAGCCATATGATTGGGTAATAAGGGGTTCCCTCTAAGATCAGCTCCAGGGTTGCGATGCACATGGAGTATTCTATTTATGGTTTCCACTACAATTACCCGTTCCATCGTCTCAGGATAAAGCAACATAGATGCATTTTTCATGAATCCTAGCATAAAGGTAAAGAAACACCCCTTTTACCACTTTACCGTCTATGAAGGAAAAAAAAATACAGGCATACGTACTCATTCCTTCGCCTCAACTACTCACTTTATATTGACTGTGTCCCTCATCACGTTTGAGCAGTAACGTTTATTGCGCAGCACTTCCAGATGAATCCCAAGATCCAAACCCTATACAAGAACCCTTCCTAAGAGAGTATAGAAATGATAGTTTAGACGATTGACCTTTTCTCTAGCTCCATGTTCCACAAAACAATTCGCGAGAATGAAATTGATGCACTAATCTGCCGCAAGCCTATCTTCTATTTTGAATGAAAGCTGACTAACTGTGACTCAGATGGGTTGCGATAGGTCATTATCGTGTACTTATGTAACACAAAGAAACTCCACTCTCCTTGTATAATTAGATGTGAACCTTCATTTAGGTTGACTATCATCTCCAGGTCACTCTTATTGCCAGAGTATCTTAGTCATTCGATACGTTTGCATGATAGCGTCTTCAGCCTTCACCAGTATCCTCTACAGGAGCAATATCCATTTTTAAAATGATGGAAGCGACTTGAGTCCCTCAATATCACTTCGTGCTCGATGATCTTAGATATGTAGGTAATGGCAGTGTGACAATCGCCACAGACACGCAAGTTTTTCGTGATCCTGATGGGTATCCCTGGAGCTGAGGTGAGGATGCCGTAAGCAAGTGCCAGCTTCTCACTATGTTCAGAGAGAAGATCACTTTTCTCCTCATCATCTACGTCATGGAGGGCAAAGCTTGTCTCAGGAACATATCCCAGGGCTTTAATGCGGTGAATCAGGTCTACAAGGAGATCATATATATGCTGAGATAGTGGATGAGATCTGTCACCCACAAAAAAGGTTGCGGTTCCCTTCTTCCCCTGAACCCAACTGCAGCCAGGTCTCTTCTTGATCCCTGTATGTTTCATCAGAGACCTTATCTTGGCAACATCTTTCCAGCGCCTGGCATTGGCGTAGATGTTTGAAAGAAGTGTGTACGAACCATCATTCTCTGCCTCCAATTCTAATAACTGACTAGAAGCAAATTCCCCGAGTTCCACATTCTTGTGGGTCCTACACGCACTAAGCAATGCCACCCACACTATAGGGCTGGGTTCCACAGGCATGCCCTTAATGAGGTTCACAGCTTCATCCAAGCGACCGGCACGACCCAAAAGGTCAACCATGCAGGCATAGTGTTCGACCCCAGGAACGACACCATAGTCTCTGGCCATACTGTTGAAGTATCCGATTCCCTGGTCAACCATTCCAGAGTGGCTACAAGCATAGAGCACAACAACAAAAGTTACACCATCGATGGGCAGGTCAGCCCTCCTCATCCCATCGAAGACTTGGAGAGCCTCCTCACCACGTCCGTGCATGCCATACCCAGTCATTAGGGATGTCCAAGAGACAGCATTCATTTCGTTCATGTTATCAAATACTACTCGAGCTGCATCAACATCTCCAGACTTGGCATACATGTCTATGAGGCAGTTGGCCACATGTAACATCACGAAATTGTAATCATGCCGTAATACATAAGCATGAAGTTGCCTACCAAGCCTTAGAGCAGCAAGCCGAGCACAAGCCATCAGCGCACAAGATAGAGTAAAAGCATTTGGCTTTAAAGCGTTCTTTTGTTTTAGCATCTCCGAGAAAAGTTCTAATGCCTCACTGGCTTCGCCATGCTGTGCATAACCCCCAACCATGACGGTCCAAGTCACCACACTCCTATACTCCGTTGCTATAGAATCAAACATTTTACGAGCAGTGCTGGCACTTTTGCACTTGCCATACATGTCGATTAGAGCATTGGTCACCATTAAATCATCACAATGGTTGTTCTTATGTAAGGTGAGGACACATTTAACAGCATAACAATGAGTTTCCTTTCCCTGAGGCAGTGCCCCTACAGAAGCACAGGCCGAGAGAACGGACACAAGCGTAACAACATTTGGTTCAGACCCACAAACTCGCATCTGCCTAAAAACATCAAGAGCTTCGAAGCCGAGGTCCCTCTGTGCATAACCCGCAATCACAGCACTCCAGGTCACCACATCCAACTCGATATTCTCCGCCCGCATTCTCTCAAACAGACTGAGAGCATCTTCACACCTACCAATCTGAGAATACCCAGTGACCATCGCATTCCAAGAGACCACGTCTTTCGCCTCCATTCGCACGAAAACCTTGTTCGCTTCATCCATCAATCCACACTTTGCGTACATGTCTACAGTCGCGTTACCCACGAACAAATCATCAAACAGGCCAATCCTGACCGCATATCCATGAACCTGCTTACCTCGCAGCCACGCCTTAACAGAAGAACAAGCTGGAAGTACATTAACAAGGCTAACCGCGTCGGGACGAAGTGTGTAGTCCTTCTGAGCAGTCATTCGACCAAACATCTCAAGCGCTATTACCGGGTCACCGCTCTGCACATGAGCCGCTACGATCGAATTCCACGAAACGACATCCCCTATCCCTCTGTGAGACAATTCATCAAACATCTGGAGCGCGTCGTTCAGAGCGCCGCAGCGGCCGTACATTGCGACCAGGGCATTGCAAACAAACACATTAGACTCGAGCCCATGAGCGTATACGACATTATGAACCGAAGCGCCTAGACGGAACGATGGGATCTCGCCACAGGCCTTGAGAACAAAGGGGAAGGTGTACCCGTCGGGCTTCCAGCCGAGCCTCTGCATGCGGAGGTAGAGGTGGAGCACGTGGTCGGGCAGGGCGCGGCGGACGCTGCGGCGTATGAGGGCGTTCCACCAGTATACGGAGAAGGGAGAGGGGTGGAGGCGCTCGAGGGCCCGGAGGGCGTGGGCTGGGGCGCCGCACGCGACGTACATGCGGACGACCCCGACGGGGTCTGCGCTCGCGAGGCCGCTCACGGTGAGTTGCTGGTGGATGCGCTTGGCTTCTGCCAGGGAGCTGCATTGTCTCAAGAGATTTGCGATGGCGGAAGGGGCGAGAGGTGGTGGTGTTTCTGTGGAGAAAAAGGCGTTGGGGATGAAGGTGGGGTGTGGTGTGAGTTGTTTCCAAGACGCCGGCCACGAAAGTAGCATTGTGGCTCTCTTTCATTTGTCGGGTCGGTCAGTTCACCACTTACTTTAGTCTATCTTGGACATTAATGTCCATTCTCTCACCCAAAGTTTTTAAGGAACGCAAGTCGAATATCGATGGGTTTAACCGATTCACCGTTGTAGTGCTGCGGACTATGTGGTGTGGACGTAATGAGGTCTGATTTTTTAGAGGAGGCAAATTTTGTGCTTCAAATATTATGGTGCAAAGCAAGAGGCTACCGTCTTATGTCAAAGCGAACCCTCGATTTTATCTGTGTATTCAAAAGATTGAGTCTAAGATGCAGCATGATCAGCGAGTTTCAGTGTAATTTGACCATTTTCATTACCCATTAGTTCTGATCATATTTCCAAGTTCTTGTAGCTTTTCCTTTCCACTGTCATCTCAGTCGTGTTGTCCAAACCTGGTAATCTTGATACTTGGCACTCTTTAGTTCCTTTCTCTTCAGCTCCAGCTCCTAACAGTTCGAGGTATGGTCTTGGTATGGTCGTTTTTTTTAAATTAGACTGGGTCCCGATGAGAGCTTATACTGATGTCATTTATGGGCCTAATGAAACTGGTGCTCTGATTG
Source organism: Escallonia herrerae (assembly GCA_033070095.1). Classification (NCBI taxonomy): domain Eukaryota; kingdom Viridiplantae; phylum Streptophyta; class Magnoliopsida; order Escalloniales; family Escalloniaceae; genus Escallonia; species Escallonia herrerae. The sequence goes on from JAVXUP010000214.1 coordinate 62,468, forward strand.
AGGCTATTACACTAGCTACTGCATGGTTATCGTATCATTTCTGCGTCCAGCTTATATGCCTTTATGCTCACTCCGATTTACTTTTGCAGATGTGTTCCACTAAGGAGATCAATGTCTCCTTCACTCACTTTTGTGTAACATAGCTCACTATAGAAGGGAAGTACATTCCTTGCATATCGCCAAATTTAGCGATCGCAATAAAAATTGCGGTCGCTAAAATTTAGTGACCCAGCCTCTAGCGACGGCCGTCTGCGGTCGCTATACGCGATTAGCAACCGCCATACACCATTTAGCGATCACGATCGGTGATTGCTAAAATTTCCAGTAGTGGTAGACGTGTTTTGTAGTTATCCGCGGCAGTGACTTTTTTTAATTCCAACAGCACAAGACAAGGTTTTGAAGCAGGAATGGTTTGATGCTTCGTGTGGGCCCTCTCCCTACCTGGTGCTATTGCTCTTGCGGTGCCCTAGTGGTGCTTTGATGCATATCATTCTATTCATTTTGGTTCCCTTCTCCCATGTTTAAACCAAACACTATCAATTTGTAGGTTCAGCTTAGGGGACTTGAACTTTTCGGTTTGATCAATTTGGATTGGTTTACGTCCATTTACATACCTATTATTCGAGAGAAAGTTTATCCAAATTTTAAGATATTTTATCTAAATTACACGTAATCTTGTTACATTTAATATTTAAGTGCTCTTGTTAACAAAATATAGCAGTATTATTCTAAATACAGACTACGATGAGAACTCAAAAATGTCCTTACCTGTTGATGTATAAAAGATATTTGATCACTAAACTTTTGTGATTACAAGTACTCTAATTTTCTTCTCAAGCCAAGGAAGTGGATTCGAAGTAGGCATGGAGGTGTCACAAGAGTGCAATCCAAGTCAGATGTTAAGTATGCTGATGTAGTAGAGCAAGTATGAAATAATGGTAAAGACTAAGGCATTTTAGACAGAGCTTGAGGAATGGCATGTCATGAGAGCCCAGGCACGAGTTGAATACAAGTCACAATCTAATACTTAGGTCCAGAGTCAAGATCCGTCTGGTCCTAAGTGAGGTCCTATATGTTTCTCTCTTTAGAAGTTTGTCAAAATAGTTTCAAAACCAATTTTTATTTAATTAGAAGAAGTTGAGTTAAAGATCGGAATTTATGTCGTCTCCCGTGGGGTCCGGTTGCACTATAATGTTTTTTATTGCAGTTTGTCAGACTGGTATGTACGAAGGTCATTCAACCCCCTTTAAAACCAAAATAGGTTAATGTTTAATTAGTCTTTGTCTTTTTGTTACTTGTTTTAGGATAAAACTAATGAAAATCACATAAAAATAATTGGAGACCAATTAGGATACATCAGGTGCGTAACACTTTCTCGATGTATAAGTTAATCCCCAAATCCGAATATCAGGTTTTGTACGTCAAAAGCTTAAGTTGGACAATTTAGTGTCAAATTTGGGTTATCCTTATTAATTATTAAATTAACCCAAAAAGTAAGATTGCGATTCGAGATAAACCTTTCTGGGCCTAAATTTTTGGAGCGATTTGCTACATAGATATTATACTTTGCTTGCTTTTTGAACCAGGATTTATAATGGGTCTCAGCTCAAGAAATCTCTCAGTCCATCTTAGTAATCTATAGCTATTCTTTGTGGGCTTACTCGTTAGCATAAACAACATACTACCACAAATAACGCCCTCAAGCTTGTTGTTTGCTTTTTGCTACCAAGCTTCTTCCTCGAGGATGTGTACACTTTGACTTACCACTTAGACATCACTCACGAAGACAAAGAAAATTATAGGCACTGTATATTGTTCCGACTGCTCGAAACTTCATTCCTATCTATCGGACCAGACTCTGATTTGAACAGAGGTTGTGCGTTTCTTTGTTGCTTCGAAGGTGCCATATCTTTTTAGTATTGGTTTAGTTGTTCCTGTTTAATTAGTTGATCATCTTTTAGCGTGTTTTATTTTGTGAATAAAGGTCTTAAAGCTGACCAAATTGTGTGTTTGAAAGGACCACGTGTTCTTTAATTTGAGGTTTTTGGCAGAGTATAACGAGTGAGATATTTTGCCCTAGATTAGATCACTACACTTGACTGCATCAATGGCCCATGAAACATGAGCAATTAAGAATGAAATGACAAACCCAATGAAAGATATTATAAGTAAGGAGACATATGATTTGGGTGGTAATGATATGCTTTTCTGGTGCTGGAAATTCCTTGTAATAAAAGATCTTAAAAAGACCCTTAAAAAGTGTAGTTGGATCACTTCCTAACTTAAACAACTTTTCATCGTTTACCGTGTGGGGATGAAAGAACTAAAAAGGAACTAAGGCCCCGTTTGACAAAAAAAATTTCCCTCTTTTCAGTTTTAAAAACTGAAAAAAAGAGCGTTTGGTAACCATTTTTTTTTCAATTTAAAAAACCAGTTTTTAAACTGCAGAGTAAAAAAAAAACTCCAAAAACTGGTTTTTTTTTTCACTTTTGGTTTTTTTTTTTCGACCACCACCACCACCCTCCCACCGCCGGCAGCCACCTCAGGCGACCACCGCCGGAGACTGCCGGCCGCCGGCAGCCACCTCCGGCCGCCGGCGACCACCGCCGGAGACTGCCGACAACCACCTCCGGCCGTCGGCGACCTCCGGCCGCCGGCGACCGCCGGCGACCACCGGCAGCCACCTCCGGCCGCCGGCAGCCACCGCCGGAGACTGTCGGCAGCCATCTCCGGCCGCCGGCGACCACCGCCGGAGACTGCCGGCAGCCACCTCCGGCCGCCGGCCACCACCGCCGGAGACGGCCGGCAGCTACCTCCGGCCGCCGGCCACCACCGCCGGTGACTGCCGGCAGCCACCTCCGGCCGCCGGCGACCACCGCCGGAGACTGCCGGCAGCTACCTCCGGCCGCCGGCCACCACCGCCGGTGACTGCCGGCAGCCACCTCCGGCCGTCGGCCACCACCACCACCACCGTCGACCACCGCTACGCCCCACCACCGCCACCGCAAACCACCAAAAAAAAAAAGTCAAAATAAAAAGGGTTACCAAACACAAAAAAAAAAAACTTCAAAAAAAAAAGGGGTTATCAAACACCCACTTGTTTTTATAAAAAAAAAAAATTAAGCTGCTCTTTAAAAACTGAAAACCAAAAAAAAAATTTTGTCAAACGAAGCCTAAGAATTAAAAATGTGCATTAGTTTTTTCACAGTACTTATATAGGTTCTTTCTCGTTGGTCGAATGACCAAGAGAACTGTTTAGAAACCGTGGATCAACTTTCTTGTTGGTCGAATGGCCGGCTGGCGGTGAGCGGTGGCTGCCAGCTATGGTCTCAAAATAAAAATCAAAACTGAAGAAAAAAAATAATGAAAACAGTGTGTCAAACGCGTTTATTTTCTTTAGTTTACAAAACTGAAAAAATAAATGTTACCGAACAGAACCTAAAGTTTTTGGGCCGTAGTTAGTGTTGCTAATTTATTGGTTGGTCTAGTGCAGGGTTCTGAGATAAAATGCAGGAAAGTTTTGGCAGAGACAGCTTCAATTTGATGGCCCAGATGGCGATGCCAATGCTAATCGGACTTAATGCACCAACTTCCTATCCCCTTGCAACATTTTCAATAAGTAGCAACTTCCCCCTCTTGATTTGAGGATTATCGATGAATGCATACAGGATTCCTTTCTCGAAACCAATACATGAACAAGGGAGAAGATGGGGTAATAAATAAAGTAATCAATTCAATAGTAAAGAATGATCTATTAATACATCCAGCCCGCCCTAGAAAAGCAAAATTGGCTTCCTCTAGTAGGCCGATAATTCTCAACCAACATATGTAATTCATTTTGGATTCTGGCGTAGAAGTTGCAATCCAAGCCCCTTTTCTGATAGCTAATTGAAGTGCCCCTGTAGCTCCAGACATAGGCTTCTTCCCTTTAAACTATGGGTAGCCGGAAATTTAGATGCCTAGACACTAGGGGTGAGCAGCGAACCAAGAAAATCGATCCGAACCGTTCAAACCAATGAAACAAGACCGATCGAATCCGAACCGTTGATAAGCTTGAACGGTTTGATTTGAGATTTTCAAATCGAGACCGGTTCGGTTCGGTTCGGTTCACGGTTCAGGATTTCCAAACTAGCTATGAACCGAACCGATGACTATATAACTATTAAAAAAATAATATACCTTACCATGGTTAACTGAATAACCAGGGTAAAATTAACATGTTTGCCCTAAATAAAACCCTTATCTTCATTTGTCGTCACTCTTCTTCTGCTCTTCTTCTTCAGAGCACACCCACGGAGAAAATCAAACAACACACCCACATAATAGTATAATACAAATCGGCCATGAAGGAAGGATTTCAGCTTCATTCGAGCGTCATTGATGAATGATCTGGTGCGTAATTTTATAGTTCCAGGTTGCAAGATCCAAGGTCGTCAACCACTACCGCGATAAGTGAAGATCGGGTCTGTTATTGACAGGGAAGTGCCGAAGACAGAGAGAGCAGGCAGCAGTGGTGAAGCTAGATGCTCGAAGCCATTTTAGATCTGGCAAGACAGCACATGAGTAGTAGAAAGTTTCCACAACATGAAGAACGAGACGAAGCTTCCAATTTCCATACCTGAAGAATAAGACGACACAGGTGAGTAATTTCATCACTTGAACGGCATGAATGATTTGTAATTTCATTATAATATGTAATTTCATCAATTGAACGGCACGACCACCGTCTGCAGTCCATTTTTCTCCTATATCAGTCTATCAACACTACAATAATATGTTATTTCATTATGATTTATGAGGGTCTTGAGCAATTTCATCAGTTTCCAATTTCATACCTGATTTTGGCCAGTTTAAACTGGTTTAGTAAAGGAAGATTCAACGATGAAGATGGTCCAAGAACCTGCTTGTGAGATGACAAAAGTATTACATGTTTTCATTGTTCTTGATATATGGATTATAGTAAAAAAAATTTATAAATTTAGGTAACCCCGCCTGAAGTTTTTCACATTGCAGTAAGCCAGTAATGCACTTAGTATGTTGGCACTTATTATAGAATTCATATAAATTTAGGTACCTTGCATGAAGTTCTTCACATTGCACTTTATTCAGTTTATTGTGCTCGCAGTTGACTTGGTTTTTAATTTCTCTTTGGTAAAGATTCATCTTTGTCAATTTTTCTAGTGAAATATAACTACTCTTTAATGATTCAACTCTTTCTGTTTCACTTAAAACAATAGCATCAACCATTAAATCAATTGCCTAGTTGAGCAAAGCTGCATTTGTTGGTCGTAGTTGTTTCACAAGCTCAAAAAAACCCTTCCTCTGTAATTTGATGTATTGCATTGTAAACCTCTTCAGGGGAAAGCCCATCTATCTATGCCCCTACCTGGATAACATGTTCTTCCTTTTCACTTCTTTTTTGTTATTTAAATTCAGGGGAAAGCATCACTTTGAAATGGAAGCAAGATGTCCAGATTTGAGAGTACACCTTCAGTGCAGTAGCATGTTGTTGTTCTTTACATGTCACGCAGTGTGGCACTGTAATATGCACTGTCATATTAATGGTTCTGTAATGTAACTTTGTCGGACTTTTACACTTGGTGACTAATTTAAGCTTTTCAATTTGTCATGTAATGCAACTATGATGTATTTTTTTGTTATTGGACTATTATTTTTTCTTGAAATAGAATCATGTTTAAATTACGCTAAAATCGATCTGAACTGTTCAATTTGAACCCAGTGAACCGTTCAAACCGAGATGTTTCAGTTTGATTTGGTTTGAGAATTTGTGAACCGAGGTCCATTGGTTCGATTTGCTGTTTGACCCTCAAACCGACCCGTGCTCACCCCAGTAGATACAAATCTATTCCAACCATGAGAATCAATAGGTCTTCAAAATCGTTTATTTTTTCAACTTTTCTATTTTTTTTTCAATTTTGAAAACTGAAAAAAAAATTGTCGTTTGACGGAGAGTTTTAGGGGTTGTTTGATAAAATTGAAATTTAAATACTGAAAAAGTTAAGCTTTGAATTCGTAAATTTAAAAACTTTAAGCGATTGAATTTTTACTACGGCAGTGACGATAGAGTAGTAGTAGTGGTGGTGGCAACGGCGGCAAAAATGTGTCAATGGTGATGATGGTGCATGAAGATGTGGTGTTGGTAATTTAGATGATAGTAATAGACGGCGACATGGCGATCATGGCAGTGGATGCAATGTGGTGGATCTTTAGATGATTTTGACAAAAATTGACGTGGTAACAACAACAATGGTATGGTGGAAGTGGTAGTGATAGTGATAGTGATAGTGATAGTGGCTAGGTTGTAATAATTGTGGTAGTGATAGCAAATGGAATAATGGTAGTGATTGTATTGTGGTGGAGACGGTGTTACCAGCAAATTAATTGAGGCAGTATCGTGGTGATAACTATATATATATATATATATATATATATATATATATATATATATATATATATATATATATATATATATATATCTATATATCTATATATATATATATATATATCTATCTATCTATCTATCTATCTATCTATCTATACAAATGTGTTATGGTGGTAATTTTTTGTATGTTAAATAACTTTTAACGATCTCACTTAGAATTAAGTGATCAGCATTAAATAAGTCGACCTTGACTTAAAATTTTAGTTTATTTTTTGTAAAAATTAATTTTTTAAATGATACAAAATTTAGAGTTATTAAACGCACTTAATTGAAAATCATTGAAAATATTAAGTTTTAAGTGTTTAATTGTGTTATCAAACATATCTTTAATTTTTTTTCTTCGGTTTTATAAACCAGTTTTCAAAATTGGGCTATTTTTTAAAACTCTATTTAGGAGTTTTCAGTTTTGGTTTTTTTTATATCCATCTTTTAATTTTTGTTGGAAGCACTAATGTCTCTTCTTCCCTTCAATCTTCATCACCAATACCTATTCTTTGAGAAAACCAAACCACCAACATTGCCAACTACCACTACTACCAACGACCAACACCCCCAAACACCACAATACAAGCACCACCAACCACCATAGCCATTGATCACTGATCTGCCACCATTATTGATCAACGCACCCGAACACCAAACTTGCCAACCACCAAAGCCACTGATCGTCGCCACTAGCACTAGTAACCAACACTCACAAACACTGACAACCATCATAACCACTGATCGTCACCACCACCATTAGTAACCAAAACTTACGAACACCGCCAACCACCATAGTCATTAATTACCATTATCACCACTGACCAATACTGTCGAATATCAAACCTTCGAACATTGGTGACCATTATGGTACCACTGCTCCTCCAAATTCAAATCACCATCATACTGATGATCATTATTTATTTAATTTTTTTAACAAATACCATCAAATGATTTATCCATCGATTAGTCCCAGTAACTTCGATTTGCGCATGTAAATTCCACACCAATCAAATCATTCACCCAATCAAACTAATGAAGTCTTAATTCACAAGCTAGTGTGTTACTACCATAGCAGTAGTTGGACGATGGCAGAAGAGGTGTGTTGGTCGCGGTGAGGGCACTTCTAATTATTGAACATAAGAGTTCTGAATATGCTCTCAAATATTAGAAAATGAAAGAAAAGAGAACGGAGGAAAAATAAAAAAGACAAGAGAGCAAAAATAGAAAAAAAATATATCAAAAGTAAAAAACTAATTATGCAAAACTGTATCAAACAACCATCAATCTTGTACAAAAAGAAAACTCACAGAAATTTTTATTTTTATTTTTTTGAAAATAAAAATTAATAATTGAAATGTGTTTCAAACATACCTGAAGACTACTACTATTTTTTTAACATGATCCTGTATTAATAATTCCAAGAGGTTTATTGTGTTAACTTGGTGATGGTCCTCCGCCGTTTCCATAGTGAGCAGGAGGAAACTGAGTCGTATCAAAGTTTTCAAAATCATTGAGACACTTAGGCATAGGTACAGGAATCTTGTTAGGCTTCACGGAAAAGGGAAACTTTGTTAGTCTATTGACCAACTAATTATGACAAACCACCATGACTATACACATTACTTGAGAGAATTTAAAGGCATGACATAATTCGAATTTGATGAATTGACTTACTCTCATCCTCACCCAGTGGATACATTCAGTATGAGGGATGTGGTTCAAATGCTAGCGGGTGAGTTTAAGGTACCAAGTATACGAAGAACAAGGCCTAGTATGAATTTAAATACTTTGCATCTATCTCCTACTAGATTTGCAGGACATTGCTTTTGACTTGAATGGTGTGATCACCATCACCACCTCCTCCTCACCTGAACCCTACTATTAGTATGGGTGCTGTTGATGCAGTCTACTTCTTCTTTGTTCATTAAGTTGATTTCTTTACTGTAATTATGTTTGCAAATACACTAATGTAGAACATATGTATGCACAAAGCTTGGAAATTTTTTTTTGATTTTTTTTTTGTGATGGTGTGTTCAACATATGTGTTCTTTTACTCTGTCCTTCATTTACCTAGAGCTGGATCACAGAAGAAAAGGGATTACATACTATATATATAGTAAATGATCGAGAACTTGGATGAGTCTTGATCGCTCGCTCGCGCGCGCGCACACAGTGGGCATACTCTGCCCCATAGCAGCAGTCTATTTCTCCGTTGCTCCCATTATCATAATAAAGCTATTCTATATGCATAATTAGTAGTTTACTTTACAAGTAGATATACAAGAAGATTAAAAAGCACAAAACCACCAGATTTTTGATGCGACAGCTTTCTATTGGGCAAAGATCTGGCAATGGCCCATAAACCCTGCTTGGCAGATCTCCAAATCAACTCAAAATGACCAGTCCTATTGAATGCAAAATTCCCAATTCGACAACCATGGCTATAATAACATGTGATATTTGTGTGAAAAAAGCAGAGGGAAGAACTCACGTTATTAAATTGGCTGGAAGAGAGTAGGGTTTGCTTGACTGGACCTCTTAACTTTTGCCCTAATCTCAACGGTAAGTTATCCAACAGTAATTTTTGTTCTAATCTCGGAGTTGTAAATACCCAGCCTTGACGGACAGAAGAAAGGAGGAAGGAAGAAAGATCGCCTAGTGTCAACTACTACTAGTATAGACAGCCTAGCTGTGACACAAGAGTAAGGGTAGAGGAAAAAGAAAGAAGACAGGGGAAGGAGGGAAAAAATAAATTGGCAATTCAGAATGCGTCAATTTTATTTTCTTCTACTTTTCTTTTCTTGAATTCTCGTAAATTTTGAAAAATTATGTAGAAAATAAAAATGGACATCGAAACCACTTTACATTCTTTAAAATCGTTATTTCAAATCCCGACTTTTAAAAATGCGATACGCAAGTAAATAAGATTTAAAATGCGATAAATATGTAATTAAATATTAAAGTTACTGGGGGAAAAACCGGTGGGCAGCCAACGTGAAAAGTGGGGGGCAAATGTTGGAATTCCGTTGCGCACATGGCTGTCGTCAACATACAAAGACCTGAACCAAGGACACGCGTCGACAAAAGAATGAAAGTCAAGACTTTGACTAATGGAGAACCCGATGCAAACCTGGTCGCCGCGGCCGGCCAGGCCGTTGGTTCACGATCAGAAGAAGCACGCACGTGACTCCTGAGCCGTGTGCCCGTCCACCTCTGCATCCATCCAATCATGGCCGTCGGTGCGGCACAGGGGGCCCCACCTCGACCAATCTCGACGCCTTATCACCTCTACAACATCCTCCCTGTCTCCATCTTCTTCTTGTTGGCTTGACTCCCCTCATTCTCATTTTCATATTTCAAATTCAATTCTCTCTGTCCTTCAATCTCCAGTCTGACCTTCATTCGGATAATACTGCCAGTGCACTTTGATTGTCCCTTTAGTTTCTTCGCCCTCGTACCTCTCTGTTAAATAAATTATATGATCTCTTTGACGGCACCGATACCTGGTACTCTACATTGTAATCACTCGCAATTGCGTTGCAGAAGGCAGAAGCCGAGTTTGGAGTTGCAATTCAATTCGAGATCGAGCAGAAAGTTCAATTCAATGGCGATGAAGGGTAACGACGGGGCCGTCATCCTGACATCCGGCGCCAGCGGCAGGTTGAACGCCCTGCTTTCGGCACGGGCTTTGAGGAGCCTTCTAATGCTTGTCAACGCCTTTGTCATGCTCTTGCTTCTCCCGTTTCGCGGCAGAAAACGTAGCGTTTTGACGGTGCCGGCAGTATCCTCGTCGGAGAAAGGTGCGAAGGAGGAGGCGGAGAGCGTGCGGCGGAAGGGGGCGGTGGTGAGGGTGCCGACGAAGGTGGTGCCGTGGAAGAGCACGGCGTCAGCGGCGGTTGCGCTGGACCAGGAGGTGGCTGCTCGGAGAGCCCTTGCCATTAAGAGGGTAACGCAGGACCAGGGTAATGAGTCGGTGAGGGAGTTTTCCCTCTTTGTCACCTCCAGGGGTGACACCATGTTTACGCAGTCGTGGACGCCGGTATCAGTCAAAGTTAGGTTGGTTTTCATTTTTAGCTTCATTTCATTTGCATTAGTTAATAGTAGCATAGCATACTTGGACATTATTATGTTTTGGGCCATTTAGTCTCCCTCTCGTTCTGTCAACTTGAACCACATTGTTGCTCTCTCAGTTCAACCACCACCTGATAGTCCACTTTTGTCCCTAAAAAGCACAAAAAGATTCATCTTTATCTTTCAATATTTGCTGAAGACCTTGTTTTGCTCAAAAAGATTCATCGTTAAGTCTCTTTTTTTGCGTTGTTGCTTTGCTGGTTGAGGCCATCGTGGGGTAATAGGCCTGTGTCAAGCCGTTTCTTACTTTCTTTCATTTCTTTTTTAAGATTCTCATGAGAAGGAGATTCTAGACACTTTGTGCAAGTCGCGACGGCCAATACCCAGTTAAGCCATCCAAACATGCGTTGCCCTTTTTTTTGTTGTTTGGGGTTTTTTTTTTCCTTCCTTTCTGGGTTGGGGGGGGTAAAGGTTATTGTTCTCTTTGGGGTAAAGGTTATTGTTCTCTTTGCAAGGATAATTCCATTTGAATGGATGATTTTTTTTTATTATTGTCCTTGTTCTTATCTAATCTTTCAAGATCTGAAGATCACAATTCGAGGAGGTTGGTTCCTTAACAAAGCAGATAAATACTGAGAATGTTTGGCTGCATTTCCAAAAGTGCAGAGTTTAAAAATAAAGGCATATTCCCACAAATCCATTCTGCTCTGTTGGCTATTGACAGGAGCTATGTGTCGGTGTTCTGCATGAAGGAGATATTATATGTTGTGTCTTTATTGGCCCTGTGGTTCTCTGTAGCAGCATGGCACCCCGAGAATTACACTTCCCCATGGGTCTTTATGAGTGTCACTACTTTTCTGCTTTTGCATTATTGCTGACAACCTTCAATTGGCACGCAATTTTAATCCGTCGCTCTCTGAAGAAAAGAACAGATGCAAATAAAAAACCTGACTTCTGCGTCAGATGCATATTAATCAAAAAAATAAAAGGTAAACGAGGGATAGTCCAGTAGAACAAGAAGAAGAGAGGGGGGGGGGAGAGAGAGAGAATTTAATCATAAAAGGTCATAGTGAGTGTTGCTTATGACTCTAAAGTTCTGAAAAGCACTTCTTGTGGAAATGGGATCGGAAAAGCAAGTTAAATGTCGACTTGTTTCTCTGTTACCGTGGTCTATCGAAAAGGTTAAATGTAAAAGAAGCAAAATGCACCATGTTATGTCGACCCTTGATGCTGCCGACCAAAACACAAGATTATTTGCTTTCTCATTCAAACTGGTTTCCGGTGCTCTTTGTAGACATAGTCCACATACATTAAAAGGTTTGAATTGTAGTTTATTCATTATTCCTTAGGTCAAGCAGATATGTTTCAGTGGAAAGTATGAAGAATCTTTCTCTTGACTTCGTTCATCACCAGAGAATTAACTCTGTTTAGTAGCAATGACAAAAGGAAAAAAGAAAATGGAGACTGATGGTAAACTTAATATAGGTGATAAAGAATTGTGTTTTGTACATGTGTCTGGAGACCGGATTTATTTGTAGGAACAATGGGACGCAGCAATGCAAATGATAAAATAGAGAAATCACAAAAGAAATTAGTATCGATGTCAAATTTCCATCTCATAATCCGCTTGCGTGGAAATTTGGAAACGAAATTAAATATACAAATCCGAAGTCAGGGTTTGTGCCTCCAACATTCTAAGGGATGCAGTTCGGCTATTTGTTACTGCAGGCGGCAAAATCTGTGACAGCGTATGAATGTCGGGGTTGAAATAGCTGGTGACAGCGGGGAGGTCTGCTGAAGGGTCAATGAACGATCCTACCAAAGACATCGCTTGCTTTAGCTGTGTAATGATAGGATTTCAGCTGCTGCTGATATTACACTTGATGAAGATGGATGGTGGCAGGCAAGATGGGGCACGGAGAGTGCATAGCAGGTTTGTGAGACAGAGGTGGCAGGTGCAGTTTCAAAGGGATATATGGTGGTGGTTGACATGGCGGCTTACCCTGAACATGGGCTGACCAGGTCAGGATTTATTCCCTGGTTTGTAATTTTTCAGGTACAGGTCAGAGTAGATGTGGGTCTGTATGGCTATTTTGGGTGAAGGAGGTACATACTCAGAGGAAGAGAATATCAAGTACGTGTGGATGCTTTTTTAGAGGGCACGTTTTTTCGCTTGTACTTTGGGTATCCATATGGAGCTTTTGCACAGGGTTTGAGTAACCGACATATTAGGTCATCCCTAGTTTGTCATGTGGTATAATTTCGTTTTTGGCCATGGTTCCATATTGTTCTATTGACGTGGTTGTGCATTAGTGGATTGGTCCTGCATCAGCACTAATTTGGCTGTGTCACACTGTCTAAATTGACATGCCACAATGGGCCTTTGCTATTGAGTCACTGATCCAATGTGCTTTAGATCTCAAGGAGCATGTAGTACTCCCCATAGTTATCAGAACCGAAGCACACTGGCTGGTTGAACCGATTCAACTATGAGCCAACTGGTCCAACGGTTCATTGGTTATTTGGATTGTATGTGCAGTTTAACCTGAGTAAATAGGATGCAGTGGTCGTTTTCGGAGTTAATAGGGCGAGAATCGGGCGGTTCAACCGGTTTATGGTAGCCAAGCCCACCTTGTTGTACGAGCATGGCTTATGGCGAACACACTCAACATGTTGTATGGAATTTAAGTACACAAGTACAAGTCAAGCGAATTATTATTTAATAATCTTTGAACCACCGTTTGAACTAATGAATTGCGAACCACTCTCCTCAATGTTTCCGTGTCCTGCTTGGTACTGATAATTATGGTCCTGCCCTACTAAGTGCTTTTATGTCTCCGCCCTTTTGCAAAGAAAAGAAGTGCTACTTTTTGAAACATGGGTGATTTCTCGAAGGAAATCTTGTTAGATGCATGCTCACGGATAACATTTATGAAAGCCTATTGTTTTGTATGTCAAAAAGATTTCACAGAAAGTGCTTGAAAGCCTCCCGGAGGAATTGCAGTAGAGGACCTTGTGGGGACCATATATGGAAGCCTCCCAGAAGGCTTACATATTAAAATGATATCACGGAGAGCGTGCGTGGAAGAAACCTCGAGGGCTTTTGGTAAAGGAGTTCCTAGAGATATACGATGAAAACCTCCTGGAGGGCTTATGAAAATGAGCTCACAGAGTGCACACGGAAGCTCTCGGAAGGCTTATGAAGAATAGGTCATGGACTATGCAATATGGAAGCCTCCTGGATGGCATAAGCAAAGAAGCTCAAACAGAGCGTACTTGGAAGCCTCTCAAAGCGATTGAATGTAGAAGGAGCTTACGGAGAGCGTGCTTGAAACCTCCTCGAGGACTTGTAGTAAAGGAGCTCATGGAGAGCATTGAGGGAAGCCTTCTGAAGAGCGTGTTCCAAAAATTCTGTTTTTGCTAGAGTTGTCAAAAGGGCCGGGTGGCCCCCCGGCTGGCCCGACCTGGCCCATTTCTAGCCCATTTCTAGCCCAGGCTGGCCCCCGGCCCTCTCGGTGAACAATGACGGCCCTAAATAGTTGGGCTTTGGGCCTGGGCTTGGACCAGGCCAAGAAAATCTGGAAAAAGCCCGGCCCGGCCCGGCCCGGCCCGGCCCAAAAAAAGCCCGGTTTGGCCCGGTTCAACATCTATGTCTGGCTCGGCTTCACTGGGGAACGGAACTATGCCATGATAGTAATGGTAGTAAGCTGAAAAGCAAGCACAAGACTGGACCCAGAGCATGGCACTTGGGATTCCGAGTTCGTTGGCCACATCCGAAACCCATGGAATGAATGGGTTGTTGATGAGGCAGGAAACGGGTTGACCCGCGTCCTCGTGTACCTTGAGCATGCGAGGAAGCACCTCCTTGCCTACACGTTCAAGCTGTGGCACGTACGCGTCAAGATCTCCACGTCTAGAGTCATCCTCTCCCCAACCATCTTCAAAGAATTCGAACCTGATCATACCATCACCAACCGGTGTTGGTTCGCCAGTGATGTTGCTCGCTTTCCTCATCTGTTTGCCGACGGTTTCAGGGGTTGAGAAGGTAACGAGAAGGCCTTTGGAAGCAAGGAGCTTTCCAAGCCTGAGTAACGGGTTGACACGTCCTTGGCCTGGGAAGGAGACTAGAAAGACATGGGAAAGAGCTTCACATCTTTGCAAGCCCATTTTCTTTCTCAAGGTAGAAGACAGCTGTGGGTGAGTAATGGAAGGGGATGGCTAGCACAGTGCAAATTTATAGCGCCACAAGAAATGTCATGCCATCGCTGGATTTGGCTTAACATCTATGACTTTTCCTGTTTTCGAAGAGTTCCATTTGGTTTACTCTGCTGGAACCAAACTTCCTTTTGGTAACCATATTCCTTTCCTTTCCTTTCCTTTTCTTTTCCTCCTTCATATCTTATCATAAGAGTTCTCAGAAGGATTCATACAAAATTTAAAGACGTATAGAAAATAGTAGTTGTTTTCAAGCGAGAGAATGAAAATGATAAAGCCACAAAGCTTTAGTCAATACTTGGATCATGATCATAAATACTGTAAACGTGTGACTGTATGCGCTTAGGAACCAAAAAAATTATCTTTATAGATTTTAACAACGGAAATATATGTTTTTAACAATAGGAAACATGCTACGCCACATTTGTTTATTTCAAATATTCCACCATGCATTTTCTCACAAAATAACCGTAATTCAAGCCTTTACTTTGGATAACAAGAAAATGCAAAAAAAAAATTGGGCCCGAGCCCGGCCCTAGATATTGGGCCTAGGGCCAGGGCTTGGATTGGGCCTAGATTTCCCCTTCATCCGGCCCGGCCCGGCCCGATTTGCAGCTCCACTGGCCCGGCCCCTGCCCCATTTCACGGCAGGCCCGATGGGCCCGGGCTGGGCCACCCCAAGCCCGGCCCATTGACATCTCTAGTTTTTGCCTTGAAGTATCCTAAATATGTTTTGACACTTGAAAATTCTTATAAGAATATAATCTTCCCCTCCGTAGCCTAAACGCACCTAGTATCTCAAAAATTTTAATTTGAAATTCCCGGACACGCACCCAGTGCGCACCCAAGCTGAACCCATCATGCACCCGATCATGGTACTTCATTTATTTTGGAGCACCCGTGCTTCATAGGCGTATATGGAAGCCTCCTAGAGGGATCTTGAGAAGGATTCAAGGTGAGCATGTATGTAAGCCTTGAAAAGGTTAACGGAGAGCATATTTGCTACTCGGTGATTTTTGCATAAATTTTTCATTCATGGCTTGGCATGTGATCAACCCGTTAGTGAAGGAGTGCATCCGATATCCTATGTTACATGGACTCTTCGGTTTGCGTAAAGTACCCATGTCCGACACTCGACACTTGGACATGGGTATATATCATAGGATATGACATTGTCAATAGTATATATATAGTTTTTTGTTTAATTAGTTATTGCTTTGATAGGAGACAAGTTATCAATTGAAACGAAGTGCATCACACAAAACACCTTTTTACCTTCGAAATAACTAAAAAGCGATAACAACTATGAACATTTTGCCGTGTCCCCGTGTCTTGCGTTTTCAAAATTAGACGAGTTGGACATGTATCCAATCCGGACACTCGTACTGAGTCCATGTAACATAGCCGATATCACAGTTTTGACCACGTTAATTGGAAAGTACTAAATTGTTGCTTCGTAATCTTATTTCACCTGTTTAGTGCATATATATATCCAAACATAGCAAGGAATTAATCAGCTCGTTGATTTATCAGGTCAATTAGCTTCTGTATCTTTCCATAATGCAAGTTTAGAGATAAGTAAACTGCAAGTGTTAAGTGTTCTTATAATAGTTCAATTGTCTTTTGATCTTCCAAGTCCATCAAGGTTACTAGTTATATAAGCTGACCAATCATAGTTACTTGAAATTTATGATTAATTTCAACTCCAATGGCTCTCCTTTGGTTCCTTTATGTGGCTACTGAATTCCAATAGACGTATAAAGCAGATAATAAATATTTCTTTTCCTTTTACAAAACGCTGCAACTTTTTATAACCAAAGTTCGAATGTTAGTCATGGATTGGAGGAAAGTTCTAATGAAAACTTTATCTGAACTGCACAGGGGAGTGGTTGTTTTGTTGCACGGCCTGAATGAGCACAGGTTCGTGACTGTGTGCTATCCTCTAAGAATCTGTGCGAAGTTAATTTTTGTAACATTTGTTGCTTATTTTGGCATCTCTTGCAACAGCGACAGATACAGTGCTTTTGCAAAGCAGCTGAATGCAAATGGATACAAGGTTTTTGGAATGGATTGGATTGGTAAGCTCATCGAATTTACCATTGTGACATAATTGGACTGAAGTTTATCTTTCCTTCTCTGCATTCAGAGATAAGTTGTGATGATGTAAATCTTTCCTGGTCTTTGTCTTCGGTGGTATTTTATCCCCCTTTTCTGGTTTTGTGTTGTGTGTGTTTGTTCTCGTTTTTTAGGTGGTTAGTGGTGGGTTGGGGATATTTCCTTAGGTTTCCCTCTGAGATGCTTCTCTTTTCTGCTTTATTGGTTTTTGTAATTGTTAGAGGTCTTAGTTTCATGCCAGAGCATCAATTATCATTGGGGTGTCGAACATTATATAGAGCTTTACTGGTGATTACTATATCCTTTCCTTGATAGCAACTGTCTTTATAGAGCTTACTTGCAGGACTCTCCACTTATAATGGACCTCCTGCCTCGGCACCTCGTCCGGGGCCCTGCACCTGCTCACACCCTTAGTTATGTTGGGAGAGGCATTTTCAGTGCCTAGGGTTTGACACTTTGACTTTATGTTTATCGAATTTAACTAGCAGGTGTCTTCCTTCATAGTGTTATTTGGGGTTATACAACACTATATTATAAGGAAAATTTGATTTTTAATGTTGTTCCACTATATTCCTTACGGGTCGCTGAGTCAGTGCCATTCGAAGGTGCCGCCTAACGTATTAAACAATAGATTTTTTCTTCAATGAGTTTATCTTAAACCTGACCATTTTTATGCTGGGGTATGGAACCCATTGAAAGCCTACATAAAACGAGATGCTGCTATTTCATATAAACTTCCTCTAGATGGCGTAGCAACTTTGCATATTCTAAACAATGACTTTAACTATATATCACATGTTATATTCTTCAACTTCCTGGTCCAGGTGCATTATGCATTTACCGGGATGCTTAAAACAACTTCTTTTACTTTTCATACTTTTTCTTATCCAAATGTGTATTACTGCATGAATCCGAGTATCATCTTCGTTTTCTTCTTTCTTTTGGCAAGTAGTTTTCTGGTGGAGCTTCTGCTTTTTGAGATTATGCTTTATATATGCCAGGCTCTTATAATTTTCCTTGTGGCAATGGCAATTCATCCCAGCCAGTGCTGTTGTAACTTGTCTGTCAGCAAATCCATCTTTCCTCATTTCCGAAAATGGGATTCGCTACCCCTGCCCCCAACCTCCCATGTCAAAATGAAAATCTCATGTTAGACCTTGCATTCATGCCCATGCTACGCATATATCAGATAATACATCACAGGAAGTCCCTTATCATTTTAGTTATTTGTAGTTTAGAGATCACAGTCCTTCAACTGTGCATATACATTTGGATGTTGCAGGGATTGAGTATAGTTATTGGAGGCCCATTGGTGGAAAAAGTAACATGGGAAGCTCCTCCTAATAAGTAAGCTTACTATTTGAGCCTTTGCATCTGGCGTATCAGATAAAGGATGGATTCATGCTTTCAAGAATAGCTAGGTTCTTTTGACACTACTCTCTTCCATAAGTTGGACTCTCTTCCATAGGTTGGATGGAAAATGAGTTATATAACAGCAATAAAATGGAAATATGTAAAAGCTCAGTTCTAGTAATTTTGAACATAACTTGATTTTACCTCTGACATCCATCTAGTGTATGCAACCTCATTACCTCTACTGTTCCACTCATTTATACCGCATGGATAATTAAGTAATAATGGAATGGCAATTGATATACTGTGGTTGAAGTTCAAATTAATTGACAATTGAACTCGTCTTGTCGGAAGGTTCGCGTTTTAATTTTAACAGGCGAAGCAGTCCATTCAAGATTTAAACGTTTTTTAGTCAAAAACCACGGGGATGCAGGTGAAGGAAAGAAAATAGGCTGCGTGCTTAGCCTAGTTTCAATTTGATCTACTTAATCTTGATAAGCAATGTAGTTAGTGATCAGTTATTCAGTCTATTTACGTAATTTTGGGCTTAATTGAGTTAATGCTTAACCTTTCTCCTCATTTAGGACACGGTGGAAGTGATGGGTTGCATGCATATGTTCACTCGCTTGACTATGCTGTTACTGATACGGTATGCTTCAAACCTGCATTCATCTGATCCAGATTACATACTGCAATGATGTGCTTTCAATACACTGTGTATTGACTTTGGTCTCTAAATCTGTGTAGAAATCATTCATTGGGAAGGTTTTGGCTGAGAATCCAGGGCTTCCTTGCTTTTGCTTTGGACACTCAACAGGTGGAGCCATAGTCCTTAAGGTGAAGTAGTACAGAGTTCTAAGTAATAATCAACTTTTAGAAACCTCATGTTGTCACTGTTATCTGAAGTGTGTGAACTGGCATTTTTTATCATAGGCAATGCTTGATCCAAAGGTCGAGAAATGTATAGCAGGTGTTGTTCTGACTTCACCTGCTGTAGGAGTCCAGCCATCTCATCCAATTTTTGCGGTACAGACACTTGTTCTTTTCCTGTATATGATTCTATTGAAATTGTTTTCCAGATTGAAATTTCATTAGTAACTTGGCAATCTTTTACCATCACTAGACTAGTCAAAAACTCCATCTAATACACTTCTGTTTATGACCTATATTGAGCTTGTAAAATAATGCACCAATGATGACAGGTACTTGCCCCAGTTTTTTCTTTCTTGTTGCCAAAATACCAACTCAGTGCTGCAAACAAAAAAGGGACTGCAGTTTCTCGGGATCCAGAGGCACTGGTGGCCAAGTATTCAGACCCTTTAGTGTATACAGGATCAGTCAGGATACGAACCGGATATGAGATTCTTCGGGTTGCGTCCTACTTGCAACAGAATCTGAGCAAACTTAAAGTGCCACTCCTAATACTCCATGGTACCGCTGATACTGTAACTGACCCTGAAGCTTCTCAAAAGCTGTACAAAGAGGCTGCCTCAACGGACAAAACCATCAAACTATATGAAGGTTTTTTGCATGATCTACTCTTTGAACCTGAAAGAGGAGAAATTGTGGAGGGCATCATTGAATGGTTGAACTGTAGACTGTAGGAAATTTTGTAAGTGATTTCACGCCAGAAAGG
This sequence comes from Escallonia herrerae, assembly GCA_033070095.1. Lineage (NCBI taxonomy): Eukaryota > Viridiplantae > Streptophyta > Magnoliopsida > Escalloniales > Escalloniaceae > Escallonia > Escallonia herrerae. The sequence goes on from JAVXUP010000214.1 coordinate 82,306, forward strand.
AATGAAGAGTTCACTTGGCGGGATTTATTTTTTGAAGTGACGGTTGTAAGTACATGTGCTGCAGGAAAGAAGAAGGTTCTGTTGCTGAATAAATGGGTATGATTATGTATTCATGCTTTGACGCTTGAGCTCTCGCATTTCAGTTGATTAGCCAAGATCTTTGAGCTGTCACCTGGAAAGCTTGTGCTGTTTTTAGCGCATATTCTGTCATGCTTTGTTAATAGCAAGCGATTGCAGCACAAATCATTTAGGTTCATTTAGGTTTTGTGGCCGTGTTAGCGTGTGTTTCCTCGCATATTAAACATGTTGTACGTACATTGTTCCACTTTATTCTTCTGCTGGCGATACTTTGTTCCAGTTAACTCTTACAACCAGTCTGCCACCAACCACAGCCCGTCTGCCAAAAGTTGAATTATTATTATTTTTTTTTTTTAAACAAGCTTGCTCACAATTTGAGAGAGCTTAAACCACAAGCAAAGCAGTCACAATTTGAAAAGGTTCATGCAAAGTTTAACAACTGGGATTTTTGGCATTTAATAAGGAGGACACCATCGTGTATCCACACAACTGGCCTTTATATGTTGCTCCATCTATTACTGTAAGAAAATTCAATAGAGCTCCCATGGATCATGGAACATCAGGCCTGGAGTACCATCACGATGCTGGGATTTTGCAGCAATCAAACCGAGTTTGTGGGATATATCTGAGTGATTTCGAGGCTGGCATTGCGGACACGTACGCCAAGAGAAAATCCCGTCATCTCATGTTGGGAAGATTGTGGTTGCATATATAAGAATTGAGTTGTTCCGCCGTATCACCGTCAATATTCACAGGCAATTGTTGATGGGAGTCAAGTGAGTATTAACTCAACTCCCAAGCCGCTTTCAGAGGGCGAAGCAGATTTGGTTGACGAATTTGATGTTTCCACTGACGAGGGTTCTTGCGCTAACCATGGAAAATCCCCATGCTCAAATTTGCTTAGAATTCGTTAAAAGGAACTCCCAATGCCATAATCAGTTCTTAAACAAAGGTCACTGACTGACAGTTCGCTTCCCCAATTCAGCATCACCCTCAATGCCAAGTGGTGCTACACTTGCTGACGGTGTGAACGGCCATCCCTATTGCTTGATGAGGATGACCTACCCATCTGAACAAATGTTATGTTACAGATCTATCTGATACAAAGAAAATGGTGAACGAACCCGACACAGCACCAGTTGAATTGCAAGATGAACCCAAACATCAGTTTCACGAGACAATCAACCTAGCGTCCCAGGGTGATGAACTGAAAATCATACTCATTGCGATGGACTTACCAGCTGAGAGCAAAGCCAAACTCGTTAGCCTTCTTTTTTTTTTTTTAACCATAGTAGATGTAAACAACAATTTAGAGTACAGAGCCTTTAACCAAGCATATACACGTACAATTATCCCCTAACCCGCCTATGGTGGCCAGTTCACTGACACATCTGCTTTAGGTCGTAAAAATAACTTGACCCACTAGAGCAATTCAGTCCATAGACACTGACAGGCTATACTGTATCGCAAAAAAAAGCTAATCACCGAGCTTTAGTCAAAACCTGCTTACTGGCCGTGCTCAACGAACACGCATCTACCCTGTAATATAAGTAAAAAAAGGCCGAAAAGTTGTTGTAGAAAGATCATCATTCCCTGTTAACTATTGATGCCAAGGAAAGTGGGTTCGCAGTCGACGTAGAGGTGCGACAAGGAATGCAGTCCGAGTCAGATGCCAAGTGTGATGATGTGGGACACAGTAAGGGCAGAGACCAAGGGCTTCCCAAACAGAGCCTGAGGGTGGCAGTGCTGCGAGGGCGATGGCGCAGGGTGAATACACGACGACAGTCACAGTCCGATGCTTAGGTCCAGAGTCAGGGTCCTGTATGTTTCTCTCTCTAGGATTCTAGAGCGAGAAAGTGCAAGTGTTCTGAAAATGTCCAACTGTAAAAAATGTCCCAGTCCCTTAAATGAATTCTCAAGACCTCTATTTATAGAGGTTGAGATGATGATGTCATCACGCGACACGTGGCTCTCCCCGGGAGTGACACGTCACCGAGGGGTCCACAGCTGCCGGTGCTCCACGGGCTGTCGAATCGCATATTCACCCTGCCTGCCCCGCAAAGCGTCGCTCTGTCTGTCTGAAAGACTGGCTCCCACAGCGTCTGTGTGGCCAGAGAACCCCCTTGATATAGCCTCCAATCCAAGCCCTTGCAGAGTCCCACAGGCCTGGCAGTGGTAGGAAGACCCGACGCCCAACTGCCAGGCGGACTAGGCGCGATGCCCTCCGAAGACCTGCTCCCGTCTTGGAGTGACCCGGGGGTCATAGTCCATAGGGGTGCCGATGCAAGCCCTAGTGCCAGAGCATGTAGGCCAGTCACGAAGACACCCTGGCGAAGATAGTGTCCCAGAGGAGTCGCCTATCCCGTGGGTGAGTCCTTGTGCCGGAGCACTCGGAGCGCGTCAAGGTAGCATCCCGGAGGAGCCGTCTACCCGACGGGCCAGGTAGCATCCCGGAGGAGCCGTCTACCTGGAGAGGGGAGTTGAAGAGCTCCCTGACGGAGATAGTGTCCCGAAGGAGTCGCCTATTCCGTAGGCCGAGGTAGCATCCCGGAGGAGCCGTCTACCTGGCAGAAGGGGAGTTGAAGAGCTCCCTGGCGGAGATAGTGTCCCGGAGGAGTCGCCTATCCCCGCGGTGAGTCCTTGTGCCGGAGCACTAGGAACGCGTCAAGGTAGCATCCCGGAGGAGCCGTCTACCTGACAGAAGGAGAGTTGAAGAGCTCCCTGGCGAAGATAGTGTCCCGGAGGAGTCGTCTATCCCCGCGGTGAGTCCTTGTACCAGAGCACTCGGAGCGCGTCAAGGTAGCATCCCGAAAGAGCCGTCTACCCGACTGGCTGAGGTAGGATCCCGGAGGAGCCGTCTACCTGGCAGAAGGGGAGTTGAAGAGCTCCCTGGTGGAGATAGTGTCCCGGAGGAGTCGCATATCCCCGCAGGATGTTGCACACTACGGAGAGTGGGTCGAAGCATGTTCCACGACCAAGGCAAGGTGCGCATGGTCTGGTGAAAGGATGGACAGATGCAAGGAGCATGGTAGTGTGACAGAGAGCCAAGGGGCACTGTAGTGTGACAAGGAGCCCGGGGGCACATGTCATGGAGATGGCGAACGAGGGCGGCGACGAGCGTCGCGGAGACAACACTTGGTGCTGGGGGCACGTATCATGAGAATGGCGCACAGGCGCGGCGACGAACGTTGCGGAGACAATACTTGGTGCCGGGGCACATGTCATGGAAGTGGCGCATGGGGGCGACGACAAAAGGCGTGGAGCAATGCTTAGTGCCGGGGCACGTATCATGAGAATGGCGCAAGGGCGTAGCGACGAACGTCGCCGAATAATACTTGGTGCCGGGGGCACGCATCATGAGAATGGCGCAAGGGCGCAGCAACGAACGTCGCAGGACAATACTTGGTGCAGGGGCACATGTCATGAGAATGGCCCATGGGCGCGGCGACGAACGTCACGGAGACAATACTTGGTGCCGGGGCACATGTCATGAGAATGGCGCATGGGCGGGCCAACGAACGTCGCGGAGCAATACTTGGTGCCGGGGCACATGTCATGAGAATGGCGCATGGGCGCAGCGACGAACGTCGTGAAGCAATACTTGGTGCCGGGGCACATGTGTTATGATGAAATGGCACGTGTTATGAAAATGGTACGGCGACGAACGTCACGAAGCCATACTTGGTGCCGGGGCACATATCATGAGAATGGCGCACAGGCGGGGCGACGAACGTCGCGGAGACAATACTTGGTGCCAGGGCACATATCATGAAAATGGCGTACCGACGCGACGACGAACGTCGTGGAGACAATACTTAGTGTCGGGGCACTCGTCGGGTGTCCATAAGATGGGATGTGAGCTGAGTGTACCTGTCATAACAAAATGATGAATGCAACATGTAGTAATGACAAAGTTGGGAGTGATGGTATGCGATCGTCGGCGACGGGTCATTCGGTGGTAGTGCGCGACTTTGGGTGATGGGCATCGCGAGAGCGGTATACGGTCATGGACGACGGAAGTCGCGAGGTTGATGCACGACGGGTGTCGCGAGGTTGATGCACGACGGGCGTTGCGAGGTTGATGTACGAACGTTCGTAAACGTTGCAGAGGTGCAAGGACTCGAGAAAACAAGTGCGCGCGAAAGGAGAAGTCATAGGCCAACAATTGGGGGAAGGCCAAGGCCACCACCCCCTGGGGAGGCCGAGGCAGACCCCTTGGGGAGGCCGAGGCCGACCCTAGGGGGTGGCCAAGGCCAATGGCCAACTCCCAAGAAGGGAGGCCATGGCCACTCCCCCTTCCTGGTGAAATTCGGGCCCGCCGACGGTAGGTTTTTCGATGGGCAATGACAAATCCGAAAGTTGCGTTACGACGAGCGCGTCAACGTGAATCGTACCCACGTGATGAACAAGGTGCCAAAGTCACATACGAAGCGTACAAAGTGAAAAAAGTGCGAAAAGGACTTTGCGCGAAAAGTGAAGAACCGGGGGGAGAAGGCCAAAGCCAACCCCCCCCCCCCCCATGGGAGGCCGAGGCCGACCCCATGGCCTTGGGAGAGGCTGAGGTCTACCCAATGGGTTTGGCCAAGGCCTTTTCCCCTTGAGGGGGTTGCACCGTCGGTCGACGTATGACATTTTTGATGAAAAGGTGCTTGGGTGGTCACGGTCGGGAACACACACTCACTCTAGTTTTTACCCGGACACACAATACATACACTCTCAAACACGCGCACTCACACACATTACCTCATGGCAGCACACATACCTACATTATATACTCTTTACACTGCGCGCGCACATACAGAGCTGCCCTTGGCAGCTTCACGCACACACACAGAGGGCTATCTTCAAGCCAGCCTCCCCCTTTCAAACGACACACCCACTCTACACATAAACAAGCACACACAGCACTCACAGAGACTGCCTTCACGGCAGTCCTCTCTCTCCCAAAACCCACACATACACAGCCACCCTACCACTCACCCACGGCTGTCCTTGCGGCTACCATGGCCACCACAAAGCTTCAGGAGAAAACCATCACCCCACGGCCAACACCAAACACACGGCTTCCTCCCCAAGCCCCCTTCTCATAGCTTCCTCACAGATCTTACACTCAACAGAAAGCACTCACGCACAACTCCACACAGTGCACCACGGCTGTAAACAGTCCCTCGCTCGCATTACCTTGGCACTCTCAAAAACCCACACATCTACAGAACACACCAAACTCATCAATACACCTCAGGGATTGACCCAAACCCATATACCCGGAAGTCGCTTCTCCTTCCCTCTTCTCTCTCTCTCTCTGCCTCTCTCTTTCTACCATAAATCTAAGGAAGAAAAGAAGTGGGGAATGGCTGCTCTCTCTCAAAGTGTGTATAAAAACCCTAAAAAGAAAAATTAGCAAAAAAAAAACCTCAATTTTTTATAGTTATTCAAACTTACCCAAAAATTTCTATTATTACGGAAAGGCCCAAAGTAATTATTTACAATAATTTAATGTGCTAGGAAGTTTTTTTTAACGGGTTGTTATATAACCTCGAATTCACTAATCGTCGCTAAAAGTTGCTAAATAAAATATCGATGTTAAGTAAAAAATATCGTCGCTAAAAGTTTTCAAAAACATCGTTTACGCTAATTGTTACTAAGTACCTCAATCAATATCACTTTTAATTGTCATCTTTAAATTATACCTTATGGTTTCTAAAAAATTTGTCGCTAAAGCTTACCGATAAAATTTTAATCATAGAAATCGCTGCTAAATCTTGGGTATAAAAGTCGTCACTTATAATAAACTAACCGGCTAGACATTATCAAGATTCGGGGGTACATAAACACTTACCTCTGATTGTACAAGTAAATCTAAAGCCTTAAACTTTTCAATCAAATTATATGAAAAGTCCTAAAAATAGATGTACCCAAAATTTTCAATTAGGGTTCTAACAATAACAAAAAATTCATAATGTTCTTTTTACATGCCTCAATTCAATAATAAAAAATAAGTTCTTACTTTAAAGCAATAAGCAAAACTTCACGATGTCTCCTCCTAGAGGTTATTTGGAGGTTCCTAACAAGTTGTTGTGCTACTAGGCAAATCAATATCTTATACTTTAAGTATTAGAAACCTAAAGATGTATCAATATTCCAAAAACTTTTAAAATCGTAATATATTCATTACGTCCAAAATTCTCCAGATTTTTTTAAATGGGTTAAACTAAAACCCAAACTCAAATTTGGTCATCTAATCCCAAAAGTATAACCCACTTTTCGAGAAAAAAAAATCTAAATAGTCTCTTAGGCCCAAGCACTAAGAGAAATTGAAAAACGCCTTTAATGACCAAAGTCAATTTCTTTTTATTGAATTTAACGCATTTAAATGTTCCAGGACTGATAATATGATCTCCAAGGCCAGAATAGATCTACAGCTAGACCAGATGACATGGGAACTGGTTTAGCCTTTTCTTTTTTTTTCTTTTTTTTTGTCAAACCGGCCGGTTGAACCGGGTAACCACGTGTGCATCAATAAAAATTACTCGCTTAAATACAAATACTGGAGCAGAAGATTCAACTTGGGTCGTTTATGCTACCACTTAATCAACAACACATCTTTGTATCTCATAACAAAGACAATAATAATAACGTTTCTTTTAATTGACACTAGTCTCCTTCGTTTTAATTTTTTTTAAAACTTTGAAGTTTAAAAAATTAAAATCCCCTACAACGGTAGTTAACGTCAAACTTGAAATTTGTACATTATCACATGTTCTTTATTAGGTCATTTTTTTTATACTACAATGTTTATTAATTTTAAATAATTTACTTGATCAACCGTGTTGTACCGTAAATCGGTGTCTTTACCGGTTAGATAATCGGTCGAGTTCTAATAACTATACTTTCTAGCACTTATCCAACAAAAAGATTCAAGAAACATCAAGGGACGATGTGTATGTTTAGCATTTTCATTTTTGTATTTTTATTTTATGTTTTCAATTTTCATATTTTTTGTATCCAGATAGAAAAGACGTTCGTGTACTTTTATCATATTCACCAAAAAAATCTAACTATTTTCCTGACATTGGGTTAATTTTGGTTGAAAAAGGCTAAAAACACTAGCTTTTGACACTATTTAGGTAATTGTATCCGAGGCGAATACAAAAAATGATAAAAGTACACAAAAAGAATTTTTTTTCGCTATAACTACAAAAACACAAAATGAAAATGGTAAATATACATCCCCTTAAAACTTTTTGCCTTTTTAATTTGTTCCTTTACAACATTTGTTTGCTGTGTTGTTTTAGTTGCCGGAGGATGGGAATCTGCACTCAAAACATTTCAGATCATGGGCTTTTTGACTTTTTGACCGGGGGATGTCTGAGATTGACGGGGGAGGTGGTCGAGATAGTTTATGAAGGATGAAATAATGGTGGTTGGTGGTGGTGGAATGGTGGTAGTGTGGCTGTAAATTTCAAACGGCTCAAACAAAGATTGAGCATATCACTAGCAGCGCGTGTACGAACATATAAAGACAGTACACAAATATGAAACAGAAACCACCACCATGCTCTTATTAACTTGGTATGTACACATTAAGCAAAACCCAAAAATATTGTGTCTTCAATCCCTAGCATTCTTTCCGAGATCGAGTCTCCGAGGAGTGAGAATCTCAGTCCTGCCGAATATAAGGGGAAGGGGAACTACTCATTTCTGTATCATAGAACGAGTCGTCCCCATTTATTCCATACAAGTCTTCATCCTTCTCTTCATCCCATTTAAGGACCTCACGTACGTACTTCAAAGCCTCGTCGACTGAGGTTCGATCCCTACCCCTGGTCGGCCACGCAAACAGCTTCCTGCCGGTGATGGAAGTATATAGCTCTTTGAATTTCACAGCCACATAGTAGTATGCTTGGTTTGCTAACGATTGAGTGTTGTGATAAGGCTTCAAAGGTCTGAAGCCACTGAACCACTCGCAAACTGTTAAAGGAACCTGGTTGATTTTGTCCTCAAAAGCATCATATTTGTTCAAGAGAAGCACGAAAGGGTTGTCAGCAAAACAAGGATGCCTCACTATGCCCTCAAACAAATCTCTGCTTGATAGGAGTTTATTTTGCAAGGAACCAGTGCTATGGGACAACATTTGGTCATAGTCACTCAAGGAAATGCAAAAAACTACTGCCCTTGAATCTTCAAACATTTCTAGCCATTTACAGCCATCACGCAGTCCCTTGGAACTTACGCGAATTAACTGGTACCTGAAATTGAGAAGGCAAAATAAGAAATGCACAAGTAGGTTATACAGCAACAAGGAAAAATAAGGCAACAGTCTAGATGATATGAACTTAGATTTACTTGGTCAAAGGAGGCTGGCATTCAAAGGTCTCATTATATATCTCAGACATAGGGCTGTGATCATCAAATGAAAATTCAATGGAGGCAAGACCATTGCTTGGAGTGACTCCTTCAGCATATAAAATGTCTTTCTCTGAGGGTGTATACTCATTGCTTGATACTTCAACAGCCTGTCAATTGCAAAACATTAGTAACTGCAAATATACCTCGTACACAATTTACCCAAAAAAAATATTTCGCATACATTGTTACTACAAAGGAGTTTGGATCCTTCAAATACACTTCCAAGAGAAAATGCTGTTACACGCTATAAGAGTGATGTAAAAAAGTACAGACACCGTATATGAAATCAACTCTAAACGACGAAAGCAGAGAGGTGGACAACATATGTTTACCATATAACCTATCTCAAAAGTTCCACATATAGAGAGTTGCAATATGATGTGTGGATAAGCTAATATGGTTCACTATGGCTAGATATACTGTGTTAATTGTGAGAAGTATTTCAGAATCCTGGAAACTGGATTGAGGAACTGTATGGGAGCAGCTTCAGTCGGCATCATACCGTAGATATGGATGGGCAAGTGATAGTCAAGTATCACTTTCGTATCATGGATCAATTTTGTGCAAGGATATATGGAAAACAATCCTTAATGTAATAAGCCATGCGATACATATAATAAAATAACTATGTTCAGAACTTTAGATGAATTTAGAGAAATCATCTAGTAGGTTTTGATGTTTCATCTCCGGATCTCACCTAGAACGCTTCTTTTAAATACTATAGACAAAAGCAAAAGTGATGGCTGGATGATATCACAGCCATTCTTAGCACATTTACCCTTCTCAACAATCTATGTTGTGTTATAGTTGTTACGACTTAAAAGTCTAAATGTTCATGTATTTCTTTTTCTGTTTTGTTAGAACTAAACAATTGTAGTTCTTCTTACAGAAAGTGCAATTAATTACATTTTTTATCCGTCTAATTACATCATAAAGGGTCACTATAGAGGTATAGTGACAACATTATTGTTCAAAGACACCATAACATCATTGGACATTTTTGTCCTAGCAACATTTGAGCTATTATTCATGGTTCCATCCAATTACTTTGTTCCAATTATACTCAAGTTGATTTTTATACTATTCAAAAATATCATTTGCAATTTAATGACTATAATTATTTTGGTAGTGCTCACAGGCATGTTACTACATATGCCATACTCACACTTCATTCAAAAAAATTCTCATCCCGCCAAATATGGCATATGTAGAAACAATCTATTAGTATGTGTGCTAGATTTATACCTTTGTACCTCCAACTTTCTTCCTCTTTAAAACATGAACATGAGTGTGTATGTAATTTATGGTACATTATTTCCTTTTTTGCTTTTCATTACTTAATTATTGTCCAAAAACAAAAGTTTGGCAATTCGTAATACCAAAATATTCTTTAGTGTCACTTCAATTTACCTAAGGACAAAAATGCTGCTGTGTGCAACACAGCAGAGGCAATGAAGTATTGGCCCTTTTTCTTTTTGGGCCTATTTTCTTCTTTCCCCATTTTAATAGTTTATTCTTGCATTCTTTGCTCCTAATTTATAGTATTTAGTTCATTTTGATTATTGTTCATAGGCGTGATATTTAAGAATTAGCTACGTGGTGTGACAGTTGTCCTTTGTAACATTTATGATGCTCAGTTTACATTTTTGCATATCCCTTTCACTTTCGTAGGTCTTATTGACTTTTACATTTTTTTATTTCTTTTTTTCATCCCACCAAATTTGACAAATATAGTTGCAATCTCTTTCTTTATATGTTTGTACCCCTAATTTTCTTGCTCTGTGATTCATCAAACATGAGTGTGTATTTATTATTATGGTATACTGTTGCTCTTTGTTTTGCTTTCTTTTTTTTAACCTTTGTCCAAAAACAAAAATTCGATACTTTGCAATACTATTATTCTTGCTATGACAATTAACTCTGTTTAGGAATAAAATGCTCCCCTGTGCAATGCACGGGACCGAAGCAAGTCATTAGTAGATCGTAGTTCTTGATGAGATGGTTTATCTTGCAATTAACCATGGAAGTCAAGACTTCAAGTTATGCACTAGTGCATTGATATAATGCATTTAATGGAATCAAGGTGAATAATATTTCATCGTTTTAGTGTCTAGTAAAACATTTTTACAACAATACTAGTATGAGAAGATCCATAATTCTGAGATAGTGATGACCCTGAGATAGTGATGACCTCGAATTCGCAATATATATTGATTTGATATTTCAATGAACGCGATTAATTTGTAATGACCAATACCTCGGCTATTGGGTAATGTGAAGTAAAAATGTTAAAAACATTATCTATTATCATGCAGTTATACGTTCTCTTTTGCGAATTTATTATAATCATCAAGTCTTTTAGTAAAATACATTACTATAATGTTGATTTGATTGATTAAATTTCGCTGATAATTAGTAATAAGGGATCAAACCAAATTTCATGGACTATAGCGCAATTACAATTATTTAGTGGTGTTAACTGTAATTAATAGGTTTCTGGATAAGGTTATGAGATAACCTAATGATTCAGAATCCTATTGTAGCTAGCAAATGATAACCCTTAAAAGATAACCCTCCCGGCCGTAATTGTGACCCGATTAAGAGAGAAAGATTAGGCCTATAATATAAATACTAGGCCTAATCACATTTTCTTTTTCAAAGTGCATCAGAAAGATTAGGCCGAATACTTGCTAGATCAGCCAAGCAGTTGGTTAGCTTCTTTTCGGTCGGTCAATAATTTTTTTAAAAAAAAAAACCTATGCTTATTGGTTTGACTACATTGGACAACATACCTAAATACCTATAATATCTCAGATTACAGGAAACGACATCACACCAGCCACCCTCGCGATCTGGACAAGCTTAGATCTGGAAAGACAAACTCCATGACCAAAATGGCAAATGAAGGCTTTGAAGCAAGCTGTTGAAGGACCAGTAAATTGCTATCTGGACTAGCTTAGATCTTGATATTACTGAATGGGTGATGAAGATTTCGAACGATTCAGTGGTGCTAGTCGATGACGATATATAGCACAGTCTGACATCCGACCCTTGACTTCCTATCTTCAGATGTTCGAGTGATACTGATGCTAAAGTGGCTCCAATCTTGTGCTGAATGTTTGGATTGAGCACTTGCGATGTCAAACAGAAATATTTCCACTGAAAATGACAATGGGGGACCTGGTTTTTATGACACTGAAGTCTGAGCTTAATAGATATGATGTTACACAAAGAAGCTGGACCATCGATCTAAAATTTTGTTTTAAAAAGTGACAACATTCTTCAACCAGCATTCTTGCACGACTGAATACGCACCAATAGATGATAAAATTTGGTAATAGAAAGAAAAGCAGAGAACAAAAGTCATACGTTTGCACTCTGCTGCCAAATTGATGTAGGATAGAACAGAGAAATAATATCAAGCAGGAGAGGTGGAGAGGATTACAGCACTAGATGAGGATTAAATCAGGCGTCCAGACTGAAATACGTCACTAGAAGCGTATTTCTTACCTCACACCCTCAAGCATATTGGCACTAACATCCATACTTGGAGGAGTCAAGTAAAAAACATAATCCTGACTAATGTATTAAAATACCCCTACTATATTACTTAGCCAACAAGTAGTATCAGTACTACCATGAGAAAGAGATACTGTTGTTATATAATCAAAGAATTACCATCTCTACATATAAATACATAAAAGCAAAACAGTAGTGATAATCGATGCACGAAATTGCGTCCTCTATGCTTTACGGCTCAAATTTCTAACAGACAAGCAGATAAGTACACCATTGGGACCGGAAACCTTGTGCAGGCACCCTTTTTGTCAATTAAGTAAATATCTATGGAAAGAAGCCACAATATGCACTATCATACCATCCAAGAAAACACGGACTTCAGTGTGGTTGTGGGTACATAACAGGTGCAGATACGCGGGTATGTCATCTTATAATAAAAAGAAGATACGGGTGGGGCGGGTACGGCAAATACATGCATACATATATGTTATTTGTATGTGTAACAAAAGTATTCTCTAGCCAAACTTTTATATCATTTAATAGTCCTTATACTAGAGGCGCCAGCCTTTTTCATTACTAGTAAAAATCGCCCTTTCTCGTCACGAAAACAGAAATACTAATCCTTCCAACCAAATTAGTGAGAATTTGTTAAATATGGGCTGTTTCGGACCATTGAAAATGTATGGCTGAATGTAATAATATTTGTATTAAGTTGGGTATTACTATTATCTCTATATTTTTTGGGAGCGTTCAGATGATAAGTTAAATATGGTATGAAAACAAAAAAAGAGAAATTTGGAAAGTCACGGGTCGCATAGCATAAAACCCCACGTCGACATTATTGAGAAGAGAGTTGTCCGCCTGTCTTCTAAATCCTTCTTCCAATACAACAAAATTAAACACAGGTATGTCCTCCTTGTTCTTCTTTTTCTTCATTCTGCATCTCCGGAAATCATTCACGACACGCTCGTCTCGCTAGTCGCTACTTTCTTCTTCTTCTTCTTCTTCTTCTCTCTCTCTCTCCATCCAGATTGTCAGAAACCCTAGGTTGCAAATCACCTTTTGACCCTGAGAAACTCATCCCATATTCATCTTTGAGCCTTCAAGCACCGGGTGCGTGTCATTGCCGAGTCGGAGTCGCACTTAAATTCAGCAAATTAATTGAGAAAAACAAATAAATAAGGACACGCAAGCCATGCGCACCAAGCTGCACCCAGACCTGATCTGCACTCAGTGCTGGTGTGTTGGCCAAACCGCCATACCCGTGCTTCAAAGATGCCATCAAAACATACACTAATTCAATACCTCAAGCCAGGGGCGAGGCCAGGAGCTTTATGCAAAAAAAAAATTTTGCAGATGGAACTTGCCTCAATCTTATTTTCGAAGTGCTCGAACAAATTATGGTTTTAACCGAACAAATTTGTATATCAATAAAAGCAGTGCACTCATGTAAAGCATACAGTGAAGTAGTATGTATCAGTTTCTACTTTTAGGAGTACACAAATATACACACACACACACACACAGGTCATACTATTGATTTATCTATAACACGCTAGCAGAAAGTACCCCAAGGAACTCCCATGTTCTCAATTTCCCAACAGATTTTACAGTATTCACACCTATTATACACATCTAAATGGTCGCTAAAGGCAAATAAGAGAGAAAACTGTTACTCCTTCCAATTTATTGGATTTCCCCAATTTGAACTTTTGCAAAATCCCAGGAAAGATTTAGGATATGTAAAGGTTGACTTCACTCATTGTCATTACCATAGATTGACTTGTAAAAGGATGCTTATTTGATCAAGGTAATGCTATTTGAGTTCAAATCGATGTTGAAACGGTACTAAATCTATCCAGAATTTGCAAAAAGTGAGAAGGAAAAATCTAATGGAACGGAGGAAGTACTTTCAGCGACAATTTAGGTATGCATAAGCACATGACGGCCCAATATCTTTCTTTTAACAATGTAATTGGGCCTTTGGCTTGGGAATAGGAGGGCCCAACTAGATACTGAACCCATAGTTTTGTCAAAATTTTATGTAGGCACTTGGTTTTTATTTCTCTCAAAAGCTCCTAGGGGGCATTTTTTTTCCTTTTAACCAAGCTGCATCCTCGCGGTTGCTCAAGCAAAGAAAAATCTCAAAATCTTTTCTCTCATTTTCTCCCCTACATGATAACAATGTGTGTATGTGTGTTGGGGGGGGAGCCATGGCCATTACGAGATCGTGAAAAGACGAAGAAATAAAAGTACGTTTTCAACAAACCATTGTCATAGTCGCACCAAGTGTAAGGCATACCCGATCTAAGAAGTATTTAGCTATATCCGGCAGAAATTGCAAATCCTCCCTTCTTTTGTAAGTCTCCTGAATAGCAGGATCCTTCCAAATCTCATCTACAACAGGTGCATACTCGCGTGTTGCAGCGGGAAAGAAAGCATCCAAGTCTCCCTTGGCCATGATATCCAGTAACCAATCAGAGAAATGCCTGAACCTTTGGTTGATTGAATAGATACTTCTACCACTTCCAATTTCACCTGAATTTATTTTCACAATCAACAACTCTAAAAGTCCATTCACTCTACAACCAGATTAGAGCGGAAATAACAAATACATATATGCCTAAAACCACTAAAACGGATACAACTACTTCAGAAGTAAGAAGCATACAATGTACACATGCAATAATTATCGAGACGACTATTTGGATAACAAATTTAGCTTTGTGACAAATTATGGTAAATAGTCATCAAAGCATTGGAAGATACAAAGTCAAAATACACAGATTAAAACAATTTGGTTGTTCAGGAAAGCAAGCTGTTGATCATAAGATGCAAATTCCGTCATTCTGAATATTTCCTTAATGACGCTTTTCCAAATCACAATAGAGGAGCACCTAAGCTACCTACATATACGTACGTACGTACGTACGTACGTACATACCATACATACATATACAAGTATCCCCAGTATGGAGGACTTTGACCCTCATCATACTCTCCCTTATTGATTAGGAGTTCCTTCTTGTTGGTTCTGGCTTGAACATTGGAGACTTGGAGACTCCTTGCAGAATACCTTTCCGGCAAGTCAATGTTTGCTCATGTTTTGCAGGCTGATCACGTGCTCGTCCGGACCGTGGCATTTTAGCAGCAACAGTTTAGTGCCATTCATGGGACCTGGCCAGCTGAGAGATCTGATGGCACAACCAATGCTGAGAAATGGAAATACTGCCACACGTTTGGGTCATACATCCCTCACCTATCCGCAACTTGTCATTCAACACACTGCAGAGGCATCTGCAACCGCAGATAGCAAGCGGACTTTACATCAAAGCATAGCCCAGGAGGTTCGCAATACCATCCTAGTTGCTGTATACCCACCTTACTTTTCACATCCACCATCAACTCACGTATACAGGTGGGATTTTTGGGACTCCTATGCCAAGAAGAACGTAGGTCATCCCCCCGCCAATCAATCAGGCGAGTCTCAGGGTCTAGATCTTGCCCAATCCTATTGGTATGCCTCTTTTACAGCATGCTACTATGGTTTGTTCCCCGTACTGCTGTAGGGTAAGATATGCAGCCTACTAATCCCCTATCTCATACTCAGTGCAACTATATCTGCACCTATGAGGAGAAGGATAGCGCCATCCTCAACATTGCACGGATAATGACATATTCTGACGCCAATTCCTGCAAATTGCACCTGCAGAAAGATCACTGGATTGAAGACTTTCAAAAATTCTTACAAGATTTATCTATGATAGATCCAACTCTGGTTGGCACACGTAGATATCGAACCCAACAGCCAGCAGTCATATGGGGGACTTTGAATCATTACATACTCTCCCCGACTTATTAATAAATCCTTTTCACCAGTTCTTATTTGAGCATCGAAGAGTCCTTGCCGGAACCCCTCTGGCCGAGTCACTGTTTGCTCTTGTTTTGTGCCTCGCAGGCTGATCACGTGCTCGTCATGTCTATCATTTTCAGCAGCAACACTTAAGAGGTCTTGAGTTCAAATATTCTGGCTTGCACTAGGCCCCACTTATATTATTTCATTGATTTGCCACTATTATTTATGCGTTCAAAGGCGGCACCACGATTTGTATCTAGTTGAGTTGTCTTTCTCCAGGAGAAAAGTGTAACGACCCAGTCCACGGCCCCATCACAGGGCAATGCCTCCCTCAAAAGGGCTAGTCGAGTAAGTACTTATGAGTTCATAGGCAGGGTTTTATAAGGCCAATTACAAATCCTCCCACATCTGACATGGGATATCACAATCTCCCCACCTTATGCCTAGCGCACATAGCTCAGAATCTCCTTTCTAGCCAATGTGGGATATGCCAGGCTGACCCCAAAGATTCTCTTGATGTGGGATAACCTGGGCTTGCCTTCGTTTACTCCAACCATCGGCAACCCGACTGGATAGCCCAACCCAAGTTTTCAAGAATCGGTTTTGATACTATTTGTAATGACCCGGTCCACACCCCCACAGGGCGATGTCTCCCTCAAAAGGGTTAGCCAAGTAGGTACTTCTGAATTCATGGGCAGGGTCTTAAAAGGCCAATCACGAAATATCTCACATTCGACGTGGGATATCACAATCTCCCCTCCTTATACCTTAACATTCTCGCAAAGACTCAATCACACATAGATCAGAATCTTCCTCTCTAGTTAGTGTGGGATATACCAGGCTCACCCTTCGTTACCCCAACCATCCTCTTGATGTGGGATATACACGGGCTTGCCTTTGTTTTCCCCAACCATCGACAACCCAACTGGATAGCCCAGCCGGAGCTTTCAAGAGTTAGCTTTGATACCAACTAACCCAGTGCACAGCCCCACTACAGGGCAACGACTCTCTTAAAAGGGCTAGCAAATAGGTATCTTATGAGTTCATGGCAGGGTCTTAAAAGGCCAATCACAAATCATCACACATCCGATGTCGAATATCACAATCTCCCCACCTTATGCCTCAGTGTACATAGCCCGGAATCTTCCTCTCTAGCCAATGTGGGATGTACCCCCCTCATCCTTAGTTGCCCCAACCATCCTCTTGATATGGAATATACCTGGGCTTGCCTACGTTTCCCCGAACCATCGGCAACCCGATTGGATAGCCCAACCCGAGCTTTCGAGAGTCGCAATGACCCTATCCACGGCCCCACCACAGGGCGATGCCTCCCTCAAAAGACTTAGCCATGTAGGTACTATTGAGTTCATGGGCAAGGTCTTATAAGTTCAATCACAAAGCCACTCCACAATTGTTGCAAACCGCACAAGCACATCCATTGCAGCCAACTCACATCTTTATGGACCATTTTATCTCAGCCGCATAAAGTATTTTTTTTTTCCTTTCCATGCAGTAACCATTTGCTTTCTCAGTCAAATTCTTTCGGCCTGAGAATTTGAATGTGCTTATCTTCTCTTCCCACGAATCAACACAGAAAAGATGTGGCTAGTGCTGAGCACTACATTTCTTATTGTAAACTGTTGTGTACGTTGATGGGTTCCCCTTCTCCTTGATATCCCGGATTTGATAGTTTTAATTCTGTACTAGCTTCACTCCTCATGGATATTATCTTCTGCTGTTTGAGCTTCTTCCGCTGAAAGCATATTTACTTGTTATGTGGTTTCTACTTGATGTTCTCTGAGCTTCTTTCATAAATTGCCTTAGTGAACATGTGACTCGTTTAGATTCTCATACGGGGGGGGGGGGGGGGACTACATCAGCGAACAGACCTAAGGCTTTCTTAGGCTATAAACCCCAGCCTATCTAGCAATCCCTGCTGATACATTGTCGAGATGCCAACGTTCGTAAGTACAGCAAGGTCCTGATAAAGACATGCGTATTGCAGGTCTTACAAAACAGAAGCCACGTGAACTAATTTAGCATCAGTTATACTCCCCTACTTGAATCACTTATAGAGAAGCTAATTCATTCCGCGTCTAAACAAGTAGAGGCACCAAAAGAATTCTATTAACAGAACTACGTGGAGTGGTTTTGAGAAAAGAGGCCCATGTGCCAAGTTGGCTATTGAAGACAAATCCAACAGGAGATCCATAACTCTGTTGTTCACCAATATTACATAATTATTATGACCACTAACCTGCGATGAACACAATTAAAAATTTGCCACCAAGGCACCAACACAAAGTTGAAAAGATGTGGCCCATAAACTGATAATATGCTTCAGGCAACTCAAAGGCCCACGTAAAGTAACATCAGAAGCCGCCTTAGCATATGTGGAACATCTCTATGAGGGTATTAAATGACTAGTAGAGTAGTACGCTAACCTACCTTATTAAGTGAAATCAGGCTAGATAGAAGTATGTTACCACTTAAATCAGAGAGTAGTTCTCCTGATGCATTTCGTACTTGTAATGAATAAGAGAGATGGACTCCACAGCACATAGAAAGGGCCCACATCTTAATTTTATCCCAGGGTACGACACAAATAAGTCACAGATACTCAGTACTGCTCCACAATTCTCTAAAGACCGAGCAAAGGAACAAGCTGAGCCTCCATCCCAAAATGCCACTCTCAATTATCAAGCGTTGAAGCTCTGAAACTACAAAATAGTCCATCAACACAGGGCCTATATACCGCAAGAGCTTTAACCCACTGAACACAGGGAGCAAGAAGTCCGAAATGTTACCATTTCGAAATCCGAAAGTCAAACAGATTCATGCCCACAATCAATCAGATCTCCTATACAGCGGAGCACCCCCAAGAACCACAACTAATGACAGTAGAACCACGTTCAGAACGAATTCGAACCATGAAGCCAGTCACCAAAGCCCTGCAAACCACGTCACCAAACAAAAGTGACACTGACAAGCAAAGGGAACATCTTACTACTATGATGAAGAGATCTCGGTACCCTAATTGAATTAGGTTATTGCACTCCACACCAAGGGGTTCGTCAAAAGTTGCACTATATACCCCAAGGTTCACCTTCGATGCAATCAGTTTAGGTCTTCCCACCATGACCACCAGTGACTACTGCTGCCCCTAAAATCACCATCCTCACCAAAAACCTCCATTCCACCACCTACCCACCTGACACCAAACCTACTGCACCACCGCCACCATAACCACCCACACAGGTCTACTCGCCCCATCTTTCCTCTTCTCCTCCTCCATCATCGCTTTTCGTCTGTCTCTTCACCCACCAAAACCAACACCGCCATCTGCCCAACAAAACAACCCTGCTTCCCAGCCCATTCAAAAACTCCCCCCTTTCACCTCCACTCCTTTAACACCCTCCAAAACCCACAGATGTCTTCCTCAGCCGCTTCAAAACCTTACCGACCTCAGGGTTTTCAGCACCACCATCAATACCAGCAGCCCTTCTGTCATCCTTAACAACCTGAAACCCCTTCATTCCATCACCATTCAACACTCAAATTTCACCCAATTTACCTAAACACTAGCCCTCAACATAAAATGCACCTATTTTTCCCGGATTCAAGCTAAAAGGAAAATACCCAGTTCATTTAACTCTCCTTGAAAACCTCAAATTGCTAAAACTTCCATCAAATGCTTTAAATTGAGAGAAACCCGTATCGTTTTGAGACTTGATTTCAAGTGGGGAGGTCATCGAGATGGAGGAGGCCGTTGTGGTGGTGGCCGCGATTTCATGGCTAGCAGTAGTCATGGCAATTCCACCCGTCGTTTTTCCATCAACTGCAACCAAAGGTACACCTTAGGGTTTTCCGTGCCAACTTTTGGAGAACTTCAGTCCAGGGTTTCGGGTGAAATTAAGCCTTGAGTTAGCAACCTATGGGACTAGTGAGGATACTACCACAGTCAATCAAGGTTAAAGTTCAATATTTTCTAAGAGCCACCCCACCCACCCCCATTGCACAAAAACTCATTGAAACTGTACCAAAACAACGTCACCAACCTCTCATTCTGCAACACAACCCTTTTCTACTACCTCAGCAGCCTCTGTTGGGCCAACAACTAACACAGCAAAGCCACTTTCAACCAATGTTACATGGACCCTTCACTTTGGGGTGAAGGGGCGGTGTCCAGACGACACGACCCTGACACAGGTACGGGAGCCGTACCGGACCCTTTGGATTGAGATCGGACACGGCTCATGTCTTTGTGGTTACTTAGAGGATGAAGAAAATTCTAGGGCCGCTTTTAATCTGGGTGAAATGAAGAAGGAAAAAATGAATCTGCTGAAGAAAGAAGAAGAGAAGGAGAAGCAGAAGATGAGGGAAGAGGAGAAGCAGAAGATGAGGGAAGTAGAGGAGCAGCAGCACAAGGGAGAGAGAAGGATATCTCTGTAACTTCACCTCGAGAGACGCACAAACTTGTCTTGCACTCTTGCAAGTTGAAATGACGACTGAGGAGGGGTTTTCAATCAGCCATAATATTTTTTTTTGCCTTTTTGCTGTCTCATCTGCCACAAGCCCAGTACTGCTGTACCACGCATCCCTGAGATGGGATGCAAAGCATGGCCTCTTAAATGCTAGTTCAGCCTTTTAACTGCACAATATCTCCAACTATGTTAAGAATTTAAAATATGTTACTTTTTGACAATGGCAGCTCAATTTTTAAATTCATAAATTTTAATGACAACTCAAGAGGTACTTCTTTACCCACCCTCTCCAATAGTCCAATTTAACACATATCTTGATGTTCTACCTCACATTCCTAGCATTCTATTCAGAATATTTATGTATACTATAGTAATTAGTTATATACTTATATATGGTGTTTAGTAGCGCACTATAGTAGGAATATAAATGTAATATATATTATGTACGACGTGTCCCCGTACCCGTGTCCAACTTTTGGACGGTGTCCACGTATCCTAGAATTTCGAAAATAGGCGAGTCCGACACTCGGATACGTACCCGATCCGGACACCGACACCGAGTCCATGTAACATAGCTTTCAACCTGCACTCAACAAAAAGCTGAGACAGCTCTAACCAGTGCAGACCACCGTAAAGTCTCATGATACAAATCCTTGAAGACAATCAAACTCCAAGCTGCTGCTTGAAAAGCAAAAAGAGAAGTTGCAGCCTACATTTCTGCAAAATACGCAGCCCACACTCATTGATCATTGGGTACAGAATACCATAAAATCTCATGATACAAATCTTTGAAGACGATCAAACTCCAAGCTACTGCTCGAAAAGGAAAAAGAGAAGTTGCGGCCTACATTTCTGCAAAACACGCAGCTCACACTCATTGGTCATTGGCACAAAAACTCAATGGTTGCTCACACTTTTGAAACGGCAGCAAGTGGACTCAAAAGCACCTTTCAGTCACAAAATTGTTTGACAATGCAAATGTGAAATAAACACTTCAAGAAAAATTACTCCCCTTCCACATGTCCCACAGTTCAGTCAAGACAAATACATCAGAAGCGTACTTTAAAGTATGTTAAGTAACACTCTTGGGGTCATACGATGAATGTTAAAGTAGTAGGCTAACCTACGATATGATCCTGGCCAGATAGATGTTTGCCACCCCACTTGATTAGCGGAAGGCCTGAATAGCGAAGGACGAAATTTTCAAACCACAAGAAATTTCTCCACTATGCAGATTCAGCACCACAACAAGCTGAGGCTTTTCCCCATAATGCCAATCGCCATTAAAAACCATTCATGATCAGAAACTGCAAAGAGAGTGACAAGTCCAAAACCTTTGAACCCGATGAACAAATGGAGTCACAAGTCCAAAATCTTACAGTTAGATTACCATCTGCTCTACAAGCGTAAGGGTTTAAATAAAACCCTAAAGTACATACCATACTAACCTTTTGCTAATAGTGTCCCAGAATATTCTTCATAACACATGCCAGTCAGCTTATGGTAGTTTTATTTAATTTCCACAGTTTGATGAAAAAACTATTCGCAAACTAAACCAAAAATATACACAAACAATGCAATAAAATGATTGCCCTTGCTGCCAGAAACCAATCCAAACGCTCTAGGAAGAAGCATATGTCGCCAAAAGCAAAGTAAACTGCACGTGCAATTGCCATCTAAACATCACCAACTAAGAGAACCACGCGCAAGCGCCATTGAAAAGTCACCAACACAAAACACTCCACGTGCAAGGGCCGTTGAAAGGTCACAACACATAGGATCAATGTGCAACCGCTGTCATCAAGTGAACGAAACAAAGGATCTCGTTGCTTGATTCTCAAAGAACCAAACGCCATAAAGAGGACAACAAGACAGGACCCCATAAACAATGGTCTTCCTAAATTGTCGTCATTCAGATTCACCATGAATGACGGAGAGAATCTCAGCATTCATCCTTAGCAAACATCTCGCCGTCGATTATCATATGCGAGCCACTGACTGATCTCCACCAAAGGTTCCGGCCTTACTCATGAAGAACTATAAGCCAATGGCAGAAAACCGCTGAGAACCCAAAACACCTGTCACAGACCACCTACCAAAGGGTATCATACCTACACCTAACCAAGAAACCAGTAGCAACCACCACCAGAACTGCAGTGAAGCATCTGAAAATACCACACATTTAGACGAGCAATGAACACTGGATCAAGCAGCAGTGGAAAGGCAACCTCAGATGTGCACAACGAAACCCCATGCCAAACACGCTGCTGCCGCCAGAGACAACCACAAAACCCCCAGTAATGGAAGCACCAACCACCACGGAGGAACAAGACCAACCGATCACAAACCAGAGACAACCCATTTCCAGATTGCACCTATCAGCGAAATATCACCAACAAATTACAATCACCACACGCTGGCAAGGAAATCCAGAGATGCTCTACCCCTCAGGCTCCACCCCACCATCCGGATGCCGGCAGTAGCACGAACCACAGACCAGAGCTGCCGCCACTGCCGAACCAACCAATAGATCGGACCAAACCAGGCCAAATGAAACAAAACTAAATAGCCACCAAGAAGAAAAACGAGAAACAAGAAACGGGGAAACAAGAAATGAAATAACTGTATAAGCTGTAAGGTCAATAACCTATGCAAACTATCTCACAGGATGAAAGGCACAATGTTATCTGTTGTTAGGTCGGTGGACTCTCAAAACCCTAGGATCAGAACCCTAGAGCTCTGATACTAGGTAAAGAATGGTCTCAACAATGTATATCATGCTTAACACTTGCCAATCCAAAATTTGAAAGCCCAAATAGAGTCAATTCCAGATTCAAACCCACAACCAAACAGATCCACCATATACAGTGGAGCACCACCAAGAACAACCAACCAAGGCTCGCATAACAACAACCATAGTTCACCACGAATCAAGACCTAATTGGAACCAGCTCCACCAGAAAGACAGTCACCAAAGCCCTACATCACCACTGTGGCAATCCTAGAACGACACTAACCGCCATGTAATATCATAACGACCATCAAGATCAAATCAGAATACTAAAACATCACGCCAAGTTGAATTGAGATCTGAAGAACACCATCCGAGCATTGAACCACCGAACCCACTGTTATAATCTCCAACCAGCAGAAGGACCCAAAAGTCCAGGCACTGAAGAAAAGAATTCAACCATAACTGGCACTACAACCTTTATTGCCAAATCATCCCATCAAGATCTGTTAACGAACAATTGCAAATCAAAGCTGCTGTCACAAATGAAACCAATACAGGAAGCAAAAAAAAAGCGGATATGGAACTTGGAACATCAAAACCACACAAACAATTTTGGCTGGGCAAACAACTCAAGACTGTCTGATGGAAGGGCATTTGCTGTGGTTAGTTAGCCTTTTAATCGATTTCATGTTTCCGGGAGAATAAATAAAGATTCCTTGTCAGGCATTACTTCGTTTGGATACCATTATCCTAAACAAGAAAATAATCAATTTATATGATTTTAAAATATATATATATATACCCCTATGTTTGGCAGTTTGGGGACCATTCTCCAGTGCATTTTATGTCAAAAATGAGTACGGGAAAACAGTACATAACAATTTGTAATCTGCAAAGATACAAGTTAACAGTAAACAGTAGATCAAGATAGCCCTTCTGAGACAAAGAACAGCACTATAAGCAATTAGAGCTGATACCTGTGGCATAGTCTTTATCATCCAACAAACTAGTATTTTTCTCCATGGCCTGCTCTTCAAAATGCTCTCGCCCCTCAAGTAAGACACTGAGATATCTGTAGATGTTACTTTGAATCATAAGCTTGATGTTCTGCAGCTCTTCAGCAGTGAATTTGTTTCCATACAAAAACTTCACCTGTCATATGGATAGAAACAAAGAAATGAAATTGCTAAGTGGCTGAGATTGCCAAGTGGCTAAAGTAATACACCTGCAAACATATTCATGTTCCTTTTGATGAAATAACACATATAGAACAGGAATAATCGAAAAAGAGGCATAAAGAAGCTATCAATTCTGAGTGATCTGTCAACTGGTCAAGTATTGCGCCGATTACAGAAAAATCCAAGAACGCCAATCTAGGAAGTATATGCAAATGTCACAAGTATGTTGGTATCTGGTATTTATATCATTTGGAAGAGGATTACAAGCTACTGGCGTAGAAGAAAAACGAAAACATTACCACTTATAATTGCATAGGTACTGGAATGCTAGTAGTTACTAGAGAAACTACTAGTATTCCCAGGCTGACAACATGGATAATGGGAGGTGAAAAAAGGGAATCAAATACTAAGAATTCAGCAGCAAACTTTCACCTCACTGAACAGCAGAAAATCATTCAACAGCATTCATATTCTCACCGAGGTCTAGAATTCAACATGAAAATATCTGGTAAATGAAAGTCAGCAGTATCGTATATATGGAGGATCGAATATGTGGCTAGCATTAGGCAACTTGCCTAAGGCTAATGCGAGAAACTACGTAGTTCTACTTAGCCTCTTCCTCTCCTCTAGTTTATCCCTCATCTCCTTATCCATCCATACACAGAACAAACAGCGGCAAGATTGCAACGCAGATTGGACAGAGCAGCGGCACTGCGCCAGCATAGCACATCCATTCTTTTTCCTTTTTTTGCTACACAGTTCCATCATTGTTCAGAACCCATCAGCTGGGAGTTTCACAACCTCCACCATGACGTTAAATCTTGCTTTATGACTTGATCACCAGCAAATCATTGAATCTACTCCACCGTAGCCTACTTTTCGTGGACCATTATTTTCTTGGCCAAGTTCTAAGTTAATAATAAGATGACAAAACAAGCTGAGGAATTGAGATAGAAACGATTTTCTTGGTCTAAGTTCTGATAAAGTCTCAAGCAGAGCTATCGTCAACGCGATGACGGAGTACTCCCATAGCCCTTTTACCGGTTTCTAGTGCCCTTAAATCATCCACCACTGAAAGCAACCACAACCATTAATTCCTTCACCTACCAGGGCTTATACTTTTATTGCATACATCCTCTGGTTGATCCACACCATACTCTATTCTCGTACGATGATACACAGTAGCTAACAGCCCACCTGGTGCTACATCATAGGCACTTTGGGAGCCAAGATGATTGTAAGCATCTACACATAAAGTCACAGCAATGGGATTGGTTGTACATACATATGCAAACGAATAAATTGTATACCTGTATACGTTTATAAGTATATACTGGGGAGGAAGGGAGGTCATTGTGTGGGATGGTTAGACTTCATGGGTTGAAAGCTACTTTCTTGTCAATCATGGTTTAACACCTATTCAGTTATATATTAAAATTTTAAAGATTCTAGAAAATAGCAGCAGAGAATTCGAAGGTAAAGAAGGCATCAGTTGAATCTAAATATATAAAGTATAGATGCATGGACATATACATAAATGTATATATATATTCACGTACATATTAAGACATGCATATTTATATAGACACAAATATATAGATTCATATGTGTATATGTATATAGACACATATACATATTCATGCATGTGTGTATATGCTCATCTATTTATATGTAATACAGACGCACAAATACATGTTCATGTATATGTATACATATATACTTGTATATTTGTGCACACAAATGTATATTCGTTTACGTATATATGTACATCCAATGCCATTGTTATATGTATATACATAGGCATACATGTATATGCATACACAGACAAAATGTATGTACATATATATATATATGTGTGTGTATACATGTATGTATACATACATACATGTATTTTTATGTATACACACAAAAAAAACATGTAATTATATGTGTATATGTATATATATGAACCGTATTATGTGTATGTGTTCTATACATATACATGTATGTACATGTATACACATGTATAAATATACACATGTACATGTGTATGTGTGTGTTTTATAGACAAACATATCTACTATGTATGATTAAATGTCAAACTACAAAGTGAAAAGAATCTGGGCTGAAAGGATTGGGGATTGGATAGAACCTAAATCATTATCAATCCTTATAGTGGCAGTTTGTGTCCATGCTGGGCCGTGTTGATGTGGTGGTTTCGGCAGTGCTGGTATTGGGTGATAAAGGATTTGGTTGAACAAAAGACGAGAAAAAGAAACGGGGCGTTAACTATTTTACTGAAATCTATGCAATTTTGGGCACTGTATATATTCATATAGGTTTATCCCCATGTAGCGATAGAATATATATATATATATATATATATATATAGCTGTGATCCAGCCGTCTGTTGAACATCGTAGAAGGCACAGATCTCTCTCTCTCTTCTTCTTTTTTTTTTAAAAAAAAAAACTCGTCAAACCGCCTCTGCAGGGGCGATCTATCATTTTTTTACCAAAATGACCCTACCCCCTCCCTTTAGTGCAAAAAAAGGGCTCTTTGCAAACCGCCACTGCAACAAGCAGTTTGCAGGAGCCTTTTTTGTTCCTTCTTTCTCTTGTCTACCTCTACGTCCTCCCACAGTTTCTTTCTCATCTTCCCCTTCTTCCCTCCTCTTCTTTCCCTTCTTTCTCTTCTTCCCACAGCTCAACACCACCGCCTACCTACCTTTCCTTCCCATCCTCCCACCCCCAATTCTCCACATACCACCGCACCACTCCAGCCACCCCCACACACCCCCATCTACCCACACACCCCACTGCACACGCACCCATCCACCCACCAAGCTGTGGGAAGAAGACGAAGAAGGGGAAGAAGAGGAGATAAGGAGAAAAAGCTGCTGAAGTGAAGAAGAGAAAGACAAGAGAGAGAAGGAAAAAAAAAAGCTCCTGCAAGCTGCCTATTGGCGGTTTGCAAGGAGCCTTTTTCTTTTTTGTTGCACTAAAGGAAGGGGCAGGGGTATTTTGGTAAAAAGGACAGACTGCCCCTTGTAGGGCGAGTTTGGCGAGATTTTGAAGAAAAAAAGAGAGATCTGAGCGTTCTGAATGTCCAACAAATGGCTAGATCACAGCTAGAAAAAATGCATTTTTTTGAAACGCTTATATGGAGAACAGCCCCTCATATGTACGTACATATATAGACATATGCATACACACATGCACACATAAGTAGATAGATGTGTGTGTAT
This sequence comes from Escallonia herrerae, assembly GCA_033070095.1. NCBI lineage: Eukaryota > Viridiplantae > Streptophyta > Magnoliopsida > Escalloniales > Escalloniaceae > Escallonia > Escallonia herrerae. Next base: position 109,790 of record JAVXUP010000214.1, read on the forward strand.
AGGGGGCTGATCAAAATGACAGCGCTAGCAACTCTGATTTGCACATCCGTAGACGCTCTGTGGAAGGTCCAAATGTTTTCTTTTTGTTTTTTTTTTCCATCAGCACAATAATTGGCCGGACAAGATTTTTGACAAAAATGCCCTTTGGTTAGGGCAAATAAAAACTCAAAATGGATCCGTCATGATATTCCAAAATAATTTCATTCTCACTCACTCCATTCACTTGCATAGATTTCTTGCTAACACAAACCATCGCGACGCTATCAACCACCACCAAAGCAGCCTTCCACCACCGCTAATCAGCCCACCGATACCTTCAATCGACCCACCGCCGCCTCACATCGACCATCCACAACCCACAATCGCCATCAATCAGCCATCCACGATCCACGACACCCCCAATCAACACTTGAGTGCGTGCACACGCACGAACACACACTGAATCCCAGTTATAGATTTGTGATTGATTTGGGCGGCTTTGTAATGGGTCAACTCCCATCGCATTTTGGACTGTCTACCTCCGCCACATGAACTGTCCAAGATGTTTTGTTTTTTAAAAGCATTTTACCAATATATCCAGCGAACTCGTGCATTTTACCAAATTACCCCTGTTACTCTGACTTTACGAAATCTCTTAAAAATTACTTAAAAAGTCACTATAGTCATTGTGCCATGTTATGTGGCACTACACATCCACAACATTTTACGTGCTTTAAGTCATGGGTTTTAAAACCAATTTGAGTTTAAATAAAAAAATTTAACACTGGTTTGTCACAACTGCTTAGTCTATCTATGTTGCATGGATTATGTGCGATTGTCCAGGTCGGATACGTCTCCAAGTTTCTTATTCTTCTAATTCTAAATCCAAGACACAGAACACAGACAAAATATTTATATTTATTGTTATCTCTTAGTTGTTCCTAAGGCAAAGTGATGTTTTATGTGATGCATTGTCTAAATTGAAAATTCATCGCACCTCAAGGCAATAAAGAATTATGTGATACCCTATGATTTGGGTTAACTACGCCCATGTCCTTAAAGTTAGGGTGAAATTACAGTCAAGGACATTATTAATTAAATTTTAAAAGGTAACAAATTGTAACCATAAACGTTGAAAAGATAATAGCCGTGTCCATCCGTCATCCGTCCTGAATCCATTAAAAAAATTTCTTTTCTGTTAATGTCATCAATATATATTTTCAAAATGCCAATACTATCCTTTTGTTGTATAGAAAAAAAAATCTGATTGAAAAAATCAAACCCTAATTTTCTTTCATGTTTTCTCTCTTGACCAACCTAGCACCACCACCATATCCTCCACAACCGACCGCCATGGCAGCCTCGCGGCAACACCTAACAACAGCACAACTGTCGCCTTCTTTCGCCGCGACCGTCATTTCACATGTATGGTTTTGTTCCAACGACCCATCTGAACGTCATGGGCCCCCAACAAAAATTCCTATAATTACTCACTTCCCCTGATACAATCACTGCTGGCGAAGCCATCACCAACGCCGAAATTGACCCTTTCGCCAAAAAATGGAGCTTATCTTAAATCCTTTTTTTTGAATCCCATATGGAAACTTCAATTTGAGATGAATCTTAAGGATCTAAACCTAGCCCAAATATGTCCCACAGCTTGACGACAACTTATTCGGCGAAAAATTCCAGCCTAGATAGCACTGACACGGACACCGTAATATCCAAATAAAATCATATTTTGGACACCGCTATTTTTTAATGTATTTTTATTTATATATATATATATATATATATATATATATATATATATATATATATCAAATCCATTCCACAAATAATAATGAATAATCACCAAAACAAGAAATTCAAATACGAGTCAAATACAATTTCATGTTAAAGTGACATCATATTTGGCCAAGACACAATTCATACAAACAACATTTATTTGGTCATTGGACAAAAAATTAACTCAAATATCAAATATTCAATAAAAAATGTGCCAAGCAATCTGAAACATAGCCGTTCGGTTCCACAAATATGCACCACAGAGAAAAAAAAAGGAAAGAAATGAGAGAGTTTCAACTTTCAAGCTAGACATGGTTCTCTCTCAAAAAAAATGGTTTCAGTATAAAAGAAAGACACGGCGGTACAGAAAGAAGATGGGCATCTGTTGGTCCCCAACGGCTGGGAGATCCTCCCGCGACGATGGCGAGATCTTTCGGCTTGAGACCTTCGTTGACAGCAGCAGCAACAACAGCCCTTGATGGCTTCGCTATCTTCAGAGACAGCAGCAGCGAGATCTTCCGACGACAGATCCGGCAACAGCGGCGAGGGCCCTTGACGGCTTCGTTGTGGTCGGCAAACAGAAACCGAGAGAGAGAGAGAGAGAGAGAGAGAGAGAGAGAGAGAGAGAGTGATGGCTCTAACAGGTTAGGGCATATTTAGTAGTTTTTTGTAAAAGAGCCCCATATATTGTATTTATTATATATTAACCCCCGAAATTAGTTCAAAAAATCTCATATTAGCCCAAACCGTCTGACACTTCTCCATACAGTGTCTGACACGGTGTCGGAAATTTAAAAAAAAAATCGGATACTAATGAGAGGTGTCTAACACGTGTCTAGCGGTGTCGGGAGGGAGTTGGGGTGTCGATAGGTTTGGGACACCATACCTCCACCTAGGAGAGGTGTCTGTGCCACCTAGATTCCAGCCAAGAGAACAAGTAGCCGATACTTCACCGCTTCCGGAGCTTAGAATCACTGTTTTTCCATGCCATGCTCAAACCCACCACCCAGAAATCTTGACTGACTTGTCTCCGGTCCTCAAACGGCGACGTTCGGTCAGTTTCGATGTCATAATCTGATTTCGGCCTGGACGGCAAGGCCTTGTCAATTAAATCGAAATTGTTGTCTGATTCTTGCAAAAAGGGGCTGTGAAACAGAAAGCATGCATTTGACTGTAGGAACCCAAATGATTGAAGCTTGATTCTGTTGATTACATCGACGGACCTCAATATGCTATCTCCTTGTCTCAAGGATATTCTCTTCAGTTAATCCAATCCCTTCTTTCTTTTAACTAACATCATGTCTTCCTAGTTCTCTTTGATTCAGCAAAGAGGATATTCCAGTTCCAGCAAATCAGATCTTTATCTCGTATGCAATCAGTGCTTTATAGTCTATTTCTTTTTTCCCTTCGCTCGTGACCAGGGAAGCTTCTCGGTAAGCATTCCTTTAGCAAGTGCTATGCCCCTCTTAAGGTAGGGAGTGATGAATTAACCACGGCTAACCTCTCTTTTCTTTAGCCTATCTGTTCTCGTGCTAGCGAATCTAGGCGATTGGTCTTTAGCAAAGGGCCCTAGTCAAGAAGTGAACAAATCGGATGTGCACATTCATGCAAGATCTGGTGCTCTTTTTGAAATATCCGCTTTCAGAAGAAAAAGTTCTTCCCTTCAGGGTGAAGTAGCAGAATCTATCAGCTTGCCACAGAACTCATCCATAAGCAGCTAAGAATGCAAGAATGATGGCACCCATTTGAAGAATTGTCTTCCTTCGCCAATCAAACCTTCAACTTTTTGGGGTTTATGAAATGGTAAGTGAAATGGAAAGACGGGGAATGAAGAGAGAGAGGGGAGAGAGGATAAAAGAAGGATCTTCTATCTTCCCCTCTTCCATGGACAAATCAGGAATTTCAATTTTACTTATGGGTAATCTAGTCTTCTCGTCCACACCTTGTGTCTCGATATCCCGTTTGATCAACCGACATAAGTGCTCATTTCCCAAACTAATGCACACGGTTTTAATTTCACCCTAATTTCAGGCACATGGGTGTAACCTATGAAGCACGGACACGGGTGCGAGTGCGGATACGACATGGGTGCAGATACGCGGATACGGCATTTTTAAAAAAATTTAGGATACGTGTACGGCGGGGATACAACATATTTTTTTAATTATGTAAACTTAGTATTTAATTTTAAACAATTTAAATCTTAATAATCATAATATATGTGTTTGATATATGTAAAAGATATTAATAATCCAACCAAAGTAGTGAGTTTTTAAGTTTGATGGGTTCTTTTGTAAATTTTAGAGCTTTCAACCAAATTAGTAAGAATTTGATAAGTTTAATGGGTTAGTTTATAAATATTAAAATTGTAGAACTGAACATAATAAAGTTTTTATGTGGTATCACTTTTATTTCTTTGAAATATTGGGGTTGGTTTGGTTTATGCAATAACTTAACAATTGGGGTCCATAAATAATATAACAAAACTAGATGTCAAAAAGTCAAAAGTCAGAACATCAGAACATCGATAGACAAAGATTGACTCCTTCTCCTTTTTCTCTGGAAGCAAGCGCACGCCGCACGCCGGTAAGTCCCCTTCCCCTTCTCCTTCTCCTTCCTCTTCTTCTTCTTCTCCTCCCTCTTCTTCTTCTTCTCCTCCTGTTGCTTCTACTTCTTCTCTCCAGTGTCTCCTCTCAGATTGCCGGAGGTCGCCGGAGTTTCCGATGGTCGCCGGTAGTGGTAGATCTGCCTTTCACAGAGTCGATATGCACCCGAGCCTCACCCAAAATTTAAGAAATAAAAAAAGAAAATGTTGGACACGCACCAGTGCCGCACCCGAGGAGCACCCGCACACGACGCGTACCCGGTGCCGGTGCGCTTCACCCGAATTGCCGCACTGGTGCTTCATAGGGTGTAACTAACCCTATAGTTTTTCTTAGTGGCATATCCCATAAGATGTGTCGAACAAACATCTCATACCCATGTCCTGGTATCGGGTGCCCAACACAGATACTTACACGCATTTGAAAGAGTTCATGTAACATAGTCCTCCGCAACTTGCAATTGAATAAATATGATAGACATAGTCAAAACGATCCAAAGCAAATCAACCAACACCTCACCACCACCAATCCAACCCAATCTCTTCTTGCCTCTCACAAAATGTGGAAAAAAAACACATCCCCGTACTAATTCAAAAACGAAGCAAAATTGAATCGATAGGGAATGTCATATTCAAGACCTAGTTTTTCTCAAACTGGGGGTTTGAATTCATGGCCAACGACAATAAAACCATTGATTGTTCCCACCTTAACCACTAACTATCACTAGCTAGGTAGCACGGACACGGACACCGTGTCCGACACAGACACCGACCAGGACATCGAACACCGCAACTTTCAAAAAACCGGAGTTTGGACACTGCTGAATTTTTAAATATATATAGACACACACACACCCTCAATTGAAGCAACTAAATTTCGTTCAAAACAAATGAGAAAGAGAGCAAGTAACATGAAATAGTCTCACAGTCTCAACAGCAATAAGAAAAAAGGTTAGCAACGAGAAAGCAGTTGAATGTCTCAACAATACCAAGATTAGAGTCTCTCCAATGACAAGAGAGAAGGAAAAAAAAACATGGGACCAAAGTCATGAAGGAGAGAATTTATATAGTCAGATGTGTCTGTAAATGAGATCGGAGATGTCAACCTATCTTACGCAAGACTGGCAAGCTTGGATGCTTTAGGCAACAAAAAGTAGGAAAAGAGAAAGAGATGAGAGAGCAAGGTGAAGGTACCTTTCGCTGGGTCGATCTAATTAGGGTTTGGCCTAAAAGTTCATTTCTAAAAAATTCCAGATATTTCCCTCAAATAAAATTGAAATAGTATTTTGGCCCCATACAGGTGGACACTTCTTCACAAGGTGTCCGACACTTCTTCAATAGGTGTCCGACACGGTGTCCCATAATTAAAAAATAAATAAATAAATTCGAACATCGCTGAGAAGTGTCGGACACGTGTTCGAAAGTGTCAGTGAGGTGTCAAGGTGTCGATAGGCGTCGGACACCATATCTCGACCTATAAGAGGTGTCGGTGCTTCCTAGATCACCAGTCACCACTGCAGCACCACAACCATCACCTGTCACCACCAGCTCGCTGCATCATAACCACTTAATTTCCTCTGCCATCAGGCCTACAATCGCCACCATAGCGATACTACAACAACGACAATCCCTAAAAACCACCACCACTCCATTATCTAAGCAACCCACCACAATACCCAAAACTTGGAAGATGAAAGATTACACATGCAGGCGACGGGTGGAATCATTTTCATCCGAGCAGATCGCTTTAGATCTGCTATGAATTAATGGTGTCAGAGGCGTAGCGGGGAGGATAAATAGGTATGGTCAGATCTGAAATGTGGTGCCCGGAAGATTGGTGGGTAGTTGGTGGCAGTAATCAATATGATGGAGGTAAGTTGTTGGAATGGTGGTTATAGTAGTGGAGTGATGCAAATCTACCAGTGGTGATGTCATTCTGGTTGTGGTGGGTGCGGTGGTAAGGGTGGTGGGTGATCATATCGATGGTGGGTCTCGTGGTTGGTCATCAAAGTTGTGGGAATATATTATTTGGGCAGCAGCAATTATGGTAGTGGTGTTGGGTCGTTGGTAATTGTGGTGGTATAGTGGTGGTGAAGGAAGAGAGAAGATATAAAAGGAAGAGAGATAGAGAGAGCGAGAGAGAGATGAAATAAGAAAAAAGATGGCTAGAATATTTTGGCGAACTGAATGGTAGCTGCAGATATTTAAAAGAAAGAGCACCTTGAATTGTCCACGTGGCGAGCGTGGACGGTCTAAGATTGGCCGGGAAAAGGTTGTCCTTGCCAACCTTGGGCAGGATTACAGGAATGGGCTCCCATGTATATATAAAGGGTCACATATACATATATATGTGTGTGTATGCGCACACGTATATTTGTGCACATATATGTCACGACCCAAACCCACGGGTAAGCCCCATGAGTTAGGTACCTGACCGGCCGCAATCCCACTAAAATTCCACCAGGGCTCTGCCAAGCCTACGACAACCTGTACACAAGATATATCAACCCACTTTATCCTACATCATTAAATGGGTAATGACATTTGCGCTAAGGATACCTCAACTATCACTAATAAAATCTTCAAGTACATCCATTTGGCAATAACAGTGAAACTCAGGGAGACCTAAGCTCCTTACATTCATCAATCCTAACCACCACAAAATTAAAGTTATTAGATCTACAAAAACTCTGCTACTCTACTGATTGTCTTCCGGTGCCTCTCCGTCATGTTCCTCATAGGGATTGGCTTCCTTTAGATTGTCACCTGAAAAATAAAGGGCAAGCTAGAGCCCAACAAGCACGTATACCATGTCCCTAAAATATATTTTAGGTTTATAAAACATGCCATGGATTCTCTCTAGGAAGATTAGAAATCATAATCACTTATAATGAAATCAACTTCAATAGAAATCATAGTCACTTATAACGAAATCAATTTCAATATATATATATATATATATATATATATATATATAGCATATTTGCACAAACAGAACTCAAGCTGAGGCATGAAAACAAGGGATTCATCATTCAACCATCACAGTATAAATCCAATACTTCTGTATGTTGTCGTCAGTGTACAAGTCCCATTAACTAGGGCTCGAAATCCCTCCTCCACCCAAAATGAAATATCTCATGGAAGCAGGGGCGACCACTTCCAAGGATAATGCGCATTACATAAACGTACAAGCCCCGTTGACTAGGGCCTGAATCCAACTTTCCCCGTTGAATAAGGGGCACGGCCACCAAATCAAAATATGTGTTTAATTCAACATAAAACAACTTTAGAACAACTAAGAATGTAAGCAACCCATGGCACTTTTATTTCATTTTCTAGTCAAACAATTTAATATGAAAGCAGTAGAATATCAAAAGACTTTAAAGTTTCCATTGGGTAGAAGTCATGTATACATACACAAGCATATAATGGAAACTAGGGTATACAGAGGGACATGACAGGAGTACTTACTTGACACTGACACATTTCCTCGGATCTAATATCCGGCGCAATGATCACTTGTTACTTTTGACTAACAGAACTGTCAAGGCCATTCTTTTCATCTTCATTTACTATAACCCGAAGGGCATTGTTGATTGGGATACAGAATTCCTATTGGATATTTCCTCAAACAGATCAGACACAGCATCTAACTATCCATTACACGCCAGTCCAAGATTGTATCCAACTCACCATGTCTTTCTCGGGCATTTCATTAACAATTGTCGAGCTTCTCTCAACTCACCGAATATAGCAAACCCACCAAGCAAACCTTATGCTAAATAGTACCCAGTCGAACTCAAAACAGGCTTATCAAGGTTTTCATATTAATAAGGATCACAGAAAACCGATTGACAATGAATATTCTTTAGGAAGGCGAAGGGAGGTAATATGCAGTCCAAGAACAACATATTTCAGCCCTGACCAAGTATTCTGATAAAACACAAAACTTGAAAGCTATAGACGATTTCATAAGGTTTTCAGAATGTACAAGTTCATTTAAAACAAAAGGATAAACGATTAATCCAGAGCAAATCGAATTAGACTAGTATGAAATTTTAGAAACAGCATATGACTCCACAAACTAGTTTTGTACAGTGACCATTTTGGTGCAGAAATATGAAGAATCTTAGGAAACTCAAAACTACAAAGTTAAAGTAAACTTACTGAGGTTTTCAGAAATATAAGGATCACTAAAAACCAATGAGTAATGAAGATTCTATATCAAATCGAAGTGGCTGCCCGAAATAGCATACCTCTGCAAAGACTAGTTTTATGCAATGGTTCTTCTGAAGCAGGAATATAATGAAACTCAAAACTAAAAAGTTAAAGTAGACTTTCTGAGATTTCTAGAAATATAAGAATCACAAAAAACCAATGAGTAATGAATTTGCTATGGCAAATCAAAGTCAGGATTGCCTACAATTCAAGATACTTACGCGTTACTAAAAGTATAGCCCTAAGACCTAGCTCAACCATCTTTATTAAAGAATCTTAGTTTATATCTAATAGACACCTAATAAACACGTTAACCACTATCCTAACTTAGTCTCCAAGTTTTGAACCTAGATAGTGCTAGAGCATTTGACTACTCCTGCACGTTTTGATAACCATTATCTCAGCCTCTAATGGATCAAGGTGCTTGACAATGTTGATTTACGTTCTTAACCTTCTCAATAATGCAAACGCCAACATTGATAGGTTTCTATCTAGTCATTATACTATAATGCTTCAGAACACAGTATTAGAATCCACCAACATTGATAGGTTTCTATCTAGTCATGTGCTACATTTACCTAAATAAAGAATTCCACACATGAGGATATGTAGTCTCATAGATTAAGGAAAAAACTTATTTCTCAATCTGCAATCCCCAATGAAGTACGCACATCATTTCATTCTCCCCAACTCTTGTACGGTAAATAGTTAAGACTTACGTTTGTAATACACACTGGATGAATTAACGCCAAACTATAACCTCTACCCAAAAAGACATACATAAGCGACTGCCTAAAAAGGTCGATCACAAAGCTTTTAGGTACAACTCTAATTATCAATTTGGAGCTATAACCTTGTTTACCTCAAAACATAAGAGCGCACTGTCTCATTTTCAAATGATCTATGGTCGCACAAGCTTAAAATTATTGAAACCGTATCTTTGACATGATCAACACATATTCATGCTTATGACACTTTATGTTTAGATCTCAAAATTTTGTTTTATTGTACCTTTCAACCCAAAAAGTAATCTTGATCAATAAAACCTTGTTCCAAAAACTTAAAAACTTAGCAGCCTCGATATGCTAGTAAAATGTTCATTTTGCGCTCTATAATCCCAACACCACGCAATTATGAAAAAAAAATCACAACCGCCATCAATTCAGAGTCAACCACCGCCGCATCTTCAGATCCCACCACTGCCACCAACATGGAATCCGACGCTACCTCCAATTCAAGGTCCACAACTACCATCAATTCAGAGTTCCTCTATCGCCACCACCGCAAAAAAAAAAACCACAAGCCACCGACACAAAACCCACCAGTAAACACCAACACGTGGGAAATCTAAATACGTCACAAGATAGATGAGATGTGAGAGAGAGGATTTTTTTTTAGGTGCAGGGGTTGGGAGGTGGGGGGATCTAACTACTTTGGAGATGGAGGGTACTTAGTTTCAAGGGGACACACCGGGAAAAAGTTTTATGGGGAGGGGGGGTAACCGCTTAAAATATAGGCAATTTGGCGAGTTTTAAGAAAAATAAGATTGATTTGAACCATTCATATTTTGGCGTGGAAGGTCCTAGATCGGTTAGATAAAATGCTGGTATTCTAGAGCTACATCTATATCAACCCCTATATATATTACTACATATGTCTATATATGCACACCAGAGCTTACGCACAGTAAGCGCTAGCAAGAAACCGAACTTGCCAACAGTAATCTGGCCGTCCAGCAGCGATCTTTGGACGGTCCAGAACCCTTGCTTTTTCTATTGCACTATTCAAGTCCATCAGGCATATTATGCAACGAACAGGGATTCTCACAATCTATCATTTGCCCGTCCAAATAGACAACTCTTTACTCATTATAAGCCATCCACATAATAATCCAAAACATGGTATGTTTATCAAGAAGCTCCAAAGTAACAGCTTCATGCCATTGAATTTTCTAAATGTGATCAAGTCGGTGGCCAAATGGAACCATTTTCATAACATGTTGGAGATGTGATGTATTGGTTGCACGTCCATACAAGAATTGTTTGGAATGCCCACTTCAGATTCAAGTTCCTTATTTCAACTTGAAATTGATAAAAACCAGAAGTGGTCAAGGTGGAGGTAGAAGGAAACCATCCAAATACAGTGGAGAAACCAATGGAGAAGAATCAGAACAAACTCAAGTCTAAGAGTGAGGAGGAGCTTAGATGATAGGAGATTCTTTCCAAAGAAGAAATTTGTATTTCTGATTATGGCATTAACATGAAAACACGGAAAACAAGACGGAAACGAAAACTAACTAACTGCTTGGCTGATCTAGCAGGATTTCGGCTACGATTGACCGAGCTTCTCCTTATATCTTCTATCTTATAACCTTTTAGGACCCTGGAGAGTGGACTCCAAGCTTTTCCACCCTATGTTACATGGACTCGGAACAAGTGTCCGAGTCAGATACGTGTCCAAGTGTCGGATTCGTCTAATTTTCAAAACCCAAAACACGGGGACACAGCAAAATATTGCTATTTATTACAATTTTGTAGTTATTCCTTAGGTAATATGGTGTCTTCAATGACCCACATTGTTTTAATTGAAATCCTATCTCATCTCAATGCTATAAGGAATTAAAAGAACACTTTAAGATAGCGTTCTTAGTAGCATATCCTATGAGATGTGTCGGACACATAAGCCATACCCATGTCCAAGTGCCGAGCGTCCGACACGGGTACTTCACGCATTTTGAAGAGTCCATGTAACATAGTTTCCACCCCAGAAACTTAGCATTACCAAGGTTATTCTATGGGGAGAGGAGAAAAAACGAAAATTCCTTTCTTTATTTGTCTTCCATTAGCCTAGTATTCGTAATACTAGGAGTAATCCTTTTCTCTTTGAACTTGGTCGGTCACAAGTAAGCTTAGGAGGGGGATCCTAAAGGATTTCCTCTTCTAGCAACAAAAGGACTCTAGAATCATAAGGTTATCTCATGACCTTTATTCAGAACCTATTAATTACAGTTAACAGCACTAGATAACTGTAATTGCACTCTAATCCAGAAAATATTATTTAAGCCCTTATTACTAATTATTTACAAAATTTTCCTCCGCAAGATATTCATATCTGCTCCATAAATTAATTTATTGTAGCTTGATACAGTTATATCTAATCCATAAGTACGTAATTCGCAACCTTGATCATCTATCTATTTAACAAATGAAATCAACCTACTAGCAGTATACCTACGTAAAAGACTTGGCCGTTTCATGATCAACAATGAATTAACTAAAGGGAATATCATATTGTCAAAAGAGAACGTAGAACTTCATGAAAATAGATATTATTTTCAACATCCATAACACATATCCCTAACAGCCGAGGTATTGGTCATTATAAAATAATAATTGCACTCATTGGAATATCAAAGTAATGTATATCATGAATTTGAGTTCATCACTATCTCAATATTACGGATTTTAACATATTCATATTTTAGTGAAAATATTTTATCAGACAGTAACATAATGAAACATTATTCACTTTCATCCCGTTCAATGCATAATGCTACTGCCCAATGCACTAGTAGTTGAAGCCTCCACTTTCATGGTTAAGACAACCATCTAATTAAGCACTACAACCTACTAGATGATTTTTCTAAATTCATCTAAGGTTGTGAACAAGTTTCTATATACGCATAAATCATATTACGTATAACTTAGAGATGAAAAAACAACATACATGACCGATTAATCAAACGTCCAGTATTGGTAAGACAGAAATAATGTAAATCAAATATGAAGGTCTACGGGCAAACCTTAACAGTCCATGATGCCAAAGTAGACGGCTAGATTAGCACATATATACACGGGGCTGATCCACAGCTAGCGCCATCCACGTCATCAAACAGACGGCTGAGATTCCTTATTCTTTTAACATATCTCGCCAGCCGCCCCTAAGAGGGGCAGTTTGTCTCTGTCCCAAACTGGCCTCTTGCCTTTTTTCCTAACAAAACTCTGTGGTTGGATCCGAAGATGCCATGTCATTAACTTTGGAGGTAAACCTAGATTGAGACAGGATCTGAAGATGCCACCTCCCCCTTACACACACACGCGCGCACACATATAACAATGTTGAGACCGGATCCGAAGATGCCATGTCATCAACCTTGCAGAGGTAAATCTAGATTGGAACCTTATATCGGCAGCGTTACAATTCAGAATCCCGAAAAGGCAGTCTTTGCATTCGCCAACTCTTCACTTACTCCAACTCTCCAAGAGATACACGCTGGCTTAACCTAAAAAGCCCTAAACCATCTGCTGTTTACACTACTCATCCGCAGCAAACGCCCTCACATTTTATCCATAGGCGATGCCGTCACTGTGCCACCAACTCGCCGCCGCTGTTGATCCACTGCCAAATCTACTTCTCTTTCTTTAGATCTTGCATTGGAGGTGGCAGAGTAGCTTCAAGTCCATTCCGTTTGGGTGGGAACGGTGGTAATTGGTTGCGGTGGATACCTGCGTACGGTGGTGGTGTGCTGTGCTATGGGTACGGTTGTGTTTGGCTGGGGGACGGCGGCGCTTAGTTATGGTACCGTGGTGCTTAACTCGGGTACGATGGTGGGGTGCTAAGGGGGGGGAGGGTTGGGGGGGGGGGGTGGCTATGGGTAGTAGTGTTTGGCTGCGGTAACGGCGGTGCTTGGCTGGGGTCTGTCTATTGATGTGGACAGCTCCATATCAGTTGGGAAAATTTGAGCTTTCCCAGTTCAAATCGAAATCGGGCGAATCCTTACCCGGAGTAGAACATAAGCCTAAAAAGATTAAAGGACCCATTGGGCCAGCGTTCATCCTGAGCCAGGATCGAACTCTCCATAAGATTCATAATTGAAGTTTTTCGGCGTTGTGTGTTTTGAGACACTATAAATTCCATGTTATAAATCATAAAAACAGTTGACTTACAAAAGCTGAATTTCCTTACCATTTTTTTTGTGGGGAGTTGTTTATAAGAAATTTATAATGTTCATACCTATTTCAATTTCGCCACTTAGTGTTGCTCTTATTTTATTATATCTTCTCCCGTCCAAATTGCGCAGGAAACACACAAGCCGTCACTATCAAGGAATTAATTGGTGTTCTACCACGACATCAGATTCAGTTTGCAATTTTTATAATCTGATGAATAATACATCAATATCTAAAATTTACCTAGAACATACCAACAAAATAAGCTACTTTAGAAAATAAAGAGAAATAAACAGTGTCGTGTATAACATATAAAAGGAAGTTGGCCAGTAAAAGATATCACAAAGCACCTGCTTGAAGATTGTGCTGGTCCCAGAACCTTCCAGCCCAAACAGCAATACTTTTTGTACTCTTCCCTGCTCCAAATACTCGGGCACAGACCTACCTGAGAAAGTAGTTGGATCTTCTTTTGGCCCGTGAGGATTTTCAGGTGGTACAGGCAACGAAAATATTGAACAAATGAAACGGGTAGATGCCTGCCTAGCAAAAAAGCAACTAAAGCTCTTCAAATATCAAGAAAGTTATGTTTCATACAACATGTCAAAGTTAACCTGAAGAAGAGATTTTGATCTCCATAGATTATGAGAGCACCTTTGCCCATATGTTTCCTTTGATGTTATTTTGACCTTCTTCCTCATAAGAGCCATCATCGTACAACCAAAAATGTGTATCCCTGGGGCATTGCACCTTGGCCAGCTGAAAACCAAAGTAAATGAGTACAAGTCAAGTTTCTCGTAGAAATGTGATGAAGGCAGGAAGAAAGCATTATGACGAATAATGCTACCCGGAAGAAGGAAGTCTAGTTAACATCAAAATGGAGAACTTTGACCAATGTCGCCATAATGTGTTAAAATCATTTATACACATTTACAGAGGATTTTTAATGCACTCATAGAAATAGTGAAAGATGCATGACACAGGACGATGTGGTAAAGTGATTCCAGATCTGGTCCAAAACAAAATAGTAAAGAGAAGCATATAACTCTGGGAACCAATCATAGAGATCCTCAGGCATCACATGCAGGTTTGAGAGGGATAAAGCTCTAGGAATCACTCCTAGAGACCATTAGGCATCATACCTAGGGTTCTTGACCGCCAAACTGAAGAGTATATATGCTGAAAACTTACTAGTAATTCAAAATTTCCCTTCAAGTTACATGTTACAGTCGTGGATCCTAGCTATCACAAAAGGAGCTTCCTTAGTAGCTTGATCGAAGGGCATGCTGTAATGCTCTATTTAATTACCTCCTCCTGCATATTTTAGGTGTAGGTAGTGCAATTGGAGGCTACAAATGAGTACGAGTAATAAATACTTAAGGGTGAAGGAACCTCAAGAATGTGACAAGTAGGCGACAAGGAAATATGTGATATGCTGGTTACAAACGGCTAAGTAACCTTCTAAACCTAGAAATGAGATTACGAAAACACCATGGCCACGAAATCTTAGCGAAGAAGTGTCACCGTCCACATTAGGGCTCCAGCCTTTGAAGCAACTTTTCAACGTCTCTCATTTACTTTCTGTTCTTCTGCCATTTGGCTCCATCATCTCTCCATGGCTTGGAAAAACTCGACTTTGGCAAGTAAAAAGCATGGAAGCCCTCAGAAAGTTGTGTCCAAGCGTTAAAATTTCCGATCAGTGATCCATGTACATTCTAAAAGGGGATGTCCTGTGCTTCTATATGGCATGCGTCTGGTAACCACATCATCTAGTGCAAACTGATCGATAATGATTACCATCTTTGATTTCTTCTTCCAAGCATGGTTCTCAGGAGACCCAAGCAACCTGATATCACATGTAGCATCTTCACAGTGAGATCCTCAATGTTGAATACATTGCTAATGTCCCTACAAGTTGGTAAGTCAAGAACAAACGGATTGGAGCTAAACTTCTCTAGAACCTTGAATGGACCAGCACCTTGTGAATGAAGCTTCTTGAATGCACCTTCAGGATATCGCCCAAGCCTAATTCATAACATAAAAGTCTCCTTCACCAAATTCAGCAAACCTCCTTCTCAAGGCAGCATGTGCTTCGTACCCCTCATCGCTGATTGCAATATTCCGTTGAACTTTATCATGTACCTCACAAATATGCTGCGCAAAAGCATCAGCCTCAACAGTAGGACGAGCCTCAAGAGGTAAAAAAACTACGTCAATTGGTAATTTAGCAAGAACCCCGTGACACTTCCAAAGGCACTGCAATCTGTAATTCAATACACTGAAGAAAGTTCAGCCACATAAAGGACTTGGTCCCAACTAGTAACTTGATTATAAGCGAAACACCTGGCAAGAACCCGGCAGACCCTTTCAAAACAACTGCTCCGGTCTTGAGTAACCCGGGGTTCATGATCATAGATGAAGAGCAGCCCCGGTGTTGGAGCACATAGACCAATCCCGCATGGGCAGTAACACAAACAGGGATAGGGTCCCAAGGGGGAGTTTTTGCCCTAAATAATTCTTTTGTAATACTTAATTACTCCTCTACCCCATTTTCAACCTTATTTACCTATCTAACCCCTTTTTGGAAATCTTGGTTCTAAACAAAGATTTCAAGCGAAGAAAAACGTGGTTCCAAACCACGTTTCCAAGTAAACGTAAATAATTCAATTTTGTTTCAATTAGGCAAATATATTGAAAACGTGGTTTGGAACCACGTTTTCTTCAGTTGAAATCTCCGTTTGGAACCAAGATTTCCAAAAATGGGTTAGATAGGTAAATAAGGTTGAAAATGGGGTAGAGGAGTAAATAAGTATTAAAAAAGGATTATTTAGGACAAAAACTCTCCTAATGGGGGTCGCCTATCACGCAGGGAGTCCTCATGCCGAAGAACTTGGAAGTCCTTAAGGCAGTGTCCCAAAGGAATTGCCTACTCGTCACAGCAAGGAACAGTAGGATTCACAGCTTGTTTGCATGACGACTAATGTCATGGGATGGTGTCCAAGCACCAAAAATGGCCACATATCAGTCTCCAAGAGGCATACACCCAGGTTTTACAAACATCAACAAGCGGTTACTACCCTGAGAATAATACAGCACCAGTATGACAACACACATCAAATTAACAAACAATTCCAAGCTTTGTCTATATTAGCACATTCCCATTATTGTTTTCAAGTAAGTACACATACGTGTAACTTATGCGATGCAAGACGTATCCCTTTATGCCATATGATTCAGAAAGAGACATCCGATTTTTCCTCACTCCCCAGGGTCAAAATCCCGTGTCAAGTCCATGTAGCAGAACACACTGTCAATCTCTCTTTCTCAGTAGAATAAGCAGTTAGTACACAGCCACCAAGATGCTGGAAGAAAAGTGCTCAGAGAAGAAAGGAGGGATGAGAAGATGTATCACCCTCGCAAGGAACTTCCAAAAACGTCTCCCCAAGCTTTTGGCGATGCTCGCAGGCAACAAGCACAAAACCCCAATTCTTGCAATGATTTTCAAAATAACATCTGGACTTGAAGCTCATATCATGTGATCCTAAGTTACATCAAGGACTGCAATAAAACCCAAGATAGATCACATTTCACAAGCATGCTTGTTGTGTAACTCATTTTTTTCCCCACTTTCCTCCAAGCACGTTCCTAAGCATTTTAACATGCTCCAACTCGTATTTGAAATGATGACCTTAACAAGCACTTAAACTAACATACAAGGCACAGGTCTGTGGCAAAGACCTGATTTCCTTAATGACACATGATCATTAATTACAAGGAAAGATACAGATGGGAATAAACATCAGGCAATGAATGCAGCCAGTGTGCCATCTGCCGTTACAGATTATATGCAAGAAAGTCATGTTCTGAATCTGCAATCAATTATCGATTCAATTATTTGTTAAATAGCAAGGCAAAGAATTTGGTGCAACAGACTTTTTTATTTTATGTGTATTCGAGTTCATACCTTCAACACTCTCAGCTCAATTTTTGTGATTTCACGGCCATTTACGTACACTTTTGTGTTACCATTGCTTGCATCCAGCCGGAGCTTGCCCCCAACGTTGAGCTTCGAGCTTATAATCTTATCAGGCTTGTCTCCCTCCTGAAATCCAAAATGCCGGAGGTTAGCAGCAGTACAGAGTCAAATAAGACAGAAATTCAGGCCAGATAAGAAATCCCTCTCTTCACCTTTCCCCAGAGTCCAGAATCCTTGTCATACCAGTACCTCCCAGGTTTCAACTTTTGAGGAGGAATGGAGCAACCCAAGATCTCCGCCAGCTCCTCTTGCCCTAACTGCCTCCCATTAACGACCAGCTGATCAGGCCGAAGCTGGTTCGCCAAGCATTCCTTCTCCGCTTTCATAATCTGCTTGACCTCCAGAGGACTGCAGACCTTAGACAACATCCTCGAGCATTTCCCCAGTGTCGGCCGTTTCAACTCGTCGATCGCTTCCCCAATGCAGCTCACGCACTTGCGACCTTCTGGCATCGACCCCATAGCCTTCAGAACGCAATTGCCGCAGTACCTCGCGTCACAAACAAAACACGCCTCCCTCTCTCTCAGCCTGTTCCAGTTCCCGCACCTGCTGCATACTCGTCTCCTGGCCCCCTTGTCCAGAGACGGAGATTCCACCGAAGCAGGCCCGGGGGAAGCCGCAGCGTCAGAACGCGGCGAATACAGCTCTTGCTTGTCCTTATCGGTATCGAAAGTGACGACATTGACTCGTTTTTCTCCATTACAAGCAGAACTCGTTGATAGCTCGTTATCGGAGGACGGCCACCTCTTCGCCGATTCCCTGCTTATTGTGCCACCGTTTGGGACTCTGCCGAACCTCGTCGAAGGTTTGGGGACAGCAGGAAAAGCGGCGGTGGCGCTGGAATCGGAGACGGAGAGGATGGAAGAAGTGCGAACGGAGATGGAATCAAGGTGAACCGGGTCGGCCGGTGGGCCTTCGTAGTCGACGGCGATGGAGTAGTCGAGCTGCTCTTCGTCAGGCAGAGGAGCGCCCACCGGCAACATCTTCCGCAGCGCCGCCTCCCAACTCTTGGACTCCGAATCTACCATTTTCCTGCTTACTGCTGAACTAAGTAAAATAATGGTTCACTGTGAGTTTTGAGATTTACTAAAGGAGATAGTCAGAGGGCCTCGAGGGGGTGAGGAAACGAGCAGGAGGATCATGCTATTGCTGGAGAAGAATGATGATCTAACGGGAAGGGGAGAAAAAGGAACACAGATTGGTTTTTTTGTCGCTGCAAATGGGTACGGTTCGTTCCTAATATATAGCGTGTTTGGTGATTTTTTTTTGATAGATAGATAGAAAGGACGGAAGAAAAAGCACTCCATTTTTTTTTTATTTTTTTCCATCCCCACCTGCTTATGTATATTTTTCTTTTCGATCTTCATCGTTGCCCAAGAAAAACAAACTACTAAAATTACCGGTCACCATACCTGTTGACCGCCGTCACACCGCCAATCACTATAGTTACTGATAACCACCACCACCATCATCATTGACCAATACCGCAGAACACCAAACCCTATGACACCACTATTCCTTTAAATCACCAGCATATCGACCACCATTGTCCCTACAACAAATATTACCAAAAGATTTCATCCATCCATTAGCCCTAATATGTTCGATTTGCCCAAATAATTTCCAAACCTAATCAAACCAATGAAGTCTTAATTCGCAAGTCAGCGTGTTACTGTCATAATAGTAATTTGCCATAGAAGTCATTTTCGCCATTTCCATCAAAATGTTATCTTTTGTAGCCCCACAACAGGGGCAGTAGAGTCATTTCTCAATTCTCAAGAACAATAAGCTCTCTTATGGCCCCTGAACTGTTAACGTGTTGCCCAATTAGTCCCTGATATAATTCTTGTACTCTTGGTCCTCTAACATTGCATTATTAGCCAGTTTTGTCTTTTTGATCACTTCAATCAGGTTTCATATGTTGATGAAAAAAGTCAATTTACACCCCATCAAATAAGTTGCCAACATGATCATGGAGCTCTCCACAAGGTGGCTTTGGCCTCGCTATGCACCGTCAACACCCTCTCCTCTGCCACCAACACAGCCAACACTGCAATATCTCGTCACCAGCTCCATTGTGCCGCTGCCTCAACTACCAGCGTGCCACTGCCTGCCACCATTAGCTGCTGACTATAGCCAGCCCCTCGCCGTAGGCAGTCGGTTGCTGGTTAACGGTAAGGTGGTGGCAGCGGGGAGGTGGGAGCTGAAAGCAGTCTGTAACAGTTGTTGCGATCGGTGGTTGTGACTGCTAAAAATGGCGACTGAAGACCGATTGCCAGTGAGATAGGGCAAAGGGCTGGTTGTAACCGCCAGCAATGGTGGTGGCTGGCTGGATGCGGTGGCAAGGAATGACCACTATAAATGGGTTATGATGCCAAAACCAACATAACCTACTATAATACTGAATCAACCCATCCTGACCTATTTTATAACTAAGTTGACTAAATTGGGTAAGAGTCAACATTTCTTGGGTTAGGTTGGATTGGTCAGACCCGTAAAAACTCAATCTAAGTTACACCACTAGAGAGAGGGTGTTAATGGTATATAGCTAGAACAAATTCACATTGTTGAGAGATCTATGGTTAAGGTACAAAAAGATTGTGGTCATGGTGGCTATTTATTATGGGGTATAAATTGACTCTTTTCATCTTCGTAGGAAACATAATTGAAGTAATCAAAATGATAGAATTGACTAATGATGCAATGTTATAGGATCAAGAGTTCAAGAATTACTGGGGGACTTATTATAACGCCTCAATTTTTCGGAGCGTTAATATCAAATAAATAAAGTCAGAAACCTCAAAAATATCACAAAGTCTCCCAAGTGGTCATTCAGAGCATCTATTAATCCCAAAGATTATCGTTCCCTGTGACGTTCTGATGTTCCACATTTCGATTATTGACTCGCCTATTATGACCGCTTGCCATTATTACAAGAGAAACCTAGAATCAAATACTGAATAAGACAATAACCTTAAATCTACCCATCCTACCCATCTCACAACTTATCTGATCATAAGCATGAGTCTACAGGAATTTAACCTATAACTCTGATACCAACTGTAACGTCCCGATTTTTCAGAGCATTAATATCAAATAAACAAAGCCAAAAAAACCTCAAAAATATCATAAAGTCTTCCAAGTGGTCATTCAGAGCATCTATTAATCTCAAAGATGCATCAATAAATGTCATAGCAGCCTAAAGCATTTACAAAATGCGTTGTCTTTGTAATGTCAACGCACTGAACGTAGGTGTCAAGCGGAACTGGAACAATGCGCTGCCTAATACTTGACTTGAGACCCCAAATGAATATCTGCACTCTATCCTTCTCATTAGCCACCAATTGCTTACCATAATGAGATAGTCGTGTAAAATTGACCTCATACTCAGTATCACTCTCATTCTCCCCCTGCCTCAGGTTCAGAAAATCACGATACATCAGTTTGTTTACACTCCTAGGAAAGTAGCTGTCAAAGAACAAGTCCTTAAGTTGATCCTTTGTCATCGCTTTGCGTTTTTCCATCGTTTTATTGTCCTCAATAGTTTTCCACCAGTGGTCTGCTTCCCCATCTAGTTTATACACGGTGAGTTCTATCTTTTCCTCGTCAGTGCGACCCATAGGCCTAAATACTTTTACAAGTCAAGAAATCCACTTCTTTGCCACAATTGGATCATCAGTACCCCAAAAGGTTCTACATTTTTCTTATTGAATTGCTCTTATAAGCTACGGGTCTAAGCTTGCCCATGATTTGGATTCTGTTGAGGGTTAGGTTGATTCTACTGATTTAGCCGAGTGGTTAGCCAGTAGTTGAGTCAATTGAACTTGCTGATTTGCCAGGATAGTCAGTGTAATACCCCAATATTTTTTATACTATATTATTAAATGAGCAAGTTTAAGTTATTTAATAATTAAATAACTAAATAAGCAAGTTTGTGGTCTTTTTGCAATATTATGAAAGTTTTAGTGCCTTTTGAGTAAGAGGCTTAAGTTTGGGGGGCTTTGTGTAATTAGCCAGCTAGGGTTTCATTTAAATAACATATTTTTCTCCAGCCTCCTCTTCCTTATCTGGTAGCCAGCCCTTCCACTCTCTTCTTCATTTTAAGCCCTAAATTGCTTGTTCCTTCAGAGAAGATTGGCGTATTCGAGTAGCGTAGCTTGGGAGGATTGTGTTTTCATCAATTCTCTAGTATAAGGTAAGGGATTTGATCGCTTTTTGTTATGGCAAAGGGTTCTTTTTCTGGTTTCAGAATTTGTTGATCGCTGCACTAAGCTCCATTTTGAATCTAAAAATCTATTGTTCGTTACTCATGTCGATCATGATTTGGGTTAATTTGCTTTTGTTATTTAATCTCTATTCATTCATTTAGAACCATTGTTTATTTTCCTCCTGATGTTCCAAACGTGAATATACATGGTTCTTATATAACCTGTACTCTTGGATTGATTTATTTCCCATTGGTTTTGATTTGGTTTAATCCCAAGTGTTTTCAATTGCAAAAAAAAAAAAACAAAACCTTCTACCATTAGTTATTTCACGGAGGATGTACTTCCAGTTACTAACTATAGGATTATGGCCTTTGATGGCCTTTTTCACCCATTCAGCAAGCTTCCACCATTAGTGACTAATGCTTCGTGTTCCTGCTAAGGTTTTTCAGTTATCGTTAAAGCTTTATTCCTTTGGCAGTGTTCTTTTTTTTTTTTGGGTTAGTAAACATGCATTCATGCTTCTATTCTCCCACAACCGTACATGTTGGTAGCTAAATTCTAATACACTTCTATGCTTTGAGTTTAATTCACTTCAAAGCATTCCTTTGAAATATTGGACTGTCGCAATGCTTCAGAATTTCCTAGTGGCTTCACACATTTTTTTAAGCTGCATTTTAATTACTTTGGTGCTTTTGTTACACATGTTTTAGCTGCAGTGCTTTTAGTCTCATGTCTTCTTACAGTCCTAATACAGCCAAACTTTCAAAATAAAGTCTTCTTCTTCTTTAGGTGGTGGTAATCTCCTTTGTCTTGAATCCCTTCTTCATAATTTGTTTTCTCCATACGGCTAGAGCTTGTTTTCTAATGCATATACATAAGCCTTGAGTTAATTCACCTTAGAGAATTCCCTCCGATCATTGGACAAAACTCCCAGGTTCACATTACTTATGTAATAATGGTCATTGTCTTGTGTTGTTTTCGTTTTATAAGTTCAAGCTTGAATTTGGTTCCTATTTCCTCTTTTAAGCACTTTGCCATCAATTATTTGATTTCCTGTTATATTGAGCTCAAAGGAACTCAGAGTTGAGTAATTTCAGTCCCGTTGAATCTGTATTTTTGTACTCGTCAATTTATGACTAGCTAATGACTATGTTTGAACAACTCTCAAATTTGAGAGGGTCCTTTGGACACACGTTTGATTATATGTTGGCGATTAATAGACGCTTAGCATGCTACCAATAGCACACGTTTGATGTTTGTACGTTTGGTTCGACCTTTGGGTCTTATGACCAACATAGTCATCGTATATTTTTGTCGTATAACGTTCCCGGCATATTATATATATATATATATATATATATATATATATATATATATATATATATATATATATATATATATATATATATATATATATATATATATATGTTTAAGGTTAATGCTTAATCACGTTTGTTTTTGCATTTGATATAAGAATTTGGTTTGCTCATTCCATCAAGTATGGTTGTTCGACTCCGTTTGTTTTGCTTTGACATCTTGTCGTTTTTGTACCTTACTGAGCTGTTTGAGCTCACCCTTTCACTCTTCCTTGCCCCTTGCCACAGGTTAAAGAAGCGACTAAGGATCTTTGTAACAGCGTTGGAATTTTGGGACTTTTGTTTTAGTTAGTTAAACTTTCTAGTTTTAGTTTGAGAACTTTACCTGGATGTGGGTAATTTGATAGAATTGATTTTATGTGATTTGTTTAGCTGCTGCGTTTAGTAGATGGTTTTGTAAGGGATTATTCAGAGAATGAATTGTTTTAGATTTTTGTTTAATGGAGATATTTTATTTCAAAGGATTTAGTTGTCCTGTTTATATACCGTTGTCACCAGAATTATAGCAGTGTATCAGAAAAATTGATTGCAGTCACGGCTTCCGTTTTCGAGGCGTGACAGTCAGAAGGTCTGGCAGATTCTCGTTCCCTATGACGTTCTGATGCTCCACATTTCGATTGTTGGCTCACCTATTGTGACTGCTTGCTGCTATTACAAGAGAAAACTATAACTCAGATATTGAATAAGACAATAAACTTAAATCTACCCATCCTACCCATCTCACAACTTATTTGATCCTAAGCATGAGTCTACAGGAATTTAACCTATAGCTCTGATACCAACTGTAACGCCTTGAATTTTTGAAGCATTAATATCAAATAAACAAAGTTAGAAAACTTCAAAAATATCACAGTCTCTCAAGTGATCATTCATAGCATCTATTAATCTCAAAGATACATCAATAAATATCATAGCAGCTTAAAGCATTTACAAAATCCAAATTACTCCAACACTTAAAGGAAAATAATAAGGGAGTGAGCCAAATGCCCAGTAAGGTCGCTCAATTGACCAACCAAAAGGATACAAAAATGTCTGCTAAAATGAAATTACAGATATACAAAATTTTTAACGGAATAGATACACAAAAGAATTTTGAAATGTTAAAATATATTTTTATACAGAGACAGACACTAGAGTCATTCAGAATAAGGTCACACATGACATCACTGACACGTGAGACATGTGTTCAGAAAATAAGATCACAATCTTTACCTCATCCCACTGAGTTAGCTCACGTTCCAATCCACGTGGGTAAGCCAGGAATAGAAGCGTCACATATATTATGACATGGCTCACGAAATTTATTGCACTCACGTTGTTCATACCCTATTCTGGTCGCACCCCAAGACCCGCCAAGGGACCCACTTTGCACGACACATCACCCAGTCAGCACCCCAAGACCCGCCAAGGGACCCACTTTGCACGACATATCACCCAGTCAGCGGTCAACTTTTCAACGCTCGAGGGCCGGTCAAAGCAAGGCATGCTCAAGTCACGTGAACCATTCGTGAAGCGACTTCGGCGTGCCTTCCACCCCAAGGGGTCGGCCACCCCAAGGGGTCGGCCTCCCCAAGGGTCGGCCTCCCTTGGGCGTCGGCCACCCCAAGGGGTCGGCCACCCTCGGGGGGTCGGCCTCCCTCTAGGGTCGGCCTCCCCCAAGGGGGTCGGCCACTCTGGGGGGTCGGCCACCCCGAGGGGTCGGCCTCCCTCTAGGGTCGGCCTCCCCCAAGGGGTCGGCCACCCTATGGGGGTCGGCCTCCCTCTAGGCTCGGCCTCCCCCAAGCGTCGGCCTCCCTTGGGGGTCGGCCACCCCATGGGGGTCGGCCACCTGCCTTGAACACCGACGCCGTCACCTTTGACCCCACCCCATTGTCACGACGACCGTCGCTCGCGGCCGCACTCCGCCATAGTCGCGACAACCGTCGCTCTCGGCCGTGCCCCTTCGTCGCGATGACCGTCGCCCGTAGTCTCGATGACCATCACTTGTGGCCGCTCTGTCGCCATGACAACCGTCGCTCACGGTCGCGCGCCATCCGCGCAACGACCCTCGTCGCTCGGAGATCACTCTGCGACCCTCGTCGCCCGCACTCAACCGCGCCCCATGCGCTGTAATCATGTTATATGCTTACGGGATAAG
The DNA here is from genome assembly GCA_033070095.1 of Escallonia herrerae. Lineage (NCBI taxonomy): Eukaryota > Viridiplantae > Streptophyta > Magnoliopsida > Escalloniales > Escalloniaceae > Escallonia > Escallonia herrerae. The sequence goes on from JAVXUP010000214.1 coordinate 135,080, forward strand.
CTACTCCTCCAGGACACTATCTCCGCCAGGGTGCCTGCGTGACTAGCCTACGTGCTCTGGCACTGGGGGCTCGCGTCGGCACCCCTAAGGACTATGACCCCCGGGTCACTCGGAGACGGGAGCAGGTCTTCGGAAGGGCATCTTGCCTAGTCCACCTGGCAGCTGGGCGTCGGGTCTTCCCCGCCGCTGCCAGACCTGTGGGATTCAGTAAGGGCTTGGACTGGAGGCTGGGGCAACGGGCTACTCTGACCATGCTACCGCGGCATGATCAGTCTCCTCAGACAGGCAGAGAGGTGTTGCAAGGGCAGGGCAGCACGAACTTAGGAACCGGCAGTCCAACGAAGGGTCAGTGCGTTGGCCCCTGGTGACGTGTCGTTCCCAGGGGCGACACATGTCAACTTATGACACATGCACATTTTTGCCTATAAATAGTGGACTTTGGAGCTTTTTCAAAGATCTGATTCTCATTTGGACTTTTCACTTTCTCTCTCTAAAGGAAACATTCTCTCTGGAATTCTAGTGAGAGAAATATACTTGAACTCCCGTCTACGGACCCTGGACGCCATACCCTCATTACGGACTGCAGACTGTCGGTCCTGTTCATCGTCACCTTGCCTGCGCAGCACTGCCACCCCTCACAACCTGTCTGGGGAGCCTTGTCCTCGGCCCTTGCGCCGTCCTTGCTGTCTCCCACGTTGCCTACCTGGAAGCCATCGCCGGCACAATCAAACTACGGGATGGGCTCACAACCTTGAAGCCATCGCCGGCACAATCAACTACGGGATGGGCTCACAACCTGGAAGCCATCGCCGGCACAATCAACTACGAGATGGGCTCACAACCTTGAAGCCATCGCCGGCACAATCAAACTACGGGATGGGCTCACAACCTTGAAGCCATCGCCGGCTCAATCAAACTGCTACACGGGCTTAGCGTCATCGCCGGCTCCATTACCAGGAACCTTGGCCCCCGCAGCAACAGGGGCTGTAACCACATCGTTTATGCATGCGACGCCCGCTCGGGTTGCCCCTCCGCGCCCGCCGCACGCAGGGGGCTTATGTTCATACCCTATTCTGGTCGCACCCCAAGACCCGCCAAGGGACCCACTTTGCACGACACATCACCCAGTCAGCGGTCAACTTTTCAACGCTCGAGGGCCGGTCAAAGCAACGCATGCTCAAGTCACGTGAACCATTCGTGAAGCGACTTCGGCGTGCCTTCCACCCCAAGGGGTCGGCCACCCCAAGGGGTCGGCCTCCCCCAAGGGTCGGCCTCCCTTGGGCGTCGGCCACCCCAAGGGGTCGGCCACCCTCGGGGGGTCGGCCTCCCTCTAGGGTCGGCCTCCCCCAAGGGGGTCGGCCACTCTGGGGGGTCGGCCACCCCGAGGGGTCGGCCTCTCTCTAGGGTCGGCCTCCCCCAAGGGGTCGGCCACCCTATGGGGGTCGGCCTCCCTCTAGGCTCGGCCTCCCCCAAGCGTCGGCCTCCCTTGGGGGTCGGCCACCCCATGGGGGTCGGCCACCTGCCTTGAACACCGACGCCGTCACCTTTGACCCCACCCCATTGTCACGACGACCGTCGCTCGCGGCCGCACTCCGCCATAGTCGCGACAACCGTCGCTCTCGGCCGTGCCCCTTCGTCGCGATGACCGTCGCCCGTAGTCTCGATGACCGTCACTTGTGGCCGCTCTGTCGCCATGACAACCGTCGCTCACGGTCGCGCGCCATCCGCGCAACGACCCTCGTCGCTCGGAGATCACTCTGCGACCCTCGTCGCCCGCACTCAACCGCGCCCCATGCGCTGTAATCATGTTATATGCTTACGGGATAGGCTACTCCTCCAGGACACTATCTCCGCCAGGGTGCCTGCGTGACTAGCCTACGTGCTCTGGCACTGGGGGCTCGCGTCGGCACCCCTAAGGACTATGACCCCCGGGTCACTCGGAGACGGGAGCAGGTCTTCGGAAGGGCATCTTGCCTAGTCCACCTGGCAGCTGGGCGTCGGGTCTTCCCCGCCGCTGCCAGACCTGTGGGATTCAGTAAGGGCTTGGACTGGAGGCTGGGGCAACGGGCTACTCTGACCATGCTACCGCGGCATGATCAGTCTCCTCAGACAGGCAGAGAGGTGTTGCAAGGGCAGGGCAGCACGAACTTAGGAACCGGCAGTCCAACGAAGGGTCAGTGCGTTGGCCCCTGGTGACGTGTCGTTCCCAGGGGCGACACATGTCAACTTATGACACATGCACATTTTTGCCTATAAATAGTGGACTTTGGAGCTTTTTCAAAGATCTGATTCTCATTTGGACTTTTCACTTTCTCTCTAAAGGAAACATTCTCTCTGGAATTCTAGTGAGAGAAATATACTTGAACTCCCGTCTACGGACCCTGGACGCCATACCCTCATTACGGACTGCAGACTGTCGGTCCTGTTCATCGTCACCTTGCCTGCGCAGCACTGCCACCCCTCACGACCTGTCTGGGGAGCCTTGTCCTCGGCCCTTGCGCCGTCCTTGCTGTCTCCCACGTTGCCTACCTGGAAGCCAACTCAGACCGCATCCTTTGTGGCACCTCCACGTATCATCGAACCATTTCCGGCACCATCACACGTTCAATAGATGAGAAAGGACACTAACAAAATGCAGAAACAATCTGAACTGATGGATCATATACACCTCATGGCCCACGGCTCACTATGAGCCCCACCCATAAGTTACACAAAATGATGTGCTAGAACTTAGCAAATGCTTACAAAATTCAAGTTAGGTATTCAAATGATTTTTAGAACTTACTCAGAAGTGTACTTATGTTGAAACGAATAAAATCACAGATTAAAGAGGAGTTGAACCAACAGAGCCAGAGTTCATATGAATAAAATTATTATCAACTAGATTGAAAGCATGGATTACACTTAAGGTACAATACTAGTATACCATTGTAGATAGTTTTTCCAATTAATTTAAAGAAATAGATGACCTAGAATAAAAGCATGGAATGAAAGAGTGGATAATGATGACATGCATGATACATAAAAAATAAAAATAAAAAGAACTCATGCTTGTCCATGGCATGCAAGAAGTCAACTATAAGTCATGCATGGAGACTAGAGGATTCATGAATTAGAATATATATATATATATATATATATATATATATATATATATATATATATATATATATATATATATATATATATGTTGCCCAGAAAAAAGGGGTTCGCTGTTACGTGGAGGTGCCACAAAGGATGCAATCTGAGTCAGCTTCCAGGTAGGCAAAGTAGGAGACAACACGGATGGAGTAAGGGCTGAGATCAAGGCTCCCCAGACAGGTCGTGAGGGCTGGCAGAGCCACGCAGGCAGAGCGACGATGAACAGGGCCGGCGGTCAACAGTCCGTGTCAAGGGTGCAGCGTCAAGGGCCCGGTGACAGAAGTCCAAATGTGTTTCTCTCACTAGAATTCCAGAGAGAATGACTTTTTAGAGAGAGAAAGTAAAAATGCCAAATGAGAAAAAGATCTTTGAATAAGCTCCAAAGTCCACTATTTATAGGCAAAAATGTGAATGTGTCTTAAGTTGACATGTGTCGTCCCCTGGGAGCGACACATCGCCAGGGGGTCCAAAGTACTGATTCTTCGTTGGACTGCTGGTCCCCAAGTTCATGCTGCCCTGCCCTTGCAACATCTCTCTGCCTGTCTAAGGAGACTGATCATGCCGCGGTAGCATGGTCAAAGTAGCATGTTGCCCCAGCCACCAGTCTAAGCCCTTACTGAATCCCACGAAGTGCGTCAAGAGACGTGCAGAGAACTTGATAACGTTGAGGGTTGCCCCTGTAGCCAACTACCAGGCGGACTATGCGCGATGCCCTCCGAGGACTTGCTCCCGTCCCGGAGTGACCCGGGGGTCATTGCCCTAATGGTGTCGACGATCAACAGCAACATGAGTGGGCATGGTCGCCGCTCAGTGCTTAGAATCCATTACGGGAAAGTCTTCTTGTCGGAGCCCTCTGTGAGTGTGATGTTGATGGCTTTAAGGTTGTGCCGGCGATGGCTTTAATATTGTAAGCCCATCCTACTGCGAGGGCTAGAGCCCCCGGTGATTGTGCCTGCAAGGGCTTTAAGCCCATCTCGCAGTTTGATTAAGCCGACGATGGCTTTAAGGTTGTGAGCCCATCCCATAGTTTGGTTGAGCCGGCGATGGCTTTTAAGGTTGTGAGCCCATCCCGCAGTTTGATTGAGCCGGCGATGGCTTCAAGCCCATCCCGTAGTTTGATTGAGCCGGCGATGGCTTTAAGCCCATCCCGCAGTTTGATTAAGTCGGCGATGGCTTTAAGGTATTGAGCCCATCCCGCAGTTTGATTGAGCTGGCAATGGTTTTAAGCCTATCCCGCAGTTTGATTGAGTCGGCGATGGCTTTAAGCCCATCCTGCAGTTTAATTGAGCCGGCGATGGCTTTAAGGTTGTGAGCCCATCCCGTAGTTTGATTGAGCTGGAGATGACTTTAAGGTTGTGAGCCCATCCTGCAGTTTGATTGAGCCGATGATGGCTTTAAGCCCATCCTGCTACGAGGGCCAGAGCCCCCGGTGAGCATGTAACATGATTGTGGTGCTTGGGCACGGTGCCTACATCATGAGGCATTGATTGTGGCGCATGGGCGCGGCGACGATCGTCGCAGAGACAATACTTGGTGCTGGGGGCATGTATCATGACAATGGTGCATTGGCACGGCGACGAACATCGCGGAGCAATACTTGGTGCGCGGGCACGTATCATGATGATGGCGCACGGGCACGGCGACGAACTTTGTGGAGCAATACTTGATGTTGAGCGAGCATTTGTAGAGAGTGCGATGAATGATGGCGGGATTTAGGAGTGACCCCTACAAGAAAAAAGGGTGGCCGACCCCCTGGGAGAGAGGGTGGCCGACCCCCCTCAAGAAGGGGTGGCCGACCTTCTTCAAGAAGGGGTGGCCAACCCCCTTGGAGAAGGGGTGGCTGACCCCCACAAGTAGGGGTGGCTGACCCCCCCAAGAAGGGGTGGTTGACCCCCTTCAAGAAGGGGTGGCCGACCCCCTTTGAGAGAGGATGGCCGACCCCCTTCAGGGGGCGAGCTCTTTTTCCTAGCGTTTTGACGGTGTTGACGTCGCTGCATTAGTGATGCCTGTAAATGCTCGAAAGAAGATGCGCTTTGACCGGGTGATGGCGTTGAATAATTGACTGTTGACTGGGTGATGTGTCGCGCAAAGTGGGTCTCTTAGCGGGCCCTGAGGTGTGACCAGAATAGGGTGTGAACATAAGCCCCTGCATGTGGTGTGCACAGAGGAGCAACCGGAGCGGGCGCCGCATGTATAAACGATGTGCCTTGCGATTGGGTAGTGGGGGGCAAAAATGGAATGTTACGTTAAAAAACATTGTGTTTGTGCGAAATAGCGTATTCGTGCAAAAAACTGAGTTGTTGGGTTTTGGGGGAAATTTTGAGCTAGATTTGGGAAGGGGGAGGGGAGTTGCAAAAAAAGCATTTGCATTCTGTCAGTCCAGAGAGAGAGAGAGAAGAGAGAAAAAAACGTGAGATGGTGAGAGAGGGTAAACAAGTGGCCGAGGGGTCAACCGGTGATGGGGGTCGACGCAGGTGAGGAAAGGGAAAGAAGGAAGGAAGGGGAAGGAGGGAGGAAAAGGGAAGTTGGTCGGCCAGCCAGGGGGGTTGGCCGCATGGGGGGTCTGCCAGCCAAGGGGGTCGGCCTCATCCGGGGAAAGAGAAGGGAGGGAAGTCGGAAGGGAGGAGGGGGGGTTGGCGACACGGGGGGTCAACCAGCCAGAGGGGTCAGCCGCAAGAGGGGTCGGGGGCCAAGGGGTGGAACGAGGGCCACGCCCGTCGAGCCAATGCTGGTTCTAAAAAAAGTTAAGCAGAAGATGTGGGCAAAGCCACGATTTGGGTGGCTAGCGCATCACGACCACCGCGGGTTATGACGACGGAACCAGTGGCTGAGCCACCGACAAATGAGGCCAGAGTTGCGCCGGGTGGGGAGTTAGCAGTGCCCTTGACTTTTGATGATGGTGGAGTGAGATCGTATGATCTGGATCCTGACAAGACGAACACACTATAGGGAGTGAAGGGGGTAGTGCCGCCCGTACCTGACAGGGAGCTGTGGAGGGAGCTTGCCATCCGATTGGCTGACGGAGCTTTCATAGTGCTGTGAAGTGGTCCATCGATGGGAGAGAAGCCATGGCGCCATCACCATATGTGCGTGCTTCGAGCTGGGAGGAGGCTCCTGTGATGTTGCCGAGATATGTTCCGGGGTTATTGGTCGAAAGGGAGGATATATCGTGGGCACCTATAGTGTTCAAGGGACATGGCGCGATGCCAACCGGGTGGAACTTTTGGTGTCAGCACATGGTGGAGACGCCGCGGTAGGAGGCGCTATTGTAGAGGTTGGGGTTGCTGTCGGCGGTGGACATTACAGGGAGGGTCTGGAGTTGTATAAGGACACGCCCAGGATGACCCTGCTGCTGTCGTGGTGGAGCACTCAAACACATACCTTTGTGACTGAGTTTGGAGAGATAGGGCCGACGCTGCTAGATGTGATAATGCTGACAGGGCTGCCGATGCAGGGAGAGTTGAATGCGCGTGTGACGCGGCTCAGTGGTGAGGTGCGATTGTTGCAGACGCAGTTGTTGGATATTTTAGCGGAGACCAGGCAGCACCGGAATGGAACATACGGTGGGTGGCTCTGACTGTTCTATGGTATAGCGTAGGCGAGGTCGGGGCAGAGATTGGGCACTGTTGCTCACTTTGTGATGGGGCCGTATCACAAGGATGAGCGGTATGAGATGGTGGCCTTCCTGACGATGTTCTTGTCGAGGTGAGTATCGTACTTTCCATAGATTGTATTTGTGCTTATGTGACTTTATTTGATGCCGCGTATAATGAGTTGTCGTTTACTTGCAGGTTTGTGTTTGAGGGGACGCCGGAGGATGGCATTTCTCCAAGGGTGATTTCCCTGGCGATTCGGATGGCACAGGGGAAGCGCGTCGGGCTGGCCCCTGTGTATCTGGGCACCATGTATTCACGTCTGGATCAGTTGGTGAATGACGTGAAGCGGTCGCATGGGCGGTACCAAGTGGCGACGTACATGGACTGGATGTTTTTGCAGAGGTACATGTACTAGTGATTTCTGCATTATCATCCGGTAGAATTCCCGCGCCAGCATCCGGTACCGACAATGAGGATGGTGACGCATGGGAGCAGGTCACAGAAGGTGGCGATGTGGTGTAGTGGATCACGGGCGTTTGCATGGTCGGGCATCAAGAGGCCTGATTGTCCTCTGTCACGGCTGATAGATTCACGTGAGGCGTGCTTGGCGCGGCCGTACAGAGATATGCATGCGTCGTATGGAGTACCCCCTGGTTGCATGGACAGGAGATGACGAGGAACTTGACCAGGAAGGGGCCTTGGCGCCGGCGGATATTGTGCTCTTGGTGGCCTACTTCCCGGGTTGGCTTCCGGTGATGACTGACGATGGTGGGAAGCCCGCAGAGACCTGTATTACATGGTTCAGTATTGCCCAGACCGGTTGTTGCTGGCGTTCGGCTATGACTTGGAGCCGTCGTGTGGATATCGGTGCCTATGGAGTGTGACGACCGCGTTTAGGTACACGCGATATGATAGAGTCCGTGAGTGGCCGGCACTGGTGACACAGTGAGGACGGCTAGGGATAGCGGTAGCGGGGGCAGTGACTGCGGGGTAACGCACAGTGGTGGGAGCCACTACGTGCGAGTTGGGCGGGGTGGTTGGCACAGCCATCGGGTAGACGTCGTCTGGTGGACGTGTTTGCATGTGACTGGGCATTAAGTTTGATATCGGTGACAGCTGTGAGGCAGGCTGGCATGCTGGCGCTAATGTTAGGAAGTGTTATTGGGGGCTCTGAGAAAGATCCAAACGAGGTGCAGGATGAGGAGGGCGAAGGGTCTGAGGATGAGGCTCTGGGGGAGGACCATGGAGAGGAGCCTGCGATGCTGTCGTCGCTGGTGCCTGGGGCCGGCAAGGGGCCGCTGTCGACGCTTCGGGTAAGTATGATGGAGAGTGCTCGTTAGGCGAGTGCAGGCACTTCGGGCTCACGCCTGGCAGGGTCAAAGAGGCTGTGGGAGGCATCAGAGGAGCCAGCGGTTGAGGTAAGACTTGTTGTTACTATTATATTATTATTATTATTTTATTAAGTCTTGGTTATTAATGTCATAATAAAAAGAGTTGACGTACTGACGGTTCCTTTGACACGAGTATGAGGAGCAAACGGTGGAGGGAGTCGGTGATGCAAGTGCGACTGCCAAGGTAGAGGATGCGATGGCAGTTGAGGTAGATGTGCCAGCAAGCGGGGGTGAGCCGGAGGCGGTTGATACGTCGGGGGCTGGCATGAGCGGCAGGGTGAGCCCACTACCAGGTGCTGAGGAGAGGGTGGAGGAAGTGTATGGTGGAGCGGTCGATGAGTCGCTGATGTTTGATACCAGTGGCTACTGGTGGATAGGCACAGAGGCGGAGGCTGTGGTGGTTGAGAGGGAAGACCCGATGGAGTTGGAGCTTGCGGTGGCACCCCCGGCTCAGGAGTCAGAGATTCCGGTGCAGCCTGTTGCGAAGCGTCAGCAGGATGCGTCGTCGGGGTCGGCTGTCGAGGCGGGGGTGACATTGATGGCAATACATTCGATGACTGTCGGTGCACAGGTAGCGGGAAGAGTGCGGGAGAGGCCTGTGGTGGTGGGGAGCGATATAGTGGTTGGTGAAGCGAGTAGGGGATTGTCGAGTGGGCAGGCCGACGTCGTATCGTGGGAGAGTCTCCAGTTGCCCGCTGAGACAGTGTGCCGATTAAAGATGGTGAAGGCAGCTTACCTGCAGACGTTTGAGGGAGTGACTGTAGAGAACCCAGTGCTGCAGATATGGGTGTATGCAGGGTTCGTAGAGTGGTTACTGCCCTTCGCGAGTATTCCTGCAACATGTTGGTCGATAGCTTTCATTGAGCGGTCGCTGACAAGGTTTGCACTGTTCACCTCTCTAGGCTTGTAGTTGGATTGGATGGCTGATTTCTTGAGGTCGAGGAGCGAGGGCAGTGCCATGGGGGAGAGGATGGTCTTGGTGCAGATGAAGGAGGTGCTACTCGAGAAGCGGCGCACAGGGCTGGAGGTGCAGCGGTCGGAGATTAGCGGAGAGCTGGTCGTGATCGACAGGGAGGTGGCGGAGATAGAGAGGTAGCTGACCGAGCTACAGAGACGGTTGAGTAACCTGTAGAGGCGACAGGCTGATGTGGAAGTTCGAAAGGCTGAGCGTCTGAGGTAGCAGGCCGAGCTCGAGGTGGGATGGTCGGCGCTGCAGGTTTAGCGTCACACGTTGAAGGCGTTTAGCTCTCATCCGGTGGCAGTGTTGTTATCTAGCTTTCTGTAGGGCCTACGATGGATCGATGTATAAACAGTGCCCGATAGTGGCCGAAAAAATTTATATATGTATATATATTTCTTGTTGGCGTTATGAGCATGGCTGTGTGTTGTCTTATTGGCATTTGTTGTGGGTGCATAGCGCTCTTGCTGTTTGTTTTGATTGTCAAATGTCTTATATCTGATGGTTGTCCATTGATGTTCCCCCCTTCCCGTCGAGGGCAAACAACTTAGTGACTAGGAGTGAGTAAAAAAAGGCAGGCTAAGCATAAACATATGTAGCGAACAGACTGTATATGGATAGTGCTCGGATTAGCATTAGTCAATCCGAAAGGCATAACTAAGAACTGGTAGTGCACGTAACGAGTCCTAAACGCCATCTTTGGCACATCCTCTGCCATAACTTTCAGTTGATGGTATCCATAACATAGATCTATCTTTGAGAAAAACCTTGCTCTCTAAAGTTGGTCAAATAAATCATCTATGCGCGACAAAGGATATTTATTGCAGATGGCGATCTTATTTAACTCATGGCAGTCAATGCAAGGCCTCAACGTGCCATCCTTCTTCTTGACGAACAATACAGGGGCACCCCAAGGTGACACACTAAGGCGTGTAAACCCCCAATCAAGTAGCTCTTGAAGTTGTTCCTTTAACTCCTTCATCTTTGTAGGCGTCATTCGATACGGAGCCTTAGAAATAGGTGTCACACCAGGAACTAAGTGAATCGTGAATTCAACCTCACAGTTGATGGGTTTTCCTGGCAACTCCTCTGGAAACATCTCAAGAAATTTGCGTACTATTGATCCGTCGGATATCTTAAGACCTGCATGATTAGTATCAAGGATGAGTGCAATGTAACCCTCACAGCCCTTACGATGCATACGGCAAGCCGAAATGGCTAAGATAATAGACAACCCGCTAGGCTTTGAACCCTGAAACTTAAACTCAGAGGAATCATATAAATGAAAACAAACTCGTTTCTCAAAGCAGTCAACTAAGGCGTGATAGGATGCCAGCCAATCCATACCCAGAATTAGATCAAAATCACAAATATCTAAAGGAACTAGATCCCCGGGGAGGTCCCTATCACATATACCGATCTTACAGTTCATCAATACTGACTTAACTATAACAGAATCTCCAACTTGGGTACCAACAGACAACTCACAGTCAAGAGACTGAGGTTTAACCCTAAGGCAACGTGCAAACAAAAGAGAAAAAAAAATGTGTGGCACCAGAGTTAAACAATACATGCACATCACTTGAGTTAATCTGAATTGTACCTACCACCATATCTTTTGAACCCGATACATCCTTAGTTGTCATGTTGAACACACTGCCGATAGCCTTAGGTTTCTGCCCTCCTGCTGACTGACTTGTACTCTGTCTTGGGCCCGAAACTATACTCCCTACAATTGAACTTTGCGGGCCAGATTGCCCTGATGCTGGAATAGGATAATCTCTGATATGGTGAGTTTTTGGCCAAACCTAAAGCAAGCTTCTGTATCTCAATGGCAACTCTGACTGCCATGCCGCTTATTGCACCTCTGACAAATAGATCAGAACCTGTAGACGGAGACCTCTGAATAAAATTCTGACTGGAATTACCCTGAGATTGACCCTGCCTCTGACCTTCACCCCTTTTACCAAAAGAAATCGAGGAAGATGTGTGTTTTCGCTTCCCATCGCCTTGTGTGGTGTGTGACTGGGCTAGCTATGAGCGGTCTCTCTTTCCTACCTCAGCGTCTTTCCTCTCTCTGTAGTCCCTCACCGCAGCCTCGATAGTCTTTGTAATGTCAATGCACTGAACGTAGGTGTCAAGAACTGGAACAATGCACTGCCTGATACTAGGCTTGAGACCCCAAATGAACATCTGCACTCAATCCTTCTCATTGGCCACCAATTGCTTACCGTAACGAGATAGTCGTGTAAACTTGGCCTCATACTCAGTGGCACTCTCGTTCTCCCCCTGCCCCAGGTTCAGAAAATCACGATATATCTGTTCTTTTACACTCCTAGAAAAGTAGTGGTCAAAGAACAAGTCCTTAAACTGATCCCAAGTCATCGCTTTGCGTTGTACCACCGTTTTACTGTCCTCAAAAGTTTTCCACCAGTGGTCTGCTTCCCTATCTAGCATATACACTGTGAGTTCTATCTTTTCCTCATCAGTGCAACCCATAGGCCTAAATACTTACTCAAGTCGAGAAATCCAGTTCTCTGCCACAATTGGATCATCGGTACCCCAAAAATGTTCTATATTTTTCTTATTGAATAGCTCTAATAAGTTACGGGTCTGAGCCTGCCCATGATTTAAATTATGTTAAGGGTTAGGTTGATTCTACTGATTTAGCCGAGCTTGCTGGTTAGCCAGTAATTGAGTCAATTGAGCTTGCTGATTTGCGAGGATAGTCAGAAGGTCTGGCGGATTCTCGTTCCCTGTGACGTTCTGATGCTCCACATTTCAATTGTTGGCTCGGCTATTATGACCTCTTGCCATTGCTACAAGAGAAAACTAGAATCAGAAACTGCCTAAGACAATAAACTTAAATCTACCCATCCTACTTATCTCACAACTTATTTGATTCTAAGCATGAGTCTACATGATTTTAACCTATAGCTCTGATACCAATTGTAACGCCTATTTTTTGGAGCATTAATATCAAATAAACAAATTCAAAAAACCTCAAAAATATCATAAAGTCTCCCAAGTGGTCATTCAGAGCATCCATTAATCCCAAAGATACATCAATAAATGTCATAGCAGCTTAAAGCATTTACAAAATCCAAATTACTTTATCACTGAAAGGAAAACAATAAGGGAGTGAGCCAAATGCTCAATAAGGCCGCTCAACGGACCGACCAAAAGGATAGAAAAATGTCTGCGAAAATGAAATTGCGATATACAGAATTTTAACGGAATAGATAAAAGAATTTTGAAATGTCAAAATATAAATTTGTATAGTGACAGACACTGGAAAGCCATTCAGAATGAGGTCACACATGTGACACCCCCAACCTTAGTGATGTCACCAGAGTTGGGTCGTCAGTCATGACTACATTATAAACCCTGTCGATACAGAGCAATTCTAAAAATATCCTTGAACATGCATCAGGTTTCACAAAAGCCATCCTTACAAAAAAAATTTCATCGTAAAGCTCAACATGAGCACAGCAGAAATATTTACACAAAATGTCTAGTTCCCAAAGTGCGCATATCGCCGTCTGACTTTTCGATCTACTGATTAAGCGCCTTCTCCTTCCCTTTCCTCAAAGTTTCCCTTACTTCGCCCTGACTGCCTGAAACATTACAGGTAAGGAATGAGCGCAAATCGCCCAGTAAGGAACAATGCAGACAACGAAGTGACAGCCTTGGGAGAAATGATAATCAATCTCAACAATATCAAGAATCTAGAATTTCAAAGGATGACACAACATCAAGGCAATGGATCAAGCAACATGTTTTCCTTTTCTTTTAGTTAGACTGAGCGGCTTTAAGGCCCAACAGAACAACATTATCACCACATTTAATGAACTGGACCGACCGAACTGACTGACCGACTACAATGCACGTGAACACTAAATAGCCAAATTAAACATCAATGAAATATAAGCCATTAAAATCACAATGTCATAATAAACTCAAAGCAATGCAGACACCGACCGGACTGACTGGACTCAATCGACACGACTGACTCGAACCGCGCGCCCTACATCCTGTTTGCCGGTGATTATGTTTCACTGGCCTTCCTTTCACATAATGTCCCATGCTCCGGGATGTTCATCTCAGTCTCAGACAAATAAAAGAGACAGCAAGCACAAGAAGGGAACTCACGAAGAGTTGTTCGCCCCCAAACCACGCTATCGTCAAAGCACATAATACAACAACTAAACGGACTAAGGGAACTGAGTTCACCCCATGTCCTCGATTCAACAAACCATTCAACAAGAAATTTTAGTCAAGCATACGAACGAGGTTCAACAAGGTAACCCGAAATCATCACTAACACATACGAAGTAGACTAGGAAGCAAGCTAGTCGAAAATCACAACAATATTTCAAGTACGAGAGGTACAGGCACAACAACCACCGATACCTCATATTCACCATAAAACGTTCATCATACTTCACCCTAACAACGATGAGTATGCCACGAGGAGCAGTTTCATGGCATGCAAAGAGCCGTGTAACACCCCAAACCTACGGTTAGGTTTGTTACCGTAATTTTATTTTCTAATTTAGTAGTAATTTTTCCAAGTGACTATTTTAGGATATTCAACGACAATTATTATAAGCGGTATCATTAAGGACCTTTAGCGACATTACACACACACACACACACATTTAATGCCGACGTGTATTTTTAGCGGCGAACTATCTACCTTGGCATTTGGTATACTTTTAACAACAATTAAATTTTAGTAGTGGTGTACTTATTAGCGACGATTTGTCGAACGGGATGGCGTAACAATTCACTTATAATTTTCCTAACACATCATGTATCGTAAATATTATATTTATAGGATCATTTTTTTTTTGCAATAATAATAAGTTGGGTTAGAAGTTTTAGCGGCAAATGGATGTGTAGAATTTTCTTTACAGGTTTGCAACTAGGGTTTCTTTTAGCATATATATACACATATAGCACGTCTGGGCAGCCGTTCAAAGGCTCCCAATTCAACCGTCACAACCACTGCCGAGAGAGAGAGAGAGAGGGGAAGGACATGACAAGATTTCGGCGATCGTCCTTGATATTTCCTGTAAGTTTTTCTAAACCTTTTCTTTTACAAATTGTTCACAGATTTATGGGTCAAGGGGGCGCATCTGCTGGGTGTTTTGTGCGTGTAATTTTGTGATTCCGCGAGTGTAATAGGGCATCAAGCAGTCACAGCCGTAGTGGCTATGACTGTGTACCGTGTAGACTGCTGCAGTAAGATGCGTTTCGATGTCGTTGCGGTTTGAATAGGAGGGGGTTTTGTGGGTAAATGGTGGTTTGTTTCATGGGTTTGTGCACATAGAAAGGGAAAAGCAAGGCTGATGTGCTGTGTCAGCAGTGGCGTGTGCGTGTTCTGTGAATATGGGAATAAGGAGTAACAAAGGGAAGCCCAGATGCATGAGTGCTTAAATTTGTGTTAAATCTTGTGGGATATGCATATGTACAAGAGGCATAAAGAAACTGCCGCAGGGCAGCTTAATTGTGAGTATTATATGTGTTGTGTGGGTGTGTCGTGTGCACATATGTGTGCGTGAGGGCAGTAGCTGTGGTGAGGTATGTATATATATATATATATATACATACATGAGAAGTTAAGTGAATGTGTGAGTGTGTGTGTAAAAGAAGGAAGGAAGAGGGATGGCAGTGTGCTTTAGTGTGTGTGTGTGTGTTTCGGTGAGGCTTGGAGTGTAGTCTTGTTTGGGTGCTTAAGTATGGAGATGGGTATGTCAAATGGGTGCATATATATATTTACATGTGGTGAGGTGAGTGTATATATATATACACACATGTGGGTACGAAATGGAGGTCATGAGTTGAAACGGGTATACAGGTTTGCAAGAGGTGAGCGTGTGTGTGTGTGTGTATATATATATATATATATATATATATATATATATATATATATATAAGTGTAGGTAGGTTAAAGCATTCATCGAAAGGAAGAGTGCCGGCGGCACCAACTAGGTACTGAAGATTTCAGTTCGGGTTTTTTTTTTGTGGTGTTTCTTGGATGTATTCTCTATACGCATTTGTCCATATGCTGGTTGTGGTCTATTATGGGTAGGGTATCTATGGATGAAGGGTAACAACTAAGAATGGCACAAAACAGTTATGTAATTTGGCTAACATTTGGAGAAACATAAGAAGAAAAAAACTTAACTCTCAGTTAGAAAGATGGGCCCCAAGAATAGAAGCATATCCTCACAACCTTGCCCATGGTGGAAAGCATTTGTTGACAGGGTTGTGTGTGGAAAAGAGTGGTTATTGAATGGCTGGACTTCTAGTTTGAAGCGAGCTAATTGGACAGCTTCTGTGTGAGAAGTGCAGTGAATGTATATCTATGATGAGTGTATATCTAAGGAGTAGCTAGTGCAGTCAGAAGAAGAGTGAAAGGTGTAGCTAATTTCATGGTTTTGCATGAGGGTTGACTAGTGAGCAAAGAAATCAAGCTACTGCCGTGAGGCAGTAGCTACAATGGAAGGGGAAGATGTATGTATGTAATTGGGTATTGTGTAAAAAAAAACTGTGAGAAGGGAGTGCACGAGTATGCATATGATGTGTGTAACTAAAGGGTTTATGTTTCGATGTAAGTGTGTGTGAGCACCTGAGTGCATGTGTGCAAATGTGTATATATTATGTGTGAGTGAGACGAAAGAAAGAAGGAGGAGAGCTCACAGCAGTGGACATTGCTAATGGGTAGATATATATATATATATATATATATATATATATATATGTATGTATACATTTTCTTGTAATGAGGATGGTTAGCAACATAAATAAATAAATGGGTGTGTTAATACGAAAAAATAAAAAGTACGTGAAAATGGTGTGAGTATGTGTATAAGAGTATGCATGAGAGTATAATGGGTTCATGTGAGAGTCGTGTAAGTTGTGTTGGGTAATATAGGTGTGTACAAGCCATGCACAAGAGCGACTTTAAGGTCAGCGAACACCATAAGTTCTCGCTATATTCAGCGTATGAGTTGGGTAACGCATAATGATTATTAGCATGTCAAACGTTACAGTATAGTACGTTAGACTATATTAAGATACGTGGCAAAATTTTATAATTTTCTGAAATTGTTTGTATTTATTATATTTTCTGCAACTTCAGAATTTTAAAATCCTTTTGAGCCTTTAAAACCCATGAAAATGTTTTTGAAAATTTTGAGTAATGTTTTTATAGTATAAGAAAGACTCAGCAAAAATTTGATAATTTTTAGAGTTGATTTATTATCATTTTCCGTATCGCATGGAATTTAGCAAAATGAAAAATAAAGAAACATTTTTAGCGTCTTTTAAATCCTTATTTTTATTTCTATAATTGTTTTACATATATTAAGGTTTGTATAAAAATTTTGAGTCTTTATTTCCAGCTAGAAGCAATTATGACAATTTATTGGTTTTTAGTGTATTTAAGGAAATTATTTTTAATTCAAAAATATTCAAAAATCATATTTTTATTCAATATGCTGTAATAAGCTATAAATAATGTTTAATGAACGATAAGAATATTTTTGAAATATTCTGAGTCTCAGGGAGTATGACGAATTTCGGGATAAGTTGGCCGTGTGTGAAACCAATCCGGGTTTCATCATTTCCGGATAGAGAAATGGATATATTGTGAATAGTTATATTAAGATTATAATATAGTAGTATGAATAAGTGTTCTGATAAATGATTATGCCAACCTAGGTTAACCTCGAGGATTTGATCGAGAGCGTTCTTAGTGTCAGCGCTTGGATTGAGGTAAGGGAATTCTTCCGAAACCCTATTACATCTATTTATATCATAATATTCTTTCTTGATTGTTATTGATGTTTTCATTGGACTCACTTATATTTGCGATGGAATTGCATCGATTGCCATTAATATCCCGCTTTGAGCCTTATATGTTTATTGAAATTCTTTTTCGATGCTGTGTATTTATTCCTCATTATGCATCGAATTTATCATTGATTCATCGGTTATTGCATTCTGCATATTGACATGAGTTAGTGTATTGAGGAGTTATAAGGATGGTCTGTATCGGGGGTGATATAAGGATGGTCTGTTATTGTCGGGAGATGCTAGTACCTTGAGGGTCTAGCTATTGTTCATATGCATATGTAACAACAGTGTTATTGAGTATCGCCTTATGGCTTTGCTAAGTGATTACCCTGCATTGCCTGTGTGGCTTTGCTAAGTGTTTCCCTACACTGCCTGTGTGGCTTTGCAAATTTACTCATGTCAATATCATCTGCATTGTATACAGTATAATTGAATTGTTTTCATTGATATTTGATTTAAGGTAGAGAGTCGAATCTCTTCCTCATTGCCTTTGAAATAAATCTGTTAATCATTTGAAATCCGTTTTCTGAATTTTGAGCGACCTTACTGAGCTCCCAAAAGCTCACTCCCTTTTTCTGTTCCCTTCTGCAAGAAATAATCGTCAGTAAGAGTTTGGACCAATGAGCTTGATAATGGATTAGATTAGCATTTTCATTGTTTGTTATTTAAGCCCCTGCGAGGGGACTAGTGTGTAACTTAATAAATTAAGTACATCTCATTTGTTTTAAATGAGAACGGTTTGTTGAGACAGTTGAGTTATTTTAAAGCTCTGATATAGATGTTATTGGGTTATCCTTAGCGGTACTGAATGGATGGAATAAGTAAGCATTGATCGATTGAATGTTAATGTTCCGAAAAATTACGGGATGTTACAAGCCGTACTATCCTTACATGACTGGCTTTTAGCCGACGAGCTTAATAATTTCAAATCGCCGCAAGCAGGGTCACCTATTCAAATAAGATTTTACTCGTTAGCCACTGACCATCATAATATAAAAATTATTCTACTTTTATCTTATCCGTTATTTACCGTGTTTTATAGCGGTCGGTTACTCCGACCTAACAGTTAGGTCTTTAACCTAGTCGAGCACCACACTAGTGCTGATACCCTTGATTTAGGGATTTTCATCCCATTCCCCACTTCTTGTTATTTTAGAATGCTTAATTAAGGCATTCGTGAAGTTCAGAGTTCGCGCGGTAAAATTATTAAAATACCCTCCATCTAGTGGCGAATTATCAAAATACCCCCGGGGTCCACCATCACTCCAATCACCTCAAATCAACTCCAAAACAACCTTACATGTGTTTTACCGCCCTTTCTGGACTAAAAGTCCTTCGACAAATTCTACCAGAAAAAAATTACCAAAATACCCCTCGGGGCCTCTCCGGTGACAATTTACTAAAATGCCCCCCGAGGGTTCCCGACACCAAACAAATCTCAAAATCACTTAAGTGTTATATTTACTAGTAAACGACCTCGGAATGGCCCAAAATATTGGGAAAAGAAACTTCTCAACATCCTAAAGTCCTCATAAAAGTTTTACGCCAAAACGCGCTCGTTTGATATTTTAAAATACAGTGTAAAATTTCACGGTTTCCCGTATTGGTTAACCCCTTTTCAGTTCTCAAAAAAATCTGAAATTTTTCCTGATGTAGATCTCATAAAAATACCTGGGGTCTCTTTTTTGCACTTTGGCTAAATCTGGCTTTAGGTATTTTTAGACATTTATTGAAAAAACTGCTTAATTTATTTTGGTCTTTAGCGACCATTATGGTTACTGTTTAGATTTTTCCACCTACTATTTCACCTCAACACACCTACTTTCATCTTCAACCTTCGGCTATAGCACCTGTGCACACACCATCCACACCCCCACTCACTAATTCACTTTAACCTATTTTTTAATCATTCATATTCATTAAAACTCACACCTTAACACCTTATAATTATCTGATATTCATAATCACATCCATTCGAACCACCTACAGCCAAGAACACGCAAGGACACACACTGAATACACGCAGCACCTCCGGACACAACAACCCGCAATTCCCTCCCCTTAGTTCTACTTATTAACCACCTTATCCAAGCTTAACCCACCCTTACTCACCATCCCCTTCCTGCGCACCAAGAACACACATAATTTCACCCACGACACACAAACTTATGAACACACACTGTGCCGTAAACTCACACACATACCACTAAATTTTACTCTCGAAATTGAAACATATCCAGTTTATAGCAACTAGGTGAAGATTCACCTTAAGAGAATCTAGGTCAGATTCTTCCCGGGTGCTCTCTCCTTGTGCTCTGCTTCTATTTCTTCTCCTCTGCTCTTGGTCTGTTTTTTTTTTGTTCTCTTTTTCCTCTTATGGTTCACCCGAAAATTCAACCCATCATTTTTAAAAATTTTCACATTCACTTAGTCACCACCCTAGCATGAGGTGGCAACCGGTAAGAAATTCTCGTTGAACACTTGGCATTTGGGCATGCTTTTCAAAATTTATGAATTGACCCCCAATGGTTTCATATTTATAAAATAACCCCCAAACTTTATGTAATTAACTTTTTGCCCCTCTAAATTAAGAAAATTCCACTTTGACCCCAAAGCTACACTGACACCTCTTCCCACTTCCCGCCACTTAATTAACGCCAATAGGACGTTACTCGATAAAATAATTCCCGTTAAATAATGAACTTAGTGTCAAATAATTTTTCGATACGTTCGGGGTATCACAACACATGCCATCGCTGACACGTGAGACAAGGTTCAGAAAATAAGATCGCCATCTCTAGTTCATCCTACTGAGCTAGCCCACGTTCCAATTCACGTGGGTAAGTCAGAAATAGAAGTGTCACATACGTTGTGACATGGCTCACGAAAATTTGGTGCACTTATGTTCAATAGATGAGAAAGGACACTGATGAAATGCAGAGACAATCTTAACTGATGGATCATATATACCTCATGGCCCAGACTCACTATGAGCCCCACCCATAAGTTACGCAAAATGATGTGCTAGAGCTTAGCAAATGCTTAAAAAATTCAAGTGTGGTATTCAAATGATTTTTAGAACTTACTCAGAAGTGTACTTAGGTTGAAACGAATAAAATCACAGATTAAAGAGGAGTTGAACCAACGGAGTCGGAGTTCATTTGAACAAAATTATTATCAACTGGAATGAAAGTAAGGATTACACTTAAGGTACAATACTACTGTAGAGAGCTTTTCCATTTAAGTTAAAGAAATAGATGACCTAGAATAAAAGCATGGAATGAAAGAGTGGATAATGATGACATGCATGATACAAAAAAAAAGAACCCATGCTTGTCCATGGCATGCACGAAGTCAACTGTATGGCATGCGTGGAGGATTCATGAGTCTACATGAATTGGAATTATATATATATATATATATATATATATATATATATATATATGTGTGTGTGTGTGTGTGTGTGTGGACGGTCCAGATATCTTTTTTCGTTTTTTTAAGTTCGTCCGCTACATTATGTAGCTGACAATTTTTTGACAAAAATACCCTCCAGCTTAAAAGGACAGCCCATCTGCTATATTATGTAGCGAACTAATCTTCTAAGTTCTCTCTCTCTCATTTTCCTCATTTAATGTTCTGACATTGTTTCCTTTCTCTCTCCTCTTTCTCATCATTTTTTCTCTCTCTCTCTTTTCTTTAATTAACTCTCTCCCTCTCCCCCTCTCTTTCTTTCTTCCCCCTCTCTCTCTTGCGTTTGTAAATCACCAGATCGGAGGACAAAATTATCAAGTACAGGAGCAAAAGGCAAGAGATAATCCTGATACAACATTCTATTTATGATCTTCATTTTACATAAGACTGGAAACCATGTAGTATTCTTATACAGAAAACACAAATCGGGTTCAGTTGTATACACCTCATGGTTATTACAAATAAGAACAACCTAATTGATCGAAACCGATTTATATGCATCATCAAAAGAATATACTGTTGGGTGATGGTACATTTTGGTTCTTGTTCCAGTAGCAACAAGAACGAAGCAGGCTTATGGATTTTCATGAATTGATTGAAAGTCCACATAACTACTGTTGCACTTGGCATTCTGATGCCCTCTTCCTAAACTCCTTTTCTTCTCAAAGCTCGGGAATTTAATGTTTTGCATCTCCCTCCTTGTCTCAGATCAGCTCGCTGGACAAGCCGAAGTCCCGATGGTTAACGACAATCTCCGATTCAAATCCTTACTTGTTCTCGCCCAAAGCACCACATTGTTCTAGCAGGTGGAAGGAGCTTTTAGGCCTTAAGAAGCTCTGCCACAGCATCAATGTCAAATAAGACAGCAAGAGAGAGAGGAGGGAGAGAGAGAAAGAGATGATGATAATGAGAGAGAGGACAGAGAAAGGAAACAATGTCAGAACATTAAATGAGGAAAAGGAGAGAGAAAGAGAAAAAAGTCAGAAGAATTGTCCGCTACATAATGTAGCGGATGGGCTGTCCTTTTAAGCTGGAGGGTATTTTTGTCAAAAAAATTATCCGCTATATAATGTAGCAGACGGACTTTAAAAAATGTAAGAAAAGATCTGGACCGTCCACAGATCGCGCGTGGACGGCCAGATCGTGCTTGCAGAGCAAGCATATATATATATATATATATATATATATATATATATATATATATATATATATCAATCCCACAAGGCTATGATGATGCATGAGTAGCCACTTAAATGGGCACGCACGACGAGCTTAATACCCAGTTAACACAAAAAATAAAAAGGAAAACTGGAAGTGAGCAGTCATGGTGGCGGTGAGGGCTTCAACGGCACAAAAATTGAGACTACCAAAGCAATCAATTTTAGTTGAATTTAGACCGTGCTAGAGCGGAAATCGAGGCAATAAAGAAGAATTTATCTTCCAATCAAAATTGCAAACTGATAGCAGTTTCAAAAAAAATCAAATTGTTAGAAAAGTAAGTTTATTTCAGCGAGTTTAACGACAATTAGATTAAACAATTAAACCATTAACAGCTAATTGATTCAACGCTAATTCAGATTTCAAAAAGTAAACCCTTACCTCCAAATATGCAATTCAATGCAAAACTTTGATCTTCTAAATCAATTATATCAAAATCTCTAAAAATTAATATACCCAAAAGTTATAATTAAGGTTCTAACAATGACAAAAAATTTCTCAGGATTCCAACAACAAATCTCAATTCGATACTCGAAATAAATTCTTACCTCAAAGTAATTTGCAAATCTCTAGCAGTCTCCTCTTAGGGATTCTTTGGAGACTCTTCTGAATTTTCTTGTATTCATATTAAATATGTATTGTATGTAACTATCAGACACCTAAAATATATTACTTATACTCTTAAAACAATTATAATTTTAAAATACCTATTACGTCACCAAACTCTCTAATTTTATTTTCCTTTCTTCCTTTTTTTTTGTTTTTTTTATAAGCATTTAAATATGAGGGGTCTAACACTTATTGAGCAATACGTTAATAGTTCAAGGACTATAAGGAAGCTTTTGCTTCTTGAGGATTGATAAATGACTATAGTGTCCCTGCTCAACTTTGGGGGTCAAAAAAGATAATATTTTGAGGGAAACATGATAGAGGACCTGTATGACACATGATTTGAAGTTAAAAGACTACAACAACAACAACAAAAAATAGCTAAGGGATTAAGATGGTGAATAGAGTAGAGTTCAGAAACCAACCAGACATTTGTCTCTCTCTTTTTTAAATTGGGGTGCCAGCTTTGGTTAAAATATGGAAGGGTACTGCTGATGATCAAATATTTTAGGCAGGTATGTTTAGCAATTTCGTTTCCCAATTTTGCAATTATAGCGAAAGAGATGGTTTTTGGCATGTAATTTCACAATTTTCTATATTTGATTTCGATAAGTATCCCCCAAATAGTGCCAAAATTTGAAAACAACTTTTGAGGTTTTTTCAGATTTTCTTGAGACCTCGCGTTCCGTTGTTCAAGAAAACTTACACCCAAATGCACTGTTCACCCTTTTTCCTCCAACTCTCTATGCATGATCACATCAAACTAAGGCAGACCTCCCCCCATTCAGTGAATAAATCAGCTTTCTCTCACACTATCCCTCACGTAGCCCATACCAAGACATAAGCTGTCGATCTGCAAAGACCCAGACTAGAGATGAACGAGATGCTGGTAGCTGTTGTCTCCCAATCAAGCACCAAAAAGTCAGTGATGGGAGAGAACGACGTCGCATTGCTTGCAAAGCTATCCAAGGTACCACCACATCTCTCTTAATTTTAAAAATAATATGCTCCTCTCGTCTCTATTTTTCAATTTCTTTTTGGTGTCTCCTCTCAATTTTTATTTTCTTGGAGGCGAGAATACAATCGAATTCACCTCGATAACGTGGAGACCTTGGAGGTGAGAGTACAATTGAATTGACCTCGATAACAAGGAACTCTGAGGGTGTCAATCGTTGCCCTCGAGTGGGTGGGTTTGGGATAATCATGCGCATGTGTAAGTCACACAAAAAAGTACAATTTTCAAAGTTAAAGCATATTGTACGTGTTGTAAAAATTAAAAAAAACATAAAAGACCAAGAGAAACAATAAAACATTACAGGTTTAATCTTCTTACTTTAGTTTACAGTGGAGTCGCCACCCTAGAAAACCAATTTGAAATATTTGTGGGGATAATTAGCTACACAACGAGAAGGTATATGACACCCATTATACCCTAGTGGTCTCTACTTTGTTTGTATCATTGTTTGGTCTTTTAACATATACACACACACACACACACACATGTTTATAAATTCAACCTAACATGATTCCAGGACTTGGGTTTGAATTCGACAACATGGGTCAAAATGACTTACGTATCTAGTCGGACAAATCGGAATCAAAACCATCGTAGTTCGACCATATCCTACCGGAGGCAACCTAGATCTTGGTCTTTGACTCTTAAGCTGGCTTGACTCTACTAGTCGAATGGACTTAGAACCCTAATTGGCTACTCTTCTAGTTACCTAAAATTCTAGATAAAAGACTCTGATCTTAACCTTTTATGTTTTTCGTTTAACCAAGATCCAATCATAGGGAAGGCAAAACAATCCAAACTTTTCTAATTTAGAAACAAAAATATTTTAAAAGAAGGATGTATCATACCTTGGCCCGGTCTATCCAATGGCTTGATTCGAGAATTGGTTTGACGTCGAAAATAGGAAAACAACAATCAGCCTAATAAGAAACTTTTTTTGGGGTCTGAACACAACCTGAAACGAATTTGACTTCTTCTACAAAGTTATAACTCTCAAAAAAGGTACACGGTCTAAGCTTTTGAATCGCCTAAATCGAGTATCGTATGAGGATTAAAGTCTTACAATGAAAACCTAGAAAAGAAATCTACCCGACTAGAAACCCCTATTTTAACTTAAAGACAATCTCGAAAAGATTTTACTTTTTGTACAAAATTGTAACTCTTAAGAAGACACATGGTTTTAGTTTTTGAATCATCTAGATCGGGTATTGCATGAGCAAGTTATGGTCTGTCAAAGTTTGGGTATATGCTAGATGCAGGAAGTCAGGAATTTTTGGATTTTCTCTATTTCTAGGGTTTTTTTTTCAGTAGAAGTTTCTCTAAGATAAAGATCCTAAACTTCTAGGAAAGAAGACTAGGAAGTCTACCTTAATTTTGTAGCCCAAGGAACTTAATTTTACTGGTCTAAGGGCTGATATAAAATGATAAAGATGAGTGATTCGAGTCTACCATCTCTAATAGAGCAATTTTTTTTTATTATAAACCCAGACTTAAAAAAGTCAACCAACTTGTCGGTTTATTGAGAACTGGCCTATTCATCCCTTAATATATTGTGATTTGTTTTCCAAACTTTGGGGCATTATCTGTCCTTGATTCAGTAATTATCTATTATGGAATAGAAGTGATGTATCAAATTTCAAGAATTATCTCCAATTTTATCTAAATCAAGGAGATTCGCATGCATCATGGATTAATTGCAAAATATTCCAAGTCATCTTATGAAATCCAATCTCTTGACTTTAACTTTGGGTTAAACCTAACCAACTGAAATAGTTTAACTAACTGGACTGGACTCTAACTGGACATGACCCTTATTGAAGTTAATTAAATAGATTACACTCATGATATTATTAGGCCTAAACCCATCATAATAATGAACTCAATTATTATCAAGGTCCAACGAAACAAATAAGAATTTTTTTTTACAAAAAACAGGGTGTCTAAAGATGTCATATATCAACATCACAATAATATAAACTTGAAATTCAGCACACCAATGCAATATCTAGATTACAATGCCACCACACAATAAAAGAAATTGGTGGTGGTGATGGAGGATTGAACATAGAGACGGAAGGGAAGAAAGAGATGGTGATATGGTTTTTTTTTTTTGGGTTCTTAGGAAATTTGTGGTGGTCGTACTTGTCTCTATGGTGATGTATGTGTTGTACCTTCGTGAATATAATGCAATTGCATACTTTAGATAGGAGTTTACCTTAAGAAGAAATAGAATTAAGTCAAACTTTGAGGAGTTTTTAAAAATCAGCTAGGATTGTCAGCACACAAGATGAGCGTGAAATTAAAGAGAATGTATACAAATCTAATTGATAGATATAATAGAAGATACATAAGAAGGAAAATTAGTTCATAATAAAATGGAAGCTGAATTAAAATTTGACGGCTATATATATGGGTAGAGTAATTGAAATATTGGGATACAAAAGAAGTTTTAACTTTGGTGGAGTTGCATGATATCGTGAAACTGATTTCTAGTATCTATATTTTTTTGAAAGGATTTAGAGATTTTTACTATCAATATGCATTCAAGAATGGAAAATACTCAGTCAAATCAGCATATGGGATACTTCATGAACAAGAAATGACAAATTTTTTGTCAATCCAAACCTACCTATAATCCTACTCTTACACTCACAAGACACACTTGGTCATCCAATGGAATCTCGCTATTCCTGTCAATTTCATTTTTTTTGGCAATAATGATAGATAGATTGCCATCAAAAGCAAATTTAACAGTTCAAAATTTTTGAATGGGTACAGTTGTGTATTCTGCCCCGAGAGATTGAAACTTCATCTCACCTATTCCTACACTGCTGGAGATATGGAGGGTATGGATTGGGACTAAGTTCGGTATCTTGCTGTTTCTAAAGAATTCGATAGCATGGCCTCAAAACCAAGTAGCTCTACTATTATCACTTCTTCTCGTCAAAACCTTTTTTCTTTTATACTTTGGTGTATATGGTTACACTGTAATGAGTGTATCTTTGGACAACATTCTTTTTTCCACCCAACTAATAGCACATCAAGCCGGACTGCTTCATACTTCCTTTGAAAAAATCTTCGTTAACAATAGGGCAATCTATCAAATTGCCATTGTACCACGAGAAAACAAATACATGGCAGATTTTTCAACTTTTGGTGTTTCTTCCAATCCAATTACACCCTACAATCACATATCTTGCTATTGACTCTTATCCTACTCACATGTATCTGGAAACGTTTTGGCCAACAGACAGTCTCAAGACTGGTACGAGATATGTAGATTTGGATAATAAAGGGAGCCGTATAGACTATTTCAACATCAAGAGATTTGTCTCTACTGCTTTTATAGCTCGTGCTCTTTCTCTACTATATATTTGTTGTTGTTGGGCTTAGGATAGCAATCTCAAGCC
Organism: Escallonia herrerae; assembly: GCA_033070095.1. NCBI lineage: Eukaryota > Viridiplantae > Streptophyta > Magnoliopsida > Escalloniales > Escalloniaceae > Escallonia > Escallonia herrerae. The sequence continues at coordinate 161,755 of JAVXUP010000214.1, forward strand.
TATTAAATTCATACTAATGCTATATAACTTTTATTGCAGATAGCGGGCACTGAAGGCTTGTGGAATGAAGTGAAATCGATCACGCATGATATATGTTATATTTGCTCCTTTATGAGGCGGCCTATCCATGGGAGACCCGGACATTTTTAGTGAGGTCGAAGTGTTTACTCAACATGCATGTTTTACAAACCGTTCCAGTAATAAGAATGACTATCGTTGTTATGAAGCTAATGGGAGAATCACCCGTATTTGTTGGCTCTAACATTTCCGTGTGACAATAGTCTTTTGAATTATTACTTATACATGTAATATGACACTTCATGATATAATGTAATGCAATCATAATCACAATAAAAAATAAAATAAAAAAGCTATGGTGGACCGGAATGCATTTTTGTTAAATGTTAAAGTAATTGTTAAAATTTGTTAAATGTTAAAATAAAAAAGCTATGTTGGTCAAAATTTGTTTTTTCTAAAGCTAAATGGTCTGTTCTACTTTTAAAAATGTTAAAATGCCTAATAAGTGTATTGCAGTTTTGACAGTCTGCATTACTATCTGTAGTCGAAGAAGAAGGTTCTTGGCATTCTGGACTAATATAGTAAAATGCCCCATAATGGGTTTGCATAAGGGTATTGGCTTCTGAAAAAGTAAAGGTTCCTTTGTACCATGGTTGGGGGTGATTTCCTACACCGCCTACCATCACCTCTGGAAAACGTTTATAAATGCCTGGAACAGCACATTTAAAAACACAATAGAAATTATACCTCTTAGTTTCTCTAAGTTTATGAAAATAATTGGCTAAGGCATTAAGGGTGTTTACAAGCCACCCATTGTCTTTCTTAAAAAAGGATTGCCTCTGGTAAAGTAGACAAGCTATGGTAAAGCAAAGAACAAGCTTTCTAGAATAAAGAAGACTTCTCGACAAAAGTAGATTCCATACTTTACTTTATGTCATTATCAGTTTTAGCTTTATACTGTTTACTTTAAGACTTTCTCAATGTAAAACAATTGTAATCTGCTTCCTTTGGGCAATCATGTAAATACCCTGTAGATTAGATTCCTTTAAGATAAGTAAATTATGTAAAGGCCCTGTAGAAAACTTTTCATGCCTATTTAAAACAAGGCAGATTTCATTTGTAAAACACGCTCTTTTCAATTCACACTCTCAATTCAAGAGACTTACTCTAAAAAATCTCTCCCAACTTTCCTTTTTCATGTTCTTAAGCATCCTGTAAAGGAACTCTACTACTGCCTCAATCATATCAGCTATATTCTCAAGTAAGCTCTCATTTTCTTAAACTTGTCTATTATTCTGGGGTGAACACGCTCTAGCGGTGAAAGACATTTTGTGAACTGAAAGAAATTATCTCAGAACTAGCATGACTAGAAACAACTTTATATAGTTAAGATTTAGATAAATATACTAATTTAAAAAAATTAGTATTGATTACATAATGCTGCGGTGTATATATTTCTTTTAAAAAAAATTAGTATTGATTATATTAATAATGCAACCCTTGGTAGATTTCATTTGTAAAACACGCTCTTTTCAATTCACACTGTAACATCATGGAATTTTCGGAACGTTAACACTCGCTCTATCAGATGCACTCAGACAATTATGACCTCAAATCAAGTAATTTAGAACCATCAGTCCATCAGAGCAACTAAACCATTGAGTATAATAATACTCTTAGCGTACAATTATACTTGAACACATTAAATCTAAGCTAACAATTCTAAATAACCATAATGGCCCACGCAGGGGTTTTAAAGGCTAATACTGAAACTTAAGTTCTCTTCCGCTCGGCTCAGATCTAGTCCACACCCAATGCGATCTATTGTTGGTTATCACCTGCGGAAAGGAAGTCAAAGGGGAGTAAGCTTTTGAGAGCTCAGTAAGGTCGCTCAAACGAAGAAGTTACGAAACAATTTACAAATTCAATTCAATGATCATCTTTTCAAAAGAATCAAAAGAGTCATACTAGTTCGATCAATTATCAATAAAATTTTCAAATACGATGCAAACAATCACAGATAATATTGAACATGAGCAATTGCAAAGCCACACAGGCAGTGCAGGGAAATCACTTAGCAAAGCCACAAAGGCAATGCTCATTAACACTTTCCACCGGCTAGTCCATCAAGGCACTAGCCCACACCAATACACCGGCTAGTCCGTCAAGGTACTAGCCCACACCAATATTCTCCAACATACACCAACTCCCTCCAAACACACCAATGCACAATCTCGTGTCAATATGCAGAATGGCAACAATTCGATAATGCAATGATTAAATCGATGCACAACGAGAAATAAACACAGAGCATCGAGTATGATTTCCAATAAACGCTTAAGGCTCAAGAAAAGGGTATTAAAGGCAAATAACGCATTCTCATAACAAATATAATAGAGTCCAGAGAAATTTGATAGCAATTTTGAAAAATATATACGAGGACAAATTGATGAATTGGGTTTCAGATAGAAATCCCTTACCTCAGTCCAATCTATGCACTGCTCAACGGCCTCAATCCAAAATCCTTTGAATTAACCTAGGTCGGGCAATTTATTTATCAGAACGCTATCCACACTGATATATTATAAATCTATTATAATTACCCACAGCGTACTCATTTCTCTACCCGGAACGACGAAATTCAAAACGGGTCCCACATAGGGCCAGCATAACCCGACACTCGTCACACTCCACGAGGCTCCGAAATATCTCAAAAATATTCTCATATCAAATACCAAATCAAACGTGATTAAGCATTAACCCTAAACATATATGTAGTATGCTGGGAACGTTACACAACAAAACTCGATGACTATGTTGGTCATAAGACCCAAACGTCGAACCAAACGTACAAACGTCACATGTGTGCTATCGGTAGCGTGCGAGGCATCAATTGATCACCAGCACAGAGACAAACGTGTGTCCAAAGGACCCTCTCAATTTGAGAGTTGTTCAAATATAGCCATTAGTACTCGTAAAATTGATGAGCACGATTATACGGATTCAATGAGATTAAAATTGCTTAACTCTGAATTTTTTAAAGTAGAAAAGTACCAAATGAAAACATATCGGCAACAAGAAACGGAACCGATGGCATCTGTCTAATTCAAGCTTGGACTTAGAAAGGAAAACAACACAGGAAGGATCCTTCAGCTTACAATTGGACAAAGGCTGAAAATAGAGGAAAAACTCTATGCATTGATGCAGTGAGGTTAGATAAAATCATATGTTTGGGCGTGTAACAGAGGTGAGCAGGAAAGCTTGGAATAAATAAGATACACATTGCAAGACCCATGACACAACAATAATTCAACTAATAGATACACTGAATTTTTTTAATAAGACAGTAGGGTGGCCATGGAGAGGCAACATGTGAAGATAACTCAATAATCAATAGAGAACCATTAACTTAAGACACTAGCTAAAACCAAGGTAACAATGGAATTGCATGGGAGACTGGTGCAACAGCTCATGGTTGGCAATCAATTGACCTAATAGCCACAAGGGACAAAGCTAACAAAAGAAACAGTAGGAAAAACAAAATAAAATAAAGAAAAGTAGCAAAATGTTGGCAATTTAGCAGTATGCCCAAGAAATGACAAGCACCCAGTGTATATGCAATAGAAACCAAGCCCAATCCGTACTCCAATGGAATAAAGGTGATTCAGGACAAAGAAGATTACCACCACCTAACAAGAAGGAACTAGACCTTATTCTAAGGCTTGGTGGTATTAGAAATGAAAGAAGACAAGAGACAAAGTTTTACGGTAAACATGTGTAGCAAAAATATAGAACAGCCAAGAATTTCCAGCAATTAAAATAAGGCAGCTTTGGGGGTAAGGTGAAGAAACAATCAGTAAGGTGAATTGTGTGAACCTGTACTACCATTGACAAATAAAGTTTTTCAAGATTTCAAAGGATCAGAATATGGATTAAACCAAAACCATCTATACTCCTCAGAACTAAGGCACTCACGAGTTGTTGTAAAAAAAATAGCACAGAGAGATTATAATGGATGAAGACAATGACACCACCTAAGGAAAGAAAAAGACCAATACATGGCTGACGAAAGACACTGCCCAGAAACAATGGAAACAAGAAACGATTAAAAATACAAGACCCAGCTTTACAATCAAGATGGTTTTAGGAACTAAAATTCATGGCAGATGGATTGTCTAATTTTGTTCTCAATAAACAGCACTACGAGAATCAAGGTGAAAGATGTACAAAATTATATGGTTCAAGACCCGTTAACAATTACCCAAAAAGGCTCCATGTAAGTAGCAACTAGGGATGGCAAAAAAATTTGAACCCGCGGATTTCCGCCCCGCCCCGCCCCGATAGGAACGGATTTTTTTGACTTTGACCGGGTTGTGGGGTGGGTATGGTATTTTTTTAAAAAAACCCACAGCGGGTTAGGGTCGGATATGGTATTTACCTATACCGCCCCGCGACCCACCCCGCCCTGCCCTGGTATACTTACCCTAATAGCTTACTTAATCCTAGCCGTCCATCTATACCATATATATATGTCTATTTTCCAGCATACCCTACTCAGATTTGTGCTTTCCTCTCCAATCTCGACAGCACGACCGCTCTCCACCCACACGGCGCACGGCTCACGGCTCGGCCACTCTCCATCCACCTCATGAATTGGAGCCCACCGCACCTCGCACGGCTCTCCACCGCAGTACCGCACGGCGACGAACCACCACTGCGACGAGCTTGTTCTTAGAGTTGGATCTACTGCCAGTACTGCGACGAACCACCACTGCGACGAGTTTGTTCTCAGAGTTGGATCTACTGCGACGAACCACCACTGCAACACCGCAAGGCGCACGGCTCTCAGAGTTGGATCTGCGGTGTCCAGGTACGCACCCACCCGCTTGTTCTTGCTATAGATAGAGTAAATGTATTCTTAAAAATCAGAGTAAACCTGGTGAAATCCGATGGGTTTTGATCATGCAGGGGCCTCCACTAATAACACTATGATGGGTTTTCAATATTTGGCTTGGTTTGCGTGCTACAGCGGGGAACGGGGCGGAACGGGGCGGGTTCGGGGTTCCTAAATCTACATAGGATCGGTTATGGTATTTAACATAAATAACCCGGACCGGGGCGGGGCGGGGCAAAGTTCACTGAGTAGCGGGGCGGGTTCGGATTTTGTAAAATCCGCATCCGACCCGCCCCATTGCCATCCCTAGTAGCAACATCACGGGACAAAACATGGAAATCAAATTGGAACAATAAACGCACTGCCGCTACCAATTTCAAGAGCAACAATCTTTTGCGGCAATCAGAATGCAAGTTATAACGATGAGATATTCGAAACAATCCTTTACCACAGCAAAGAGAGGCAAAATCCCTTACCTTATACTAGTAATTCGACGAAAATTCAATCCACCCAAGCCACGCCACTCGACTTAGACCGCAAATCTCCAAAGCACAAACAAGTTAGGGCTGAAATGGAGAAGAGAATGGGAGAGGCGGCATGCAGAGAAGAAAGAGGAGGCTGAAAGGGGAAAAATGCTATTTATATCAAAGCACTAATTGGCAAATTACACGAAACCCCCTCAACTATAGCCTCTTGTTCAAAAGGCACCAAAACTTTCCTAATATTACAAAAAGGTTACAAACTTATTTAATTAGTTATTTATTTATTTTAAAGTGATAGAAAATTATTAAAAAATATGGGGTATTACACACACTCTCAATTCAAGAGACTTTTTCTCAAAAATCTCTCCTAACTTCTCTTCTTCATGTTCTCAAGTATCCTGTAAAGAAACTCTACTACTGTCTTAATCATATCAGCTATATTCTTAAGTAAGCTCTCATTTTCTTAAACTTGTCTATTATTTTGGGGTGAACACGCTCTAGTAGTGAAAGACATTTTATGAACTGAAAGAAATTATCTCAGGACTAGCATGACTAGAAACAACTTAATATAGTTAAGATTTAGACAAATATACTAATTTTATAAAATTAGTATTGATTACATAATGCTGCGGTGTATATATTTCTTTAAAATAAAATAATATTGATTATATTAATAATGCAACCCTTACCTTCTTAACTCAATGCAATACCCAGTCTAACCCTTATTCTTTAAAATCAGCCTTCTGTGCACCGGTAAATCATAATGAAGGAAAAATAATTTTAGGCATTAATTTTCTCTTAGACCAAAATAATCTTTTAATAATATCTAGAGACTACGTCCAACTAGCACAAAATTCTACTGAAACACCTATTAACATAGACACACCATCAGAGTACGCTCAGAAGCATGGTGGACATAGTAAATTATTAACATATAAACTAGATAAAAGAAAAAATAAAATTTGTGATGAATGTAATTTAGGAAAAATAAATTGTTGCCTAACAAATATAGATAAATGCTTACATACAGAAGAAATAGAAGATTTAGACACAGAAGACTCTAATAATATAAATCTTGATATTTATAATCAAGAAAAAGTTAGTTATAATTTAATAAACCATTTTTATAACAAATCAGATTTAATTAGAGCAATAGATAAATTACCTTTCATAGGAGAAGACCTCATTAAGAGATGAGATTTAAATAAAATATACTGTAAACTAGATATCATAAATCCTGATTATATAGTCAAAACAGCTAATATAGAAGCAAGTAGTTTAGATGCGGAAGACTTTAAAATGCACATAAAAGAATTAACAAACTTAAAAGTAATTAAACCAAGAAATAGCCCACATAGATAAGCGATATTTATAGTTAGAAATCATGCCGAAATACTAAGAGGCAAAAGTAGAATGGTAATAAATTATAAAAGGTTGAATGATAATATTAAAGATGATAGTTATAACATTCCTAATAAAACCTTTTTGTTAAGTAAGATACGTGGAAATAAAATATTTAGTAAATTTGATTGCAAGTCAGGTTTTTATCAGATTAAAATGTGGCCAGAAGACACTAGATGGACGGCATTTACTACTCCGGAAGGATTATATGAGTGACTTGTTATGCCCTTTGACCTTGAGACAACCCCTAGTATATTCCAAAGAAAAATGGACAATATTTTTAGACCATACAATGATTTTATTCACATAGATGATATTTTGATATGTAGTAAAAATGATACTGAACATATAGCACATTTAGATCTGGCCTTTAAGCTTTTCGAAAAATATGGTTTAATTTTAAGTAAAACGAAAATAATTATTTAAAACTAATGTCAAGTTTTAAGGAATGAAAATAGGAAATGACAAAATTAAGCTACAAGAACATATAGCTAAAAAGATCCTAGACTTTCCCGATAAATTAGAAGGACTTAAACAAATACAAGTCTTTTTAGGACTGGAAAATCAAGCCAGAATATATTTTAAAGACCTTAGCAAATTATTAGGACCTTTGTATAACAAGACTCGTCAAACAGGCCAAAGACATTTTAATGCAGAAGACATTAAATTAGTTAGGGATATAAAAAATAGAGTAAAAAACAACTTCCTGATTTACACTTACCATTAGATACAGACTATTTAATCATCCAAACAGATGGTTGTAAAGAAGGATGTTGAACAGTCTTGTACTGCAAACCCAGTAGGTACAGTCATAAGAAAGATAAACGAGTTTGTAGATATGCCAGTGGTAAGTACAAAGAAAGTAATCAATATTTAACTAGTTTAGATTATGAATTACTAGCAATAGTTTATGCCTTAGAACATTTCGAAGCTCTTTTAATTCAAAGCATAAATTTTGTATTAGAACAGACTGTGAAGCCATAGTTAGGTATAACAAAAACAAAGACTCTAGATACACAAATAGATGGTTAAAGTTTATGACATTTTTAAGTAATTATAGAATAGATAAAATAGAATGGCAGCATGTCAAAGGAGTAGATAATTCTATTGTTGATTTATTATCTAGAAAGATTTTATCTTAAGATAACCCCATACAATTAGCGATAGAATCAAACGAGTTTCTTGTTTTATTACAAATGACATCATCTTCTCAGAGCAGGTTCACTTAAACCACTAACTTCAGGCCCCAACTAAACCAAACACGCTCGATATTTCCTTCTCTTTATACTGGCTTTGTTGATAGAAGAAAAAGTAGGATAAATTTTGAAGGTAATAATTTAGAAATAATCCACGTAGGATCCAGTGTTATTAAAGGCGCAGGCGCACCTAAGGCGCAAAAGGTCCCTGGAGCTTAGGCGCAAGGCGCAAGGTGCAGGCGCACGCCTTTTCGAAGCAAGGCGCAATATTAAAAAATATAAAAATAAATAAATAAAAGTGCATTAAATAAAAAAAATTAAGTAAAAAAATTTTAGAACATAACAATTAACAAACTTCTAAACATTAGAGAAAGTTTCAAATACCAACATTCTAATTTAACAAGCTTCCAACAATAAAAATAAATTCTGCTTTTAAAAATTAGATCGATCTCAATGGGAATGGGCATAATATAGGGACTAAAAATTCAAATCTTTTCTCAAGACTGAGTTTTGGCCTTATGAACAATATAAAGTGAGGCTAACAAATCAGTTAGGTCTCCTAATTTAGCCATGTGTGTTCTGTCTTCAACAGCTTTCACAGAAAGGTTAATGTAGTTGGTGAGCAATTAGCGATAAAAAATATTTTATCGCTAACAAATTAGTTAGGTTTTATATTTTAGTCTTAAAAAAAGTGTTTTGATTTGGTAAAGACAAAAAGGGTAAAATACTAAAAGAGAAATCAACGATCCACGTGAAGACAAGAAGCCAAATCGAACGGTTACATATCGTGCGCCTAACTTTGTGCCTCCCGCCTCGCTATGCTCCTAGCGCCTGGGCGCACAAGGCGCCCGCCTTATTGAAGGCGCTGCGCCTAGGCCTAGGCAAGGCGTTGCGCCTAGGCCTAGGCGAGGCGCGCTTTGTGCGCCTAGCTGCGCCTTACGCCTAGGCGCGCCTTTTATAACACTGGTAGGATCTAAATTTCAGATTAAAAACCCTAAGATATGACATTTTCCTGATGACTAAAAGGCCCTTTTGGATAATTTATGGCAATCCTTTTTGAAGAAAGACAATGGGTGGTTTGTCACCACCCTTAATGCCTTAGCCAATTATTTTCATAAACTTAGAGAAACTAAGAGGTATAATTTCTGTTGTGTTTTTAAAGGTGCCGTTCCAGAAATTTATAAACATTTTCCAGAGGCGATGGTAGGAGGTGTAGGAAATCACCCCTAACCATGGTACAAAGGAACCCTTACTTTTTCATAGGCCAATACCCTTAAGCAAACCCATTATGGGGCAAATTACTATATTAGTCCAGATGCCAAGAACCTTCTTCTTCGAATACAGACAGTAATGTAGACTGTCAAAACTGCAATACACTTATTAGGCATTTTAACATTTTTAAAAATAGAGAAAACCATTTACCGTTAGAAAAAGCAAATTTTGACCAATAAATGGTCCAACTTAGAGCACATATATAAGTTTTAGAATTAGAAGCCAACGACTAAAAAAATAGATATACAAATCTTCTTTCCAAACACCAATCGTCACAACCCTCTATCGCCGGGGACAAGGGAATAGCTAGTCCGACATCATAGGCGGCCGGTAAAGACAAAGCAGGTCCTGTTAAAGCTGGAAATTTGCTATTTTTTTTTGAAAAATCTGAGAGTTCAGGAGAAAAAAACTCCTAGTCCAGTTTCACAGGCTACCGGTAAAGACTTATCAAGTCCTGTTACAGTTAGTGTTTTACTTAAAAAGACTGAAAATCCTTTGATTACGGAAGATAGTAATTATAGTCCAGCCCCACAGGTAGCTGGTAAAAACACTTCAAATCCTGAGACCCCTGTCCGTTTGGGTAAAACGGAACTTAGAAGACAAAAAGAAGAAAAAGGCAAAGAGGCAAGCCCAATTATTCAGAAAAAGTAGCAGAAGCCTTTGCTGAGTTAGTCAACAAAACATTCAAGACTCTAGAGCCAGAAGGATCGGTTACAGCAGATAGTTTGTTCCAAGATGCACGAGGACCTAGCAATAGCCTTGTCAGCTAAATGAATCTTCAAGCAGTTCTTCAGAAGACTTGAAGATAAAAGACTAAAATACAGATAGACAAAAAGACGGATTACATCTCATAAAACAACTATAGCCAAGACAGGCCTTTCTGGAAAGAAGACTTCTCTGCAAAAGTAGACAAGCTTTGATAAAGCAAAGAACAAGCTTTTCTAGAATAAAGAAGACTTCTCGGCAAAAATAGATTCCATACTTTACTTTATGTCATTATCAGTTTTAGCTTTATACTGTTTACTTTAAGACTTTCTCAATGTAAAACAATTGTAATCTGCTTCCTTTAGGCAATCATGTAAATACCCTGTAGATTAGGTTCCTTTAAGATAAGGCAATTATATAAAGGCCAGAAAACTTTTCCTGCCTATTTAACACAAGGCATATTTCATTTATAAAACACGCTCTTTTCAATTCACACTCTCAATTCAAGAGACTCTCTCAAAAATCTCTCCCAACTTCTCTTTTTCCTGTTCTCAAGCATCCTGTAAATAACCTCTACTGCTGCCTTAATCATATCAGCTATATTCTCAAGTAAGCTCTCATTTTCTTAAACTTGTCTATCATTCTAGGGTGAACACGCACTAGCGGTGAAATACATTCATTGAACTGAAAGAAATTATCTCAGGACTAGTATGACTAGAAACAACTTTATATAATTAATATTTAGAGATCATATGACATTTACTTGTCTTCAGAAAGACTCTGTCAATTTTTAAAATGATTATACTTTTTCAAAGAACTCTCATGGTTATCCGAAGGATTTAACAAAAGTGGGAGCGAGTAGCTTAAGGTTGTTTGCCGAGTGATGGCGTTTGAAAACCTGTAAACTAACGCATGCCCTGAGTTTTTTTTCCCAGAAAGATATACTATGATAGTTCAAACTGGCATCCTGAAATTTTAAAACTCAAAAAAGACCTTAGCAAATTATTATGACCTTTATATAACAAGACTCGTAAAACAGGCCAAAGACATTTTAATGCAGAAGACATTAACTTAGTTAAGGATATAAAAAATAGAGTAAAACAACTTCCTGATTTGCGCTTATCATTAGATACATACTATTTAATCATCCAAACAGATGGTTGTAAAGAAGGATGAGAGCAGTCTTGTACTGCAAACCCAGTAGGTACAGTCATAAGAAAGATGAACGAGTTTGTTGATATGACAGTGATAAATACAAAGAAAGTAATCAATATTTAACTAGTTTAGATTATGAATTACTAGCAATAGTTTATACTTTAAAACATTTCAAAGCTTTTTTTAATTTCAAGGCATAATTTTGTATTAGAAACAGACTTAGAAGTCATAATTAAATATAACAAAAACAAAGAGAATATATATATATATATATATATATATGTTGTAATTTAGGCAGATCAATATCTTCCGGTAGTATAAATGGGGTTCTAGACTTTAATTCGAATCCAACTTTGAATAAAGAATATGGTTCCCAGTTCCCAAACACACGTTGACGGGCTGGTCAACTCTCCCTTCTCCTTTGCTGCAAGTTGAAGGAAAGATAAGCGAAAGAACACCTGATGCCACATTCAGTGATATAGTCACTAAAATCTGATTGCTACCTCTGTGTTTTTTGATTTCGGTGTTAATCCAATGTGGCTGTAATCGATTGTGGGACTTTGATTTGGGGAGTGAACCTTAGTGGAAATGTTGCTGACATTTTTGGTCGGTTTCACTTTAGGGGCGGTGACCATTGTTCTTGGTGAAGCTCTGGGACTCCTGTATTTGCTTAACCGAATGAATCAAAGAATCGAAGAGGAAGAAAGAAACGCCACAGCTCCATCTCTTAGCGATGTCGGTGGAGACCACGGCCTCTCTTTCCCCAACAAGCAGGTGCGTAGCATCCATTACTTATTTTGTGCTCCCTCTTTTCATATTTGCCTTAACTTGAGTTTTCGTGAAATTCTGGGACCGATTTTGGTACACGTAAACATTGAATTAGATTAAATTTAAGGCGGATTTCTTATTGTAGTTTCATTTTTAAGTCATTAGATATAATATTACTCTGGCGGTGCCTCATGCTCCCCATTGGGTTATGTTTTATCCTGTACTTCGTCATGAAGTGTTAAAATTTTACTGTGTCCGGAATCTGTGCAGATTGTAGATGAGAACTCTTCCGCTTCTGGATATTTAGCACTTAAATTATACTATGTTTTATGTATAATCCCTTGAAAGATACATGCACATTCCCCTTCGATTGCTTTTTTTCTCCTCCTGCTAGTTGTTTAGTGACACGTACTATGGCATCAGTCATTCTCTGTGGCGGCGAACACGCTATTTGAATGACAGGAGAAATACGTCTAATTGACCTAAGAAATCCACCTAAAGGCACAAATTTTGCTAATCTGTTTGCAAAACGGTCGCACTCAATGTAAATGTGATCAGTCCTGGTTGCTTGCAGCCTGCTCAGTCGAGCCCTGAAAAACTAAGGAGCTCAGAGGATGATAAAGATGCACTTCACTTTGGATGAGGACGTTCTTCATTTAGGCATCTGTCTCAACCTAAATATCAAGGTTGAGTCCATCCCCAATCCCTCAAAATTTAGCTGCAAGGCTGGTCAAGCGAGATGGGGGTGTTTAGATCCAACAGTTTTGCATATCTTCTTCACATAGACCATATTAATCTATATTTTAGCCCCTCCTCTTGGACTTTGGCGTGATCTTGTTTCACTAAAACCTCTTAGGAGCGCCACTGCAGACCTGTATTCGCTTTCCAGGATCCGCTGCTTTTCCCCTTGTGTTTCTAAAGTGCTTATTTATTGTCAGGGTTCGAGTTCAATGCATCTAAAAGGAAGTAGAAAAGGAACAGCAAGTGCTGAGTTTATCAATTTAGTTATAGTTTAAAAACCGTAGTTGAAGACACTCGGTTTACAAGATCTAGTACACAGAGCTCATATTTCCCAATTCTTTGGTTGGTGGGTATAAATTTAGGAAATATCCTATTTGTGACTTTATTTTTCCCAATCTTGTTTTTCAATTGAAATAGATTTGGTTATTTTGTCCAATTCAAAACTAATTGGCCATGAGCGGACAGGCCCACAAGACTTATATGTTGAAGTGCAAGGCTTAACTTGTCCGAAGTTGGGCATTAATGCTATATTCTTTAACACTGCCCCTCTGTGTGGAAAAACTTACTTTTGAGTGGACCAAACACGTTGAAGTTTTGAATGGTGACACTTATGTTTGTTTTTCTTAACATTTTATACTGACGTCTCTGATATAATGTTTAAGCATTAAACTAGAACCAATTGGCAATGAGTGGAGAAGCGAAAAAGCTTAGAATGCAAGGCTTGACTTGTCCATATGCAGATATTAACCTTTTATTCTCTTAGCATTTTTAAATTTTCTTGAAAGCTGGAAGTTTCTTTTTAATGTGAGAAAATAAAACCTCAGCACTTGTAGATGTAGGTAGTAATTATTGGACCTTATATTTGAGTAAATAATTTTTGCTTCTGCATCCAATCAGTAGTACTCGGTGTCTGAGCTAAGATACTCTAGTTTCTCTTATTATGTGTGTGCATAATTAAAATCTTATTATGTGTGTGCATAATTAAAATTTCTGTTCTATGCCTTGATATCCAGCCATATTCACCTGGTCAGCCATATTGGAGCCAATTCCACTTACCTTGGTTTAAAGGCCCTTTGAGACCCTAAACGCCCACTATCTCTTCAGCTTGATCACCACTTGTTTTTTGTCAGTTATGTGCACCCACATGGGTTGGGTACACATCACAATGACTAAACATCACTTTGCAAAATACCAAACTTGTAATAGCATTCCAAGGTGCGATTCTGAACCCCACACCTCTGTCCTAGATCTTATGAAATACGTTGATGGATCCCTTCCCTATCCTCCTGGAAAGGTACCAAACCCCATAAAAAATGCCAAACCGAACACTATCCAGAACCCGGGTTTTGCTATATGGGTCTATTATGACCAATTGGTTCTTGGTTGTATTAAGACCCTCAGTCAAAATATCTTGGTACATGTTGTTCAGATGTCAATCTGCTCGTGAAGTTTGGCTCGCTTTTGACTCCTACTTTGCTGCCGCACCAAGCTCGAGTTCAGAACTTGCGCAGGGGCTCTCTCTCCATATAAGACTACCTCCAGAAGGCTAGCACGATTTTTGACGAGCTGTCATTTATGTTGCAACCTATTAACAATGCCGACTTGGTTCTCCACACTTGACGGACCGATATACCATAACCAGAAAAAACACCACCACCATTCTCCAGATCTTCTCACCAGTCTCTTCTATCATGACTAACCCTCTGACCTTCGTCATCACAGACGAGCAAACACCATCAAACATTAGTGGCGCACATGCTATATACACGCAAAGCGCAAGCGCACACGCAGAGAGAGAGAGAGGGAGGGAGGGCGGGAGGGAGGGAGGCTTATTTTAAAACAAACCCAAGTGCAAATCAAATATTCCACCATAAAGCCCACGAAATCCAACTTTCAGCGTTCTTCATACAGATCCAACAACAATACTACAAAATTCTGCTGTGATTCTCTTGAGGAATTTTGGCTGTGTGCAGATTTGCTGCTTGTGACGGGATCACTGTAGAGAAGGAAGGGGATCTGCGATGGCGTTGGATTTTTGTGCTGTTGGGTGATGTAGGTTCACGGGTGCTCCTTGCCATTGTGACAGTAAGATCTCAGGTGAAGGAAGGAAGAAGAAAATGAAAAGAGAAAAAACATGGTTTTTGGCTGAAAGGTAGTACAATGCGTAATCTAAAGGGTGGTATTGTCTATTCATGGGTGCTGTTAACTTTTAGCTGAAATTTTTTAAAATGGTTCAGAGTGTAACTTTAGAAGATAGCTTTTGGTGTCTGTAATAAGAACAAACATCAGTAGGGCTTAGTGTAATTAACCCTGTTAGATTCATCAGTGACGGCTGCGGAGGGCCTTTTTAGCCCAGTAAATGTTCCGTACCCTCTCGCTAACGAAGGGGTATTGGTGCATCCCTTGGTTCTTCTGCTTGCTCTTCTGTCACTTGCCAGATTTGTGCTCGACATCATGATGATATTCTTCATTGCTATCACCGATTTAATCAATCATATCTGTCTAATGAGCTCCCTCAGTCATTCCCTGTTATGCGCTGAAATCCCTTTGATGAGCAGTAGTATCCCCACTCCGGTACTGCTCACCCACTTGACCCACAATGCTGCCTCCTTCACTGATCAATCAGAAAACTGTCGTGAAGATCATATTATGGTCGTTAATGTACTACCTTCCTATCAGCCACGCCGGTAACCTGACTCTTCAAACTCCTCACAGTGTTCTTCCTTTGACTAGAGTTTTTGTGTCCCCCTAAATCAAGAGATCTGCTTTCTGTTGCTCAACTCACTTGATCTTGATTGTTACTTTTTGTTTCTGATTGTTTTGCTATTAAGTATCAAAAAACAGGGAGGACCTTGCACACCGGATCAGTTGAGGGGCGGCTCTATCCACTGTATGCTCAATCCAAGTCCATTCATTGTTCATATTCCTTTGCCTCTTGTCGAGCTTCTGGCACTACCTGGCATATGTGCCATGGTCATCCGTTATCGTCTTGTTCTTAGAACTTTGTCTAAAGATAGGTCTATTGTTGCTGACAAGTCATTGCCACCTAAGGCTGTTTGCCCTAGTTGTATGGCAAGAAAACGTGAAAACTCTCTTTTAAATATTATACAGTCTAGGTTTGAGTCCTTTTTTACATTGTGTTCATTTGGACTTACAAGGTTGTCCTGTGATCTTCAATGATGGTTATCCTTATTATATGAATCTAGTGCATGGTTTCTTTCATTTTTTCTTGGTTGTATCCTCTTCCTCTTTATGGTAAAAGTGATGGCTTTCTGCTTTACACATTTGAGGATGGTTGAGAATGCTCTTTCTTCTAAAGTAAAATCAATCAACAATGGTCATGGAGAATATAATAGCACTCTTTTCCTTAAATTTTTAGATGTTCATGGATTTATGCTTTGAATTATGTGTTCTCGTCTATGTTACATGGACCCTTCACTTTGTGGTGAAGGGGCAGTGTCGACACGACTCGACGCCGACACGGGTATGGGATCCTTGGCAGATCTGTCATCTGCTGGACGGATACGCCACGTCAACATTCCGGCCAGAGAGTGACAGAAAAGATGGAAGAAAGAAGCAACTATGAAGGTTTTTAAGGTAGAGAAAAAGAAGACTGATAGTTTTGAAGAGGGAAAAGAAGAAGAGAGTCAGAAAATAAAGAAGATCTGCCCATCGAGAGGGAGAGGGGGAGAGAGAGAGAGAGAGGGAGGGAGGTCACATTGGTCTTCTGTCTTCTTTGGTTTTTGAGTTTTGACAGGCTGGGTTCTTTCTTTTGCCTTTTGTTTCAACTTTTTGGCATTACCTTATCCCAGAAAAGGGGGGGGGGGGAGGGGAGAGAGGAGAGAGAGAGAGAGAGAGAGAGAGAGAGAGAGAGAGAGAGAGAGAGAGAGAGGCCACGTGGGTCTTCTGTCTTCTTTGGTTTTTGAGTTTTGACAGGCTGGATTCTTTCTTTTGCCTTTTGTTTCAACTTTTTGGCATTACCTTATCCCAGAAAAGGTACCAAAAATATCTAAATAAAAACAAAATGCATATTCTCCAACCAAAAATGAAATAACCCATTTATTCTTGGTAGTACTTATACATAATTTCTGTGAAAATTATATATACCCTTAAAAATAATATTTTACACTCAATCTCATTCAAAGTATTATATGTATCTTAAATGTGTAAAGCAGAAAGCTATTGTTTTGCTCGCCCATGTAACATAGGCTTTTGGATCAAAATAATATTCTCAACCAAAATAGATGAGTCCGACACAACACGTTTCCCCAAATGTGTAAAGCAGAAATGCTTTACACGTTTCCCCTTGTCCGAGTCCACTTTTGGATCCATGTCCCCATATCCCCAGTTTTTCAAAATAGATGAGTCCGACACAACACGTATCCGATCCGGACACGGACACCGAGTCCATGTAACATAGGCTTGAATATAAGTTCCTGTCTGAAGTCCCTTTTGGCACCAAACCTGATTATATCTTTCTTCATGCCTTTAATTGTGCGTGTTATCCTTATCTTTGTCCTTGTTATAAGCATACACTTGATAATTGTAATCCTCAGTGCAATTTTGTAGGCTTTACCTCACAAAAAAAGGGTACTAGTGTCTTGATCCCGTGTTCAGTTGCACTTTAATCTCGTCACATTGTGTTTGATTAACCACTCTCTTCCTTCTCCGCTGTGCCACCCTGTTTTTTTTCCCCTCATGTACGAGTGGCAGTATTCACCAGTGGGTCATCTTTCACTCTCATTCTTCTGTTATTTCCCTTCCCTCACCCACGAGTGATACTAAAGGGTTACAATTCCTTCCACGTCTTCCCCTGGGTCTTCCGTGCATGTTACTCCTTCCTCTCCTTCTCACCCATCCTCTACATCCCATGTAGACTCGTCCTCATATGGCAGCCTCACATCATCTTCCCCGTCTCCGTATTTATATTTGCCTGACCCTAACCAGCCATCCTCCCCAGATTAGTGTCCCCCAGTTCCATGTTCTTCCAAACATACGGCTCATGCAAATTTGCAAACTCAGGAAACTTCTTTAAACTTCTGAATCCTTTCCATCATGCTTTCATACAGCCGTCCTCTCTGATCTCACATGTTATAAAGAAGCCGCCAAATATCCCAATTGGTGTCAAATGATGCTTGAGGGGTTTAATGTGTTGCTTCGCAACTATACTTGAGAGTTTGTTCCACCATATTCCCACCATCCTCCTATTAATAGTAAGTGAATTCTTGAAAACCAATGTCACTCTTACGGTCATATTGAACGCTATAAGGGCATGTGTTGTAGCCAAGGGCTTCTATCAGTAGCTAGATATTGATTGAGACCTCTAGTCTGGCTTTTTGGGCCCGATTTATTCCTCGTATTTTTGCTGTTGACGTGTGAAACACGTTCTTTTCTTCAATCTTGATGAAACAGTTCATATGGTCCAGTGTACTGGCTTTGTCGATCCTTCTCACGCCCATCACCGCGTGCCTGTTTTGCTCGCTTGAGTGCTGCTCTGCTGAGCGTGGGTTTGCTGCCAGCAAGTTTGACTATTCTTTTTTTCTTGTCATAGCTACAATGAATGTTAAATTGTCCTGCGCTATGTTGATGACGTTGTCTCCATGGGTAGTGATGAGCTGGCTTTCATTATCTTGTTGATTTCCTTGCTACTCAGTTTGACATGAAAGATTCTGGTGAGTTACATTTGACTGAAACATCTGATCAGATAATTCTTTCTGAAACCCAATATACTACTGACTTTTCATTACAATCTTCTCTCCTGGAGGCTAAACCTTTAGCTAGCCCCACACGCTGACAGGACATATAAGTAAATGATAATGCCATTTTCTACCACTTTAAATATGTGTGTGTGTGTCTGTGTCTAGAAAATGTTTAGTGATGATAATGTTGCTTTGTGGTATCCCTTTGGAAGCCCCAAGAAGGAGGATGGAACGCAAGTAAAAACACTAATACTCTTCCAATGGAAATTATAGTGCTTCAATATTAGATCCACAATGTAAAAGACACATTTAAGTCATTTAGACAGTTTACACTTATCCATACTTGTATTCCCTTGGTTAGAAACAATACAAACCACACCCTCACACTGGTGTCATAAACAGATCGCACAACTAATTTGTACAACTCACTCTCTATTTACAAGTGCACAAGGAGTAACAACTCATGATTTTCGGGCCAATAGGGTTCTGAAAGTTTTCCTTGCCAACGCCCTCTCATACCATTCTCTCATGTGTCTAAAATTGTCCAAGTGAACACATATGAACATCTTAAGATCTATCTTAGTAAGAACAAGGACGGATAAACCAAATACACAAACATGCTTATCACGATCTATGCATGGCGTATCACAGGTTGTAGTGAACAAGTGAATCATATCATGCAATGCAAATATCTATCATAATGACTTAAAAGATCCAAACAATAGGCCAAATGCTAGTTCACTTACCATCCTTTCTCAGTAAGGTCTCAAACCAATCACTCAAAACCTGAGCCCATCAAACTCATTTTGTGACTGATGGATTCAGACTTCACACAACCCTTCTCACATATTGACGGTGTACATTCGGCAAGTGTAATTCCCTTGTGAGGTTAAATTGTTGAGCAAGCACTCCAAATTTCCCGTTCCATAGTCTTGATTTGCAGCCTTCAACCCCGGCCACTACTTCCAAAGGCTCACACGAGCTATGACATGTTAATATGCAATTATAGAGCTAAACGCATCTGTTTGTCATGTGACATATAGAGATGCATTTTAAATCTTATAACAGCTTGTATTAGAGCAGATCGTTTTTGTCTTAAAGCAATTACGAGCAATATTTAGTTAGAAATAGAGATAGAGGTAAATTACCAAAGCCGAAGCACACGTCTTGACGATTCCAGAAAGCTATAGTACACTCACATCCAACGAGTTATGAATGAGCTAAGCTTGCTCAATATAACAGAAAAACTCTGGTAGCTTACTATTTTCAGATGCTTACATACTATAGCCTTACACTCAGTACATCAAGCATTTACAATTAGACCATGATTAAAAGATGCTCAAGATACTTCATGGGTAAAATGCTACCTCAGATGAAAAGAAGCGAGTAGGGTGCATAACTTATCAGGAATTCCATATCACAAGAGAACTTGGTTTTCTTTCTTCTTCAATCTCTCTCTCTCTCTCTCTCACGCGCGCACACACACACACACACCCCACTAAATACAGGCACCTCTCCTCTCTTCCCTCTCTTTGTTTGTACTTCAAAAAGGTAGAAATATAAGTTTCACAAAAGTGAGATGAAATCTGCTGAGTTTCCACCACAAGCCAACAAGAGTCTTCATGGTATTGGACCCCTTCCAAGCTTTGGAAATAAGGCCGTGACAAGCTAAACCAAGATCAGGCTATTAAGCTTATTAGTATTTGTTAACCTAATTAGGAAGAAATTTCTCAGAGAAGACTCTCGTCTTTCGTCTTAAAGTGCTCTCTCTCTCTCTCTCTCATATTTCTGAATGTAGGCAGCTCTCCTCTCTTCCCTCTCTTTGTTTTTACTTCAAAAAGATAGATAAGTCTCACAAAAGTGAGATGATATTTCTGCTGAGTTTTGAACCCAAGCCAACAAGAGTGTTAATGGTATTGGACCCCTTTCAAGCCTTGGGCAATGAGGCTATGACAAGCTAAATCAAGTTTAGGCTAATGAAGCTAATTTAGTACTTGTTATCCTATATAAGCATGTAAGCAGTCACTTTTAGCTTGGTTGAGATTAGGGCATAGCTAATCTAGTGACTAAGTAATCAAGGTTAAGACTAAGCTAATCCACCTCCTCGAGGTGCTACTAAGCCAACACAACTAAACAACCTGTTCTGCGCAAATAAGCCATGAAAACCACTTATACAGAGCATAAGATCTTTAGACATGAAATAATATAAGTACGCTATATGCATTGTCACACCTATGAAATGAAATCAAAGTTGGGCTGAACCAAGGTCTCAAAACCTAATGGCATCGCAGGTCCTCACACCCATTTACCTGATGTCCCTGGTTTTGTCGTCTGGATACATAAACAGTTTCTTGCTTATTGATTAGATCTGGTAGGAATTTACATAACGAATAATAGATAAGTAAATTACCAAATAAGAGAAAGGGAGGGAGGGAGCAATTTGTTGATAATTATGCTTGCACAGATTGAAATGTTTTTGTATTGAAGTCATGGACTTGTTCTCTTTTGTTGGCTCAGGGGTTTATTTGGATTTTGGAAATAGAAAAAGTTTCCAAGAGTTGGCTTACAGACAAAGGACCAAAAGACCAAAAGCGAAAGAAAGAGATCTTGGAAGTTAACCCCGTCCGAAAACATGCAAAAGTCAAGGATCAGTCCCTTGTCCTGTCTGAATCAGATAACTCTGTCACAGAAATTCAGCTAAAGGGTTGCACAATAGCAGCGGTTTCTGCTACAAGCTTCTCCTCGAGAAAATGGTGATGTATTTTTTTGTTAGACATTCTATTTTGGATGCTATTACTTTATTTGGCTGCTTCTCCTGAAGTTATGGGGCTATTTTGCCGAGATGCTAATATCTTAAAAAACCTATATACATTGTACTGACTATTTATTATGATTGTTCTTCACATTAGCTTGGCCTTTATTCATAGGCCTTTAAAAAAGGACAAAGACCAGAGCACCCGATATATATATATATATATATATATATATATATATATATATATATATATATATAGATATCAGATGGGTGAAAGGCTTCGATCAGAACCTCTACTGAGTGGGAAAAAGTAGGCCACTCTCCAGATATTCTTTTGATAAAATGCTTATCGATCTGAATATGCTTTGCCCAATCACGCTGGAATGGGTTATGAGCAATGTTCATTGATGCCTTTCAATTAGAGAACACCCACATTGGTCTATGAAATATGAAAAGCAACTCTGCAGGGAGGATCTGAAGCCACATAAGCTCACCAGGTGTGAGCCCGCAACTAAATGTGTAGGGACCAACCTTGGCAATGCTCAGCAAGGCACAACCAACATACTGAATTATGGTGCACACTCATAAATGGGGAATAAAGGCCAGTAGGAGACTTGAACCCAGACCTTGCCAAACCACAGAGTTGTTATATTATATCAAGTCACAATCTGCCGTAAAATCTTAAGCAGTCATTGTAACACCAGTTTTTTTAATTATCGGGCTACTTGTGTGAATACATTGGAATGGCATTGTGACTTTGAAACAAATGGTGGGCCTTAGAGAACTATTTGGAAGTATTTTTTTCAGTGACGAATTTAGCATTTGATATTAGTTAGTCGCTAGTGTAATTAGATTAGACATTAACATAGATTTTGATTTGGATTAGGAGTTTAAGTTGTATTATAATTACATTAGGAATTATGTAAGAATGAGGAAGACACGAAATGTGGAGGTTATTAGAGGGGAAGAGGAGAAGAAAAAGAGAAAAAGCTTAGTTAAAGGCTTTTTGGGGTTTCAAGGATAAAGTTATGATCGATCTACGTAAGTTTGCTACTTTTTGAAGTAAGGATTTTCTCACACATTTACCCCATCTGAACATTGATTATCAATATGTTTGTCTATTGATTCATTTTTAGAGGGATTCATTGATGCTCTAGAACCCTAATTATATCTTAATTATTACGATAAATAGTTCTTTGTACTTTCTACTATTGACTTTGATTCGTGATCTTTTATTACAATTTTTTGTAGTAACTTCCAGAGCCCATATCTTTTTCATTCTTGTCTAGTTTTTTGTGTTCTCAAACTTTTTGAAACTCCCAAACAGTCTACTACAACTTTGTAGTTTGAGTGTTCCCGAAATCTAAGGGCCCGTACGTTTACAGTATTCATTTCTGTTTTCATTTTCCGTTTTCGTTTTCATAATTTTCGTATTCAGTTAGAAAATTCATTCGTGTGCTTTTATTATTTTCACAATTCGTTTTAGCTACTTTTTTTGTCGGATTTGTGTACTTATATCATTTTTATTTTCACTTTTCTACCCTACCCATTTCTGACAAAGTCCCCCGCCTCCCCCCTCCACTCTCTGCCCTTTCCAACGAGATCTACCGCCGCCCGTCTACTGTTGCCCCTTTCCAACGATCTTCCCCATCTACCGCCGCCCTGCACCTTGCTATCGTGTTTTATCAACTCCAAGTACTGTTATCAATACAACTTGTTTTGTACTCTGTGGGTGAGTGTATACGGTTATGCTTTTTAGGCTTTGTGCTCACCCCCTACTTTAAGGTTATGAGTCAGTGTTTGAAATTGTGCAAAGGATTATAAGGAATGACTAAGTAAGAAGCTTTTTAGCGAAGGATTTTCTTTTTGTTTTATTGTCAGAGAGATTGTAAGAGACAGCTAACTAGCCTTTGTTATTTTTTGAAAGACTGTAATCATCCATATGTTGGTTATTAAGGAATATGGATATGATGTTAGATTGGAAGTTTTATGGTGCATAGATATGCTCTGCTCTATCGTTAAAGGCATCTATGGTATTTGGATGATTAAGATTTTGCAAGAAGCATGTCTCGATATTGCCAAAATTTGGGGGTGTTACAGTCATGGAATGGGCCTAACTATTTATAACAGTCCCAGGTGCTCACCAAAAGCACAAACAACATAAAGGTGCTCATCTTGGTACAAACTTTAAGCGAACAAATGCCGGTGGGGAACTCGAAGCCAAGACCTTGTAAACTGGAGTCTTGATAGTAATCTGCTGTAATAATTAAAGTTCGTAATAATTCTCTAAGATTGCTATGAAGGGGAATGAGAAACAATGGAAGCGTTGTGTCACCAATATCATATCAGGGCTTGCATGAATCTTGTAAAAGAAAGATGAAAGCCTGATATATTTGCTTCTATAGAATAAACCGGATGAGATTGGGAATGAGGTGATAGAAGTTTCAAGGTTGGGGGTGGTGATTAGACCTTTCTGGAGTTAGTGGGGGTTGAAGATTTATTTTATTTATACATGGGACCTGTGTGCACTGCCAGTTTCATGAAGATCTGCATGAGGGGTTAGAGAGGCCTGAGAGGTGCCGTTATGGAGTGGGTTGCGGGGGAGCATTATTGATGGGTTTCCAGATTTCCTATAATTTATTCCTCCTAGCTTGTGACGAGGGAGGGTGAGGTTTTGGCACGATGAGTGGTGTGGGGAAGGGCCATTGAGAAATTGTTCCCAGAACTCTACGGGCTGGCAGTACATGGCCGGGCAACTGTAGCAAATTACTTGTGTCTTTTGAGCAGTGGCAACATGTGGAACCCAATTTTCTGGCAGAATTTTCATGATTTGGAGATTGAGTCGCATACATCTTGTTCTTGCAGCACTGAGGAGGCAAGTGTTTATTCTCACTTTGAGAACAGACTATGTTCGAAGCTGGAGTGGATTAAGGGGACTTTTTCTGTTTTTGCATTCTATGCAGCTTGGTTGAGAATGTGGAGGAAGATCTGGCATGGTCCAATACCCCCTAAATCCAGTTTCTCTGTGTGGATAGAAACTCGCGATGCAATCTTTACGTGTGATAATCTGAAGAAGACAGGGCATGTATAGGGTAGCTCTTATGTTATGTACAAGGAGTGTGGGGAGACTTTGGTTCGTATCCATTGTGAGGTGGCTAGGAGTTTGTTGTGCTTGTTTCTCACCATGTTTGGGCTATAGTGGGTTATACCAAGATGGTTTGGGGATTTCTAGGAGGATGGTTTGGGGTGAAGGTGCCAAGGCAGATGTGCCAAAGCTGGAATATGGCCCTTTTTCTCTTCTGTGGACGGTTTGGAGGGAGAGATAGGTGAACTTTTCAAGGGGCATAACTCTCGATGCGATGGCTGCATGCATCATTCTTGAGCCTTTGTTTTGCTGGGCCTCAAGGATCATTTTCTAGCATCTGAAGTAGGCTTCACCGATTTTGTGGATGAGTTCTGCCTTGGAGCAGTGTGTAGGTACTTTTCGTTGGCTATTTTTGTAGAGGGGGTTCTGTAGATCTTGGGGTGCAACTTGGGCTGGACAATTCGTGGGCAACCCGTACCAGCCTGTAGAAGTGGACTTTTACAAGGACCTTGGTGAAAGTGGGTACAAACATTTGGACCCGTCAAAAATATTGACGGGGTATGGGCAAAGGTTTTTAAAGGACCGCCCAGCCCGTGGGAACCAATTTTTATATGACATGAATTATGTATATAAATTTTATGTGCACACACACACGTTTTTGTCTTTAAAATCCTCTAAGCATATGGGTTCAGAGACTTTTAAATACTTCATTCTTTCTACTTTATTTCTTATTATAAGAGTAGACTTTTATAAGATTGTTTTGAGACTCTTGTCTTTTTCTTTTCTTTTTTCTGTTTTGTCTTAAAACATTGCTTCCATGCTTATATGTGAATCCATTTTGAGACTTCACTATACTTTTCGTCATTATATTAATTAGTGGACATGTAGGGTAATTGGTATGCTTAAAAATTAAGTAAACAAAGACTTAGGACTAATTGGTAGACTTAGATGGTTATTGGTATGCTTAAAAATCAAGTAAATCGAAACTAATTTGTAACCATGGATAACCGTGGGCAGCTTATGCCCACCAAAATTTTCATGGGCTGGGTGTGGACAAATAGTATTTGGCCCGTAGATAGGCTGGGCATGGGCACCAATTTTTGAGAGTGGGCTGGGTATAGGTCAGCCCCTTGGGTCCGTTCAGCCGGCTCAAGTTATAGCCCTATGTAGATCCTTTTGTTTGGTCAGGGACCTTCTTGGTGCCTTGTAGCTCTATTCTTTCTTTTTGTATTTTGTACTTCTTGTCTCCATAGATTTGCCGCTACCTACGGGGCTCTTTTACATCATGCTTACCAAAAAAAAAATGAACCAGTTGATATGTTTGAACCTTGACGCCTTCTCGGAACTCCTAGTTCTTGTAACTTTTATTCTAAGAAGCACGGACTCCGGTGAGGCTGCGGATTGATATGGATGCGGATACGCGGATACGTCATTCTTCTTCTTCTTCTTCTTCTTTCACTCCTCTCTGCCAGAAAAGCCCTAGGTGCGTGTCTCAGCCACACCAAAGATCCAGAAAATTAATTAAAAATAATAATAATTTTGGACGTGCACCCAGTGTGCACCCATGCCGCACCCGACGCGCACTCTGTGCTGGTGCTTCACCCAAACTGCCGCACCTTTGCTTCATAGCCTTTATTCCTAGATGGTAGACCTAAGGAGGATTTCTGGGATCCGCATTGATGCTTTCACTTTGGTGGCAGGCGGGAACTGATATGACATTAGATTGCCCTATGGGTTATATCGATAAACAGTTTGCTTGAAGTTGTGCTAGACTTTGTTAATATTACCGTTATTTGTCATATTTGTTAACATTATTGTTGTTTGCCATATTGTATATCATCCTTTATATGCCAAAAGTTTTATGCTCTTGAGTTGAAATACACCCATAAACTATTTCAGAAGATTGTTAGGGTTCTGGTTCTGACCATTTGGGATAAGAAGGCGCCCAGTATAGGTCTGCGCTTCTTGTTCTTGTGTATGTTGTGAAGTAAGATAGAGTAGCAACTCCTTCCATATTGAGCATATGTACACATGGGAGCCAGTTGTTGTGGCGATGTGTCACGGGGTGACTTTGGCATAGGCCAATCATCTGTAACTTAAGGCAAGGCTGTTGGTGGCAAGAGATGAGAGTAACGGGTGTGCTTCTTGATAAAAAAAATATTGGACGTGGCAATTTTGTAATCATGAAAACGGTTTTTGGCAAGAATCTTGATATGTGTGTGTGTCGGATGAATGAGCATGTACATCAAACGGAGTTGTAGTGTGGATCGCTATGAGTACACAGAGCTTTATGGCATGCAATTCTATTGTGATTAAAGTCTTCGAAGGGACCATTATGACTCCTCGAACATGATAATGTCTAGTACCGTCACTTTGGATTTTTCCCCTAAGGGTTCTATAAGGGGGACCATGGTAGTGTAAGGGATTCACTCCACCAACCCTGTGCTTTCATGGGCAATCATGGGGCATCAAGTGAACGACTCAAGGGAGCTTGGTGCAAGCTTCAAAGCATTAGAGATATGCTTGAAAGCTTCCAATTGAGAAAGTCCTTCTCGGTGGACCAACGGACCATGTGCTCTATTCTTGTCTCAGAGGCTGTCTAATATGCACCGGTTATGCCCCAGATAATACTCAACCATATTGGACATGATTTTATGGTGAATCAGGCTATTGGTGTGCTCGCACATCATACGCCAAGGTGAGCATCTTCTTGGGTTCGACACGCTTACACGACGGACGACAGTGTAGACTTGCTTGGTGGCTTAGCATGTAGTGCTTCAAATATGGGTTGGCAAGTATCACTGTTGGCATGGTGCATAGAGACACAACAGACAGCTGTGTGCACAAAGTGTTGGCGATGCACGATAAGCACGACGAAGGGCACGTTAGTGCACTGAGTGCCAGTGTTATGGTGTCGGGTGCTGTTGGTGCCCGAGAAAATTTTGACAACATAATTGTATGTAGTCTCTTAAGACCGTATTAAGATGTTGCTATTCGTCTTGGTCATAAGTAACTTGGTTTTTATGCAAGGTTGGTATCAGTGTGCTTCTAGACAAAATAGTATTGCCTTGTATAAGAGTTGGCGGTTCATGACACAGTACACAAGTAGAGTATCATGAAGGCTAACAATCGTTGGCACGAAAATGTGCGACTATGGTAAACGGTGGTCTTTGTCCGTCAATGTGGGCATTGACAAATCGAGTCGGGGAGGATGTCACGGGGTGACTTTGGCATAGGCCAATCACCTATGACTTGAGGTAAGGCCTCCGACATTGGTGGCAAGAGGTGAGAGTACCCGGTGTGCTTCTTGATATAAAAAAACTCTGGGCAGTGGCGGTTTCGTAATTATGGAAATGAGTTTTGACAAGAATCTTGATGTGCCTTCGTCGAACGAACACGAACATCAAACATCGATTGCAGTACACAAAGCTTTACGGCATTGAATTTCGATGTGATTAGAGTCTTCAAATAGGCCGTTTTGACTCCTCGAACATGGTAATTTCTATACTGTCATTTTGGATCTTGCTCCTAAGGTTACTTACTCCACCACCCTGTGTGCTTTCATGGGCAACCATGGGGCATTAGGTGAGTGACTCGAGGGAACTTGGGGCAAGCTTGAAAGCATATCTCAGCAAATGGTGTGCTCTGGTCAGAGGTTGTATATATACACTCGCTATGCCCCTAGATAATATGCAATCATGTGGGGCATGTAAATAATGGTGGATCAGGCTATTGGTGTACTTGTACATCCTGTGCCACGGCGAGCATCGTATTTGGTTCGATACGGTCACTGGACGGATGAGAGTGTCGACATTCTTGGTAATAGTATGTAGTGCTTCAAGTATGGGTTGGCAAGTACTGCTATTGGCATGGTGCTAAGGTTGGGTAAGCTATTCCTGATGATGGCCACATTAAGACAAGTGAAGCAAGGCTTGAGGTCAAGTTGGACAAGTGGGCATGTTGTCGTGCACGACAGACACAGCGTCGGGCACGTTAGCACGTTGCTGTGCTGCGTGGGCACACTGCTGTGCATGTGGGCACATTGACATATGTCTAGTGCACAGACACACAGTAGACAAATTGTGAACACAGAGTGTTGGCTGTGTATGCTAAGCATGACAAAGGGAACGTTAGTGTACTGAGTGCGAAGCGTTGTGGTTTCGGGCGCTGTGGGCGCACCTCTGTTGGAATCTTGAGAAGATCATTGTGTGTAGTCTCTTGAGACCAAATTAAGATGTGGTTATTCGTCTAGGTCATTATTATGCTTGGCATCGTTTTTATGCAAGGCTGGTATAAGCGTGCTTCAAGAGAAAACAGTGCTTCCTAGTACAAGAGATGGCGGTTCATGATACGGTACACCAGTATGTTGCAAGTGTCATGAAGCCTCACGGTTGTTCCGCTGCGGCACGAAAATGCGCGGACCGTAACACGATGGAACGGGTATGTTGTGTCTTTTGATCTAGTATTCGGGTTGGTCAAGTCGCTGAAATTTTACTTCTCATAACATAGGAAAGCTGATTACATTATCAGATGATGATCCGGAAAATTAGTCTAAAGAAATTCTTTATGTTGGATGGCTGATATCAGATTGTTTGGGAATGATTCAGGATCTTAATAGTATGGTGGGGTAGTTGCAGGAAGGGAGCAAAAAGGCATAGTCTGTAGATCGTTGCGCAACCACTGATCATTGGAGAGCTAATGATTGGGGAGGATTGTGGTTGATTGGGTGATTCATATTGGTAATTAGGATATAATGGGTGAATATTGTTGGTTTTACTAAGGACTTTTTGCTGAAGCTGTGGTGATCAGAGAGAAAAAAAAAATGGCGAATATATAAGAGTTTGAATTGGTGAACGTCAGAGGAAAGCAAGACTTAGCTAACATGTTTTTCACTCAAAAGTGTTGGAACTTGGAAGGTTGTCTGGATTGAGATCATGGAGGTCATTTCAGTTTCTCCCACAAATGGATGGTATGAATGCAGCCTCTATGCTTTTTTATCTTTGTTGATGATATGCGATAATGGCATGGAATGCTGCAGCATTTCTTCCCACTGGATGTTTAATTTGAATTTTACATGCTGCCTCAATAACTTCTTTTAATCTTTCATTTCCAAGAAGGTCATGGAAAATGCAATATTCCTCCACGCACGGATGGTCTGAGCAGTCTCAATGCTTCTTTTATTTCTGTGATTTTAGAATCATGAAACGCGTTAGGGATGGTAGGGAAATTCTTAGTTTCGTGTTGCTTGTAATCAACATACTAATGTTCTTTCCTTGTCAAAGTGTAGAGTAATGAAACCTTTCCTTTTCTTTAGATTACTTTTTCTTGTCAAAGGCATACTTGGGAGTAGATTGCACTCGTGCAACTCCTTTTACTTTTCCATCTGGAACAGTGTTCCTTTTCAGCAATTCTTTCTCGTTTCTCTACACATTAGAGAAGTCCTTGACCAAGATTTCCAAACCTGTCGGTAGAAAATATGGGCATCAAAAGGTGACTAGGATATTGCAAGAGAATTAGAAATATTATGTAGTTAGTAAATTTACTAGGATAAGTAAAAGACTGCTACAGCTGAAAACTTTTTAGAGCGAGTAGTAGCCTAACATGGTATAGGAGCTTTGTATTCACAAAGTCGCTACTTCAAGTCTTCTTGCTTGTATTTGCAACCCCATCACTAGTGCAGGATGGAAGAATAAGAACATGAAAATACACGTGAAATTAGCTTTTGGAACTTAAATGTTCATTAGGATTCTAGTAACCTACTATTGACTGGGCATTTTTATCTTGATAAGTTGGGTCTCATGATTTTTCGTTTTATGCGTTTGCCATCCCTGCAATGATGATTTTTCTCTTCCTTTCATTGGTACTTTTACAGGGCCAAAAGATACCCAATAAAAGTGGAGAGCAAGACATCGGTAAATTACCATGCAAGTAAAACTCTCTACATTTTCCTTGAGACCTCTTGGGAAAAGGAATCATGGTGTAAAGCCCTCCGCCTTGCTTCCTGCGATGACAAAGAAAAACTTAAGTGGTTTACCAAAGTGCGCTTGGAATTCGATAGTTACCTGACTGCCCTATACAAGGGATATCCTTCATTTATGAAACCCCTAATTGGTTTGAATGCTGGAGCAGTGAATAAGTCAAGTAAAATTGACAGTTCTTCATCAAAAGTTCGTCAGTTCTTGAAAAAAATTGCAAAAAAGGCTTCTAAGAGTGGCGCGGAGAACACGGCAAGCTGGATTTCAACATCAGGTCGTGAAGAGAGAAAGATATTTGAGAAATCTCATTCATTGCAAGAGTCCGTTTCAGCCACTGGCCTGGTAAAGTCCTCTCTAACAGGGAAGGAACCTAGGTGTTCTGCAGAAGAGAATATGGTGGGATCATCGTTGTCAAGCTCAACTCACTCAGGAAGCCAGAGCAATCTCTCGACTATTTCAGACGTAGATTCTGATGAAAAAACTTCTAGTGATGAAGGAACACTTTGTTGGAATTTGTTAATATCACGATTGTTCTTTGATGCCAAAAGCAATGCGCAGATAAAAGATTCCATACTAGCACGTGTTCAGGTTCGCAGTGTCTTGTTCCTTTTAATGATGAGAATTAATGCATTTGACCAGGGTTGCATATCCTTTTGTGGCGCATGTAGGGAATTGCTTTGGTTTATTCAATCCAATGTTTGAAAAGCCAGACCATTCTAGAACCTGGAAAATGATCGGATCAAGGGTTATCGCTTCAAGCGTCAGGTCAAAGGTTATCGAACCTGCAGTGACATCATAATTGGAAAGTAATGCAGAACTTATATTTTGTCGATCTTTTATTATAAGAAAAAATGACTTTGATAACATTAGTAACCTAATACCCGTATTCTTATAAGCCTCTAGTGGAGTATATAACTTATGCATTCCGTATAGTTCAATACTAAAAATGTTTTTGAAAGGCTTTAGTGACATTGAACTTCTTATTTGATTGGGAATTTAAAGTCATAAAAAAAGAGGGGGCAGCTCGCATAGAAACTGAACTGCCGGCCATAATGAGTCGACCGTTTGAACTGCTTCCTGTTAGCCGGTTCAGGCTGCGGTTCAGCAGTTTTGGATAACTTTTAAGCTACAATGGGTTTTGAGCCTTGACCTGACCGTTTCGTGGACCATTCCCGGTGGTCCAGGTTTTTTAACATTAGGTTTATTAAGTAAATTCTGGTTGTCACTCTGTCGAACTTTCTGTGATCACTTTGTGATGAATGTACTAGGTCTGGGAATCGTATTAATTGTTGCCATTTTAAGGAAAATGCCATGTATCCAACCACTTGAGCAACTGTTATGCCAGCTTCCATGTTAAGATATGATGATTGGAATAAGCGAAAACATTTAAGGAGCAAGGAAGACAGAAGTAATTAGTAATTTGAGGAGCTGTTGTTTGTAAAAGTCTTTCTCAACTAAACTGTGCGTGAGCATTTTCTAATTTTGTCGTACTTTCAAATGACTTCATGAATGCCCTACTTGAGCATGTTATTGTTTTGCTGAATGCATGCTATAATTTAATACATTATTTTTCTTTGTAATAGAGGACGCTATCGAACATGAGGAGCCCCAGTTACATAGGTGAGGTCACCTGCACCGGCATACATCACGGGAATCTTCCTCCATATATTCACGCCATGAGGGTTCTACCCTCGCATATGAATGAGGTGGTGGCCTTGGAATTGGACATCGACTATTCTGGTGGAGCAGTGTTAGACATCGAAACAAGGCTTGAAGTCCGTGAACTCCATCTCCAGGAAGGAATTAATACGAACTTAGAATCGAGCTCTGTGGGGGAAGTCCCAACAGATCTTCTAGAAGGTTTTGAGTACTACGGAAAACAGTTGAAGCTTTCTGATGGCACAATTGCTGAAATAGAGCAACAGGATGAAGGGGATCCCAAACATGGTAGGTTTAAATACCTATTTTGTTCATACTTTGTATGCATACAGATTCATTGGTAGGCTATAGGTTAACCAATTTTGCAGCAGCAGTAGTCGTTTGGTAGCTTGCTGAAGACATCTATGGGCCGGCAAGATAACACCTCAGCGATAGGAAGCATCTATCTCCTTTGTCAACTATCAGTATACAAAAGCAACCCACAACCACAACGTGAAACCTCACATTTGAAACTCCTAGGCAAGCTTGGAGTTCATACAGTAGAGGTACAAGTTGGAACAGAGTACTGAAATCAAGAGCTAACATTAGAATACATTCCCTGAACTTTGGGAAAAAAATAGAACTAGTAATTTAGAGTTAAACATCCTGAGGTTCTTATTAGGTCTAAAAAATATGTAAGATTATTACCCTTATGAAAAAACCTGGTTAAAAGATTGTTACCCTTACAAAATACCTGGTTATTAAGCGCAAATTCTTAATTAGGTTTGCTGACGTGAAACTACAAATCTCAAGGCTTTTAGAAGGCTAAAGAACACTCAAAAAAAGCGGCTGCATAAGTAGGCTTTACGGCCGTCCAAGTGATGAAAAATAAAATGTCAAATTTGACTGTAGATGCCATGTATGAGGATTCTGTTCTCGTTCTTGTATCCTGCTGCTTTTTTAGCCTATTGAGCAGAAACTAAAGATTTCTGAAGTTGTTTACTGTTTTACGAAATTAACCTGATAATGAATAAATTCTGAAAATAATAATAATTAAATAATTACAAGAAAATTTGTCGAACAATATTGTTATTGCATGCCAAAATGTACATAATGTTTTGACCCTTTGGTTGCATCCTCCAAAACTTTTGTCAAGTATCACTGTCCTCCCTTGAATAGAGCGAACGGTGTAAGTTTGCCCCAACACAAAAAAAAAAAAAAAAGGGCCATCTCGGCCCTTCCACATAGCCAATGTGGAGGGCCACAAATGCGTTGGCAAATTACGGAACCTGCTAGGGCTAGATAGGTCTAGATCCCCAGCTAGCATCGGCAAGTTCCATAACTTGCCAACGCATCTTGTAGGCGTCCATGTAGGCATTGTGGACGGCCAAGATTGGGTTTACTTTAGCGAGCTTACACCACTAGCCCTATTGTAGGGTAGGGAGGATGGTGATTTTGACGAAAATGCCCGTCTCTCTCTACCGTTGACGGTGACTGGCGAGTGAAAGCTAGGAACTGGGAGGGGAGCACAGGCAAATTGGGGAGAGCAGTTTAGACTCGAAGAGTGGCTTCGTGGAGTCTTTCTGGCAGCAGGAGAAAAAGGGTAAGATTCACCGTCCTCTCTATAATAGGACGGCGCTGAAAGTTTGCTAACAAAAAACTGGTTTTGGCGGTCTTTGTTTGCCAATATGGCCGACTAGATACCCATTGGCAAGTTACGCAACATGCCACCTCTATCAAATGATCAGTTCGATATGTGTGTGTGCGTGTGTACGTGTCCATATACATTTACATGTGGTTGTGTGTGTGTGTGTATATGTAATTGCCAATCTGTACTATATGTAAAAGGAATAGCCCTTTTCGTGTAACACCGCTTTTGGTGTTAAATAAATTCCTTTCTAGAATGGTGACATGTGGCAAATAAAGATAAAAAACAGAGAAAATGTGGAGAAAAAGTAAGGAGATAGAAGAGATTATCTTTTGGCAGTTAATACTCCTCACAAAACTGTCTTCCCACTCCCACATTTCTCAACGCGGTCATCCTTTTTCAAATTTTAAAAACTGGAAAACACTAATTTTCTATTTATTTACTTTTTGTACTTAATTGTTTCTTTAAATCTCGAAAGTTTTACAATTAGTCTTACGAGATAACTTAAAAAAACAAGATTTGAGATTGGCATAGCTCATGCAAGCACTGCAGTTATTATTACTAGAGAAAAGATAATAAATCACATATCTACGAGAACTTTTTCCTATTAAAAAAATAATCTATTTGATACACACGCATCGCGTGCGTCTCACAGCTTGTTTTTGATTGACATAACCACATTGTTTTACTATGCTACCTCTTTTTTGGGATTTACCATATTGGCCTGTCCGTGTCTTGTCATATCCGTATCTCGTGTCGCTATCTATCTGGAGGATGGAGGGAGGGAGATCACTCTCACCTAGACCTCTGTATTTATATGACAGGTGAGCAAACATACTATACACGCACTTGAATACTTTTGAACCGCCCTTGTACCTATTATTGCCGACAACAATTTACCATGCAGCTTTAGTAAAAAACCTTTCTTTTCCATAAGCTAATTTGAAAGCAATTTTTGATAGTTGGTCCCACAATTTTGGCCTTGTCTACTTTTTGTAGGTCTGTTGAAAAGCAGTAACAGCACAGTAGAGGGGTCGTCTTCAGTATCCAGGTGGAAGTCTATACTAAATTCCATTGCCAAACAGGTTTCACAGGTTGGTTTTCAGGAGTTGGTGCCTTCGAATTTTTATTTACATGTCTGTATCCTATAGGAAATGTTCCTGTATCTTTCGCACCCTGCCGGGTGGGGGGGGGGGGGGGGGGGGGGGATGGGATTTCAAATTTTTATGCATACTGAAGAACTCTAATCTCATTAAAGTTTGTTAGATAGAATCTTCTAGGTCATAGTCATAAGTCGTAAACTGTACCCTAGACAACTCATTATGTCAAGGCAGAATATAAACCTTTTAGGGTTTCGTGTAGCATGAAAAGTCAGTCTGTTTTCAATAAATTAACATAGAATTAGAGCCTTAAGGTTGTGAGAGTCGTGTAAGTTCTTCTGCACTACCTGGCCGACGGCCTTATGCCATCCACCCTGCAAGATTAATTTATACAATTTTTTCTTCTCATTTTTTGATTCATTGGTTCTTGTTTCTTGTAAACCTTGTTTTGAGGTTCCGTTGCTTCCTCTCTTTTTGCTTCTGGTTTTGGCCTTTGTTTGCATTTGGCTTCTTGTGGTCACGCATCATGGTGAGGAACTTTGATTTTGCTCTACCTGCAGTGCAGGCATGAGGTTTATGCTTGCTTGCGTGATGCGGCATTGCTGGGTGGTTGTCTCTAGATTGTGATGGATTGAGTGCCTAGGTTTGTCACTCAGCCTATTGTGGCAGTTCATGGTGATTGGTAGGGTCTATATTGTCGCGAACCAATGTTGATCACGATGAGGCAAATTTCTAGAATTCGTTGTTTTGTTGGTATCAAAGCTCGCCGGTTGGTTCAGTAGCGGTTTCGAGCCCGCATTCAAGGTGTCGAGGGAAAGTTTGAGCCATGTCCTAGCTACAAATAGTGTGGCAGCTTTAGGCTGTTGGCTTGTACCTGCAGCGTGTGTACATGTGGTTATGGCTGGTGTGTGCTCCTGGTGATTGATTGCATGTCTGTTTTCAGTGGTTGCTTTTCATGTGTTTTGGAACTACAACTGATTGAAGTTGCAAAGTTCTAGTAAATTGTTCAATGATTGTTGAGAGAAGAAGAAATTCAATTAGGTTTAAGTTTGGTGCACATGGCTGGGGGACCATATGTTGTTTTTATTTGACAGAGTAGACTATGTTTGTTCTCTCGGAGTTGCTGGACGAAGGAACTCATAGAACTATGGGGAGTTGGGGACTGCATGACAAGCGTTATTGGAGTGTTGTGGGGCTCTTATTTGACTATGATCATTCAATAGTGGGTGGGCTTGGGGCGTGTCTTTTCATAACTCGTGACTCTTGTTCAACTTGGAATAGGCCCAAATGTATGGGAAAATGAAATTACAATCC
Source organism: Escallonia herrerae (assembly GCA_033070095.1). Classification (NCBI taxonomy): domain Eukaryota; kingdom Viridiplantae; phylum Streptophyta; class Magnoliopsida; order Escalloniales; family Escalloniaceae; genus Escallonia; species Escallonia herrerae. The sequence goes on from JAVXUP010000214.1 coordinate 197,601, forward strand.
ATCTTGTTTTCTAGCCAAAAATAGACAAAATAAAGCCAACACTGGTAACCAAAAAGGCCAGATGCATGGTGTCACCATGCGATCTCCATCAGCAAGTCAGAGGCTACCAAACACAAGGGATCATACGGGTTTTTAACCACTCGGCGGATTCGCTAGTGTGTTATTTGTGTTCATGCTTGTCGCATCAGAAAGGAAGATGTTTCTATTACGGATCTGAAGAATCATAAGTAGTAAGTCACCAGGAAATATATGAGCCCTGAACTACCCGATGGCCAATAATTCCTTTAATATGAAAGACTCACACTCCCTTTCAAACTCACGAGGCTGTCGGGAGCATCAATAGTTTGTCAGTAAAAACTGAAATCGTTGGCGAAGAAATTCGCAAGCTGAAGATCAGAGAAAGCATAAGTTAGAGAAGTAGTTTGCATGTGCAGATGTTGACTAATAGAATGTCAATCAATTTCAACTTGTTTGGTTTGCATTGCACTATTGTTGTCACACTACATGAGTAGGCGATGTAAATGAAACACCCATACGAGGGAAAAGCCAATGTAGCCAAACAATCTCGCAGTCGTATGTGCCATTGCTTGGCACTCGGTGTTAGCAGTGGAGCAAGCATAAACACTCCGTTTATTACTCCTCCACGACATAAGAGAATTACCTGAGAAGGTGCACATCCCAGAGGCAGAATTTCCATCCAAAATGTCCCCTGTCCAATCTGAATCAGTATAAACACGAAGCTCCAAGGGATCAAAGAAGCACAACTCAGATGAGTAGTATGAGGCATAAACAAATTGACAAAGAATGTGAACTGCGTAGGCAAGTGTAGCAGTTAAATAGGAGGACACCTAAGGACTAGGAACCCGTCAAACCTGTCTGAGAAGCCGAAAGGGCTAAGATATGACGAATCCATGGAGACGAATCAATTAGTGATTGCAGTTGCTCAATCACCGACTAAGTTGTAGGAGGTCGGCTGCCAGGAGAATAACTTGGTGGTGCAAAAGCTGCTGGAGGACACGTGAACTGTTGTGGAGAAGAAAATTGCTGAGCTGAACTATGAGAAGGAAACTGTCAGGGCATAAAAACCGCTATGAACAAAAGATTGTCAGCCTGTCTGAGACTGAGAACACCCTTTCTGAAGACGAGGGCAGGAGGATTTCAATGGCCCTTTTGTTGGCAAAAACTATGTTCAGCTTTAGCAACCCAAGATTTTGGCTTCCCGTTAATTGAATGTGTTAGGAGAAGGAGACTAAGGTTGCTGGCAAGGCAGATGGAGTAGGCAACTACTGTCTCATGCCAAGGAGAAATAGCAGCTTCTTTCAAATGAGTTTCCTCCGTTATTAGCTCCTGAAGAGCACTATCAATTGTAGGAAAAGGGTTATGATGCAAAATAGGGTCCTGATGGGACTCAAATTGGCCTCCAAGTGAGATTGGAAATTGCACCAGCTGTTGTTATCCTCAAGTAACATAACTGCAGAAACTTTGAAGGTCCTGAGGTTCCATCAGAGCTAACTGATCCTGATAAGAATTCAGTTGATTGTAGAATTCTTCAATGGTTCTACCCCCCCGATAGACTCAGAATTCGTTTCCAATTCCGTTTCGTTGAATTTGGAGAAGTCATACCCATGCTTTCATACCTATCACACTTAGTTGCGTAGTCAAGTAAGGACCTGACCATTTTCCACAATCCATTTAGCATGAAACACAAAAAAAGCTTCCTCTTCCGTTTCATTTTTGCTACAAATGGAGCCATCAACACAACCCCATCTACCTTTTCCTTCTAAAAAATGTTTCATTACGTATCATAATATGAGTAATTATCTCCACTTAGTTTGGTACTAGTCACTTGGGACTTAACTTATACTTCAGACATGATATTAGCAAACTTATGACAAAATAAATATGAAAAACCAAGAAATCTTTAACCAGAAACAAAAAGACAGAGCAAATAAAGACTGATGCGACTAAACTGTTCAGAATCAATGACTACAAACTGCAGTAGAGGATTGGAATTATGGTGAACAGTACCTTAGTAAACAATGCTGTTGTTCCGGCTTATGCAATATCTAAAAGAAACGAAGAAACAAGAATTGCATTGGGGAGAAGCTTCAGCTGAAGAAGTCCATGTGACAGCGAGTACGCCCTAAACTCTTGATACCATGTTGCATCAGAAAGGAAGATACTTCTCATCATGGCTCTGAACAAAAATAATATCAAAGTGAACAGGAAATAGATTAATACCTAAGCTACCCAATGGGGAATAATTTCGTTAATATAGCACAACAAGAGTCAGGAGCTTGTGGTGAACCTTTGATTTTTGAGAAGACCGTTGTACGTGGCCCTTTGTGACTTTTCTCTTTTGTGTTTGAGTTGCTCATGACTGTTTTGTCCTGTAGAAGATCATTGTTTTTGTGGTCGTGCCACGAGTTTACCAGTTTCTAGCTGCTTCCTTATGTTGATTGATAAGATACCGACTTTTGATGATAGAAGAGAACCCTAACTGGGTTTGTATAATACCTAGACTATTAATCAAGTACTGTAAATGATTGGAATTTTTCTGGTATTCCCTCCGTCCCAAAATATCTGCACATGTTTGACTTGCACAAACATTAAGAAAGTGGTCAAATAATTAAGCAATTCCACTTTTACCCTTAGATTTTCATCCCCTTTAACCCAAAAGTACAGTCTCTCCCCCTTCTCTCTCTCAAACTCAAAATAGACTGCATCACCAATTTATCAGTTCATTCCCACTGCCACGATAATCATGGTTCAAACAACCACCATCTAAAACAAATTTTGACATTGATTGAAAGGCAATTGAGTTTGCATTCATATCTCAATGTACCTGGATCTCAACCTAGATATACAACCAAAATAAAATTGTGTTTTTGACATAAACCTCCCAGGCGGGGCTATGTCAATGGTGGGAGAGGGCGGTGATGGTGGTTGTTGGAAGGCGGCAGCTATGTCACTGTTGGGAGGCGGCGGTGATGGTGGTGGTTGAAGGAGACGGTGGTGTGGTCGAAAGAGGTGGCTACGATGGTGGCTTGAAGGAAGTGACGGTGGACTGGTGGTGATCGAATGGGCGGTGGTGTTGGTGAATAGGGATGCTTGAATGGAGAGAGAAAGAGAAAGAGAAGAGAAAGAAGCTGTCATGTTGAGATAGAGATAAGTAGAGGGGATGAGGGAATTTGGTTGTACAGGGTTAAGGGTAAAATAGGAAAGTGGCAAAAAGTTCAGTCCAAATTTAGAAAGTAAGCTGTAACTTTGGGACAGCGCAAAATGGAAATTTGATCAAATGTTTAGGGCGGAGGGAGTATATGTTTTCTGAAACCCAAGCACAAAATGCAACCCAAAAAGACATAAATAAGAGCTTTCCTTCCTCCCATGTGCATCCTACAATACCCTCTACTCTTCAACAAGCCATATGCTCTGCAAGAAACAAACGGCGTTGACGGGTAACCCTCATGCAGCCAGAAAACAAACCAACGTGCAAGAACCGACACCTTCGAAAGGTCAAACAAACTGGAGTCCCAGAATCAATTCTAGGAGGCTTTTGTAAACCATGAAAATTGGTTTTATGCTGTTTCTTCTGGTAGAATTTATATGGGCAAATTTCACTGACCTCCCTTGTGGAATGGTGCAATCAAACCGACTATTGAGATATCAGCATTACCTCCCCTATTTACTAGTTTGACCTAGACTTGACAATTTTAGGCATGGACAAAAAGAGGAAAATTTTTATGTTAATCGGTGCTTCATGTGCAAGAAGACCGCTGAGTCAGTAGCACATCTTCTGTTGCATTGCCCTTGTTGCAGGTTGTCCTTGGCTTCTTCTATTCAGCCTTTTGGGGATCTCTTGGGTCAGGCCTTAATCGGTTCTGGATTTTCTCAGAGATTTGTTTTCACAAAAACCAAGGCTGCGTGCAACGGAGTTGTGGAGCTGATTCCTCCATTCCGTTTTGGTGCATTTGGAGGGAAAGAAATGCTTGAGCTTTTGAGGGTTTGGAGATATCCTTGGATATTTATTTTTAATTAGTGATTGTTTTGAAGAAACCTCAGAGGGAAGGCTACCCGAGTACAAGCACAAAGATAAAGGATGAAAGCACCAAGAAAGTGCTCTGGACTTGCAACAAAAGACAAAATTCTCCAAAGGCACACTTCTAGGTAGAAATCATCTACAAAATCAATCAATGCACAACCCCATCCAGGGACCTCCTCCTTAAGCCAGAAGAAAAGAAGAGACAGGAAAGACGAGAGCAAAGATTTATTAGAAATCTCCATCCCATCAAAAGCATGCTTTTTTCTTCCCCGCAAATGGACTACAAAAGACACGTCGCCGAAAACCTCCCATGAACCCGTTGACACCCTCACCCTATCTAGCTCAACAAAAGATTCTTAACTGATCTCGGCATCGTCTAAGCTCCACCAAACAAGGAAAGTAAAAAGCTCCAGAGACTCCTTGGCATCACAATGAAGAAGCAGATGATAAGTAGAATCCACTTCCCTCTTGCATGTATGACATCTGGTAATAATAGTCGTGTTCCTCCTCAAGTTATCAAGGGTCAAAATGGAACCACGAGCCGCTGTCCAAACAAAAAAAGCCACCTTTAGGGGAGCATGCGCATTCCTAATACCTCTCCACCGGAAATACTCTTTTATCCTTCCCTTCAAGAGAAGGTAGAAAGAACAAACAGAGACACTCCCATTGTTTGCTGGTGTCCAACGCACACTATCCATCCATCCCAACAGTAGGAAACTTTGTCTCAGCAAACACCACAAAAACCTATGTGCAGTTTCTAACTCCCAATCATAGAAGTCCCTTCAAAGATGTGGATTCCTAGCCAAATGCCCGTTCGAACAAAACACGTAATCTGACCATGTTGCCTCTCTATTCACGGGCAATCTATACAAATTCAGAAAAGAAACTCGTAGTGGTACCTCCCTGCACCAAACATCCACCCAGATTCTGATTCGAGCTCTGTTCTCAACCGAAAAGGAAATTTCAGCACAAATTCGATCCATCCGCTACCTACATTCTTCCAAACATCCACACTGCAACGAAAACTAGAAGGGCAGGAAGTCCAGCCTAGGAATGCCTTCCCAAACCTACATTGCACCACTTCCCTCCATAAAGAACTTTCCTCCTTAAAACCTCCACAATCACTTCCCAAACAGGGCCTGATTAAACACCCTTAGATCCTGTAACACCAACCAACCTTCATAAATTGGAGTGCACGCGGTCTCCCAATTCACAGTGATATTTAGAAGAATCTTGATTCCCCTTGAAGAGAAAGTGCCTCCTAAGCTTATCAGTTCTCTTCAGGACAGTAGCTGGAGTCGGAGGCAATGACATAAAGAAAGTAAGAAGGCTAGACAGAGTACATCTACTGAGAGTAAGATGACCTCCGTTAAAAGATATTGCCTCTACCATCCCCGATATAGATTCACAAAAAGCAATACTAGAATCCCAAAATGCCCTAGACTGACTTCCTGCTCCTAAAGGGAGACCTAAGTAGTAGGAAAAGAACTCACTTTGCACCTAAAAATATCAGTCAAATGCATTAAATACTCACCTCCCCCACGGCCAATAACTCACATTTCCTCAAAATAGTTTTCAGCCAGATACCGCTTCAAAACACTAAGCCACTCTTAAGCACCAGAACTGTACCTACCTCCTCATCTCGACAAAACACAATTGTATCATCTGCAAAGAGTAAATGTAAAATGAGAGTCGTGTCCCTGCACCCCCAACCTTAAAGCCCTCTAAAAAACCTCTCGTTGCAGCCTGAGCAATCATCTTGCTTAAAGCCTCCATAACTATCAAAAAAGTGGGATCCTCTTGCCTAATACCTCTCGAAGTACTTAAAAAAACCTGATTGAGTACCATTTACAATTATGGAAAAAGGAGCTCATGAAGTGCAAGCCCGTATCCAACTTCCCAGCCCTCACCAATACTTATGTGCGACAACATAGACATAAGAACATGTCAATTGACATGATCATAAGTCTTTTGAAAATGCAACTTAGACTCGCAGTTTTTCGCTTATGCAACCGATTCTCCAAACTTTTCGTAGCTACAAATGCCGCATCAAGAATCTTGTTTATGCAACCGATCCTCCTAACACTCATTAGCTTTAAGTGCCGCATCAAGTATCTGCCTCCCTCCCACAAAAGCATATTGTGAGTCTGAAATAATGTTATCCTACACCTTACATAATCTGATAGACAAGACTTTAGCCAATAGTTTATAGACGGTCCCCACCACATAATTGGTCTAAAGTCTCGAATATCCTCGGCTCGGCCCAAATTTTGACTTATAGAATGACAAAAGATGCATTAAAGCTTCTTTCAAAATAGCCTGAGTCAAAGAATTCCACAAACACCGCCATCACCTCCTCCCTACTTACAAAATTGCTGGAAAAAGGCCATGATAAATTCATCTGGCCCTGGAGCTTTATCACAAATTACATGCTGCCAACACCTCTAATACCTCTTCCCTCTATAAATGGTCTCTCCAGCCATATTCTATCCTCTTTTCGATTGACGAAAACTGAAAATCATGGATGCTCTGTCTCCACGCTTCCTTCTTCTTTGTAAAAAGTTACATTTACAGTTCCCTCTTTGATATCCACTTCCTCTTCAAAGTGTTCCCTCATAATTAGGTTACCAATGTTATTAGTCCTTCTATGAGCATTTGCCACCCGATGAAAGAACATTCTATTGCCATCTCCTTCTCACAACCACATCTCCCCATTATCCACGTATCTTCTCGGCTAAAAGCATATGTCCCATATGCAACTTCTTAGCCTCTTGGGCAAGAAAATTTTCCTGTACTTGCCATGCAAATCTCAAATAGCCTCCATTGCACGTGTAATATTAATTTGCACCTTCCCAAAAATTACGTTGCTCCACCCTTTAGGATCTTCCTTTAACTAAATTGAATTTACGAGCCAACACCAACTAGGATGACCTACGTAAGGTTACTTTCCCGCCAACTAGGCCGAACTTCGAAAAGATCACCCTGTCTTTATAACTTGCAGTAATAAGCATGATATACTTGTTGGGTCCATTATCTGATGGCCTAAGCTTGTAGAGCAAATGCCGACTTAACATGGTTCAGAGCTCTCTTTGTGCAAGGTCTTGGCTGACTTTTCCGTTTGCTTATCTGGTTCCCGGCTTTTTAACATTGCAATTTGCAATCATTTATTTGTGCACAAGGTTGTGGTGCACTATGATTTATTTCTGATTAATTTGTCTCTTTATGTGCAATTGAGGGCTTGTGTGAAGGGGAATGTTAAGCATGATATACCTTGTGCCAATTAATACGCACCACTAACCACCACCAGTATACCCACCACCATGAACTAATAAAGAACCACCCTCCTTTCTCTTGCTGCAACCCTCCTCCACTGAAAGCCCAATTCGTCTCTTCAAGTTCAGCTTTCATGGCATGAAATCGTTGGTCCTTCGCATCATTGAAGCACTTTCATCATGCATGTATGGTGGAATTTTACTTTTATGATGGATATTCAGGTGATAGCTCTGTTCCTTCTTTTGTCAGATAGTGACATAATTTCCATCACATTCTTTGTCATTTTCACCAAGATCAAGGTGGTTTCAATCATATCTGAGGATATTAATAGTCCACTATGTTTTTGACGCTACTTTCGGTGGGTCCTTATCGCAATTCTTATTGGTTTGTGCTAATCGGGCGTAGGGTTTTTATTAGAGACGGGATTGGAGAGAGAGTGGTGAGGGATAATATCCGTACTTTTGTTTTGAATCCATGGTCTGGTGATGCAATGGTGAGTATTGAACAGAGGAAGGGGAAGTGGTGGTGCATTGGTGGCAATCATTATTGTGCATATGGAGTGACTTGGTTTAAGAAAGAATGCTGTGACCATTATTCATTGTACTTCAACATTGAAACTGTGTAAAGGGCAAATTTGGTATTATACACGTTTTTTTTTCTCTTCATGTCGAAAATTGTCTTTTTGGTCAGTTAAAATAGTCAATAGGGGATGTTACTGCAGATTTTTTTTTAAGTACTGGGCAAACCTCAAGGGAGGTCAGTGAAATTTTCGTTGTTTTCATTGCTTATATACCTTTTGTTGGAAGGGTTGCTTCAGATTCTGTACTGAATATTGAGATATTAACCGGAGGAAACTTGTGAGGGCTTTTTTCAATTGAGTTATTTTGGTGAATGGAAAGATTAGCAAAAGGAACAGGTGAACTAGTCTCAACTTTGGAGTTACAGGTGATGTAACTTGACAATAAATAGGTGGAATCATTTCTCCAATAAATTTGGACAAGTACTTGCTGTCTAGATTGAATTGGTGGGAGAAACCACTGTTTTGACTAATTCATCGTCTTTCCATCTGAAGGTGCCACTGTCTCTGGGAATAAGGGTAGCATCCCTTAGAGGAACACTGCGGTTACACATAAAGCCACCTCCTTCTGATCAACTATGGTTTGGGTTCACTTGCATGCCTGATATTGATTTCAATTTGGAGTCCTATGTTGGGGATCACAAGATCACTAGCGGACACATAGCTTTGTTCCTTATCAGTCGGTTCAAGGTGAGATCCCTATCACATTTTTGTCTCTCTCTGTACTTGAAGAATTAATTTGTTGTATTGTGTGGAAATTGTTGAAAACTTTACCTTCATTTCAATATGGGGCTGTGTGATGTCTTTTCGAAAATGGCTTTCTCAATAATCCTGCACTATGGTTGTATGATTTTATCATCTATACATTTCGCTTATCTGCATATCTTCGTTTTTCTCGTGATTAAAGTAATGCTTCATGTTGTTGCGTTAGCATGAGAACAAGCACTTTAACTGGAACTGATAAGTATTGAAAACTCTTAAAGTTCAGCTGATTCTAGCGTCATTTCGATATGCAGGCAGTGATCCGTGAAACTATGGTACTCCCTAACTGCGAAAGTGTATGTATTCCATGGATGTTAGCAGAAAAGGATGACTGGATCCCGCGAAAACTTGCTCCGTTCATGTGGATAAATCAAGATGCTGTTAATGATGACACCACTGTACATGAAGCATGTACTGGGGATGTAATGCCTGTGGATGAACTTAGTAGTGTAACAAGCAATATTTACCCAGAAAGCAGACACAGTAAAGCGAAGAAAGATCAATGTGTTCGTGAGGTAACAAGTGATTCATTGAATTCAAATGTGAATTCCTTATGTCCTACGAACCAATCAGATTCAAATGAGAAACCTTCAGATGAGCTAATGACCCCTTTATTGGAGAGCAATGAACAAGAAGATAGTCGCGAGTGGAGCAAAGAGGAGAACCCAGAACGTCAATCACCATCACGGTCACTGATTTTGACGGAGGAACAGGATCGTACAATGGGAGGAGATGATGCAACGTTAAAGAGAACGGGTACTAGGGCAAGGATGCTTGGTTTGAGGAGGAAGATGGGAGGAAAACTAGAAGAGAAGAGGCGTCATATTGAAGAGAAGGGGAGAAATATTGTCGAGAGAATGAGGGGACCGTGAGATCGGGCAAAGCAAATTCTGATTGGGAAGAAGTGAAATGTGATGCAAAAGATACTGGGTTAAGCAATGCAATGACCATAAAACTGAAAGAAGTCAAATCTATTGGGAAGATTGCATGGAATGTGCAGCAAATGCAGTTGTTACATCGGTGTGAGAAGGGTAATCGTCAGCGGTTCATAGCAGGTACATTTGTCATACTGTAGGATAGATAAGATATCAAAGGAACTGCCTAAGTAGATTGTACTGTATAATCATTAAACATGAATCTCAAAGTACATAAGTACACATGCACATAAAGAACGGCAGCCAATGTTGGACGAGAGTTCTTGAACTCCTGAAATGTTGCAAAAGCACTGCAGCAATAACGCTTCAAGGTACATGGTGTAGACACTTTCCTTACAACATCATTCACTCCTACCACCTCTGGTATGCACTAGGGTTATTGGTGAATTTATCGACAAGATACAGTGAAGCCGAATCAAAAGATCGTAATTTGTCTGCACAATTCACTAGTGAAGGTGGAACCCATAAATCTGAAGCAATATCAAGTCTTCTAAGATGTCTGATCACTGTTATAAGGTATTAGCATTGACCAAAATTTATTGTAACAAGTCTGTATGGGAAGTAGAAAATGCACAGAGAGAGAGTGGGAATTTTGGATTTTTATATTATTTGAGATGACTGCAGAATCAACCAGTTTATAGACTAACTGGTGCCCATTGTAGGATTCACACCCCTTCAATTGCACCCATTCATTTCTGGTCATTGGATTGAAAGGCCGATCTGGCGATCGTTAGATTGACATGTTGATCTAACAATTGTTCATTTTTAGATTCTGTTGACAGTTAGACAAGATGAACAGGCAGATCATTCTTATGATTTGACGCGTCTGTCCGAAGCACCAAATTGGATCGAAATTGTTCCAGTTTGCACTTCATGGCAATGCGTACTGCCACGCTCACGCACACGTGTGCACAATGAGTGGTATTGTGGCTCGTACGATGCTTCACCATACTTAGTGCACATGCATCATACCATAGCATATCGCATAAAGTAAACTTACAAGTGGAAGATTGACTTATTTAACCCATTTCACTTTCTTTCTCTTGTCTAGTCTACGTGGGATTTAAGTCTCACAACATTTTTTATCTTCTTTTCACAGACAAAAAAAGGAAACCTAAAAGACTCATGCTTTTATTTTGAAAACTCTTAATAATCCCCCACCGTTTTTGTAAATAACAGAGAAATACGTCTTGGCATATGACCTGGAAATCTTGTGAATAAATGAAGGTGGCGGTTCCCATGGAACCTTCACTTGGTGAAAAATTATCGAAAACCAGCTCCCGTCTCGCAGTGACCCGGGGGTCATAGTCCATAGGGGTGCCAACGCAAGCCTCTAGTGCCGGAGCATGTAGGCCAGTCACGAAGACACCCTAGCAGAGATAGTGTCCCGGAGGAGTCGCCCATCCCGAGGGTGAGTCCTTGTGCCGAAGCACTCGGAGCGAGTCAAGGTAGTATCCTGGAGGAGCCATCTACCCGACTGGTTGAGGTAGCATCCCGCAGGAGCCATCTACCTGGCGGAAGGGGAGTTGAAAAGCTCCCTAGCAGAGATAGTGTCCTGGAGGAGTCACCTATTCTGTAGGTCGAGGTAGCATCCCGGAGGAGCCGTCTACCTGGCAGAAGGGGAGTTGAAAAGCTCCCTGGCAAAGATAGTGTCCCGGAGGAATCGCCTATCCCCGCGGGTGAGTCCTTATGTCGGAGCACTCAGAGCACGTCAAGGTAGCATCCCGGAGGAGCCGTCTACCTGGTGGAAGGGGAGTTGAAAAGTTCCCTGGCAGAGATAGTGTCCCGGAAGGGTCGCCTATCCCCGCGAGATGCTGCACACTATGCTTACTAGAATTATACATTCCACTAGCCCCCAAGGGAAGTCTATCAAAGGATGAACACCCCCAAGGGCGACATGATAGAGCTCAAGTTCTATCCGAATTACGGTTTAGCTACAACTCTAACCATGAAATGGCAAAGCATTCTATGGGACTTCATTACACCATCGCTCTTTGTCAATTCAAAATCCAGTTAAGCATGAGTGCGAGCGAGGCTTCTTTGCCAGCTCTTAGTTGATAATAAGAATTAGCGTCAAAGTAAAACGCAAGCATGATGTGGTTAATCAAAGCAAAAGAACACACACTTGCAACAAACACTTTCCAACAGAGAGGTGAAAACTATATTGTCAATGTAACACCCCGAACCTTGATACTGCCTAGCCAGTTAGTTTATTTTTAGGCGACAACTTTTATATGTGAGATTTAGTGTCGACTTACATTAGTAAAATTTTATCGGCAACCTTTAGTGACAAAATTTTGAAAAAACCATGAGTTATAATTTAAATATGAAAATTGTAAGTGATATTGGTTGAGGTACTTAGTGACAATTAAGTAAATGATAATGGGGAGTGGGTTGAAGCATGTTTCACGTCCATGGCGGGGGGGCATGGTGTGGTGAAGTGCATATGGTGCCGAGGGCACGACTTTGTGATAGAGAGCTTGGGGGCACAACTGTATCAGTAGCGCGGCGCATGGGCACGACGGAGTGAGTGAGGTGCCGGGGGTATGATAGTGTGAGAAGGAGCTAGGGGGCACGACTGTATCAGTGGGCGGTGCATGATGCCAAGGCTGACTTCTTTCGGTAAGCACCAAGGTGTGCCGACAGGCTACGGGAGACGAACGATGTGCGAGGGTCGTAGCGTGATGAGCAGTCGCGCAAGGATGAGTTTCTTGGTGACGAAGTCACGTGACTTAAGCGTGCATCTCTTTGACCGATTGAAAGCGTTGAATACTGACTCTTACTTGTGCGGACGTGTCGTGCAAAATGGGACCCCCAGTGGGCCTTTGGGTGTGACTAGAATAGGTTGGGAACATAAGCCCCTTGCGTGTGGTCTGCACAGAGGGGCAACCTGAGCGGGTGCCCTACGTATATTCCCAAGGTCACACTTGCTAATTTCTGATGTTTGTTGGTTCAAAAGTTTTTGACATCGTCACTGCATGATGAGGGTGAAGAGTAGGTGGTTCGAGCCACCCCGTGCACCACCTATTGAAGCCTTTGAATGCTTCAAAGTTGACACAAGGGCATGATGATAGGGCACAGGGGCGTGGTCACGGAGACGGCGCACGGGCGCTGACGACGGGGATCACGGAGTTGGCACACGGGTGCGGGCGAAGGGGGTTGCAGATATGGCCCCTGTGTGACAGGCAATGAGCATCGTGGAGACATCACCCCGGCGGTGGGCAACAAGCATCGCAGAGATGGCGCACGGGCACTGCCAACGGGGATCGCGATGGTGGTTCGAGCTACCTCTCGCACCACCTAACAAGGCTATTTGATGTCGAGGGACATCGTCACATGGGGGGGGATCAAATTTGCCAAAAAAACTCTAAGTGTAGAAAAGTATAAAATGGGTAGGGGCGCGACTGTGTGTGATCGGGCATCGCGATGCGGGGGCAGTCCACGACGGGCACATGGGTGCGGGTGATGTAAGGCGGTCAATGTTGAATAAAATTAAAGTGTTGGCCTTGGTGTGCGGTCGTTGGGTGAATGTGGGTAAGCCAAAGTATGTATGGGTTGTCGACCTTGGTTGTCGGTCGAGAGGTCTGCTGTGGTGAGAAAGGTGAGAGAGAAAGGTGGTTGAAGGATTGGAGGGTCGGCCTCGGGGTCGACGAAGAGGTTGGAGGTCGGCCTTGGCCATGGAAGAAGGTGGAATGGTTAAAGGTTGAAGTTCAAAGGGGGAGGGGGGCCCGAGGCCTATGGTGAAAGGGGGGTTGTAGGTGAATGGTGGTGGAAGAAGGAAAGGAAAAGTGAGAAGAAGAAGGGTGGCTGTGGGGGGAGGGGGGCGTCGTGGGGCTGTCGTGGAGGAAAGGGGGCGGGGGGAAGATGGGAGAGGGAGGGCCAAGGCTGGCCGACCAAGTGGCCAAGGCCACAAGGTACGGGGCGGGGTGATGGGCAAGGGGGAAAGGGGAAGGGGAGAGGGGGAGGGGGAAGGGAAAAGAGGGCGGGGGAAGGGGGAGGGGGAGGGGGTGAAGGCCGAGGGGGCGGGGGGGAAGGGGAGGAAGGGAAGGGAAGGGGAAGGGGGAGGCAGTGGCAGGTGAAGGCGCGAGGCTGAGGGGGGAAGGAGAGGCAGGGAAGTGGGAGGAGAGAGGATGAAGGTGGTAGTCGGCGAGGGGGGCGTCGTCAGCGGGGAAGCTGCTGGCCAAGGCTGAGGTGCGGACCCTCAAGGGGACGGCGACTGCGGAAGAGAAGAGAAAGAGGTGGAGGATTTAGGGTTAGGGAAAATTAGTATTTGGGGGGATGCGGGTTGGGTGGGTCGGGTTAGGTTAACGGGTCGCGGGATTGGGCAGGAGGCTGAGAGAGAAAATGGGCCGCGTGGGTCAGTCCAGGTCGGGGGCTCGCAGGCAGGCTGCCCCGCCTGATTTGAATTTTAAATTTCAATTTTTTTTGGGCAGCCCTAAAGAGGGAGCCCCCAAGAAAATTTTGAAGATGTACATGAAGAGAAAGAGAGGAGTGGGATGGGGAAAGAGTGTTAAAGGGAGAAAGAAAGAGAGATGTGAGGAAGATGAAAAATTTGAAGAATTTTCTGTGTAAAACGAGGGTGAGAGGGTGGTGATTCGACCGCGAGCAGGCATGGTGAGAGGGAGGAGGGCGAAAGGGGGTGAGAAAATTTTAAAAATTTTCTAAGTGTTGAGAAGTTTTTCCCAGTGTCAGACCGAGCCTATGGAGAAAAGGCGTGAAAATTTTTTTTGTCACAATTTTTTTTTTCAAGTGTTGAGCTCAGACAAGGGTGCCGAGGGAGAACACTGAGGGTGATCATCGATGACTGGTTGTAAAAAAGATTTTTTTTTCTAAGTGTCAAAAAAAAGGATGAGGTGTAATGATGCGATCATAGTAGCGTGGATCGAGCCACCCCACGCACCACGTACCAAGTCACTATGGGATGCGAGGCTGAAGGTGTTGGGAAGGGGTGAAGCCCCCAAGGGAGTGTGATGGCGTCAACGGTAGTGGCAGTAGACTTGTCCAAGAGCAATGTAACGTGAAAATTTTCTAAGTCTGAAAAATGAAACTTCATTGATAACAAAGATAGGCAACATGCCTTGGTACATGGGGACGGCGTACATGAAAACTTGCAAAATGAAAGAAAAAAATACAAGTGTGTAAAATGCACTAAGGCATGCTAAGGCTTGGTCGGGTGGGTCATATGTCTCGTACTTAGAGTTTGAGCTCTCCGGACGCAATCTTGTCAGCGAAGACAAACTTGAAGCCCCTGCACCACTTGAGGCCGTGACCAACCTTCCGATGATAGGGGCAGTAGTTGGGATGAGTTATGTCCTCCGGGGTAGGTTCAGTGTCGGCATTGGGCAGGGTTATGGCATTATCGTTGATCCATGTCTCAAGGAGAGCTCTGACAGTCTTCAAGTCACACGGGTATTTCGGGGCAGGCATTGGCTGCCTTCTCTTATCAGGGCGTCCATCCCTTCCTTGGGACTAACGCTTATGGTTGTTGTCATCGTTATTGGCTGCTTCTTCTGTTGCGGCCAAGGCAATATGAGTTTGGGGCTTTAGGGTCTTTGGCCGACCGACCGAGTCATATGTGCGTCGTGTATCTTCTTTGAGGTGTCCCCAAGACCGAAGCTGGAGGTTTTCAAGGTAGACCCTGTAGGTGTCTTTCATGTTTTTGATGCAAATGGGTATGAGGGTCTTATCCTTACTGAAGTCAGTGCATTCCAAGCACTTGTGATGAAATCGTGTGACATAAGTGTTGAGGTCTTGCCGGGGTTTTGGAGGATTCCGACAATGTCAACGATGGCCACACATTCCGTCTCATAGTGAAACTTGTCAAGGAAGAGCTGGACCATGTCGGACCAGGAGTGGATAGTACTGTCAAGAAGTTGATGATACCAGGAGTAGGCGAGGCTAGTTAGGGACTTGTGAAATTCCCAGAGTTTTAAAGTGTCATCCTCCCCCTAGTGCTCCAGTGAGCCAACAAAATGGGTGATGTGTTCGCAGGCATTGCCCTCCTTGCCATTGAACAGGGTGAAGGCTGGTTGCTTGTACTTGACAGAGTAGGGCTTGGTAGGGAGGCTGCCAGAGTAGGGAGCATGGCCTAACAGCTTAGAGGGGGAGTGTGGTAAGGATGACTGCTTGAGACGGCGGAGGATGGGGTCAAGGTCATGCTTGGTGACATACGAAGCATGCAAGGGTTCGTGCCCTGTCGCGATGATCCTGGCACCAGAGGCCCCAGATGGGGCGACCTGAGGCATTGTGGGGACGAAATGGTAGAGAGGGGTTGATGGTGGGAAGCAACTTGTTGGGGGTATGGTTTGCATATGGGTAATGTCAGTTGCTGGAGGCCGATCGTCAGGAAGGGTCGACTGAAGGAAGTCGGGAGCATGAGTTGTGTTTAGGTGTCGATTGGTTATGTTAACGATAAAATACAAAATCGTCACTAATGGTCACAAGAAAATATATCATTAACGCTAATCGTCATTGAAGACCTCAATCAATAAAACCTATAACTTATGGTTTCTAAACTTTGTTGCTAAAAACTCTTAAAGTATCATTTACGCTATTTGTCACTAATACCTCCATCAATTTCACTTATATTTGCCATCTTAATTTATAACTTAGGGCTTCAACAACCTATTGTTGCTAAAGGTTGCCGATAAAATTTTGATTCCGCTAATCGCTAAATGTTACGTATGAAAATCTTCGCTTAATGAACTAAGGTAGACATTATCAAGTGTCGGGAGTGTTACATTCTCTCCCACTTATAAAAATTTCGTCCTTAAAATTTCACTTACCTATATTGTTCAAGAAATATGCTTTGCTACGTAACTCCCAAACAAAGGTGTCATCGAATCTCACACATAACCTCCAAAAATATGAGTCAAGAACATCAATAACAATTTCAGTAAAATTTATAACAACTTTGACTATTTCACTATACTATAAGATTTCAATTATAATCTAGTGTTTCATAATCCACCCAATCGGATGTCATTACTCGACCTCGAAATATTTAACTAATTCCTATAAGCACTCACACATCCATACCTCAAATCAAATGATAGACCCGCAACGCTTTCATCACTGCGTACTCTGATATCTAGCCACTACTATGGTTCAACTAAGGTATTAAAGTTTTCATGAACGCTCTTGTAAAAACCTAGGCTTTCTCTCACTCGCTTCTAAAGTCTACATAATCATATATCTAAGCTCTGATACCAACTGCAACACCCTGAAAATTCGAAGCTTTAACACGCACTTTTTCAGAGCATTATCACTCCGAACTCCTGGAGAGTTAAAAAAATCACTACTTAATGACATAAAAAAATTAATTTCAAATAACTAACTATGAAAACCTATGTCAGAGCTTCTAATCATCACAATTCTTCAAATCAATTTAAATCTTATCAACAAGCTATAGAAGTTTACCCGCGCAGGGGTCTTAATGATCAATATTAAAAATTTAATTTAGTTGCTCGGCTTTAATCCATTCCTATGCAACTTAATGCTGGCTATCACATGCGGAAAGGAAGTCAAAAGAGAGTGAGCTTTTGAGAGCCCAGCAAGGTCGATCAAATATTTAAAACAACAAAAATGATTAGGACGATTTGACATTTCAACCAAATAACAACTTTTAAAATAGAGAGACAGAACGATTCAAATGATTTTCTATATACAATCAAATAATAAGTTTAAAAGGGTTTTTCAGAGAAAATCATAACATTTCAACATAAACATAGGGATGAGTATTAACTTAATCCTTTAATTCAATAATCGTTTCAAAACACTTCAGGTATAATAAAAACAGAAACGGAAAATATTGAACATGAGTAGTACGTATAGCAAAGCCACCCTGGTAGTGCTCGATACGCTTTATATATGCATATGTACACTGATTAATCCATTTAGTGTAATATCCCGAACTTCGAGAGCCGATTAAAATAACCATTCGGGCTCTGAAAAAGAAACGGTCTCTAATTTTGAGCAATACTCGGGTATTAGAAGCTTGTGGAAGCTTAAAAGAATTTTGGGGCAAAAATATAAAATTTGAAATTTTTGGGGTATTTTTGTAATTTTTAAAAATTAGAGGGGCTATTTTGCAAAATTTGAAAATTTGTTACAAGATGTTGACACCTCCTACTAGCTTAATGACTAAGCTAGGGGAAAAAAAGGAGAAGATAATTGAGAAGGGAGGGATAAGATCTTTAGAAGAAAGAAAAAAAAACCAAAAGAGGAAACTTTCCCTTTCGGGAAAGAAAGAACAAAAACAGAAGAAGAAACAGGAAGGAAGAAACCATAGGGCAGAGAGGAAGATAGGGCTCGGGGAAGCCAAAATCAGAGGAAAAAGGGAGCTTGGGTGAGTTCTTTAGGGTTTCAGGGTGGTCAGTGTGTGTTTTGGGTGTCGACTGTGTGTGTTCTTGGCTATGTGCGTGTGTGGGTGTGTGTTCTTATTTCGGGTGTATGTATATATTGATAATCCGTGGGTATGGGCTGTAATTCGTGGAATATAACTTGTGTTAGTATGTATCATTTAAACTTAGGTTTAATTTCTAATGGATTAATGACAAATTCGTGGGTGTATGTGTGAGTTTGGAGGGGCTGGATGCTGCGGCGGAAGGTTGAAGATGAAGAAGTGTGTGTTTTGAGGTGAAATAGTAGGTGCCTTAATTTGAATAGTAATTGTTTTGTTATTAAATATATAAAATTAATTTAGTCAGATTTCTCCACGACGCGAAACTGGCCTTTTAGCGCTCGGTCCGGACACCGGTTCAGGATTTTTGGGCAAAATTTTTTTTTGTTTTCTTTCTTCTAAAGATCTTATCCCTCCCTTCTCAATTATCTTCTCCTTTTTTTTCCTAACTTAGTCATTAAGCTAGTAGGAGGTGTCAACATCTTGTAACAAATTTTCAAAATTTGTAAAATAACCCCTGCGTGGGTCAGTTTTGTCAACTCGTTCTATAAGAACTTGAGTTTGTAAAGAACCTAGATTTTAATAGTTCAAGTTTGAGTAGTTTTGTAATATTGAATGTGAAGAGTTTGAGTTGATATCGGATTAACTGTTTTGAAAATATGCATTAGCGAACAGGTCTGACAGGTGTGATGTGATCCGGTAGGTTAACGACCCTGGAGTTCGGGGCGGCGGAGCTCCGGATTTTCGGGGGCGTTACATTTAGGTACTAGTTTAACCCAACCAACAGACCATCCTTATAACGCTAAAAATGCACCATCCTTATAACACCCAAATTACTAACTCATGTCAACATTTAGAAGGAGTAAATATATTTGAAATTACTTTACGATGGATGAACAATCAATAAACAAATGAATTGATCAATGAATTTCAAGATGAGAATGAAACAGAGATAATTACTATTCCAAATGTTTTTACGATGATCAAATCAATAAGCATATGCGAATGACACACGAATTACAAACAATTGCTATAAGGCTCAAATTAGAGTTTCATGGCAATATCCAAATATTTTCATGAAAATTTTATAAAATGAAATTTGCAAAACTGTTAAGATTAAAACACATAAATTTAGAATGATGAGTAGGGTTCGGAGAGAAATTCCTTATCTAGATCCAAGCTAAGCAATGCTACCACCCTCGATTAATAATTTCTGAATGAACCTAGATTAACAATTGATGCCAAGAAAAGTGGGTATGCAGTCGACGTGGAGGTGCCATAAGGAATGCAGTCCGAGTCAGATGCCAAGTATTTGATGTGAGACACAGCAAAGGCGGAGCAAGGGTAGAGACCAAGGGCTTCCCAGACAGAGCCTGAGTGTGGCAGTGCTGCGAGGGCGATGACACAGGGTGAATACACGACGACAGTCACAGTCCAATGATAAAGTCTAGAGTCAGGCAGGGTCCTGTACATTTCTCTCTCTAGGATTCTAGAGTGAGAAAGTGAAAGTGTTCTGAAAATGTCCAACC
Source organism: Escallonia herrerae (assembly GCA_033070095.1). Taxonomy (NCBI): domain Eukaryota; kingdom Viridiplantae; phylum Streptophyta; class Magnoliopsida; order Escalloniales; family Escalloniaceae; genus Escallonia; species Escallonia herrerae. The sequence continues at coordinate 217,120 of JAVXUP010000214.1, forward strand.
GTCCAAATGAATTCTCAAGACCTCTATTTATAGAGGTTGACATGATGATGTCATCACGTGGCACTCCCCGGGAGTGACACGTCATCGAGGGGGTCCACAGCTGTCGGTGCTCCACGGACTGTCGAATCGCATATTCACTCAGCCAGCCCCGTACAACGTCGCTCTGTCTGTTTGGAAAGACTGGCTCCCACAGCGTCGGTGTGGCCAGAGAACCACCTTGATCTAGCCTCCAATCCAAGCCCTTACAGAGTCCCACAGGCCTGGCAGCGGTGGGGAAGACCCAACGCCCAACTGCCAGGAAGACTAGGCCCGATGCCCTTCTGAAGACCCACTCCCGTCTTAGAGTGACCCGGGGGTCATAGCCCATAGGGGTGCCGACGCAAGCCCCCAGTGCTGGAGCACGTAGGCCAGTCACGCAGGCACCCTGTCAGAGACAGTATCTCGGAAGAGACACCTATCTCGCTGCGAAGGGTCTTCATGCCGGAGCACTACGAACAGAGCCCCCCGAAATGAAGACGGCGATGTCTTTGTGGTAACGAGCCCATCCCGTGGCGGCGATGACTTTGTGGTAACGAGTCCATCCAGCTGTGAGGGGTCTTCGTGCTGGAGCACTACGAACAGAGCCCCCCGTGATTATGACGGCGATGGCTTTGTGGTAACGAGCCCATCCCGTGGCGGCGATGACTTTGTGGTAACGAGTCCATCTCGTTGCGAGGGGTCCTCGTGCCAGAGCACTACGAACGGAGCCCCCCAGAATGAAGATGGCGATGGCTTTGTGGTAACAAGCCCATCTCGTGGCGGCGATGACTTTGTGGTAACGAGTCCATCCTACTGCGAGGGGTCTTCATGCCGGAGCACTACGAACGGAGCCCCCAGGAATGAAGACGGCGATGGCTTTATGGTAACGAGCCCATCCTGTGGTGGCGATGACTTTGTGGTAACGAGTCCATCCCGCTGCAAGGGGTCCTCGTGCTGGAGCACTACGGACGGAGCCCCCCGTGATTGTGACGGTGATGGCTTTGTGGTAACGAGCCTATCCCGTGGCGGCGATGACTTTATGGTAACGAGTCTATCCCGCTGCGAGGGGTCCTCATGCCGAAGCACTACGAACGGAGCCCTCTGGAATGCTGCACACTCCAGAGAGTGGGTCAAAACATGTTCCACGTCCATGGCAGGGGCGCATGGTGTGGTGAATAAGTGTGATGCCCGGAGGCCTGTAACATGTCTATGGTGCATGGGCGCGGCGACGACTGTCGCGAGACCATACCTGGTGCCAGGGGCACATGTCATGGAAGTTGGCGCACGGGCGCGGTGAAGTGTGTATAGTGCCCGGGGGCACGACATTGTGACAGAGATCCTTGGGGCAGATCCGTATCAGTAGAGAGACGCATGGGCATGGCGGTGTGAGTAAGGTGCCAGGGGCATGTCTGTGTTAGTGGTGGGGTGCATGGGCGCGATAGAGTGCGTATGGTGCCAAGGGCACTGTAGTCTGACAGGTAGCCCGGGGCACATGTCATGGAGATGGCGCAGCGCATGGGCGCGATGGAGTGCGTATGGTGCCGGGGCACATGTCATGGAAGTGGCGCACGGGCACGGCGATGAGCGTCGCGGAGCCAACACTTGGTGCCGGGGGCACGTATCATGAGAATGCCCCACGGGTGCGGCGACGAACGTCGCGGAACAATACTTCATGCCGGGGCACATGTCATGAGTATGGTGCATGGGTGCTGCGATGAGCGTCGCGGAGACAACACTTGGTGCCGGGGGCACGTATCATAAGAATGCCCCACGGGTGCGGCGACGAACATCGCGGAACAATACTTGGTGCCGGGGCATATGTCATGAGAATGGTGCCTGGGCGCGGCGACGAACGTCGCGGAGCCAGCGCACGAGTGCGCGTCGGGTGTCTTGAAGACGGTATGCGAGCTGAGTGTGCCTGTCATAACAAGATAATGAATGCAACATGTAGTAATGACAAAGTTAGGAGTGATGGTACGCGGTTGTCGGCGACGGGTCATTCTGTGGTAGTGCGCGACTTTGGGCTATGGGCATCGCGGGAGCGGTATGCGGTCATGGACGACGGATGTGGTGAGGTTGAGGCACGACGGACGTTGCGAGGTTGATGGATGACGGACGTCGCGGGGTTGATGCACGACGGACGTTGCGAGTTTGATGCACGACGGATGTTGCGAGGTTGATGCACGACGGACGTCGCGAGGTTCATGCACGAACATCCGTAAACATCACGGAGGTGCAAAGACTTGAGAAAACAAGTGCGCGCGGGAGCGGAAGCCATAGGCCAAAATTGGGTGAAGGTCAAGGCCACCACCCCTGGGGAGGCTGAGGCCGACCCTAGGGGGTGGCCAAGGCCAATGGCCAACCCCATGAAGGGAGGCCAAGGCCACTCCCCCTTTGGGTGAACTTCGGGCGCGCTGACGGAAGGTGTTTTGATGGGCAATGACAAATTCGAAAGTTGCATTGCTACGAGCGTGTTGACGTGAATCGTACCCACCTGACGAATAAGGTGCCAAAGTCACATAAGAAGTGTATGAAGCGAACAAAGTGCGAAAGGGACTTTTCACGAAGAGTGAACAACCGGGGGGGGGGGGGGGAAGGCCAAGGCCGACCCTCCATGGAGGCCGAGGCCGACCCCATGGCCTTGGGGGAGGTCGAGGCCGACCCCATGGGGTTGGCGAAGGCCCATTCCTTTGACCCCGTCGCTCTGGTTGCACCATCGGTCGATGTTTTTGGTGAAAAGGTGCTTGGGTGGTCGCGGCACGACGAACGTGGTACCGTGAGTCATGCTAACGTAAAAAATTGGTGACTAAGGCGTACGAAGCAAAAAATGCACGTGACATGAGCGTACGCACTTTGACCGGTTCAATGTACAAAGCGGGACCCCTAGTGGGCCCTTTGGGTACAACCAGAATAGGTTGGGAACAACAATTAATTTGTTAGAACACAATCAATATCTAATATACTATAAACATAATATTCACTACCCAAACGATACTCACTTCTAACTCCGAAGTTGCTCAACTCAATGCAATCGCGCACACGACTAACCTAATCTAGAACCCTGTACACTTTTTAACACGAACGATAATCCAAAGTCATAATAAATTATAACAAAATGCTTTTATAGCTTAAAATATCATAACACATTAAATTATGAATTTTTGAATATTTTTGAATTAAAAATAATTTATTTAAATGAAATAAAACCCATAAATAGTCATAATTTCTTCTTGGAGAAAATAAAGTCCCATAATTTTTTGTAACAACTTTAAAATATGTATAAAAATTATGGAAATTGAAATCGGAAATTTAAAGGCATTAAAACTATTTTTAAATTATTCATTTTGCTAAAACAAATGCAATACGAAAACTATAGCAAATCAACTCTAAAAATCACCAATATTAATCTGGGACTTCTTTATACCATAAGAACATAACTCAATTTTTTTTAAAAACATTTTCATGGCTTTAAAGGCTCAAAAGAATTTTACAAATTGGAAATTACAAGCAATACTAAAAATATATATGATTTCAGAAAATTATAAAACTTTGCCACAGTTTATAATAAAGCCTAACATATTATACTGTAAATTTTTACACATTAACGATCACTGTACACCACCCAGGCATGTATTGTACCTAACGCTAACCCGATACCCACTAACTGCATACCAAAATCCACTTCCCTTCTTCTTCTTCTTCTTCTTCTTCTTCTCTGTCATAGGTCAATCACCCCACACTCAGCTCATGGGCGCCCCTGTGCGCACGCGCGCACACACACACACACACACCATACTTAGATTAACACACACACATATTATACAAAGGACACTCACTACACACACAAATGCGCATAGCGCGCGCACACACACACACCCCTAGTATAGCTAGTGCCTCTTTTATTTGCTCAAAACCCACACACACACCAATGCACATAACAGGTTTTATGAAAGTGAAAAAAATGAAGTTATTAGAAGAGTTTAGATTTTTAGCGTGTTACTTGTACTTGACTGACAATTGAATAAATTCAAAATTATTTGAAAGATATTCTTATTTAAAATATGATTTACACCCGTCTATATATATATATATATATATATATATATATATATATATATATATATATATCATAAATTTAGCCATTTCTATGCTTTGCAGTATCTCCAAATACAGAGAGAATAAGTTGTTAAGAACATGAACTGCATTCAAAGTACCAATTTATGTGCATGAGAGAAAATATATATATATATATATATATATATATATATATATATATATATATATATATGTTTAAATTTATCTTCTAAGTACATGCATAGCTACTGCCTCTTCTCTTCTTTATTCCATACCGAAACACACTTGCACACTACACACTTACAACACGCAGTACACACACACACACACACATATTGCACCTACACACATCCATTACACACCAAAACACACGCACCAAGCACACAAGAAACACTCCCTCACAGTATTCACCATCTTTGCACCCCCCACACATATATAGATACTCATGCACATAGCTGCCTTCACAGTAGCTTCACACACACAGAATACACATGCACAACTATACACACACACGCACACATCCAAGCACACACACACACACACACACACACACACAGCCGTGTACACCCACACACCCACACAGCACTCATGCGCACACACACAAATCCACTCTAACCACTTTCTCTCCCATTTTTTTTGAAACCCATTTCAGACACTAAACAACACGTACACACACGTTTGCACACATAAAACACAGCCCCTAACAAAGCTACTGCCTCACGGCTTCCTTTATTGGCTCAAAACACACACACACACACACACACATGCACGACACACCCACACAAAACCCACACACTGGTTCTAAGAACACAGCCGCACACAGCCTGCTAATGACACACATTCACGCACAGTGCGCACAATGCACACCAACGAATGCCACATAGCCATCTCTCTCTCTCTCTCTCTCTCTCTCTCTCTCTCTCTCTCTTTATAGATCGCTAAACTCTTGACTGCCCAGCCCCCTTTTTTACCTTAACTACCCATCAACCACAAAATCCTACTCACACCCATACTCATACACATAAAGTCACACTGCAAACATACCCACTTCAATGGAAGCACCTCACGGCAACCTTCAACCCACAGCCACCTTTCGTCCCTTAAACACATCCACACGGTTCACAGTCATAGCCACCATGGCTGTGACCTGCCTAACGCCTTGTTGTACTCACGGCATCCCTCCCTTCATCCCATAATCATTGAAAAAAATAGGGAGAAAATCTAGAAACCTTACCAAAAAGTTGCCGGAAAAACTCTCCTCGATCATTCCTCTTTCTCTCTCTAACTCTTTGTATCCCTCTTCCTCTCTTTCAACTCTTTGTATCCCTCTTCCTCTCTCAAAATGTATCAGACACAGGAGATATAGATGGAGGCATGGACGGTTGTCAACAAAGCTATGTTTATCTATAAAAACCCTAAAAGTACCAAAGGCCCCCTTCAAGTTTCGCTAGTTATTTAAAAATGTACCCAAACTTAAATTAACTAGTTATGATAAAAATGAAATAGAAAACTTTAATGAGTATTTACATAATCCCACTACGCTAACCGTCGCTAATATAGTATCAATGCTCATGATAAAGTACAAAATTGTCACAAATGGTTACAAGAAAATATATCATTAACGCTAATCGTCACTGAAGACCTCAATCAATAAAAGCTATAACTTATGTTTTCTAAACTTTGTTGCTAAAAACTCTTAAAATATCGTTTATGCTAATTGTCACTAATACCTCCATCAATATCACTTATATTTGCCATCTTAATTTATAACTTAGGATTTTTTTGATCACGCTAATTGCTAAATGTTGCGTATGAAAATCATGGCTTAATGAATTAATCGGCTAGACATTATCAAGTGTCAAGGTGTTACAACAAATGATTTTCAAAAGTGGGGAAAAATATCTATTTTTCTCAAGTGCATCGTTTACTTTAGACACACTTAATTTGTTTGAAAATAATTTATTCTAAAAACTTGAAAAAAGGAAAGAAAAAGAAAAGAAAATTACTTAATCATCCAGAAGTACTTCGACGTCCGATCGATGCTCTTCTTATTATCAATCGGTTTATCTTGCTCCCAATATTTTGCATCAAGATAATTTTTTCAACATACATATAATTTGAGTGACTTGAGGTTAAAACGACTCCTCCTGTCATCCAACACTCTCCCACTCTCTGAAAATGCCGACTTTGAAGCAACCACGGAAGCTTGCACCGATTGTGCATCCTGAGCACTTTGGGATAGAGTTTTATAACTTTTTTTTCCCACAAAGTTAACTAATTAAAATTCATCTGCTCTTCCATTGGTAAAGCAGAATAATGATTAGTATTTGCATACAAACCAATCTCATTAAAAAAGAAAAAAGTAGACGAACTTGCAGAACTAGAAATACGTTTCGCTGGTAGTTTTCTTGCCACTAGATTTTCAAGCCCATTAAGATACGACCCATAATGTATTTCACCGCTCGACAATGTAGCTCACCCGCGCACGTCAGTGAAATTTTATATATGTTATACATATCCTCAAATGTCGCATTCACTTTCGTTGTAAGGTCGGTTGTGTCTTCATCCATGTAGCATATGAGTCTTGATATCTCTAGTAGTGAGACTTTCGCGCCATGCAACTTTAACCTAGGATCCAAATAAGTGGCTACAACAAAAATAGTAGGCAATTCTTCTCAATATTTATTAAACTTATTGTCCATCTCCTTTATTATTTCCTGAAAGGGTCCTACATATCTCCATTTTATTAATATTGTAGCCATTTTGAGAATTTATACTATAGCGATAGGAGAGGTGGGATAGTACGTACTAGATAATAAATTGGTAGACGTGTAAAATATCTTCAAAAATTCAAATAGGTGTATAGCCATCTATGATTCCGCGTGAGTTGGCAAGCCTTGTGGGAATGTGGTTAGTAGGAAATGTGTATACACTTCTTTGTATACCAAAACAAGTAAAAGCATTTGATATGTGGAGTTCCACCTTTGGACGACATCTATAAGTAGTCTCTAACTAGACAAATTATATCAAACACAAAGCTTTAAATTGTTGTGTTCTTGGACCCGAACTATTAATATACACTGCCATACCCCTCATTTTGAGAAGAACATCTTCTGCAGTAGCTAAAACATCTTGAACAATTAAATTAATTATATGACAAACATATGGAACATGAAATAATTCACGACCAAGTACAGGTTAAAGGCTGTCCTTTAATGTTGAAATAACAACTTTATTGTTAGAAGCATTATCAAAACTGATACTCAGAATCTTTTTATTTTATTTATTTTAAACGTGATACATGCATTGAGTATAATAGTAGCAACATTAGCTACATCATAAGGATAAGGAAATAGTTTGAAAGCGATGATTCTTATGTTCATAATCCAATCAGAATTAATCCAATGGGCTGTCACACAAGCATAACAAACATACGCAAAAGGATATTGCCAAACATCAAAAGTAAGACTAGCTCTACCATCAAAATTATCAAAATAATTAATCAAGTGTGCTTTATCAGTATTATACTGTCTAAGTGCATCATATCTAGTTGTGTTTCTATGAAATTTTTTGTACAAAGGTTGCACGTAAGTGTTCATATATCTGGAATGCTTAACATTATCAGCAAAACTAAAAGCTTGTTCATTGTAAATAATAAATTCAGCAAGACCGTCTCTTTGGTCTCGCTAATATAAATAAATAACTTACCTTCAAAAGATAACTGCGTTTGGCTAGGTTCGACATGGATTTGTTTAGGTGCACACAGAGGATAATGCCTATTAAGATGTCCATTGCCACTACCACAAAAATATAATTTACCAGAGTACTTACATTGAGCTCTTCAGACGCCATCAACCCTAATATCCTCAAAATGATTCGAACACGTGGCTTTTTTTCCCTTTCCCCCCCTTTTGGACTTCTGGCAGACTACTGACAGGATTGATCTGTCTTTCACCATGATGACGGCTCATCAGGGTAAAATTCTATCCCGAAGTAGTAGCTTCACCAACCAAGCTACGTCCTTTACTATAATGCGGGGTATCTTGTAAAGGTGTATATTCAAAATCTAGACTATTTTGGTTGAACTCTCAATTGGCTTGGGTATCTATACTCATCCGTGGCATATCTTGAAAATTGAACGGTTATGGTGGTGGTGGCGTGGTGCTTAGACCTAGAAAAAAAGGAACCGGACCTTTAGGTGGATCCATACCAGACTAAAAAACCTGGGTACGGGTAGGTATTTTGCAGACCCGCTGACAATAGACCCGTACCAGAATCAAACCGTATTTGTAGGGTAAGTTCGGGTCGGGTTACCCGGGCTACCCGACCTTTTAGTATATAAGTTCTAGGGTTTTTTTATTTTTCCTTCACTCGGTCATTTTTCTCTCCTTCCAACCGATTTGCTGCGCTGTTCCTCTCTCCCTCTCTCTCTCTCTCTCTCTCTCCTCTCCGTCCCGAGATCGATCTACCTCAAACCGTTACTTTCTCTCGCATGTCAGATCCATCGACAACAGTGACACGACACCACATCAACTCGACGACCAGCTACTGCACATCAAGCGACGATGTCCATCGTCTATTGTGAAGATCTGCTATCGCTCTGCCAGATCTGCCATAAATCTGCCTTCAATGTCTTCGATCAGATCCACCACCGCTCCGTAGCCACCATCTCCGTCGCCATCGCCAGATTTGCTTGTTTTATTACTGTTAAAAATCTTTGTATGTATTTAAGTACTTTGTAGTGTTGTTTTCTTTCAGATTTGCTTGTCTTTTAATTTGTGTGGTGAGATAATTTATTTCTAGATCTGCTTGTTCCTATTGTATATTTGTGTCCGGAGACTTGAGATGATGGGGTTGGTCCGGTTGGATTTGAGAATTGGATTTGAGGATTGAATTTAAGATTAATAATAATTGTAGAAATGAAATCAGAAAGTGATAGTTATAATAATAAAATAGAAGGAAAAAACATGCCAATTGTTTATTAATAAAAAAAATCAAAACATTAACAATTTACCCACGGGTAATATCCGCCCTGTTAGGGTAGGGTACGGATTTAAAAAATCCCTACCCAAAAATTACATGCAAAGGAATTAGAGTAGTAAATAATTAAATAATACTTGTAATTGAGTAGTAAATAATCCCTACCCGTACTCGGCCGGGTTACCCGTTTGCCAGGTCTAGTGGTGCTTGTGATAGTGCTACACATTTGCTATGTGATTTAAATAATCGAGACATATTTGACATTGAAATTGTTTGACAAGAATGAAAATTACATGCAAAGGAATTAGAGTAGTAAATAATTAAATAATACTTGTAATTGAGTGGAGAGGGTTAGTACTTAGTAATAAATAAAAATTATAGCAAAGCTTGTAGAATTTAGATAAGAGAGAGTGAGAAGATTGGTGTGAAAAATATGAAGAAGAGGGGGTGAATTAATATATTTTTCAAAATCCATAAGAGACCAAAAATGCCCATGAAAACTAGTCGTTTAGTTGTTGGAGAGAGTAAAAGTGTAAAAAAGCATAAAAGAGTTGTTACAAACTTATTGGATAAAAATATACCCCAAACTAACCGTTATATAGCTGTTGGGGGGGGGGGAAAGTGGAATTTTGCAAAAAGGAAGGAATACAGCCGTTATGGGGGGAAATAAGAAATTCAAAAGGTTTGTGGGCCCAGGCTTGTGCCAGGCTAAAATCGGGCCAAGCCCTAAAAAAAGGGGCCGAATTCGGGCCGCGCCATTTTGTAGGGCCTGACCTGGGACTTTTTAGGGCCGGCCCGGGTTGGATGTTTTGCCAAAAATATTAGGCGTCCACAAATCTCTATGTAGACATACCATCTACGTCCAAACAATAATGCACACACAACACCATTCACCTCGCCCTTCCTCACCCAGAACACGTACTCCACGATACACAATACACCTTGTTGCATTACACACTCTATCTATATTTAATTCACACCGCCATATACACCACCAATGCTACTCTAATCCAATCACTGCAAACAATGTCACAATACTATTCAGACTGCGATAAGCAGTGCCATGATCATCAACAATTGCCAACAATAAAACCATACACAAACGTACTCTCTTTGCACCCCACAATTGCGCGACGTAAATAGACATTCTCTCATGTGCACACACGTGTGCTGTATATGTATACCAACTTGTACAACACCCCTATACCATGCAAACAACCATCACTCAACACCATGAAACCCATCAAGATTAGTGGCTCAAACCACCCCAAACTCAAAAAAATCTCAGAGAATTGATAATTTGTATAAGAAAGATAAGACTTTTTTTTATTGCTATTACTTTTTTTTCACAAGCAGATTCTGGCAATGAAGGCTGAAGACCGGTGACTATCATATTGGCTCACCGTGAAACTGTAACGGTGACGCCGATTTGAGGTCACGGTGACCGTGACGGTTGGTCAGTGGACGGAGAAAGAGAATCGATGACTGGCCCATGGTAGTCATCTCTACTGTTGGTTAATCGCTAGCCGTTTTGTGGGAATTGGTGCAACACCTTAATTGAAATTCCAATGGTGGCCGATTGGCGATTAGAGAGGGAGACTCAGCGACTGGTGTGTGGTAAAACCGTGCCATGGTGGCAACGGCTCGATGGCTCCAGTGGTGTAGAGGGTTGCGGTTGATGTGTGGCGTCAATTGATGAAGGCGTTGGGTGGTGTGTTCGGGGGTCGATTGGCGGTTGGAGAAGGAGACTCAGTGACTGGTGTGTGGTGAAACCGTGTTATGGTGGCAACGGCTCGATGGCTCCAGCGGTGTAGAGGGTTGCAGTCGATGTGTGGCGGCGATTGATGAAGGCGTTGGGCGGTGTGTTCGATGGAGGCGCTGGCCGGAGTTAGGGGTGAGCACCAAACCGTTCAAACTGATCCGAACCGCTCAAACCGAACCAATCCAATCCAAACCGTCCAAAGATCTTTACGGTTTGGTTTCACATTTTTCAAACCGACCTTGGTTCAGTTTGTTTCACGGTTCACATTTTTGAAACCGATTTCAAACCGAACCGAACTGACCTATGATATGTTAATGTATTTTTAGTAACATTCCATTAATAACTACACATATAAGGTACTAAGAAACTCCAAATAAACAAATCTTGAAAGTTAAAAGAAACGAAAATATTAACAATACTTATAAACAAAAATTTTGTGACCAATATCTAGTTTATATTTACTCATTATTTCTCATTCATCAATGGGAATTTATATATCAAATGAAGAAAGATTATATGAAATTTAGAAAAAAATATAACTTCAATTAGTAGTGTGCAAAGGAAACATGTCTTTAAGTGGGCAAACCGATCCAAACCAACTAAGCCGAACTGTTTAAACTGACCAAACCGAACCGTCCAAATCGATGTGTTGGTTTGGTTCGGTTCACAAATTTTCAAACCGAGGGGTAACGGTTCGGTTTGCGGTTTGATGCCCAAACCGAACTGTGCTCACCCCTAGCTAGAGTTGTGTAGTCGGCGGCCGCAATTGCACGACGACAGTGGGCAGTGGATTGATGATGACGGCGTTGGATCGAGGAACCCGGTGGTGGGTGGACTTCGACGCTATCCCCGACGGCCCTTTGTTGTCACCGTCGTCGTTGCCGGTGGTTCTGCTGGTCTGAGAGGTGGGGCACCGCTTATTCTAGGGCCGGCTGCCTTGTCCCCCCTCTCTCGTTTTTCTCTCCATTACTTCTCCCTCTACCATTGTCTTCTTTTTTTTCTTGACTCTTTTCTCTTAATTTACCTATATCACACACACACACACACACACACACATATTTAGACATGCATCATTTTTTTTCTTTTGCCTCCAAACTCTTTTTTTTTCCTTCATACCTTTCTATTTCATTTCAAATCACGCATTCTTTGTCCTAGGCTTCCTTATGCAATATTAAAATAACTAAAATGAGATATTAGATATTTAAATAATAAGCCCTAATTTAATTGTAACTTCTCGAGAGTACTGAGTAAGTTTCGTTTATTTCTTTATTGCACCCACTTTTTATCTATAGCTACTAGTATTATAAATTGTCGCTGATAATATTGCTCAAGTCAATCGTCGCTAATAACTCAAAGAACATCACTCATAGAAATTGTCGCTAAAGTAATATTAGTCGGCTAACTCTAGGTTCGGGGCATTACATCAAAAGACCCCTAAAGATATGTTACTTATTTAAAAGTGTACCAAAATATTATTAGAACTACAAAAGTAGCCCAAAAATTAAAATAATTAGCTGTATAAAATTTAGGTCTTACATGAGCGATTTAAAATGACTATCTATGCTCCAAAAAATAAATGGGCGTTAAATTTAAGTAATGCTCGGGTATCAGTAGTGCATAGGAGCTTAAAAAGATTTCGGGGCAAAATTATAATTTTCAAAATTTTGTGAACATTTTTGTTGTTTTAGAAAAGTAAACGGGCTATTTTGCAAATTGTGAAAATTTGTAGCTAGCTGTCAAATTTCTGGGAAGATGATCACACATGGAGCCACCTCCTACTTAAAATTTTGCATGATTAAGCAAGTAAAATAATCAAAATAAAGTAATGTGATGAGAAGAAAAAAATTTGGGTGAAGAAGAAAAAGGAAAAAAAAAGAGAAAGAAACAGTAAAGAGAGGGAAAGAAGCAGAGCAAGGAAAAAAAAACAAAACAGAGCAGAGAGAGAACAAACAGGGAAGAATTTGAGCTAAATTCTCCTAAGGTGAATCTTCATCTAGTTTCTGTAATTTAGATATGTTTCAACTTCGGGTGTAACTTTAGTTGTGTGTGTGTGTGTGAGTTTACTGTGCAGTGTGTGTTCTTCGTGCGCATGAGGTGGATTGGGAATGATTGTGGTGTGATTTGGTGTCTAGAGGGATTAGTGTCGTATAGAATTGAATTAGATGAGATTAGGAGTATTTTGGGTGTGCTTAAAGGTTGTTGTGTGTGAGTTTGTGTGCGTTTCAGTGTGTGCCATGAGTGTGCATGAGTGAGTGCGTGTTTTGCGGGCGTGTGGGTATATATGTTTATTCATGTGTTGGTGTGTGATTTTATGAAGTTAATGAGTAATTAAGGTGTTGGATGGGTGTAGTACGTGTAGTGAAGGTGGTGTGCGAATTGAGTGTGTGGAATTGATTTTGGCAGAAGGGGGAAAAGGTTAAAGATGAGTATGTGTTTGAAGGTGAAATACTATGTGGGATTGATTTGAATAGTGATCGTAACTGTCACTAAAGATAGAATTATTTTAGACAGTTTTCTCATAAATTTTTATAAATAGTTTAGACAAAGTTCAAAACAGTAACCCCATATATTTTTACGAGACATACGTTCTGAAATTTTTCGAAAATTTTTGGTGTCTGCGAAGAGCGCTAATTTGAGGTACCGATTCAAGAAATTTATCGAATTATTTAGCATAACAAACCAAGTTCTTTTAATCTAAAATTTTTTGATAAATCTTATTTAACCGATATGTTTTATATCCTAAAATCTCGGGCCTAAAATCTCGGGCCATTCTGAGGCTGATAGGTATTTTTCACGAAACTGGCCTTTTTATCGTTCGGTCTAGACATCGGTTCGGAATTTTTTTTTAAAATACTTTTTAGCCCAAAAATGACTTCAGGGTGTTCAAAATAGTGTTTTTGAAATTTTTTCGGTGCTGAAAACCCCCAGGGGTATTTTGGTAATTTGCCACCCTGAAGGGGTATTTTTTTTAGTAATTTTACCCATAAAGGGTATTTTTTTAGTAAATTTGCATACGATAAGGATATTTTAGGGATTTTACTTACAAGAAGACCATTTTGGTGATTTAAGTCTGAGAGGAGCATTTTAGTAATTTTACATCTAAGGGCATTCTGGTAACATATGCTGTGAAGGAGGTATATTTTGGGAGTATGTGTGAGTCCATATTAAGTTATAAAATTGTACTGTAGGCTGTGTTCTAATGATTCAACTATTCCGTTTAGGGTAAAGCTAAATACTTTCCGGTTAAGATAATCTAGCTGCGGATCCAGGTAAGGGATTCTATCTGAACCCTGGGTAAGGACTTTCCTTCGAACCCTTATTTTGATAACTCGTACTTATAAGTACTCCTTTGATTTACTTATGACTAATGTCAAATTCTAAGGTATGAATTAAGATCAGCATGTTATTGCCCAAGAAACCCCAATATTGAACTTGAATCGGTTATTTAGAAATCTTGTAATGCTCGCCTGTTATTGCATGCTGAGCAAATTTGATAATTGTATGTTATTCTGATTTGTCATCGCTATTCATTTGGACTCTATTATGTTGATACATGTTGCATTACTTGCCTTGAAAACCTTTCATTGAGCCTTAAAATGTTTATGAAAACTCTTATCCATGCTCATTATCTATCACCCATCGAGCATTGAATAACATGTTGTATTATTGAATTGTTGTCATTCTGTATATTGACATGAGATTGTGCATTGGCTTGCGCTAGACCCTTAATGGACTAGTCGTTGCATTGGTGTGGGCTAATACCTTGATGGACTAGTCGGTGTATTGGTGTGGGTTAGTACCTTGATAGACTAGTCAATTTATTGGTGTGGGCTAGTACCTTGAAGGACTAGTCGGTGCATTGGCGTGGGCTACTACCTTGACGGACTAGTCGGTGCATTGGCGTGGGCTAGTACCTTGATGGACTAGTCGGTGTATTGGTATGGGCTAGTACCTTGATGGACTAGTCAGTGTATTGGTATGGGCTAGTACCTTGATGGACTAATCGGTGTAATGGGGTGGGCTAGTATCTTGATGGACTAGTCGGTGCATTGGCGTGGGCTAATACCTTGATGGACTAGTCGGTGTATTGGTGTGGGCTAGTACCTTGAAGGACTAGTCGGTGCATTGGTGTGGGTTAGTACCTTGATGGACTAGTCGGTGCATTGGCGTAGGCTAGTACCTTGATGGACTAGTCGATGTATTGGTGTGGGCTAGTACCTTGACGGACTAGTCGGTGTATCTCTGATTGTCTGCATCGTATCTAGAATTTTTCTTTGATATCTGATCGAACTAGTTATGATTCGTTTGAAATCCTTGAAAAATTATCATTGAATTGCATCTGTGAATTATTTCGTAATTTATGTGTATTGGAGGATTTGGTGTGTATTGGTTTAAGCATAAATGATTGGAAAGTATGTCTGAATGATTTGTGCTTGTGTTGAAATCCCTTGAGAAATTTTCGTGGTACTTTGAAAATGATGACTTTGGAAGCGATCTTTTACTTATTGTTTGGAAACCATTGTGATTGTTATTGTTATTTTGGTATCTACTTATGATGAATTTTGATTATTTTGGAAATCATTGAGCTCTTCAAATCGTTTGAAGTATTTCAAAAATTATCATCAGTTGGATCCTATGGATTCGTTTGGTAATTCTTTTTGTAGTCCTTGTACGACCAATCTGAGTTCTCAAAAGCTCATCCTTCGTTTGACTCCCTTCTGCAGGTGATGATCAACTGTCGCATGTTCGGGAATGGGTTAGAGTTTGTGTGAGATGCCGTGAGCCCATCACTACTGGGTAATATGACTCCTACGCGGGTCTGTACTGTCAATTCATTCTATCAGGATTCCAGTTATTGAGAACCTAGGTTTTAATAGTTAAGTTTGAGCAGTTATTGTAATCTTGAATTTGGATTGGTGTTGGATCAGATGCTTTAAAGTATGTGGTCGGGAACATGATCTGACATCTTTGATGTGATTTGATAGGTTAACGTTCTGGGAGTTCAGGGCGGAGGAGCTCCAGATTTTTGGGGCGTTACATATCCTCTGTATTGCAGGTCAAATCTCACCATTCCATTCATCAGCTTGTTCCCTTGAAAACCTCATCCTTGCCATTAAAGTATTTCTTATTGTTTTAAGACAAGTAATGATTAATATATCCTTTGCTTTCTTTATCATTGCATTGAAGCTCTCACAATAGTTATTCAAAAGAACATTACATTTCACATTTGTACTAAAATGTGACCTAGACCATTTTGTTGGTGGCTTATCATCAAGCTAAGCTATTGTCTCGTTATCTATCTCAGCCAGCTTTTGCATTCTATGTTCCCATCTCACCATATTAGTTGCCTTGGCTGCAGTAAACAAAGCATCTCTCAAAGCAATCCCAGTAAACCCAGCTGCTTTGAAGTTTGCATGTAAGTGCATCACACAGAACCTATGCTAAGTGTGAGGATACAATGTCTTTATGCTCCCAACCAACCATTTTTGCTTGTCAGACAAAAAGCCCAACTCAAACTATCTTCCATCTCTATGTTATCACCCAAAAGTTGAACAAACCAACCCCACAAGTCTCTGTTTTAGCCTTCACAATAGCATATGCTACTAGGAACATTTGGTTGTTAGGATCAATGCCAATTGCAGTCAAGAGCTGACCACAAGTGGGACCTTTCAAAAAGCACCCATCTAGCCCTATCAATCTCCTACACCCAGCCTTGAACCCTTCCTTTAATGAACCAAGGCATATATAAATCCTTTGAAACCTGTACTCACCCTGCCCTATGGCTGCTAGTTCTTATTGTAGATCCACAGTGGTACCTGGATTACTTCTCCTAAGTTCATCAATGTAAGAGTTCAATTATTCAAACTGTTCCATTATATTACCCTCAACTATCATTGCTGCCTTTTTTTCTTCTATAAACTGTCCAAATGGGCACATCTTGCCGGTGATCAATTATCAATGTATTCCTTAAAGTACCATCCTTCACTTGAGGATTTAATCTGAACTCTCTACTGCATCTAGCAGCTAGCCAAGTACTGGTCACGTGTTTATTCTTGTGAACCCTGGTACAGGTGTGCTGGTGACTGCAGTCTTCACAACCAAATCAACCTCATTGTCAACTTGCATCCTAGATACATACACCTGCCATTGACATCCTTCTGAAGCACACCTAGTACTAACCCTCCCTGATTTATTTTTAGGGAATACCACTGGTTGTCTTTTGTGGAATCAAATATTTCCTAACAACCTCCTTGAATATTTTGTTGTCTTTAAACACCATACCAACCTTGAACTTAGGCTGTCTCATGTCTGATTTAGGTTTAAATTCCCCAGTTAGGGAATCTTTGATAAAACTGAAATTTAAGTGCTGAAAAAGTTAAGCGCTGAATTTGTAAAACTGAAAACTTTAAGTGACTGAATTTTTACTGAAAATAAGTTAACCTGTTTGGTAAACCAAAAGCAGATGTCTGAAAAATTGTTTATTTACAAATTTATCCATTTTACCAAAACTATGCATTTGTTTATGTACTTTATAACTTTTTTTAGGGGGCTATAATCGTGGTGGTGGCGGTGGAGGCAGCAATGATGGAGTAGTGGTGGCGGCGACAGTGGGCAAAAAGGTGTCAATGGTGGCAGTAATGGTGCGTGAAGACATGATGTTGGTAATTGTGATAATAGCGATAGGCGGAGACATGACGATCATGATAGTGGTTGCAGTGTGGTGGATCCTTAGATGATTTTGGAGAAAATGGACGTGGTGACAATAGAGACAATATGTTGGAGGTGGTAGTGTCCTTGTGGTGGTGTCGATGGTGGTGGTGATAGTGGCTAGGTCATGATAATTGTGGTGGTGGTAGCAAAAGGAAATAATAGTTTTGGTGGTGGTCATATTATGGTTGAGGCGGTGTTGCCAGCAAATTAATTGAGGCAGCATCGTGGTGGTAATTATTTTTTTTTATGTAAAAGTATATTAAATAATTTTTAACCATCTCACTTAGAATTAAATGATCAGCATTAAGGAAGTCCACCCTGGCTTAAAATTCTAGTCTATTTTTTGTAGCAGTTAATTTTTTAAGTGATACAAGGTTTAGCATTATCAAATGCACTTAATTGAAAATCATTGAAAACTTTAAGTTTTGAAGGTTTAATTGCGTTATTAAACACACCCTTAGTTTCTTATTTTTTGCATTCTCAATTTCACCCTTAGAATTTGATGGTGGATGTTCCTGCCACTCATCAGAGCCATTCTTTCTCTTCAAAATTGGCCACTAAGGGTTCCTTACCTTTGCTGCTACTACCCACTCCCTATTCTACTACATTTATGTCAATATTCTTCTCATATAATCTATCATCTGCATTAGCATCTAGTCACTATCAAACAAACATGAGCAACATGATTCATTATCAGAATCAGTGCCAGAATCACTTTCCCTTTGCCCCTCAATACCACCAACCTTTGGCCCCTCATTAGCATCAATACCACTACCCCTTGGCCCCTCACTACCATTTCCCTTTGGCCCCTCAACACCACTTCCCTTTGGCCCATCAGTATCACTTTCCCTATGTATGTTATCTACACTGCCCCTTGCTGCCCTAATCCTCTGGTGTATGCATCTCCCCCTCTTAGTGTCCGTTATTGTCCAATTGCTCTGATTTTTATAACCCTCCCCCTCAGTCCCCACATTTACTGATTACCATCATTGGTTGGACTTCTAACCTTAACCTAAATATAAAACCACCTCTCTCCCCCTGTGTATTTGTTGGCCCTTGTGTACCTAAGCTCCAAACAGGTATAGTAGTCCCTGTAACCATATTTCCTCTTACATTGCCTACATCATCAAGTTCTTCAATAACCACACTAGACCCCACAGTCTCTTTAAGCCCTAATTAAGTCTCAATAGATTTCATCATCTCATCCATTCACAAACTTTCTAAATATATTTCTACTTGGCCTTGTGAATTTATGTAGTCGTCTTTCAATTTCAAAATGTCTGAGTCTAAATCCTCTGGTTCGATCTCCTATTCGGTCACGATCCAAGGGCTGAAATAGCTTGATCTTGAAACATGAACTTTGATTTCTTTGATCTTTGCAATTGAAAGGTCGTCGAAACGATGCTTGACCGAGGGCTTCAAGGCTTTATCCCAAACAAGCATGGTGATTCTTGACTTGTAGAATCACCAATATAGAAGGAGAATTCCTCTTTGATTTAAGATCAGAAAAAATAGTCTTCGTGTCTTAGAAGTGCTCAATTTTGAATAGCGGTAGTAGGTTAGTGCGTATTATTCTTCAAATGAGGCAAAAAATGTGAGATGACAGAATTTCGGCGGAGCTTTGACTTTGATTGTGGAGACCACGCGTGTCCATCTTTTTTACCCCAAACTCTCTATTTTTAGGCAAGGCAGTGGGCTCAATTTTGGAAGACCCATGATTTGGGCTTTGACATTTTTTTTTCTAAAATTAAAGATATTATTCCCCTTTAATTATTTAGAATCTCTTAACTATAAGGATTCTTATTTCCATTTAATTTCAAAGTATGTTACTTTAGTCAAGGTTGACTTATTTAACTTTAATGGTAGCAAGACCACATACTTCGACTAGACTAAATAATTTTATTCGGACTAGTTCTGCCAATCAAACTTTAGCTCTAGCCTACCATTTTGTTTGAATCCCAATCAGTACTTTGGTCTGCATCTTGCGTGGTATTGAATATTTGACCTAGTAACAATATTCCATCATTGACTAGTACAAACTTTCAATGTCCGCACACCCTTTTTCCTTGCTTGCTCACGGTGTTGTTCTTGCTTGCTTTCGGCTTAGTGTGGTGTTAATGTAATCAACGTTGTTCTCAGACAACATGAACTACATGTTCTATTGCCAACGCTTAAGAGTCAAACCAACAAACTATTCTAAATTTACAAAGTCTTGCATTTATTTAGAAATAAGAGTGTTCCAATTTTGAAGATTGTCTTAAGATTGTTGGCTGAGAATCCTTCTACTTTTGAAATGCTACTGCAAAAGGGCTTCAAGGTAAGTATTTGAGACGATTTCCTTAAGACTATACTCGCCCCTACCACTTTTGGTGTGCACTATGGTTATTGGTAAATTTGTTGATTGAATACAATTAAACCCAATCAAAAGATTGTAATCCGTCTGCACGATGTACTAGTGAAGACAACCCAAAAATTTGAAATAATATGAAGTCTGCCAAGATGTTTGATCACTATTATAGAGCATAAACACTGACCATAATTTATTTGTGACAAATTTGTACGGGAAATAGAAAATGTAGAGAAAGAAAGAATGGAAATTGATTTTTTTTGTCACATGAAATCACTGTAGAATCAGCCACTTTATTGACTTACAAGTGCCTATTGTAGGAATCACACCCTTTTAATTGCACCAATTCACTTATAGTCATTAGATTGTCAGGCTGATTTGTCAATTGTTCATCGCCAGATTCTGTTGACCATTATATAGGATCAATGGTCAGATCATTCTAGTCCGACACGCCTGTTCGAGCAGACTAGTCTGTGATCAACGCACTAGATTGAATCAAAAATATAAAAAAATAGGGTTACTTACAAAACTGTCCCCTGAGGTTTACACTTTTTTGCACTTTGCTCCCCGTGTTTACAACTTTTGCAATAGTGTCCCCCGAGGTTGAAAAAATCATTGCAAACAACTCCAAAATTGGACTTCCGTTCAATTTTGGACGTTAAGTTCTCATGTGTGTGCACGTGACATTTTGGCATGGTCAAATTTGTAATTTCTCCTTCCCATCTTCCCCACTGTGTTCATCTCTCTCTGTTCCCTTTCCCCATCTTCTCCTCCTTGAGTCCCAGCTTTGCCTCCACCTGGTCTAGAATCGCCGGACCACCCGGGTGAGCGATCCAAAATAATGAGTTCCGATCACTGATTCCAATCGGCACAGAAGCTTCTTTCAGTGACTTCTCAATGTTCTTCAAAATCAACCTAGACACATCCTTTAACAGATGAAATGTGAGCCCCACTTCGTGCAAATGTCCATCTATTGAACCGTTGAAGTTCGGCAGAATGGTCTGCGTCGTAGACACCAGTTAGAATAGCGGGTGCTCGATGGAGACTTCAGGATCGGTGCCTACGATCACAGGGGTAGCACCATCCCTGAAAAGAGCCTGCCCAATGAGGGAGTCTAGCTGGGTGTCAGAGAGTCCATAAAAAGTGACGGCGGTGATTTCAGAGCAGACGACGAGGATGCAAGCACTGACGTTATTCTCGATGAGATCCTTGGCCAGGTGGAGGACGGTGCCGCTGGTGAAGCAGACCTGTTGGTATTATGAGCCTCATAACGGAGGGACAAAGGCTGAGGAGCTTGGTGAGCTGGTAGTCGGTGCCGGGCATGTCGACGCTGGAGGTGGTGCAGAAGACGAGGTGGGTGATATTGGACTTGGGCTGGCCCCACTCTTTGATGGCCTTGGCGCTTCCTTTTCAAGCTTGGGGTTTTTTATGACCACCATGTCTTGGCAGACATCGAGGGATGGGGCCATGTAGGCACACATGTTGGGGTTCTCTTTCAGAAGCTCTTCCGTCAAGTGCATGTAACGTTTCCAGATCATGGATTTCTTGCATGTAGTAGATCATGAGAGAGAGAGAGAGAGATGAACACAGTGGGGAAGATGGGGTAGGGGAATTACAAATTTGCCCATGCCAAAATGGCATGTGCACCGCACATGAGGACCTAACGTCCAAAATTGAACAGACGTCCAATTTTGGAGCTGTTTGCAATGGTTTTGTCAACTTCAGGGGACACTATTGCAAAAGTTGTAAACATGGGGGGCAAAGTGCAAAAAACGTGTAAACCTCAGGGGACAGTTTTATAATTAACCCAAAAAAATAATGCACCTAATTTGTGCCTTGCGACGATGTATACATGCCAAGATAGAGCGCATCATCAAAATGCCTTATAGCCCAGTGTCATGCATACGCACACGTGCACACACATTAAATATACTCTTAAGTTAAACACCATGTGGGATTTAGTTCCCATAACATTTTCCATCTTCTTCCCGTCGACACAGAGGAAATAAAAAAGACTCATGCTTTTATTTCAAAAATTCCAATAGTCGGTGCAATGGATGCCATTACTTTGGCTCTGCTTGTCTCACAGAAATTGCTTGCCAAAAAATGCACTTTGAGAAAACAATTCATAGATCTCTTTTCTGGGAAAAAGCGTTCTATTGAAGGGGAGAAAAGTTGCAATTCTGGATTATCTTTCGCTGTAAATTGCATCTTCAGTTATGTCCAAACTTCAGAGCTTTAAACAAAACTGGTTTTCCTTTCTTTCAAACCCCCCTCCACTCCTAACCTTAAGCAGTATTTAACATCATCTCTACCTTTTTTTGGACAAGAGCATGCGCCATTCAAAGCTTAATTTTTTTAATTAATTAGGGTAGTCAATTGAGTGTAACATATGAAACCCTAATTGTTGGCAGATCGAAGGTTGGCCACGTCCATTTACTCCCTTGTGTAATTGACCGTGTGCGCTGGCTGCTGTGCCAGGATTATAAGGAAATAAAGTTACGCTCTTACTAACAGCAATTGCTTTTGGTGCAGTGGTAAGCGCTTGATCCTAACAATTGGTATCAGAGCAGGTCACAGGTTCGAGTCCCCCGGGGTGTATCTGGGGAAGGGATTGTTGGCAGATCGGAGGTTAGCCGCATCCATCTACTCCCTTTTGTACTCGACCGTGTGCGCTGGCTGCTGTGCCAGGATTATAAGGAAATAAAGTTGGGCCCTTACTAACAGCAATTGCTTTTGGTGCAGTGGTAAGCGCTTGATCTTAACACTAATGAATTTGTGTCCTCCTTTACAGTTGACCATCGTCCGACCCGCAGTTCGTCGTGGATGACTATGTCTCTCTCCTCTCCTTCATGTTGCAACTACCACAGTGGCTAGATCATAACACTCAATCATCATCATCCATTCCAGCAACCAAGAAGCAGAACACCATGCATCCTAGCCATTTGCACTCCTCTCTCCCCTCGAATTGATTGTCCAATATCCCACCTATTTCATATACTCCATGGGTCCGTTACATCCCACTAATTACCGATAAGCGTCATTGAGTTACCAATGACAACGGCATCATGCTACTTGCAATGGTGGTGGCAACATCATTCTTTAAAATTGGTCAATCAAATCCCGATGAAGGGAGTGATCGATATAATGACATTTTTTTCCCTTGAGATGTATTGCAATATTTTCTAATACTAAGAGTAATTTTGTCTAGAAAAAGACGAGGTGCCTCTTATATGTAGGGATGGTTAGCAAAACCATAGGAGAGCCTACTCACAGTCAGAACGTGCTAATTTACAATATCTGTATAAAGAGGCAAGTGTAAAAAGGGAATTTACACTTATTTATCATGGCAGAATTCTCTCTCATACCTCTCATTTGATCAAACCCATACAGACACTGAACATGCATGCACACACACTAAGCGGGCAACTACACACATTTCTCTCTCTATTTTCCTCCTATCTTCTTCTCTGATCTTGTTCATCTCTGTAACATCCCGAAATTTTTGGAACCTTAACACTCACTCGATCACTTATACTAAGACAGTAATACCTCAAATTGAACCAAAAAATACCACCAATAGTTAGAGCAACTAAATCATCATTTAATGTATCACCCTCAGTGTATAGACATGATTACTAAACTGAATGTAAACCTAAATAACAAGCTAGATAAGTTTACCCACACAGGGATTCTAACGATCAATATCAATTAAATCCCTTGCTTTCACTCGGCTCTAATCCACACTCAGGCAACCTAATGTTGGTTATCACCTGCGGAAAGGAAGTCAAAGGAGAGTGAACTTTTGAAAGCCCAGTAAGGTGGATCAAAGATTTAAACAAAATGAGGGATTTAAACGATTTTACATTCACGTCAAATAACATCTTTTCATAGTATTTTTAAATGAAACCACAACTATTTTGATATAAACATAGGGACGAGTATCAACTGAGTCCCTCAATTAACAGTCATTCAAAACACTTCAGGTATAATAAAGCATAAATAGATAACATTGAACATGAGCAGCACACTATAACAAAGCCACCCCGACAATGCTAGATACGCTTTACATATGCATATGTACACTGACTAGTCCATTTATGTACTAGTTTAACCCAACCAACAAACCATATTTGTAAGGCCAACAATGCTCGCCATCCTTATAACTCCTTATATTTACTAAATCATGTTAATATTGAGAAGAAATAAACATAATTCAAATGATTTTTTACGATGATTGAATCATTAAAACAAATAAGTATTAACATAATTTCAATTGATCGCTTTAAGGCTCAAGATAGGGCTTTATGGCAATTGAAAAACATTTTCATAACAAATAAACAAAAGATCGGAGTTCAATGCAATTCGATAATGATTAAGAATTAAACATATGAGATTAATCCGATGAAAAGGGGCTTCAGATAGAATCCCTTACACTTTAATGAAAATTATAAAATCAGAGTTTAATAGAATTCATAAAGACGTTATAAATAAAACATTTGAAATCAGAGCGATGTAATAGGGTTTGGATGGAATTCCTTCCCTCTATCCAAGTTATGCGCGTTGCCAAGCAACCTCATTCAGATCCTTTGATTTAATCTATATTGGCAAACTATTTATCAGAATAAAATCTAGCCTCATAAACAAGGAACCCAAAGCTAATTTATTAAACGTGTTTTACATACGGCCAACCTAACTAAGAACCCAACACAATCCTTAATGCATAACGATACCCCAAAATTTTTAATAAAACACTTTTATAGCTTAAATATTATAAAATTCAAAATATAATTTTTTCTGATTTTTGAATAAAAATAATTTCCTTAAAACAAGAAAATCCCAAAAATAGCTATTAATATTTTCTGCTCAAATCAAAGTCCCATAAATTTTAATAGCTTTATAATATATAAGGATAATTAAGAAATTAAAATTAAAAACTAAAAAGCATCAAAAATATTTTAAAATCATCCGTTTAGCTAACTCAAATGTGATTCGCGTTTAATACCAAATCAACTCTTAAAATCATGAAACTGAAACTTATTTAAATCATAAAGACATTACAAAAATTTTCTTAGAATTTATTAAGAATTTTAAAGACCCCAAACGAATTTAGAAAAGCTGAACTTGCAAAAAATATTAAAAATACCAAACAATCTAAAAAAAATGTGAAATTTTAACAGTAATTCTAATATTACCCTAAGAACATCCTTGTAGAGTTATAGCATTTTTTGAGAATCACATAATACCTAACAGTCACGTGGTACAACTGTGCAAGCACAGTGTACCACTCCACTGAATAAATTCATTTCCTCTTCTTTTTCTCCTCTTCTGCATCCACTTCCATGACTCTCTAACACACAACAGACCCACACCTCACCAACCTACTCACACACCCTCACCCAACCATTATACACACAATTACTCACACATCTTCACACACACACACCCACACACACACACACACACACACACATATCCCATAGTACAAACTACACTTCCCACACGACAGTGAGTCTTCTCCTATTTTTCTTCTACATTAAGGCAAACCAGTATATTACTCACCCACTCCCTTGTCCTTTTACCCCCGCATTTGCCAATTGCACACATACAAATCCATCAAAGCACACATTATAGGTATACACTTCACCTTCCATACACCCCATTTCTTCTTGCTGCTTGTACACCTTAATACACACATATACAAAACACCTACAATTACGGATGCTAAACACAATGTATACCACAACTGTAAACCCACCATTTCACTCCATCCACAACACACATATATACAATACACACATACACTTATGCACGTACCACCCACATTCAACCCACAGTGTAAACTACACCCACTGCCTCATGGCAGTGGGTTTTCCTCCTGTCCAACTCTACACACAGCTTCCATGGTAGTCACCATGGTTGTCCCTTCACGCACAGCACAAGCAAGCCAAGGGCAACCCCCTATAGTTGTTCTCTTTCTCTCTCTCTCTCTCTCTCTCTCTCTCTCTCTCTCTCTCAACCAACAGCCCTTCACGGCTGTTTCTCTTTCTAAACCACATACACCCACAAAATTGCGGCATATATAGCCCGTTGGTATCATTACAGCAGACATGGTTGCCTTTAATCCCCCTCATTTTTCTCACTACTATAAACCAATACATACACCTATTTACCTATATGCTACAATACACATACAGAGACACTAAAAAAATTCAAGAAGCTTACCAGAGATTTTTTGCTTGGCCAGAAAACGACAGCGTCAACCTTCTCTCTCATTTCCCACGAGCATCTTCTCTTCCTCTCCTTCTTTTTCTCTTCTTTGTTGTGGCCAAATTTCCCCACATAAGGTAAGCATAATTTTCTCCATGATTTCCCTCTCTTTCTAAAATAAAGAGTTGACTTATTCTTTTCAAATAAATTGGATTTTTATTTTATCTTATGTATTTATTTATTTACTAACATGCTTCACTAATTATCGCTAAAAGTTGATAGTAAAAATTCAATCATGCTAATTGTCACTAAAGAGCTAAATCAGTATCACTTATACTACATTCGTTAACTTATAACCTATGGTTTTCTAAATTTTTTTGCTAAGAATCATAATTGAAACCAGTAAAACAACCCTAGAGGGGGGTGAATAGGGTTTTTGAAAATTGATGAGGAATTTAAACTAAGCACAATCATAAATCTCAATCAAACCAAGTAATACTTTAATGAAGATACTAACTAAACAATCTCAAGTAATTATAGAGCAATGGGTAAAGAGATTGAGTTAGAGATACTTAACAAGGAGATTTAAATAGTTCGGCTTGAACTACCCTCAAGCCTACATCCACCTCTTCAAGGAAGTCCCTTACAAGAGCACTAGAATCCACTAGCAACAATCTTCTTCCGGGTGAAGAAGAAAACCCTTACAACACTTGGTGATATCCCCACACCAAGCACAAGCCTTGAATACACAAAGCTCACCCAAGACTTAACAAACCCAAGCCTTGATCATAATCCTTTTACAAATATCAATTGTGCACAAAGAACCCTCTTGAAAGGAAATGAGTACAAATGAAGCTCTAGTATAATAGAGAGATGAGAGAATTGATGACTTGAAGAATGCTCACTCTCAATCAAAGAATTGCACACAAATATGCTTTCTTTAATGATGTAAAATAATGAAGATGAAGAGAGAAAAGTTTAATCTATGAGCCTTGATGTTTCTCTAATGAATGGAGGCTTAAAGTGTTGTTTCCATGGTGTATGATGAAGCTCCAAATTATTTATATAGAGAAGATATGAAATATAGCCGTTATGGGCATTATATGAGCAAAACTGCTATTGTTGTCGACTGTATTCTCAATGCAGTTGATTGAGTTCTCTCTAAAATAGCCATTGGAGCTGAATTTTGACCAATGCAGTCGACTGTATTCTAATGCAGTCGACTGTATTACCCTACTGCCTATCGGCTGCCTCACGGAACTTCCTTTCCTATTTTGGGCATAACTTTCTCTAGAAAAATTAGATTAAGGTACTGTTTTTTGAGTTGGAAAGCTAATGAAAAGTTTATCAAGATATGAAAAGATTAGCACCAAAATAGTTTTTAAGAAAATCTGACTGAGCTCCAAAATTCACTCATTTTCAAGAACTAAGCTTGTGTGAATGGTTATGAACTCACATCAATGCACAAGCTATCCTAAGGTCATTTTAGGTCATAGTCATCAATCCAATCATCAAACCAAGACTAGTTACATAATAGTAAAGATCAATCATAATCGATAGTAACTTAGCATTTGTATTCTTTCTTACTCTTTGACATTGGACTTGATGAAGCTTCTATAGCATGTTCGTTATAACTTTAAGCTTCTTTGGCTTGAATCCATCTATCCAACTTCTCAAATGTGTCTTCATGAGTGTATATGTTTATACTTACTAAGAATTCACTCAAGGCACACATTAGAACATAATCAATGTGTAGTTATCATCAAAACAAGATGTAAGCCTAGGTTATCCAACCCTAGGGCTAACAATAATGTTTAAAGTCATAAATTTGTCGCTAAAAGTCTCCAAAAAATATCATTACGCTATTTATCACTAAAGACCTCAATCAATCATGACTATCGATAAATTTATAACTTACGGTTCCTAAAACTTCAGCCGCTAAAGTTTACCGGCAAAATATCGTCTACGCAAATCGAACTACACATTGTGTATGAAAATTGTCGTAAAAGAACTCAAATAATTATTTACACTGTCGCTAAAGAAATAAACATGATATAGTCTACCCTACATCAAGCTTTATTTATTACAACTAATAATCATTTAAAAGAAAAAGAATGACGCTAAACGTCCTAAATGATATCGCTCACAACAACCGTCGCAAAAGATCATCTAGTATCACTTACAAAAGTTGTCATCTATGAAATTAATAATCAGCTAATTCCCAACCTTAAGTTTGGGGTATTACAGTCTCTTAGGGGTGATGCGTGATCTCTGGGATAGGAAACCTTATGTGGATATGCGGTTCTAGCAAGAAATTACCACCATCAAGCTTGTGTCATTGGTGAACATAGTCTATTATTGGCCGCATGCAAGGAACATAGATTGAGCTCTGTTCCTTCGTCGTTTGAAAAAACGACACACGTGGGAAGTACAAACTTACTTTTGCATGTATCCTTGAGGCATTCGTAATGTACTAGTTTCAAATTGGCTATATATGCACATGGGTAGAGTTTGAGAAGTGTGATGTAGCTATGCAATTAATGTGCATGTAAAAATATGGTGAAGTAAGTGATGCTCAGAACTTGTTTAGTAGAATGCTCATGAGAGATGTAGTGTGTACATATTTAGATTGGTAATCAATTTCCACCTCCTTCCAAGCCAACTCTACCCTAATTCTCTACAATCTCTCTACTATAAACGCCACCGCAAAGGAGGGTTTCTCTCGTCTGATCGAGAGGCTCTCCATACCAAATCTTTCATGCTTTCTGGTCTCTCTTTAGCTTTTTCTCCAGATCTGCCACCCACTCCCTCACCCCATGCTACGACAGCCCAAGCCCCCTCCCTCGCCCTATGCCGCCGGCAGGCCAGCCTCGTCCCCCGACCTATGTTGTCAGTAACCTAAGCCCCACCTCGCCGCCGCCGCAACAGATCTCCCACCCTCGATCCATGGCTTGCCTTTGTAATCGTTTCCTCGTCGTTCGGAATCCTGCTTCTCCGACAACCCATCAAGCAAGCTGCAGCATCGGGAGCCCCCTCTCCCCTCCGTCGTCACCCTCAACTGCATCGAGGACACGACCTCAAGGGATTTTGACTTGCATCAAGGAATTCTAGATCATTTTGAATGCCTTGCCGGTGTCGTCGGTGTTGAACATGTCCCGCTCAGCCGTCTGGCATAGGCCAAGATCGAGTCCACCGCAGCCGTCCTCCTCCGCTTGATCGCCTTCCTCCCCCGCGTCGCCCAGCACCGCCTCCGCCCCTGGCAGCTAGTCCTCTTCCTCCACCGGACTCACCTCCTCTCGCGCCACAAGAAGTTCAAATAAAAGCCTTGCCAATTGTGAATTCCTTGAATTTCTAGTAAAAGCAATCGAACCCAAGGGCAAAGAAGCTCCAACGATTGACACTAATTTTCGGCGTCCCCTTTTGAATTGAAGCTCTAATTTCCAAATTAGGGTTTTGAAACCCTAATTGGTAGATTGAAATTTTATAATATTATGTATATAAAATACAAGGGGCAGTATCGTCATTTTAAAAATACGTATTAATGACATCATAAAAAAGTACACTTTTTGGATGGAACCCTGACGGATGGACACGGGTGATACATTTGAAACACTTTTGGTCACGGAATGTTACATTTTGAAACTTTGTGTCCTTGACTGTAATTACCCCTAACATCAGGGACTTAGGTGTAATTAGCCCTTGAGATTATTAATTGATGATTTTAGGCTGTTAATTGATGATTTTAGATTGTTAATTATGCATTGAGCATTTGAGATATTGGGATTGTTGACTGAGGATGGGACCCAATTGTATTGAATGTGTGATTTTTATTAATTTTTATTGCATTGAGCATTTGAGAATTGAGATTGTTGACGGAGAATGGGACTCAATTGGATTGAGATCCCCGTTAGGTAGCACAGACACGAACACTGCTTCCCATCGACGCTGACACCGAAATAACATATTTTAGCTTTATACTTGTGGACATCTCTTCAATGGGTGTCTGGAACCTCTTCAATGGGTGTCTGACACGGTGTTCGGCAATTAAAAAATAAATCAATGTCTTCGAACACCGCTGAGAGGTGTCGGACATGTGTTCGGAGGTGTCCGACACGTGTCCAGATGTCTCAATGAGGTGTCGAGGTGTCGGTAGGTCACGGACACCCCCTCCGATCGACACCGACATAAAAAAATGTCACATTTTGGCTTTATACTTGTGGACACCTCTTCAAAGGGTGACGGACACCTCTTCAAGGGGTAACGAACATGGTGTCCAGTATTTAAAAATAAATCAATGACTTCGGACGTGTCTGGAGGTGTCGGACATGTGTCGGTAGGTGTCGGATGCGTGTCCGGAGGTGTCCGACACTTTTCCGGATGTGTGATGAGGTGTCAAGGTGTCGGTAGGTCACGGACACCTCGTCCGATCGACACCGACACCAAAATGTCACATTTTGGCTTTATACTTGTGGACACCTCTTCAAGGGGCAATGGACACGGCGTTCGGCATTTAAAAAATAAATCAATGTCTTCGGACGTGTTCGGAGGTGTCGAACACCATACTGACACCCTATATGAGGTATTGGGAATTGAGATTGTTGACTGTGCATTGAGAATTTGAGAATTAAGATTGTTGACGGATGATGGGACCCAATTGGATTGAGATATTTGTGAATTAGTTGAATAGTTGGTTGTTGAATGTCTTTGTAATTTATCTATATGAAGTCAGATATGGATAGGATGTCTTTGTAATTTATCTATATGAAGTCAGATATGGATAGGATACGCACTATTCGTGGCAGAGCTGGAAGCCGAGCTGCTTCTTCCTCGGTGGGTCCCACCTTGTCATTAATCACTGATGACGAGACACAGAGTGCTCGCATACAGCAGATGGGGCCCAGCTCCAGTCCCAGCCCCAGCTGTCGCCCCAGCCCGACGCAGATTCATCCCACACGCGCGGTGATTCTCCTTCTTCCATGGGTTCTACCTCAGGTATAGTTGATAACGGTATTTAGTACATTTTTGCTAGCCTTATATTTAAAGTAAATTTGAACTGTATTAATGTCTGTATTTTGTAGGATCTCGACGAGGCCGTGGCCCGACAAGCGGGGTACGCATCGACCCCTAGCGTAAACAGAGAGTTACGCTCACCGAAGAGGGCCTGTAAGTAAAAAAAAATCACATCATGCCTTATATTTACAAATTTTAGGGTGTTAATTTATATTTGAACTGTATTAATTTATTTATTTACTTCTTTGGCAGGATCCTGGAGAATCAGGCGAGGACGAAGATCAGGGTTCTTGTGAAGGGCCGATTCTTCGAGCCACGCCTGTACTGGAAGGACTGGGATGCCGCTGCGAGGGAGTCCCTATGGGAGGAATGGTTGGTACGGTGAAGTATTTTTTTCTGCGATAGTAATGTTTTATTACAGTTTGTTTTCTGTAGTTAATTTGTGTTATTGAATGCCTTACAGGAGGGGTTCACGTTTGACTCGCCTAATCAGCAGGCACTGGGGTGGCATGCCTTCTTTGCTTACATCGGCAAGAATTTCCACCGATGGCTCCACGACGCACGGGACCGGGAAGAAGATGCTGCCCGAGGGTGCCCCGATGACCGAGATGAAGACATATCCCCCACATTGGATATCTCCAACTGTATGGGGGGAGATGATAGATCGGTGGGCTGCGGATCCAGGCTGGGACGCCAAGAGTAAGAGCGGGGCCGTGAACAGACAGAACAAAGATCCGACGCACACGGGGGGGGGGGGGTCGGTGCCACACGACATCGTCCGACACATGAATGCGATCCAGAACCTGGATCTGGAGGAGGATGAGGTCGTAGTTCTGACGTATAATCAGACACAAGTGCGGAAGAAGGACAAGGACGAGGCGCACCGGGCCGGCGACTATGTTTCAGATATTGCTCGGCTGATCGATGTGAGTCAATTTGTTTAAGTTGTTAATTTTTTGTCTTTCTATCCTCAATGTCTGTTGCTTTAATTAATGCCCTAACATATCTTTAAATCATTATTTTTGCCTGTGTAATTCTCTTATTTATCATCAAAATTCCTCTTTAAATCATTATTTTTGCAGGCCTCATATGAACAGCTTAGGGGGTCCCAACAGCAATCCGGACAGCCATCAGCGTCCACTAGTATGGGTGCGAGTACTGGGGCGTTGAAATGATGGCAGCATCCGTGGCCTGCCTAGCACGACTGCTCGTGCCGTGATAGGAGCGTCCTTACCCCCCGCTGCCCCTCCACAGACACCGGCTCCTCGGCATCCGTTGGACGAGGAGGAGATCCAGCACATTGCTACGGTGGTGTTGAGGATGATCAGGGAGCATGATCAGCAGGGTACCCCTGCTGGACATGCCGAGCAGGCCCCGGATCAGCAGGATCCAGATCCGGGATTCAGCAACCCCTGATGAGCCCCTTCTCGTGCCCGGCCCCAGCTTGCCCCCCCTGCCTGACTTGTACTCTTCTCCCCTCCCCTAATCGGCTGTATCCAGCTCCCAACTTGTTCATCATGAGTTTTTTTATAATAAATATTTTTTTATGATTAATTATATATATTTCTTTGTGTATTGATTATTGTGCGTTATTGTTGAGAATTGAAATATTTATTACAGGTTTGGGTAATAGAAAAAAAAATTTTAAAAATTGACTTTTGACGACAGATTAATTCCGTCGCTAAAAGTGTCTTACTCTCAACTTTTTAGCAACGAAATATTTCGTCACCAAAAGGCTTATTTAGCGACGAAATGTTCCGTCTCTAAAAATAATGAGCGACAGATATTCCGTCGCTAATTTCACAAAACAGAAAAAAAATTAACATACGTAAAACATAATTAGCCACGGATATTCCGTCACTAATTAGTAAATAACTCCGTCGCTAAAAATGCAATATTAGACGACGGATTTGAAAATTCCATCGCCAAACTTTTAGTAACGGGCTTTTACACGAGAGACTTTTAGCGACGGTAAATCCGTCACAAATACTATTAGCGACGGATTTTGGGCTTTTAGCGACGGATTATCCCGTCGCTAAAAGCCTTTTTTCTTGTAGTGAACCTTAGTGGAAATTCATGCAAATATGAGAGCACATCTCTAAAATTATTGGATGATCCTTGACCAATGGTCCCGATTATTTAGAACCGTTGGATATGTAGTGTAGTAACTCATGTCTTCCTTAATTCTTCATTGGATTGCATCAGCCTGCCACCATTTAGTATTGGTCCAAGACCATGTAATTTTTACTCCTAATAGACTATCATGCTAGTGATATCTTTGCCTTTTGTAGTAAGCATGTACCATGGACATGTTATAGCTTAAAAGAGTCTTGATATGATGTACTACAAACTTATAGATCAAAAAGAGCATGGCTAGGGTTCAAAACAAAGTTTGAACCGGGCATGGGCATGTTTGAGCTTGGCTTGTATACTTCAGGTTTGTTTGAACTCGACTCGTTTTCATACCCTCGAGTGTTGATGTTCGAATTTGGCTCGAGCTCATTACTCGGGCCCAGCTCAGCTTATTCGTTTAGAAAAAGAATTGAATTCAAATCGAAAAAAACAAACCTTGTTAATGACCAAATTCACTGTACCTCGACAGACTTCCGAAGATTTGGACGTTTAACCTAATTCAAATCCTAAAACTGCTTTGACAAAATTGACTGTATGTCGAGGGGCTTTTGGAATTTTGGAGAGAAGTTGATGCTCTGACCCCAGATCTGATCAAAGATTTAGAGTCGTAGTAGAATGGATGGCGCTACTGTCTTATATCTAATCATCGATGTTATCTCCGGCGTGATGTGCAGTGCGTAAAAGAGAAGGAGAGAGAGAGAGAGAGAGAGAGGGGGAGCGAGCGTTTCAAAGGAGGCGTTCGTGAATAGAGAATGTGGGCATGTGCATGTCTATAGAGAAGTGTGTGCATGCACGTGTGAATATGTGTGTCTGCAAAAGAGGGGATGGGAGGCAAGGAAAAGAGAAGGAGAGGCAGAGTACGACTATGAGGTTTCTGGGTTAAGGCTTTTAAGTTACTTAAGATTTTCGAAATGGAAAGGTGAGAAGTTGGGCCGTTTGATTGCACATCAAATAACGGGCAAGTTTGCATGTAAGAAATGTTTGGATTTAGTTGAACTTGAGTTTTAACCGAATGAGCTTAGGGCCTTTAAATTTTAAACGTAAGTTATAAACATATTGATACAGTCTTTAATATAATATTTAGACGAGCCGTTCACAAGTATATTTCTGAATACTTTCATACGTTCATGTTGGACTTATTTAATTTAATGAACAAGTTCTGAAAAGTTATTCATGTTGGGTTTATATGTTATAAAAATGAATATAAATGAGTTCTGTAGTCACTTAAGAAATGTTCACGAAGAAATGAGAGAAAGAAAAAAAAGATGCAAATATCTAGTAATACCTTGTCCCAATGGATATCATATAGTTCCGGCATTATATAAGGTGGATGACTAAACTCTACCCCTGCGGTGTCAGCTCCAACAGTGAGATTTCTCATATCCACTCCGCATACATCAAAGAGCCAAGTTCCATGGCTAGTCTTAGCTTCAACCCCATTAGAATCATCAGGCACCCAACGGGTGAATCTCGCAGACCAGTTTCTAGCTCCACATGCTTCTCAAAATCCACCAAGACCATCCCATTCCAGGTCCCTCCATGCTCCACTGAATCGGCAAGAAACCAACCCAGAACTCGCTGTTTCCGGTTCCGCTCAGTGTCGTCTGAGAGCTCGGTCTCGTTGCCTTTGGAAGCAGAAGCCACTGATAGACTGGACGACCCGACTGCAGAAGTAAGCTATCTCGACCCAGAAACCGATCCGGAGAGCATTACGGAGTGGGAACTGGACTTCTGCTCGAGGCCCATTCTTGATATCAGAGGGAAGAAGATTTGGGAACTTGTGGTCTGTGATGACTCGCTCTCCCTTCAACACACCAAGTTTTTTCCCAACAACGTCATCAACAGCATCACTTTGAGGGATGCAATTGTGTCCACATGTGATGATTTGGGTGTGCCTTTACCAGATAAAATCCGCTTCTTCAGGTGAATCTTTTTTCGATGTTTCGCGTAATTATTACTTAAATTGATTTTGTGGTTCAGATGAACTTATTAGTAGGTCTGCAGGTCGCAAATGCAGACGATTATTACAAAAGCATGCAAAGAGCTTGGTATAAAACCTATTCCTAGTAAGCGGGTGCGTATCATTGCATTTTGCATTTCTTTTTGCTATTTACTAAACAATATACATGTCAGCGTGCCTGCGTGTGCCTTTGTGTGCATGTGTGTCTGTATGTAACATACGGATGCGGAACTCTACGGTGCTGATTTGGGCTTTCCTTTTGTGGTTGTGTCCTTCACTCCTTTGTTTTGATGGAAAAGCTTTTGTATTAAAGTTGTGGTTTTGCGATTATCGGTGCCATATGGGTTTCTTAATTGACAATGTTGTAGAGGTCCGCGAGGTGCCATTGCGGCAATTGTAAGGTTCGGATGATGAGGATAAGTCGTTGAGGAGGAGGGAGGGAGGTGAATGGGGGTAAACTCTGGACCAAGATGAAGAAAGGAAGGAGAAAAAGAAGGGAGGGCAACAGTCCAATTTTGGAGCTCTTTTTCCTGTCCCTTTTCCTGAAAACGAAGAGAAGGATTTTTCGGAAACATTTGGTGTAATTAGTTGCTAGTGATTCAGGACTTCTTGTGGATTGTCTGTGCATCTGTTCTCTGAAAACAAGTTGAATGAGTTGCATCGTTAAGGGAATAGGGAAAACGGCACTCCTTAGATTTTTCTTCTACTGACGAAAGGAAGAATTACTTGGAGAGAGGAATCAATGGCCAACTGATCTTATATCAGAAAACTCCAACATTACCTTCCAAATAAAAGAAGTTTTCTTTGAGGAAACTTCTGAGTCGATCTTAGTTTTTCAATAGAGTGCATCAGCCCAACAGGTGACACATATTCAAAATGAAGATTCAAGGGATTGATGTGGGAAGCATGAACAAAGCTTCTCTGGCGGCTAGTAATCAAACTTAAGTTTGTTTGGCACCCCACATGAATTAGGAAGAACCAGACGGGAGCAGCATCATTCAGATTCTTGTCCACCGAGCCGCCGGCATGTATTTTGATAGAAGTGAAAGTGAAGAGGTTCCAGGACGATGGGGCATAGGAGTGATATGTTTAATAGAGATTGCAGGAAAAGATTGTGAAATCAAAGTTGAATAAAGAAGGTCATGAAACTCCTCCACAGCTTTGGAAGCGATATGATGTGGAAGCTTTTTGTGATTAATGAAAGTTGTTAACTCTAGGAGCAGATGATCGATGGATTTGCTTCTCATAACTGATCCTGGGCCTGCCTCTGAAATCTCTTCGTCTTGAGGGGTCTCCATGAGATAGATTAGCTTTTCATCACTATTGATTACCCAATGAAATTCATATTAAGAGACTCGTAGTCATTTATTGGTCAGTCAATGGAAGTTACCTCAAGCTTTGGCAACTGAAAGATTAAGGAACAAAAATTGAAGGGATTGGTTAGAACTAATGAGGCTTTTTCTGTAAGTGTCAGCCCTTAGATTAATCCAGCTTACATAGGTCAAAGGCAATTTCTTTGCCACAATGTTGCCCCCGAGTCAGAAACTTAAATAATTCACCTTGCTTATTTCAACCGCTGTATTGGGCTAAGCACAATTTTTTCTTCTCCCAAATCTTGGGCTTTCACTATCACATCCGAAATCATCTCCTCTGATTATCTGAAATTTTAGGCGCAGTGTCATACTTCATCTAAAACACCGAGTAGAAGTCATATTTGGACTTCTGATACTCTTGGCAACTCCATGGAGCCAATTATAGAATTAAGGTCCAAGCTTAATCCCCTACCTCATCTACATGTTCTTTAATTGTCAAGTTATCATCTGCTCTAAAAGCTCAAGCTTTTAGAGGATGGGCCCAACAATGTTTACCATGCTTGTGGAACTTGATGTGCAAGCCCCTGATTACACGTGGAGTTGCACTTACCACCAAATAAAATGCATATAGGACTAACACCAAATGCAAGCGGAAATAATTGAACCCAAGACCTTGCCACGCTCTAATATTGTGTTAAGTTACCATCTGCTCTAAAAGCTTAAGCTGATAGAGAATGGCTCAACAATTTATATCATGCTTAAGAATAACACTAACACAGTGCTCTTATTGTGATCAAGCACGCTGCAGTAGTAACGTACCTTAGGCAGACATTAATATCTGATATCAACCCTTTGTTTGGTACCTCTTTTGGTTTCTTTTCTCCCTTTCAAAAGCGGATCAGCAAAGACCATTTGAACCCCTAATGTTGATGATCTTCCCCGAATGAAGGAATTGAAAAACAGGGCTACACACTCCCCGACCTTGCGACCAGCATCTCAACCCCAATAGCTAAAACCTAACGATTACAAAGGAAGAAGGTTAACCTCATGCTTGAAAGGGAATTGGCATTTTTCTGACCAATTCAAGGAGAGAAAGGCCTTTTCGGTGTCAGAGTCTGTCAAACTTGTTCTCAAGCATCATACCATTCATGGGATTGTTGGCAATAACCTTGCGCAAGAGACTAGTTGAAATCCCTCACGGGAGGATTTACAATCTTCCCCTGCGACTGATATAGCTGCAAGATAGTTTCTAACATTGAAAGGGGGTGGGAAGGGGGCCAGAGTCCTCAATATGTAAACCGAGGGGAACTAGGGAGAGAACCATGGAAGAACACCCTTACAACCCAAGCTGGAGAGAGCATCAGTATAAGCAAGCACACCATGGTTGAGGTGGTCAAAAAAGGTTGCAACACGAGACTTTCTAGGTTTCAGTGATCCTACCCCTACACTCTGGTGTTCTACAGAATGTGGTGCATATTTACTAGTACGATATCATGCCCACGGAAGCTTCCTCAGAGGCTTTGTTTGCAAGTAGCACTGATGTTATTAAATTCAACAGATTCACCAATAGGACTTGTCCATCAGTTTTTTAACACTACAGAAATACGATGATGCGAGCATCTCTCATAACCGGGCTGAAAATTCTTAGTTGTGTCATTTTTCAGTTATCATATAAGGCATCACAAGTCCATTTATGATGCTCCTGATAGTCAATTACAGATCTTCCACCAACACCTAAACCTTTTTAATGTGGATATAACAGAAACTATATGTTCTTGCTTCTGCATCGTGCGTATACATTGTTGTTTCCTGTTAAAGATATTCTATCACATTTCAGTGCCTACCACTGCTTCTTTGTCTGGAAGAATGTTACAAAACTGTTTTATGTGCAGTTCTTTTATAAATAGTTTTGTTAATGTTTCAGTGCCTTTCACTACAACTTTGGCTGGAGGAACGCTACGAAACTGTTTATACGCGTCATCCTGGATTTCAAAAAGGATCTAAGCCACTTCTTGAGCTTGATAACCCATTCCCAATGGAGCTTCCTGATAATTTGTATGGGGAAAAGTGGGCTTTTGTCCAACTACCTTTTTCAGGTAGAAAGATATCTTGTTTATTTTATGGACCAATGATATGCTCTTATGGTGAGCCTTTGTATGTTAGAAAGTTCATGAATAATTTACACGTATCCAAATTGTTGTTTCCCTCCATTAACTTGCAAAGCTCTGTTTCATATATTGAAAGCCCAAGTTAAAGTAGGAATTTGGGGTTGTCTTCCCCTCGTTGAAGAAGTGTTTGTCACTCTGATAATAAACTCCTCAACGCCTTTTACCATTTTGATAATACTTAACTAAACATATTCTCGCCTGTTTTTAAAGTATCCCTTACTTTATTAATTATCTTTCCAATACAAGTAACCTTATGTTCCACTCTCAGCTGTAAAGGAGGAGGTTTCATCCTTGCAAACTAAATTTACCTTTGGAGCAAGCTTGGATTTGGATCTACTAGGGATTGAGATTGATGAGAATACACTGGTTCCTGGTCTGGCTGTGGCAACTTCTCGTGGGAAACCATTAGCAGGTTCATACTCCTTTCAACAGTCTCCCTTAGCTTTCAAATGTCAGCATTACTGTTTCATCTTACTTTCATATGTTATACTTGGTATGCATCTCAAGTTCTGTTCTGTTAATCTGAGTACATCATGGCAATGTTGTTGTGGCCTCATAATGGACTACTTAAGGTTTGCATAAACTTATTGCCAATGCATAATGCAGTCATAGACTTGACTAAAAAAAGCTAAAAGATACAGGAGTGAAGGAAAGATCTAGGAATCTCACCTCAGTAGAACTGTCAAATCATGTTTCTTGCTCCACCACAAAGAAGACTCACTCTTTGTAGTGTCTCATGGTATAAATCATGCTTAATGTTGCAAGCTATGAAGAAAGAACACTTCAGACAGGGCAAAGTGTTGATGTAATATGAACTTACCTGACAATGCATTGTGGCATCTCAGAAATATTTTCGTCTCTCGTGTTGCCATCAGTATCCATACTGCCACCTGCTTCCATTTCGTTCTACTTAGGTTGCAACCTTGTACTTAAAGAACTAACTTTACTAAGGAGAAGCCATCCTAGTAGGTCATGAAGTGCAATCAGTGTGTGTAAGGAACTTTAAGGTGACCTCCACTGAAATTCCCCGAATTTAGAGTGTGTTCGTTTTAGAAAACCATGATCAGTAGCATCATATGTTAAACAAATTGTAGTGCTTTGGTATCTGGATTAGGTAGATTGACAAGCTTTGTCCCAGATTGTTACATAAAATCTTCGTTAATTACTTATCCCAGCACCTTAAGGATGTGAATAATATGTCAGTAACACATTAGTTCATTATGACTCATAAATACGGAAGGATATCGTTATCTTCTTCTCCCTGCAATCTCTTGAGTTTTAAGGGGGAAAAGAAACTGCTTTATACACAGAAGAGTGAGGTAAATGGGTGAAGTACGTAGATTTAGTTAAAGGGTTGGTCGAGAGTGAATTGTAGAACTTGTACAAGAAGAGAGGTGCGAAGTTTGGCAGAAGAGTTTAACATCATTAGCATATATTTCTAACCTTTTGCCTCTGGGGATATTGACAAAACTTCTCCCAAACTCATTGTTGCTGCGGCTGGGGATTTTGGGCCTCTAAATCCCCTATTCAGATCCCTCCTACAATTTCACAGATCCTCTTTTGAAGTAATCTTCAAACCCTTTCATGGTAATGGAGAAGCGCTGACCGTCAAATTCGCATAATAGGACTTTACAGAAGAATACCCCTTCTTGCCTCCCCTCCAACGAACCGCGCCAGACCCTTACCTCCTACCCCTGTAAAATAAATACTGGCAACTAGATGGGAACTCGCTCAGTGAAAAGTTCGTATGTTAAAAACCCATGAAGTATTAACAAGCAGAAGGCAATTACTTTTGGCTAGCACATACTTTCTCGTTTGGTATCTTATTTGCACTCGTGTTGAAATTAGCATTTTAAAATTGATAGGCCCCTGCTTATGTTTCTATGAGAACGGTCATGGTTTAAGTAATTTGTTACTGACATATTATTGTCACCAAATTGATCTTGTTACTGCTGCAGCTTGGATGAATGGTTTAGAAGTCTATTCAATTGAAGCGGACTTAGCTCAGGCTTCCTTAATATTATCTGTCGGAATTGCTACCCGCTATGTCTATGCATCTTACAAGAAAACGTCGGTAGCTACAAGTGAAGCTGAGGCTTGGGAAGCAGCAAAGAAAGCATGTGGAGGCCTACATTTCCTCGCCATCCAAGATAGCTTAGATTCAGATGACTGTGTTGGATTTTGGCTTCTACTAGATTTACCTACACCACCTGTATGAACGAAAACTATAGTTGCAGATAGAGCATATACGCATTTGTAACACCATCTAGCCCGCTTGAATTAAAAATCTCT
Organism: Escallonia herrerae; assembly: GCA_033070095.1. Classification (NCBI taxonomy): domain Eukaryota; kingdom Viridiplantae; phylum Streptophyta; class Magnoliopsida; order Escalloniales; family Escalloniaceae; genus Escallonia; species Escallonia herrerae. Next base: position 258,098 of record JAVXUP010000214.1, read on the forward strand.
GCTGTGTCCACGGTTTATATCTTGCAGGTTAAGTGAGTTGCTTCTACATTACCACGGGGCCTGATTTGTGCATGCCAAATTCGTATTTCTGTCTTTGGCAACGCAAACATGAAAAAGAGATCGAAGGCAGCATGTGAGCATTTGGACGTCTATTTTCTAGACGATAAAGAGTTATATGGATCTGCAAAATCCATAAGACTGCTACTACATTAAGCTATAAGCGTTTCGTTTGAGCAGAACTTGTGGTTTGCCTCTCCTCTGTTTTCCCTTCGTATTGTTCACTCTCTTACCTGTAGGTACTATTGCTCGGCATTGGTCCTCCAAGGCTCTTTTTACCTTCGTTTCTCCTCTCCTCAACCATGAATCCACGCTTGGCATCCTACCCAAAAGTATTCATGATCTTTGCTTTATTAGCCACAGGCCAGAAAAGTATAATGACGTGATCCACTGTCCCATTAGACGGTAATGATTTCCTCAAAAGGACCATTAATGTAGGTAATCTTGAGTTCATGGATATGGCCGCACAAGGCTAATTACAAACTATTGTGTGTGTATATATATATATATATATATATATATATATACACAATAGTTTGTAATTAGCCTCGTAATTATATATATATAATTACAAACTCATAAACTCATAAAAAAAAACTCATAAACAAGCTATTAGGGTCCAAGCTCATAAACAAGCTATTAGGGTCCAAGCATGATAAAAATGACCCATAACATCCCTCGCTACTCATTGTTGGATAGTAGTACCAACTTGGCTAAATGATTTGAACCCAGTTTGCTTTCATGTCCCAACATGCAGCAACGCGACTGTGTGGTCGAGCATGGAGATTGCGATAGACTCTCTAATACCGTCTGGAATGATTCGGTCTACGGCCTTATCACAGTGTATAAAGACATGTCATAGCTATGATGTCCAATCCATCATCATTGTTACAGTTCGTTGATGTGTGTAGCATGTTACCACGACTGTAGGATCATTGTTCGCATGAGTCTAGGGTCTCTATACTGATAGGGGTCAACAAAGCAATTGACTTTGGTGCTTGAGTTTTTGTTGCAATTAAGACATTGTGCCAAACACACCTTCATTGTTTTAGGGATTTCAACCTAATAATCAACTTACAACAAACTCATTATTTCATGCATCAATCTAAGACTTTTTACAAGATGAAATAGACATTTTCGTCGAATTAAATGAGTCTTCTCTTCAAGTGCGTCTTGATGCTATGCAATGACCATTTTGCTTACCTCCATCCCTGATCAAGCATCATAAGACCAAACCTCATCGATCTTCTGTGATATAACTACCATCCAAGGCTGGATCATGGAACACACATTAGCTTATTAACTAATATTAGGCCTGGCAAAATGGGTGGGTGTGTTGGATTTGGGTTTGGGTTTGGGTGAAATGGGTGACTAACCCATTTAGATCCATTTATTCGTGGGTTAGCTGGGTCAATTATTAAATGGGTTGGTTTCACCCATTTACTAACAGTGACCCATCAATTTAAACACCCGGAGACTGCAAACTAACATGCGCTGCTCTTGCAGCCTGTTTGGCCTATCAGCGTCTCCATGGATTGTAGCCGTGCACATCCCAACATCATCGCACACGCACACAAATCAAGACGGGTCGATCTCTATTTTACCGCTGATGGCAGTGCGCTTGCTCAGACCATCACAGGCACGACGTTGGCTCATGTTGTTGCACGCGGCGGGCATCCGTCGAGGCCACTGCCGGCACCCTGTTCTTGTCACCGGGCTGCACGAAGCCATCTCGGCCACACCCATTGCTGCTACTATTTCCCCTATTTTGAAACCCTAAAAATATTGGTGGTGAACCGGTGGTCGGTTTGATATCCGATGGTGTGGGGTGGATCGATAGGAGAGGGACACGACAGCTGGCTGGTGGCAGCTATAGTAGTTGATAGCTGATCACCGGGCATTTTGTTTTCGCGGCAATGGGAGTCGAGATTGGAGACGGCGGTTGGACGGTTGCAGATCTCGGGTCGAAGGAGAGGGAGTGGGTGCGACCCACTGACGGAGGTAGGGTTGATTTGCGGCGGCTTTGCATATGGATCTAATGTTTGAGCGAAAGATTGGTGGTGGCAGGGCGGTGTGTGTGTGTGTGTGTGTGTGTGTGTGTGAGAGAGAGAGAGAGAGTGTGTTTGGAAGTTTAAAGTGTCACTAAAAAAATCATATTGTATATGGTTAAATGGGCACCCATTTATAACCCACTTAAACTTGCGGGCAATTGGGTTGTCAAAGAAGTGACCCATTTAAGACCCAATTATTAAATGGGTGGGTTTGGGTGAGTTTTAAATGGGCGGATATATGGGTTTGGGTCTTAATTGCCACCCCTAACTAATATGTTGGTTATCACCGAAATCTATTGGGACTAATATTTAGTTTAGAGAGCAGGTGTATAGCAGTTATTCTCATTTTGTGGTGTACAGATTTGTTTGGTCTTTCGATATATCGCTTTCGCAAATTAGAGGCTTGTTAGTTATCCTATATGTTTGAGATTATTATGCGGCTGACAAGCTTTTTGTGAAAGCCGATTTTGGCGCGTGAAGTTTTTCTATTTATTCAATAACAATTGACTACGTTATAAGTAATAATCTTGGTAACTTGAAAATTTATAACAATTAGAAACAATAACTTGTTGTTTTTCGTTAAGTTTTGCCCTGAAAAAGTTTATTTCTCAATTATAAACATATAATAATGCAAACACTTTATATCTTCAGTTATACGCAGTAATTAATAACAGTCTGTGGAACTTTTAAGAATTACTATTAATTATGAAGCATAATAATATTAAAGTTAGCATATATTGCGGAACGGAGTTGGTTCCCAAATAATTGTTGGTCATTAGTTACAATTAATGTATTGAATATTAGTCATTAGAATGTCCGCTGAATTAAAAAAAAAAATCGGCTTCGTCATTGAGTAGTCACCTTAGGTTCTCAAATTTATGTCGTCCAACCACTTGCATCCAAGTCCTAGACTATAAGTATGCACAGTTGAGTTTGGGGTCTAAAACGTTACCGTAAAGAAATTTAGACTATTTTGGACCAAAACTGTCTTGCCCAAAAATTAGTCCCAATTGACAAATTTAGATGTCACACCAAACGCCCAATCTTAGAGTTCAGGCCCCCAAAGCTGGGTTTAAAGTAGGGGTGCAACTTAGGTAGCTTCGGTAGGGTTTTTATACAACAAGAAAACTCATGTGCTTTTTAAACCTAACCTACTTTTATCCCTTGAAAAGCATTGTATTGCTTGGGCCGGGCTGGGTTGAGTTGGTTGCGCTAAGTTCGGTTTGAATATCTTGATGAAAATAAAGAAAAAACTTTTTAATATTGAACAAAAAATTGAGTACTGGTGGATGGTTGACAATAGCGATGGCTAGTGGTAGTGATCCATTAGTGGCGGCCGCTAAAGGAGGTTAGCAATCGATGACTGCTAAAGGTTCCACGGGGTGCAACGACTGTCGTCCCAGTGCCATTGGCAGGGTGGTTGCCGAAGTGGGTGACTGGCAACAGGAGGTGGCCACAGCCGCTCATGTCGGTAATTATCAGTGGTAATGACCAGTGACGGCCAATGTCCTGCTACCACCGACAAAGTGGTGGTGATCGAGAGGGTGGCGATTGCCGACGGTGGAGGCGACTAGCAGTGGAGACGGCAACCAAGAATAGTGGAGGCAGTTGGTGGTAGAGATGGCAGCCGACAAATGGTCGTGTAGATGGTCAGTGTGCTGCTATCGTCGGCGGTAATCAGTGGTGGTCCCAAATGGCAATGATTGGTGGCAACGGATGGCAATGCGATGCCATGTGGCAATGGGTAGTAGTGGTTCTTATTTGCAGAATTTAGCAACAAAATATGAATTTTTACATAAATGAGCTTTAAAACCCAACCTAACATAGCCTACTATAAAATTGAACCAACTCATCCTAACCCACGTTGTACCTAAGTGAGTTCCGTTAGGTACAAGCCGATATATAAACAACTTGGCTTGATTAAATTCATAAACGCTCAGCCCAGCTTGCAATCCTAGTTTTTAACCCAAAACTTGACCATAAAAAAAAAACATTTTTACTGTTCCGAGCCTAAGAAATCTGACCTCCGTAAAATTTGTCCCAGACAACATGACGTATAACATGCACCTAAATCTTACCACATCATCTCCCGTTTTTTGGCTCATGACTTCGACAATCAAAAGATTCAATTGTTCAGGGCCCAGAGCTTGTTAGCTCTAAACTTCGTGTCCCAAATCTTTTACAGTGCAAAGTCACAGAGTCAAATTTTGGGACAAAAGGCGTATTAAGATAATAAAAGTTGTCCTTTTATGCCAGAACTACGAGCTAAGCTATACGTAGTAATAGTAGTTCCACGAGGACATGAAAACCACAAACATGACAATCGTTCACGATAGTGCTACTCTTCCATATGAGACAACGGAAGCAGCCCTAAGCAACCACCACCGAATCAGCAGCAGGGCTCAAAGATAGGCAAGCTACTGATCCTTGTACCTCTTCTCTACTTCCTCCAAACTTTGAATCTCTTTGTAATACTTGCAAAGACGGTAGATACACCTGCACCAGAAGTCAAAAAGGATGTCCTTGCTGGCTCAGAAAATGAACTCAAAATTATGATTATATTATCATGTAAATGAAGCAATACCAATAGAGAAGGCAAGCTGAAGCGCACAGAATGACATTCCTTTGAGCCTTGTAAATCTGCAACAACAAAAACAAATGGCACAGTGGTTATAAATACTGATTTAGGTGTCCGAACACGGCATAAAGGGGACCCCTCACTCTTCTATTCCAGAACCTCTGTCCAGATATGGAACCAGCTCACATTATACACGATATCCCATTGACGAATTGCGAAGTTTCATATGTAAATCTGTGAAGCATCTATTTACCAAAAACTAAAAGTAGGGAAATAGTGATTCAGAGGTTGAAAAGGCTGGTTCTATGATAATGAGTTGTCTGATTGTTCGTTGTGAAGTCATTATATTTTCATAATTGACATCAGTTCTAATTTCTAGTGGAGGACTCAATATGGATGGTGGAGGTTGGTCAGGTGGATTAAGGCTAAAATATAATCGAATTTGTGAGGAATGGATCCACAAAGGTTTAAAGGCAGGATGAAAAATAAGAGCTTGTTGCCGGAGCCCATCATGAACAAGCTTTCTTCTTGCCGATTCCCATCATGAACAAGCTTTCTTCTTGCCGATTTGAAGGCTAAGTAACTACACAATATAGTTTGGAGTTTCCACATATAATCTTACCTGTGATGTTTCACAGACCCGGTTTTCCTTATTTCTGTGTGTGTGCGTGTTTAAGGGAAAATACCCATATATGAAGGAATTCGATAAACTTATAGCAGTCAAAAGATACAAATTACAAATGATGATACAGAAATATATAAAGGTGAAGCAGCAGCAAAACCAATCAAAGAGACATGGAAGAAGTAGCTCATAAAAAAGAAAGAATGAGAAAAATTGTAAATATATTTCTAGGTATATTCTAAGTATTCATACGATAATACACATATATGACAACCTGCAGGATGTTCAACACATTAAACTCATTATACCTGACCAATTGGTTGATACAGTTCAAGATACAATCAGTTGTTGCTATCCTTGTTAAATCATTATTTCACTTCAAGTTGCAAAATTCAGGACTTGTAGCCTTTTTACATAATCACTAAGTGAAGATTCAAGTCGCAAGACAACTTCATTTATGCATGAACTTCACTGGATAATAAGATGTGGTGGTTATTTCGTTTCCCGGTATTTTGTAAAATGGTGGGGATTGCTGATGTTTTTTGAAAAGTATGGTCCAAACATGTTTTTTTTTTTTGGGTTCAAAATATGGGCGGAGGGAAGGACTGTGAAGAGGAAATGAGCTTGTAAAAGCTTGAATCCCACATAGCAGAGAAATTGAATAGTAATTGGTTAATGATAAATATGCACAATAATTCACTTGTGTGGTATGCTGAGCTATGTCTGAGTGCACCGTGTATGGTACAAAGCACCGGACGAACAACAATCTCAGGCATTACGCACGTCAGTGCGTCTGCATGGCTGTGTGTTGTGAGGCACAATGTGGCGCTTTGAAGGCATGCTTTGCAAGTATCGTAAGCAAATTGCTCCCAGTTGTTCAATCAATTGATAACCAGAGTCATTTTTTGATAAATGATCACTATGAGTCAGACTCAATAGAATTTGATCAATCCTTTTTTCTGTCATTAAAGTGGAGAACTGAACCAATGTACTGAGCTACCAAAAAATTAATAACCCCTAAAGAAGCTAGAGCAAGGCCTAATTGAAGACGAATCGAATTATTGATTGTGTCATAAAGCCCCTCATGCCCACGTCCCAATCGTCCGCTTCGAAAACTAGCAGTTCGCCCTGTCAATCCTCCAGGGCCCAAATAACTCAATTTTCTCCCATGAACTATTTGTGTCAACGGGTTAGTTCGATCCAAAACTTGAGATAATGGGTGTAAACAGAAAAAAGATTTTTTATATTCACGACCAAGAAGTACTGGATTTCCTATGAGTTCTAGTCTCAATAAGAACGCTAGTTCTTACTGTTCATATATTATGATATGAACATACCACACCAATTTGTTGTGTATGGATGACGAGATTCCAAAAAAAAATTTGGGGGGGGGGGGGGGGGGGGATTGATGTACTTATTGGATCCGTCGGGACTGACAGGGCTCGAACCCGCAGCTTCCGCCTTGATTACCTTATCACACGCGAAGAATCCACCCGAATCTGATTTTTGAAGAGTTTGTGGATTTACCTAGGTCGGTTTATGGGCCAGTAAAGGATTTTTATCTTCCAAACCGATTGGAAGGGGCCGTGCGGGAGAAATCAAATCATACAGAAACTTGAATTTGGGACCACTATTTGAAATCTTAGTGAAACACTAGATTTGTTATCTCATGTCTGCTTTTCCGCACATGCACATATTCTGAGATGTGATTGGACGCCTTAAAGATTTGTGATAAACTCTGGTCCACCTATATTTTTAAAGGGCTGTGATTGCGGTGTTACACTAGTTCGGACCATACCCAGCTGTTGTCAACGGGTGCTTAACTGTAACGGTCAGTGAATCTGAACTGATAGATCTCACAGCAGCAATCCAGTGGTCCAAAATGATTGCATATGAACAGGCACTAGTGGTCTATAAGAAAGGCCAGACACTTGCAATGATATCTAGCACTCCAGACATCGGAATTTTCCTCTCCATCCCTTTTTGTGCATTCTGCAGATCCTCTACCATAGAGAATTTCAGCAGAACTTTTTCTTGGAGAAATATTATCCAGAAATTCATTCATACATTTTTCATTTATTCTTCATCTGTGCATACGCAGAATAGCATTGTGCTTCATTGTATCTTGGAGGGGTTTTCCGGGCAAAAACACTGCAGATCATTTCTGGTGGGGGATAATCAAACTTAACGAAAGCATTTTCCAACGTGCATTGAAGCCATTTCTATTCAGTGTCTCAAATCAATTACCCCAACGGCCGATATTTTTGAGTATCTTTAACGTCGAAATGTATACTTACCACTTATTCATGTTTTCAACTTACTCCTATACAGCCCTTTCCTGCTGAAATCAGCTTCTTAGACAACTTCTTCAATAATCTCTCGATCTAAAGTTCTTCCACATATGCAACCATCTTATGCTTTTGATCTCTGCCTAAACTCTCATAAACATGTTTTCCATCCTTCGTTGCTCTATGCTGCTGCTTAGTTGCAGTTTGTAGTGATGGAAATAGTAACTGCCAATTTTCTTTCCAAAATCACTGCTGGTGCTCTTTTTATTCCTGTGGCTCTGCTTTCTCTATGAAATTCTCTCTCTCGCAAGAACCTTTGCTTCCATATCAGTTGCATAATATCCTTGAGAAAGAGCACATTTACAAACAAACAAACAGAGACACACATTCAAAGAGAAAAGTGCAAGGAGCCAACCCCTGGGTTGTGCCAACGTGTATCATTTTTTAGCAGAAGAAAATAAGACTTAAAATGAGTCAAGGTCATGGCAGCCCTAGGGCCATAATCTCTCTGAGAGCTCATTGTTAACTGCATGAGCGGCTTTATAGTCTGGAGAGAGAGAGAGAGAGTTCCTTATGGTTTTCATACTTTCTTTTATGTAAGAGATGCAGAGAGAGAGCTACTCGAGCAGCCGAACACCAGGCCGAAAAAGGATAGAAGAACTGAGCTTTGATGATTATTCGAGGTAATTAATAGATTATAAACAACCAGCAAATACACAGTAAGAGCACCCCAGGGCTACACCTATAAAACCTCAAGCAAAAGTAAACAAAACCCAACCAAGTAGACAACCATCAATGCCTAGCAGCTTGAAAGGACCCAGCACAGATCTGCAAACTACCTAGATAGGAAATGGAAACCCAATATATCTCGAATAAAAGATGGTAGCCAAGTTTTGACTTGGAATGACATCACATAAGAGATTTATGAACAAAGCCAGCAAGAGCATACCTACATGTAAACACGCGTTTCCTTGCGGAGCTACAACCTAATCAGTCTATTAGGCTACCATTGGCTATTTTAGATAACCATCGAACACTGTTGACTCACCGGTTAAATATCACACATGGAACTTCTCTCCGTACAAAACTTCGGAAAACAGCTTATACATTAATGCCCTTGTATTTTGTTTCTCATGAGCGCTCTAAAGTCAAGCCCTTCAACTCGATAGAGCGGCTCCACTTGACACCCACTCGTCAGATCCATCACGAGTGTGCCAAGAAGAAACCTATAGACAGATCAAAAGCATAATCCTCACCATACCTCCCTTTCCGTTACAGTAGCCAAGCACTTAATGTTGGCATAGCTAGAAACTACTAAGTGCTTGCAACTATTGTATTGCTTTTTTGACTGATGCCAATGAAAGTGGGTTTGCAGTCGACGTGGAGGTGCCACAAGGAATGCAGTCCGAGTCAGATGTCAAGTGTGATGATGTGGGACACAGCAAGGGCGGAGCAAGGGCAGAGACCAAGGGCTTCCCAGACAGAGCCTGAGGGTGACAGTGCTGCGAGGTCAATGGCGCAAGGCGAATACACGACGACAGTTACGATCCGATACTTAGGTCCAGAGTTAGGGTCATGTATGTTTCTCTCTCCAGGATTCTAGAGTAAGAAAGTGAAAGTGTTCTGAAAATGTCCACCCGTCAGAAAATGTCTAACCTCTTCAAATGAATTCTCAAGACCTCTATTTATAGAGGTTGAGATGATGATGTCATCACGTGACATGTGGCGCTCCCCGGGAGTGACACGTCACCAAGGGGTCCACAGCTGCCGGTGCTCCACTGACTATCGAATCGCATATTCACCCGGCCTGCCCTGCACAGCGTCGCTCTGTCTGTCCAGAAAGACTGGCTCCCACAGCGTCGCTCTGTCTGTCCAGAGAACCCCCTTGATCTAGCCACCAATCCAAGCCCTTGTAGAGTCCCACAGGCCTGGCAGCGGTGGGGAAAACCCGATGCCCAGCTGCCAGGTGGACTAGGCGCGATGCCCTCCGAAGACCAGCTCTCGTCTCGGAGTGACCCGGGGGTCATAGTCCCTAGGGGTGCCGACGCGAGCCCCTAGTGCCGGAGCACGTAGGTCAGTCACGACAACACCCTGGCAGAGATAGTGTCCCGAAGGAGTCGCCTATCCCGCGGGTGAGTCCTTGTGCCGGAGGACTCGGAGCTCGTCAAGGTAGCATCCCGAAGGAGCCATCTACCCGACGGTCCAGGTAGCATCCCGGAGGAGCCGTCTACCTGGCGAAAAGGGAGTTGAAGAGCTCCCTAACAGAGATAGTGTCCTAGAGTAGTCGCCTATACCAGCGGTGATGACTATAAGGTTGTGAGTCCATCCCACTGCGAGGGGTCCTCTACCGGAACCCCCCGTGATTGTGACGGCGATGGCTTTCAAGTTGTGAGCCCATCCCGTGGCGGCGATGACTATAAGGTTGTGAGTCCATCCCGCTGCGAGGGCCGGAGCCCCCGTGATTGTGACGGCTATGGCTTTAAGGTTGTGAACCCATCCCGTGACGGCGATGACTATAAGGTTATGAGTCCATCCCGCTGCGAGAGCCGGAGCCCCCCATGATTGTGACGGCGATGGCTTTAAGGTTGTGAGCCCATCCCATGGTGGCGATGACTATAAGGTTATGAGTCCATCCCGCTGCGAGGGGTCCTCGTGCCAGAGCACTATGAACGAAGCCCCCCGGAAGCATGTAACATGATTGTGGCGCATGGGCGCGGCGACTATCGTCGCGAGACAATACCTGGTGCAGGGGCATGTATCATGAGAGTGGTGCACGGGCGCGGCGACGAACGTCGCAGAGACAATACCTGGTGCCGTGGGCACATGTCATGGAAGTGGCGCATGGGCACGGCGACGAACGTCGCGGAGCAATACTTGGTGCCGTGGGCACATGTCATGGATGTGGCGCATGGGCGCGGCGACGAACATCGCGGAGCAATACTTGGTGTCGGGGGCACGCATCATGAGAATGGCGCAAGGGCGCAGCGACGAATGTCGCGGAACAATACTTGGTGCCAGGGCACATGTTATGAAAGTGGCGTACGGGCAGAGCAACGAAAGTCACGGAGATATACTTGGTGCTGGTGTACATGTTATGGAAGTGGCACATGGGTGCGGCGACGAACGTCGCGGAGACAATACTTGGTGCCGGGGACACGCATCATGAGAATGGCACAAGGGCGCAGCGACGAACGTCACGGAACAATACTTGGTGCCGGGGGCATGAGAATGGCACAAGGACACGCATCATGAGAATGGCACAAGGGCGCAACGACGAACGTTGTGGAAACAATACTTGGTGCCGGGGACACACATCATGAGAATAGCGCAAGGGCGCAACGACGAATGTCGCGAAACAATACTTGGTGCCGGGGGCACGTATCATGACAAAGGCGCAGGGCGCAGCGACAAACGTCGCCGGGATACACTTGGTGCCAGGACACGTATCATGAGAATGGCGTAAGGGCGCAGCGACGAACTCCGTGGAACAATACTTGGTGCCGGGGGCACGTATCATGAGAATGGCGCACGGTCGTGGCGACGAACATCGCGGAGCAATACTTGGTGCCGGGGGCACGTATCATGAGAATGGCGCCCGGGCGCAGCGACGAACGTCCCGGAGACCGCGCACAGGCACGCGTCAGGTGTCCTGAAGATGGGATGTGAGCTGAGTGTACCTGTCATAACAAGATAATGAATGCAACATGTAGTAATGACAAAGTCAGGAGTGATGGTATGCGGTCGTCAGCGACGGGTCATTCGGTGGTAGTGCTCGACTTTGAGCGATGGGCATCGCGAGAGCGATATGCGGTCACGGACGACAGACGTCACGAGGTTGATGGACGACGGACGTCGCGAGGTTGATGCACGACGTACGTCACGAGGTTGATGTACGAATGTCCGTAAACATCGCGGAGGTGCAAAGATTCGAGAAAACAAGTGCTTGCGAGGGGGGAAGGCCATAGACCAAAAATGGGGGAAGGCCAAGGCCACCCTGAGGCCGACCCCCTGGTGAGGCCAAGGCCGACCCTAGGGGGTGGCCAAGGCCAATGGCCAACTCCCATGAAGGGAGGCCAAGGCCACTCCCCCTTTTGGTGAACTTCGGGCGCGCCGACGGTTGGTGTTTTAATGGTCAATGATGAATCCAGAAGTTGCATTTCGACGAGCGTGTTGCCGTGAGTCATACCCTTGTGACAAACAAGGTGCCAAAGTCACATACGAAGTGTATGAAGCGAACAAAGGACGAAAAGGACTTTGCACGAAAAGTGAAAAAATGGGGGGGGGGGAAGGCCAAGGCCAACCCCCCATGGAGGCCGAGGCCTACCCCCCATGGCCTCGGGGGAGGCCGAGGCCGAGCCCATGGGGTTGGCCAAGGCCTTTGCCCTTGACCCTGTCGCTCCGATTGCGCCATCAGTCAATGTTTTTGGTGAAAAGGTGCTCAGGTGGTCACGGCGCGACGAACGTGGTACCGTGAGTCACGCTAACGTGAAATAAATTGTGCCTAAGGCGTGTGAAGCAAGAAACGCATGTGACATGAGCGTGCGCACTTTGACCGGTTCGATGCGTTGGAAAAAATTGATGTTGATCGTGTCGATGTGTTCGTGCAAAGAGGGACCCCTAGTGGGCCCTTGGGTACGACCAGGATAGGTTGGGACCATTGACTCATCGTACTGAGGACCTAGTGTTAGCAAGTGCTTAGTTGAGATTTCAATTATTGGCGAGCGTCGAAATGGGCTTGAGCCCCATCCTTTGTGAAGCCTTAGTAATCCTTTCCAAGGCAATTCTTTTAGTCAAGGAAATTGCCAAATTATTCAATGACTGCACATATTCCAATGCGATTACTATGTCAGCAGTTAATAGCCTCACGTAGTTATGCAACAACCAATGTGTCTAGACAACCATTATAACCATCGTTAGAGGCTCGTAGAGTTGATCGACAATCATATTTCATAGAAATTGGAGCTATAGGCTTAGGCCATAGAGGAATCTCTAAAAGCAAGTTGCTTAGTCATCTACCTCCTTTACCCCCACAGCAAAAGCAATCATCTCTGCTGCTATTGTAGAATCAATAATCAAGTTTACTTCTTTAAACCACAGGGTATTGCACCCCCGCCGAGTACGAAAATCCAACCACTCATTGAAACATTATCCTCCTGATTCTTAGTCGAACCACTAGAACAAAAATAAGTCTTTACCCATGGACTTTTTCAAATGGAATGGTATCTGTGCGTAGAAATGCCTTTTAACAACGGTATTTACAAATGAAGGTGCTCCATTGGAAGAAGTCTAGAAAAACAATTAGCGACATGATATTCCTTCATAAAAAAATTTTACCAACGGATTGTTGCGATGGAATACTGGGTCGGGTTAAAATATTTTCTATGACTTTTTAATTTTTGTTTGATTGTTTGCAGTTTTTCATTATGCCCTCAAGAGAAGGACTATGAATAATGAATTACTTCCGTCGGGAAATGTTTTTTTAAGAATCCTAAAATATATTCTTTAGTTGGTTGCTTGCTTGATGTGCAATTGTTTAGGGCTAGTATTGTTTGTGCCGCTTGGGAAATGAAAAAGATGTTGGGGTTTTGAAAACAAACATCTTTAGCGACAGAACATTAAAGATGTATATCATCTAAACCCTTATTTACTCAGAACCACACAAACAATACCCTTCCCCCAACAGCCGCACACCAACTAATTTTTACAACTGCCTCTTTGGTTGCTTGTACCAAATGCATGTAGAACTCGGGTCCATAAATTTTACAACTCCCATTTTTTTTTTACTTTTCCTAGGTCCCCTTTCATTTTCACAAGTATGCTTTGAGAATCGGTTTCCCAAACCATATGATGATCTTCTGTTTGCTCAACTTGATTAGCAAGTGATTAGAACTTGCTTTCATAGAAGATGACTTCCCTAGAGAAAATGATAGTGTTTTAAAACATTAATCACTTTGTTGCACTACTGTGAATCAATAAGCTTTCCTACATAAAATCAAAGAAAATACATCCAATGGACCCAATTTCTTCCTTTTTGGTTATGAAACTCTTGCAATGGCCCTACAACCTCAAACCTTACGGTTATTCCACAGTGCACAAGTAACGTTGTTTCCTTTTGTTGCAGCTCTATTTCAAATGTAGCAATCCGTCGATAAAACTTCTACCAAATTCCATTTCCCAGACCCGAATTCGAGAGCATCGCATTATCTATTTCGACTAATGTCCTATTCTTCCTTTATGCCACATCATTTTGTTTCCGTGTACATGGTGCAAAGAGTTTGTCCAAAATGCCATTCACTTTTGATAATGGCGGCTCGTAATATTCCCTTCCCATGTCGGATCTTGGACATTTGATCTTGGTATTGCAAAAGCTTTCAATCTGATTTTAATAGGCAACAAATCTAGGCATAACATCATTTTTATAATGCAACAGATAAACATAGCAATGCCTAGAATAACTATCGATCAATGTCATATAAATTAAAATTTTCCTTCTATGGAAGGAGTGAGAGTGAAAATCACCTAGATTACTGTGAAACAATTCTAATATTTGTGACTTTCTTTTTGTCCATTTGGAAATGGTGATCTAGCGATATTAGCAAGCATACATGCTTTTTAGGCAAAAGAACCATTCTAACCGGTGCCATTCATTTTTCCAGCATTAGCATGTCCTAAACGATTATGCCAAAGTAAAATGGAGACTCAATAACCTAAGCAGACTTAAGGTTCTTGCTAAAGCTTGAATATTCGAGCACAAAGATATCTCTTTCCCACGAGTCCTCCACAGCACAAATTATAAGCCTCAAAAGCAAGTTTGAACACAAACCCATAGAGAAACACCCCGAAAAATAAATTCTTCCAAAGGTAGCAAAACTTTGTGTTATCCCCGTGTGAACTTGTATTATTACACTCCAACTTACACCCAAAAAAAAAAGGGAGAAACAAAGAAAAGGCAGAACAATTACCGATTTCTCGTAGCGATCCCTCTCCGCAGCCGTGCAGATCTCTCCAGTACACATCAAGCGGTGCTCGTTCTTCCAATAAAGATCTAAAAGTACAAGAACAGACGCAAACCAATCCAAACCCCTTAAACTCAAATTAATGAACTAGAAAGGAATTAGATATGCAATTGCAAATAACAAGGAGGGGGACAGTTGAAGACAAAAGAAGAAGAGGAAAAGGAAAACCTAGGAGCTGGAAACCGGAGAAGGGGAGGATGAATATGGAAGGCTGGAGGATGAGAGAGATGAGAGAGACGAGGCGGGTCTTGACGACCTTGGGAGAAGGGAGAGTAAGCAAGAGCGCCAAGGCCGCCTCAGCTGCGACCACGTACGTCAGAATCATCCACTGCAGCGCCATTTCCCCAGTTGGTCTAGACCGGTTCACCTTCTTCCTCTTTCGTTCTTTCTCAAGTATGCTTTGGATTCACACCTTTGCTTAACATCTAAGGCCGAATCTCTATACCTATATATATAGCTTCCTAAATGAGTTGGTTTACTTCGTCGGGAAAATTGCAGTTTGCTGCCCTGCGCTATTTGTCGTCACGTCGGCCTATGTTTGACCACCTTTTATTTTTAGTTTTTATTTTCTTAAGAATAAAATTTAAAACTAAAAAAAAATGTAGATGTTTGATAAATCAGTTTGTAAAATTAATTTTTTTGTTTTTTTAAGAGAATTTTATTTTCATTTACTTTCATTCTTCCCCAATACACAAGAGGCAGGCGACGATTAGGGTTTACTTGATTGGAGTATAAAAGAAATTGTGATTTGGGGAGAGAAGAAGAAATAGAGGGTATTTTTGTTATTTTGTTGAATTAACTTCTACCAAACGCACTATTGAGGAGCGTGAATATCACGTACCATTAGTTTGAATGAATTTTTTGACCGTTGTAACACTTTTGCAATCATAGGTGTTTATTTACAACTTTTATAACAATAGGGGTCTTTTTGCAAATGGCTCAAACCACGAGGGTATTTTATGCAATTATCCTTTATTTTTATCATAACTAGTGGTGAAAGGGCAATTGTATCCCCATGTCTTTACAGTAAAAGGGATGCAAGGGAGGGGCACGACCACGTAAGATCAACTGGCAGCTGGTTTGCACGTGCCTCCATGCTACATGTTGCCTCTGCCTCTACCACAAAGAGATTTAAGCAACCACCTTGTCCTTCGACATTCTTGCTAACCAAACTCAATCTAGCGAACCAATTTAGATTTGGTATATGCTGTCGCTTTACATTTTTTTCGTTGTTCACTAGGTTATATAATACCAAACCAATATGAATTTGGACATATTAACTAAGGATATGATAGTGTAATTATTTGATTCTACAAGGCTAAATGTCAGACTCTGTCACTAATTTCCACCATATACTAATTGGTGTTACTAGCAAGTGTGGCTACACACACTTGACGTCATCTAGGACCACCTTTTTCAGACAATTTAGCAAGTATTCAACTATTAAACTTTGATGCTACCAACCAAAAGCATACCTCCTTTGTCATGTGCCATTAACTTATCGAGAAAAATATAAATTCTTGGGAATCACATAGGAGTCTTGGCATTATAGTGCTCTGCCCTAAAAGGAGGAACCTTGGTGCCTTCTCCCTAAGGGGTTGGTCCACAACCCAAACTCCCCTCCTTCCCTCCTCAAGGGATCCTCCCGTGGCAAAACGGGGAACATGTCCCCTTTACCTCTTCTCTCACCCCATCTCCATGCCTTCGCCTCGTTTCTCCATACTTTATTTAACACCCTTTACTTAGGTGTGGCTTTCACCTTGCCTTTGGCACCCCATGACACCCACAACCATTGCCTACCCACCTTGTGGCACCCACAAGCATACCCCACCCATCGAACTTAGCAAGGGTATTCGAAAGTGTTCTTTGGCCACAACGGCATTTTGTGAATCAACATTTTTAAACTGACCTAGAAAAGGTCTGTGGGGCAATATGAGGGAGTATGGCGATTCAACCGTAGGACAGAACATTGGCACATGGTGCACTCGTACCGAGTTGGCACTCCCATGAAAGGGTCATGCGTCTCTTGATGACAAAGCATTTTATGTTGTTTATAAAGAGTACAATTGAGAGTTCATTTTGACCAAAATTCACTTCATTTCACGCTTACACTTTCTCGATTTAAACTTCACGTTAAGGAAATTTGGAGAGAGAAATATCCTAAACACCAAACCCTGACATTGCACTTATGATACTCAATCATGTCCTATGCCCTTGTAGGACTCCATTCCTTCGGCTCTACCTAGGTTATCTTGATCACAGCTCTTTATCCTTCCCTCACTCTGTCCCACAATATTATCCCTGGAAACTAATTTGAACTATACACCTTGTTCCACCTCCACGTATACTTCAAAACCACTTCCTTGGTATTAGTCGATTTTCAACGTTTCAATTGTGTTTATCTAGACCGGCATATAGTTCTAGCTGTATAACGGTGACTAAATTTCATGGATTTGTACATTCATGGTTACTATATAGTGTGATGGTATATTCTTTCATGATTCAGCATAGATGTTATATTAATTTTGATTTACTTTGTGAATCAATGTTAGAAGATAATAGTGGTTGGTGGAGCTGTTTTTGTGGGGTGCGTGAGTGGCGGTGATAGTAGTTAGCGAGAGAGAGGAAAGAAAGAAGCGATTAGACATAAACGGAGACTTGGGTTCAATATATGGTTTTTCCATTATGCCCTTGGGTGTGAACCACACATGGGCTTTTAACATCTTAAACAGGAAGGAAGTCGTGTTTTGAACGAATTGGATCCATACATAAGATTTTAATACCTATGCCTCTATATCCATGGTTCTGGGTGCAAAAACAAGTTAAAAAAACAAATTTATCTAAGGGAAAATTTTGTCATTAACTCATTTTGGTATCAATTCTCTTTAGCGAAAGGCTGAATGGCATCTAACCCCCCATAGTTTAAACATTTTGGCAACTAAAACTTGTTTTAATTTAAGCAACTAACACCTTGAAATTTTAAATTTCAAAAAATTGTGCCCACGTCCAGCCTGTCCTTAAAGTTGGAGAATTATATGTCTGTTCCACCGACGTCCTTTATATAAGGGCAAAGCTGTCCAGACATATGTTCTTCTTAGTTGACATCAACTGCCACACCCACTCTCATAAGAATTAATAATCACATTATCTCTCAAATATTGATTAAGGGTTTTTGACATCGATTTAGTGTATTTATTGTTGGAACCAAATTGGTAGTTGTATTTGATTATGATAGGAGGATATACAAAAATTGATCAGGCAAACTTGTGAAGATTCCCCTAATTATGCTAATTAAAATTTTTATTTTTATTTGTGGATTTTGTAGGCTTACATTTATTGTCACTCACCACAAGAAAAGAAGGATTTTGTGACGGACTTTTAGCGACAGAAGGAATTCAGTCTCTAAAAGTACTTTCAGTGACGGATTTCTCCGTCGGTTAAATGTTACGCCGACGGACTTTTAATGCTAGATTTTTACCGACAATTTATGCCGTCGCTAAATTTTTTTAGAGAATTTTTTTAATTTTTGATGGTTTTTAAAAACATTTTAAGTGACGAAATTGTACCGTCGCTAAAAATTCCGTTGTTAAAGATTACTTTTACCGACGGGCTTTTAGCGACTGTATCATTCCGTCGCTAAAAGTCTAATTATAACTGATTAGATCTGCTTTTTCTTTCTCCCGTTTCTCTCTCTGTCTCGTATCTCTCACCCACCGGTGACCCCCTCTACGGTGACCCACATCTCCGGCGACACCACCGTCCTCCCCCCGACGCTCCACCTCCGGCGACCCTCACGGTACTGCCCACTGCTCACCATTTTCTTTCATCAATGTCCTTAACAAATTGCACTTAATTGTTGATAGAAACATCATTCTACCACATGCATGCCTATTTTGTTTAGTTTAATTGTTGATGCTAAGAAAAGTGGGTTCGTACTTACGTAGAGATACCACAAAGGCTGTAGTCTGAGTTAGCTTTCAAATGTACCAAGTGAGAGACAGTAAGGGTGGAGTTAGGGCAGAGAGTAAGGCTTTTCAAACAGGCCGTGAGAATTGGCAGCGCTGTGAAGACAAGGTTGAGACGAACAGGGCCGACAGTCGACAGTCCAAGTCAAGGTCCAAGTCAGGATCCAATGCTATGGTCCAATACTATGTCCAAGAGTGTGTCAACTTGTGTTTCTCTCTCTGGAATCCAAGAGCTCTTGAGTTCCTAGAATGAAAAGGTGATTTTGAGAGAGTGAGTGAAAAGTCCTTGAATAAGTCACAAAGTCCATTATTTATAGGCAATGGTATGCCTATGTCATCAAATGCCACGTGTCGTCCCATGGGAGTGACACATCACCAGGGGGTCCAAAAATACCAGTTCTCCGTTGGACTACCGGTTCCCATATTCGCACTACCTTGCCATATACAACATCGCTCTACCTGTCTTAGAAGACTGAAGTCACCATGATGGCATGATCAAAGTAAGCCCGTTGCCCTAGCCACCGGTCCATGCCCTTACTGAATCCCACAAGTGTGTGTTAAGAGATGGGTAGAGAACCTGATAGCGGTGAGGGTTGCCCCTGTAACCAACTGTCAGGCAGACTAGGCGCAATGCCCTTCAAAGACCTGCTCCCGTCCCGGGGGTGATTGTCTTAGGGGAGCCGATGATCATCGGTAACGTGACTGGACATGGTCGTAGCTCAAAGCCTAGTGTCATGCAAGTCACCCCAGGCAGCGATAGATTTTTGGTAACGAGCATATCCCACTGCAAAGAGTCCTCATGCCAGAGCACTACAAGCAGAGCCCCTCAAAATGCTGCACAGTCCAGAGAGTAGGTCAAAGCACGTTCCACGTCCATGGCGAGGGCGCATGGTGAATGAGTATGGTGCCCGGAGGCCAGTAACATGATTGTGGCGCATGGGCGCGATGCCAACGGCATGAGACATTGATTGTGGAGTATGGGCATGGTGCCTACAGCACGAGACATGATTGTGGTGCATGGGCGTGGTGCCTACAGTACTAGACATTGATTGTGGTGCATGGGCTCGATGCCTACAGTAAGAGACATTAATTGTGGTGCATGGGCACGGTGCATACAGCACGAGACACTGATTGTGGTGCATAGGCGCAGTGCCTACAGCACGAGACATGATTATGGCTCATGGGCACGACGCCTACAGCACGAAACATGATTGTGGCGCATGGGCGCGACAACGGCTGTCGCAAGACCATACTTGGTGCCAGGGGCACATGTCATGGAAATGGCGCTTGGGCACGGCAACGACCGTCGCAAGACCATACCTGGTGCCGGGGGCACATGTCATGGAAGTGGTGCGTGGGTGCGGCGATGACCATCGTGAGACCATACCTAGTGCTAGGGGCACATGTCATGGAAGTGGCGCATGGGGGCGGCGACGACCGTCGCGAGACCATACCTGGTGCTGGGGGCACATGTCATGGAAGTGGCGCATGGGCACGATGACAACAGTCGCGAGACCATACTTGGTACCAGGGGCACATGTTATGAAAATGGCGCATGGGTGAGGTGAGGTGAGGATCATCAAGAAACCAAACCTGGTACCGGGAACGCATGTCATGGAAGTGGCACATGGGCACAGGTCGAGTGTCGCAGAGATGAGGCGTGAGCCAAGTGTGCATGTTATGCAGTGATGATGAATGCGATCTTTTGTAATGACAAAGTTTATGATAGTGGTATGCGACCGTCAGCGAAGGGTCACTCGGTGGTAGCGCACAACCTTGGGCGTTGGGCATCGCGGAGGTAGTGTGCGGCCATAAGTGACAGACGATAGACATTGCAAGGTTGGTGTGTGAGCATTGGTATGCATCGAGAAGATGCAAAACCCAGTGAAGACAAGTGTGCACGGAAGGGAAGGCCAAAGGCTGAACCTTAGTGGAAGGCCAAGGCCAACCCCCTTGAGGAGGCCGAGGCTGACCCTAAGGGATGGCCAAGGCCAAGGACATTCCTCAAAAGAAGAGGCGAAAGCCACTACCCTTTTTTGGTGCTCTTCGGGCATGCCGATGGTTGGTGTTTTGGTGGACAACGCGGAGTTGGGTAGTCGAGGTACAATGAGCATGTTGTCATGATTCACACCCATGTAATGAACAAGGTGCCAAAGTCACACACAAAGCATACGAAGCAAAAAATGCACGAAAGAGGCATTGCGCTAGAAGTGAGTAACCGAGGGGAAAAGGCCAAGGTCAGCCTCCATAGGAGGTCGAGGTCGACCCCATAGTCAAGGGGGAGGCCGAGGCCCACCCCATGGGGTTGGCCAAGGCCTTTGCCCCTTGACCCCGCTGCTCCAGTCATGCTGTCGGATGATGTTTTTGGGCAAAAAGAAAGTTTAGGTATCCGGGGTGCTACGAGTGCATTGCCATGAATCATGCCAACGTAATAAATGAGGTACCCAATTCATATACGAAGTGCACGTAGCGAAGAACGCGCTAAAATGGACATCGCATGGTGAGTGAGTGACTTGGGGAAGACCAAAAGGCAACATTGGGGGGGAGACCGAGGCCGACCCCATGGGGTATGCCAAGGCTTTTACCCTTTGACCATGTGGTTCCGGTTGCGGCGTCGACCAATGTTTTTGGTGAAAAGAAGTTCGGGTGGTTGCTATGTGACATGAGGCGTGCGGAGCGAGAAACACACGTGTCATGAACGTGCGCCCTTTGACCGGTTTGATGCGTTAAACAATTGACTGTTGACCGTGTCGATGTGTCGCCCAATATGGGACCCCTAGTGGCCCCTTGGGTACAACCAGAATAGGTTGGGAACAGTTGTTTGCTTCGTAGAGGTTCTTAACATTTCAGCAGTTACAATCATTTTGTTTGATTGTCATTAACTGCTGATATTGCACTTAATTGTCCTCAACAAATTGCACTTAACTATTCGGAAACATCATTCTACGAATTTAGTGGTTTAGTTCAATTGTTTGCTTCATAGAGGTTCTTTGATTGCTCGAGAAGAGAGAGATGATAAAGTTAGAATAAGTTTAGGTAAATACGGTGTGTACGTGTTTAAATGTGTATCAGAACTGCTACGGAGTAAACGCATCAGATTTCTTCAAAAGTTTTGGCATTCAAAAAATCACATTTTTGTTGCTGCTCCTTCCCCTATGGTTGCATATATTAGACCCGTGGTGACCGATATTAGATGATTTCGGGGAGCTTAGTGTCCACAACCAAGAAGGCCCATATTTACGAGATGAGTTCAAATCGACTAAAAGCTTAAGTTAATAAGATTTGGTATATCCATATTTATATGCCCAACTTATTTTAATAAAGTGCTTAGACCTTAACTTATCCATTTTACTTGTAAGTAATTGCCTTTTCCATTTTGATGGCCAATTGCAGTAAAGATCCTAGTGAGTGGCCAGTTTTTATGCAATGCTTTATAGTAAGACAGAGGAGTTAGATTTGACAAGAATATTGGCTACGTAATCATACCCATCTTAACCAAGTTCTATGAAGAGATACAACCCCAAATTTGGGCAAACTTTCACTAGTTATCTATCCTCAGAGTACTGAAGTTTGTACCGACGGGCTTGATGCCCCGCAAACGTTGCTGTTGGACCAAGGAATGGCCCTAGCCTAGGTAACTTCATCTTATACAGTGAGACGGTCTCAAGAAAAGTATCGGAGAGAGGGCAACATTCCCCAGAACAAACAGAATTGATTGAATAAGTATAATAAGAAGAAAGTAAAGAGGAGATTGAGAGGGTTAAAAGGTGATACCTTTGTGCTCCTTGAAACAAATTAAAGAACAACTGCAAGTTGAAAACTCGAGATCTTAATAACAACTTGAAAAGGTAATTAACTCTAAAACAACGAATTTAGAGTACAGAGGTAGAAGGGGGAAACTGGTGGTGGGGGTGGCTTACTAGGGAATGAGATAGGAGGGAAACTTGTATTTGGATTGTGCTTCGTCGCATACTTGTGGCACCACCCCTTTGCTGGATATCTATAGATTTGTGGAATTGTTGCACTATACCCAGTTGGATTGATCGAGATATCTGTGATTGCCTAAAATTGTTAGACTTCTTTATATCAATTTTTGTTCTTTATATAATTTTGTTAACTATGCATTGAGCATTTGAGAATTAAGAGTGTCGACACCGATACCGAAATGTCATATTTTGGCTTTATACTTGTGGACACTTCTTCAAGAGGTGTCCCACACCTTTTCAAGAGGTGTCCCACACCTTTTCCGGTAATTAAAAATAAATCAATATCTTTGGACACCGCTGAGAGGTGTCGGACATGTGTCCGAAGCTGTCGGGGAGGTGTCGAGGTGTCAGACACCATACCGCCGATGGCTGCACGACGCACGGGACCGGGTGAAGAAGATGCTACCCGAGGGTGTCCCGATGATGGAGTTGAGGAAATATCCCCCACATTGGATATCTCCAACTGTATGGGGGCAGATGATTGATCGGTGGGTTACGGATCCAGGCTCAGATGCCAAGAGTAAGAGCGAGGCACACGACGTCATCCGACATAAGAATGCGGTTGAGCACCCGGACTTGGAGAAGGATGAGGTCGTAACTCTGACGTATAGTCAGACGCACGTGAGGAAGAAGGACAAGGACGAGGCGCACTGGGCGGGGGACTATGTTTTAGATATTGCCCGACTGATCGATGTAAGTTCGAGTCAATTTGTTTAATTTATTAAATTTTTGTCTTTGTATTCAATGTTTGTTGCGTTAATGCCCTAATATATCTTTAAATCACTTTTTTTGCAGGCCTCGTATGAACAGCTTAGGGAGTCTGAGCAGCAGTCTAGACAGCCATTAGCGTCCACAAGTACGGGTACGAGTACTGGGGCATTGAAGCATGGTTGGATACACCAGAGGTCGTCAATCGGCCGAAAGGCCACATACACGGCCTGCCTATCACGTGCCGTGATAGGAGCATCCCCACACCCCGCTGCCCCTCGACAGACACCGGCACCGGCTGCGTAGCGTCTGTTGGACAAGGACGAGATCCGCCGCATTGTTACGGAGGTGTTCAGGATGATCCAGGCGCAGGGTCACTAGGGCACTGCTGCTGGACATGCTGAGCCGGCTCCGGATCAACAGGATCTAGATCTGGGACTCGGCAACCCCTGATGAGCCCCCTCTCGTGCCCTCCCAACTTATACCCTCTCCCGCTCTCGTGCCCTCTTGGCTTGTACTCTTCTCCCCTTCCCTAATCGATTTTATCCGGTTTCCAGCTTGTACATTTTATTTTTCATTATTGTAAACATTTTTTTAAAATTATATAGTCGTTTTGTGTCTATTGTAGGGTTAAATAATTGTTGATCGATCAGCAATTATTTAACTCTAATGTGCATACAGTTCGGATTATGCCTTGTTGTTGAGACTTTAATTTGATTACAGGTTTGGGCATTAAAAAAATAAAAAATATATAAAAAATTAAATTTTAGCGACGGATTTATTTCGTCGCTAAAGAGTTAAGGACAGAATATTCCGTCATTAAAAAGGATATTTAGCGACAGAAAATCCGTCACTTAAAAGTTTATTCCGTCGCTAAATATTTACCGAATATATTATTTTTGAAAAAAATAAATTAATTAAAATACGAAAAATATAATTAGGGACGGAAATTCTGTTGCTGAAAGTTTAATATTAGACGACAGATTTTTTAATTCCGTCGCAAAACTTTTAGCGGCGGGCTATTATACGAGGGATTTCTACTAACGAATATTTCGTCGCTAAAAGTTTTAGCGACGAATTATATGCTTTTAGCGACGGATTTTTCCGTCGCTAAAAGCCTTATTTCTTGTAGTGACTGTAAGATCCATTCATATAGGGGTGTGACTGCTTCCGATGCATAACTGAGAACAATACTAAGTATTATAAAGTGACATATTAGTGATGCTTAAAAGAGGGTGAAAAGCATTAAAGTTGTTTGAGAAGACATCAAATCTTTAAGGATAGTTAAAGTACGAGTTCCTTCTGTGAAATCTGTATTGTTTTTTTCTTCTTCTTTCGTATTGGTTTGACATTTGAATCTAGATTTTTCTATGTCTTCTGTTGTTGGCATTGCATATGGTCGCATGTTAGTCAAAGCTTTGCTATTTTGTGTTTGCTTGTTCAGGGTCCAAATCGTCCTGCTTCACAATTAATGTACACCGGGGGGGGGTGGTGGGGGGAAGGTTAAGGACTGTAGAACGATAAAACATACAGGGCGAGTAGTAACTTACGTTGACTATGTACCCTGTGATAACATTTTCCCATTTTGGCTAGATCATATAAGTGAGGCCTTGGTGTATGAGGGGTACCTTGGGTATTATTTTAGGATTCCTTTAACACAAGTGTATATGCAATTCTCCAAAATGACTACAACTTTTACATGCTTAAGTCTGTACCTAGTAATAAACCTTTAATGTGAAGTTGAAAGAACCAAAGACAAGTCAAATGATGCCAAGCCAACCCAAAGAAAGGTGTGTTGAGTCTGACAGTAACGTGGAGGTGCTATCTTCAGATGAGATTCCAAATGATTAATATGTTGATTATGTGCATATAGATGGTAATGCATGTATTAATATTTGTGGTGATATGGTGATGATGCAGGAGGTGATGTTGGTAGGCATAATGGTGGTGATGAAGGTGGTGATAACGAGTCTGCCTTTGACTTTTAAGGTGGGACAAGTGATGGACAAGATGATGACATGTTTGAAAAGAACATAAACTGGGATGACAAATAGTGTGGTTTCAAGACTTTATGTGAAAAGGGGGTGAAGGGTGAAGATGAGACCACTAAGTCAAAAGAAACTAAGAAGATCAGGCCTTTGGCCCTAGACCTAGATGATGGAGTAAATAGTGGTACGGAGTGCACAAAGTACGATGTTGAAACAAATTATAGAAACTCTGACTTCGTGGTTGGTACGATGTTTCCTACCATTAAAGACTTTAGGGATGCCATTTACAGTTATGATGCAAAGCATGGCAAAGTGGTAAAAATCTTGAAGATTAAGAGGTCTAGAATTGAGGCTGAATGTGCTAACGACAAGTGTTCCTCGATAATTTATGGCTCTCGGATACACACTTAACAGATTTCCAAATAAAGACACTAGAACCTAAAAATACATGTGGAAAGGAAGACAGGATTTGGATTAGTTCTGGTTGGATTGTTTAGAGATATCTAGACATGTTTAGCTCTAACCCAATCTGGTATGTGAAAGGCATATAAGAAAGACCTAATGCTGATTTTGGTGTGAAATTGAGAAAGAGGAAATGCAACATATCTAGGCAGAAGGAAGAAAGATGTGTAGCAAACTGCCTCAAAAAAAATCCCTTGCTAAAAAGGATTTTAGGAGTCACTTTTTTATTTAACTAGGAAAAATAAAAAAAATAAAAAAATTTACTCTAAAGTGCCCAAACGAATGACTAATCTATCGAAAACCAAGAGATGGATTCGGGGACTAAGTTATGCAACGGGAAGGTGTTAGGCACCCACCACCCTCTTTCAATCTCTACTTCATCCGTTTTGACTTTGGCCTTGAAACATGTTACATGAAATATAGACCACCCTAAGTTTATTTTAACATTTTTGGCTTAAACTCTACATCAAGGATTGAACTGCCTACGTGCTTAATTGGATTAACTAGAATCAAAATTCGTAGTTCGACTCTGGTCATACGGGAAGTAATCTGCATTTCGATCATAGAGTTAGACTTATAAATGTAAAAGACCCTTTTTAATTTTATAGTGGAAATGTGACTATGGAAATGGAAGACAATTCTAAATTGATTTTTCTAGAATAAAAAGCTATTAAAAGTACCTCTTGACATAGCTTGTCTAGAAGACTCGGGACACTCTCTGAATGATACATGATGCAAAGACGAAATGGACTTTGAAAGTGAATATGGATAGCTAAAATTGTCGAGAGAGATAGCGTATCACAACATGAAGCAATGTACACAAGCTCTAAAGAGAATAAGCTTCTAGACCAAAGACACTTGAAAATAAAGGCCAGGGCCTCTATATATAGAGCTCTAGGGTTGCAGAATCTAATAAGATTGGCTATGCAATCTACAAGGCTGGAGATAAGTCAGGGTATTAAATAAAATCATAGATTGACAAAAGTCAATTGACCGGTTGAGAACTAGCTAGTTCATCCCATAATTATAATTTTTTTTCAAAATTTGAGGCATAATCAGACCCTAATTTTGATAATTATCTCTAATTTTACAGATAGGATGTATCGGATTCGGGATTTTTCACCTCTTAACCATATACATCATGGATTTAAACTTTACATCAAAGATAAATCACAGATTATTTTCCTAAATTATCTTAGTAAACTAACTAAAATAATCTAAACATTGGACTTGACTTGATACAATTGGATTGGACCGGACCAATACTGGACTGCACCTCTGAACAAGATTGTTGAACTGTTGGTTTGGACTAGACCAATGACTTAATCATCGGGCTGAGACAATCAAACTGGAGTGGACTAAATTTAATAATTAAGTTACATTATTAGGCCTCGGCAACTCTAATTAACAACAAAGTCCACTATTTAATTAATTAATATAACTGCAAAAATGGGATGTCTACAGATCCCCTCGAAAAGGGAGCTTGCACGAGGGCGACCATCACTGAAAAACAACACATTTTTGCAGGAAAGCACGAAACAAACCACAAGCCTCTAACAGACTTGAGGAGTGAGACACCAATATGAGGTCGGACATTTAAAAGGCTTCCAACATATCCTCCAAGGAGGAATCAGACCAATGTAAATTGAGATAAAATCATATTGTCTAAAGCTTGAGCCAATAGTAACAAGGATTGGTCGTCAACCAATAAGCACATCCTTAGAAGTTAGAGCCAATAGTAATAATGATTGGTCGTCTAAGGATACTAAAACTAGAGTCAAATAGGAACTGGAGCCGAAAAACTCACTGCCTAAGGGCCGGAGCCAATAATAAAAATGGCTGGTCGCTTAGGCCAATGAGAATAGCGTATCTAGAAGTCAGAGCTAATAGTGACAACGATTGGTCACACTGAAGGTTTATGACTAAGAGCCAGAGCCAATAGTAACGATGATTGGTCACTTAGCAATAACTACGTATCCATAGAAGCCAAATCCAATGGTAAAAATAATTGGTCATTTAGGGATGCTAAAAATGGATTTGGAATTAGAACTGGAGCCAGAACTATTCATAACCAGAGTCAGGATGAGTTAAAAGGGTCGACAGTCAGAGTAGTACATTCAGATGCCAAGATAAGTTGAAATAGTCGTCTAGGCATACAAAAAGTAGTCTTGCCTGCTGTTGGAGCCCTCAAGATGAGTTGAAAGGGTCGACAAACAAAATATGAAATAACTTTGGCCATTGTCAGAGCCCCCAAGACAAGTTCAAAGGGTCGACATAAAAAGTTATCTATCTAAGCACCTGAGCCAACAGCGCGTCAAAAGTGATTGGTCACTAGATATAGAAGGATTTTAAAGATATCACTTAAAGCCGAAGCCAAAAATGCCACATGGACAGTTGATCGTTGAGTGCCAGACATATCAATATAATTGATATCAAGAAAATGTTGCTTCAAGCAACATCTGCGGGACCTTGTACTGGCTTTAACCTTACAAAAATCACTAAATTAAGCAGCAGATTCGAAAACTTGGATTGCAAAACAAACTGAGGACAAGATAATAAACATGCCTAAGCAAGCAAGGAAGCACACAAATGTTGAATAAATGGGCTAGGCGGAAGCATACAAGGCACACAAACAAAATGCAAACATGTATTTCACATGAGGATGTATATCCTTTTTTTAATAGGTTTGAAAATCGGCGAGTTAGTCAGAGGATGGAAAAACTTTTAGAAATTTCAAACTTTGATAAAAAAATCAACCGGTTAGTCAGCCGCATGGGCATTTTTGAAATTTAAAAGGTAAAAAATAAGCCCGTTAATTAGCCTTGTTGACCAACTTAAATGACAAAACCAGCCAGTTAACTCGTCAGTTTTTTACGCAATTTTAGGTTTTTTCCAGCACTTTAAACCCAATCCACTTCCAATCTCTCTCAAATTTCTTTCTACTGAGGACTCTAAAACTTGTAATCCTACCCTAATCACACCTCTAGCATGTAAATTCCATCAATCCTTTCCCAATTTCTCCTAACTTTGTGAGAATTACGGAATTCATTTGCACAAGGAGTGGCCATGAAGTGGGTCCCTAAATCGATAAAATCTCTTGATTCTAGCCAATGAATAGGTCGGATGATCATTCTTTGTTGACTTCGTATCAAGGAGTTTATCAAAGCAGACAATTCTTCATGGAGGCTGTAAGCTTCCCATGAATTCTTCTCCTTAACACACTATTTCGCCTTTCTTCACACACATACCCGATGCCCATGCAAAGTAGGACCCACATGTGTAATTTTTCATGCAATTCATAAGATCTTTCTTTCATCTCTTGATTTTGCATACAAATTTGTGATATACGGACTCTTCTAATTTAGTTAGGGAGTGGTGGACCAAAATCCATGGACCCATTAAGGCTAGGGTAGCCTTAATTAGATTTGATCTCTTTCTTGACGGGTTGCACATCGCGATCCACAGCAAAAAAATACCTCATGTGTTTGGCTAAGGGTTGGTGGGATTCCACCAACATTTCTTCATTTGTTGTTCAAGGAAGTGCAATTACTCCATTCGACTTTCGTAAATATAACTGATGTTCGTGTTCAAAGGCATGTACCTTGGGCCTATGATCTAAACAAAAATTGGGACCTTGTTATCGGGTGTTTGGCTATGAACCGTCCTTAAAA
Organism: Escallonia herrerae; assembly: GCA_033070095.1. Lineage (NCBI taxonomy): Eukaryota > Viridiplantae > Streptophyta > Magnoliopsida > Escalloniales > Escalloniaceae > Escallonia > Escallonia herrerae. The sequence goes on from JAVXUP010000214.1 coordinate 287,490, forward strand.
AGTTCGTTTCAATCTTGTTGGGTACCTTTCATGCACACTACTAGGGTATCGACTTGAAGGGGGCCGAGGGCTAGTAATTGACCAGTTTGTCCAGGGACTTTAAGTAAATGCTTTAGGGGAGACCCTCTTTAGCAACGGGGATAACTCTGTGAAGTTGTGGTGCCTACACTTGAGAACATAAAAGAGACTGGAAAGTATGACTGGGGTACTCCCGCATTAGCTTACTTGTATCACTCCATGGGCACGGTGTCCCGAGGGCACTCTCTTAACTTCATGGGATATTGTGATACCTGGGGGTATGCCTATGCTTCTTGAGTTATTTTTTTAAATATTCTTATTCATTTCTTGGACGTTTTGCTCATATGACATCCTTGTTCACATGTATGAGTCTTTGAGATCCTAGGATCACGTGCTCCTCGACTAGGTCAGGAGCACACTGCTGAGACTGAGCCGGCCATGAACCGTGAAACTTTAGAGACTAGCGAGTTGGTGCTTCTAAGGGGTCAAAAGAGGAAATCTTTAATGGTCTGATATTGTTCCTAGTAAGTTAAATTTTAGGTTTTGAATTTTCGCTGGGCATGCTTATTGAATACTTATTATTTGTCTATTTTGCTTCAAGTGTCTCTGTCTAAGTGGGGGACGACCGAGACCTATCTTAAAGAGCTGGCCCTTAGTTGGTTTCCCTACTAACATGCTGTATGCCAATATAGGTATCCTCCCAAAAAGGGCAAAACACTAAATGGTCTCAGTGTGTAGTTTCTCTCTCAACACCGATGTAAAGGTCACTCCGTCGACTTGATTGTACCATATTCTTCCCACGCATAACAAGAAAATTAATAATAAGTGATCATCGATACACATACAAATCGTTTATATACCAAGAAGACTAAAAGGTCCATTTAGTACGAGCCCGTGGAGTTGAGGGTATAATCAAAAGATTGCCTTAAGACCAGAAGGTCCAAGGACTTCTACCGTTGCCCTCAAGTGAGTGGTCAAGGTAAGACGTGCGCGTGTGAGGTATGAAAAATAAGAGCATAAGTACCAAAGTTATGTCATATTGTACATGCCATAAACTACACACACAAACAATGTAGCCTAGTCCTCTTATTTTCCAGTCTCCAGCAGAGTCACCAATGTAGCCTCTCAGGAAAATCCCCTCACCACAAAGGATTTTAGGAGTCGTCATACGACTAATCTATCAAAAACTGGGATATGATTTTGGAGAGTAAGTTACGCAATGAGAAGGTGTTAGGCACCCGACACGCCCTTTTGGTCTCTACTTCATTTGCTTTGATTTTTAGCCTTTAAACATTTAACATGCAATAAACACCACTAAAAGTTTATTTTAATATTTTTTGCTTGAACTCGACATCGGGGGGTCAAATTGCCTACATATATAGTCGGACTAACTAGAATCAAAACCGTCGTAGTTCAACTCTGGTCTTGGGAAAGTAATCTATATTTTGATCCTAGACTTAGACCCAGAAATTATAACACTCTTTTCAATTTCACAATGGAAATGATATTATGGGAATGGGAAACAACTCTAAAGTGATTTTATAAACTAAAAAACTATTAAAATTACCTCTTGACATAGCTTGTCTGGAAGACCCGAGGACACTCTTTGAATGATCCATGTCGCAAGGACTCAACAACAAACTTTTAAAGTGAATATGGATGACTAAAATTCTCGAGAGAGAGATAGCATATCACTTCACAGATAAATGTTTCACAAGCTCTAAAGAGAATAAGCTACTGGACCTAATACCCTCGAAAATGAAGTCTAAGGCATTTATCTATAAAGCTTGAGGGCGCGGAACCTGATAAAGCTGGAAGATAAAATCACTGAGTTAATTAACCAGCTGATTAGTCAAAAATTGGTCAGTTCATCCCATAATTTAAAAATAATTTTCCTAAATTTTGAGGAATTAATTGACTCCAATTTCAATAATTATCTCTGATTTTGCACATGGGATGTATGAGATTTGGAATTTATCACCTCTTAACCATATAAATCATGGATTTAACCTTTGCATCAGGGATCATTCACATAATCCCCAAATTATCTAGACAACTAACTAAAGATAGTCTAGACAGTGGACAGGACTTGACACAAGTAAACTGGACTGAACCAATACTGGATATCTCTAAACAAGACTACTGGATGGTTGGTCTGGACTAGAAAAATGGACTTAATTACCGGACTTAGACAATTAAACTGACTGAGACAACTAAACTGGACTGGAGTAAATTAATTAAGTCACATTACTAGGTCTAGGCTTAACAATAAATTCCAATTAACAACAAAGTCCATTATTTATTTAACTAAAAGTAACTACAAAAATGGGGTGTCTACAAGATGGTTATATGTTCTTTAGTAGAATAGTATTGTATGTTAGTAGACTACTGTGAGGAGTAAGATAACTAACCATGGTAGCCCATTGTGCTTAGGATAAAAGGCGATGTGTTAGGTTTAAGCGTTTGACAACTGCACCAAAAGAAATAGCTGTTACTGAGGGCACAACTTCATTTCTCTATCCTCATGGCCCAGCAGCCAGCACACACAGTTGAGCACACAATCGAGCAGATAAATGCGACCAACCTCTGATCTGCAACAATCCCTCCCCCAGGCATGCCTCGCAGGGACTCGAACCCTTGACATGCTTTGATACCAATTGTTAGGATCAAGCTCTTACCACTACACCAAAACCAATTAATGTTAATTAAGGCAAAACTTTATTCTCTTACACTCTTGGCTCAGCAGCCAGTGCACATGGTCAAGTACACCTCCGATATGCCAACATGATGCTTGGGAGAGGATATTCCAAAGGCTTTAGATATCCCTTTGAGGATTAAAAAGGGATCTCTTATGGCCTACAAACCTTTCAGTGGTCTTCTAGGTGCCATATTGAAGGCCCATAACCATGGAAACTATGGACTGCCGTTACGGTGGATAGTGAAACATGTATCCCTTTGCTTATGTAGTTGTGGAGGTGGTGAACACAGCTTTATGAACTTGGTTCTTAGAACTTATTGTGAACGATCTTGACATAATCAACTTTAGTGGGTGGACTTTTATGCCTAATGAAGAAAAAGTGATGTCTGGTTCTCTTGAAATTGTGGCTTCCACTATTGAACGCATGTCTTGTGTGATGCATTTAAAACAAATTTCAAAGAGTCTTCTAGGAGAAAAGCTATGCAAGACTGTTTGATAGATTCGGCAAAAGCTAGGCATGTGGACAAGGTGGACATGCATAAGTTAAACTCTGATGTGGCGAAGTGGTTCAATGACAAGCCACCACAGCATTGGAGTGGATCGCACCCTCAAACATACACAAAATGTGACCAAGTAACAAACAATGTGAATGAGTCTTTCAACAGAAAAATTGTCTAAGAAAGGATTCTACCTATATTTAGTATGCTGAAATGGATTAGAATGTACTTGAGTGATGATTAGGCTGAGGAATAAGAGGAGAAGATGAGAAGAATTTGGATAGGCCTTCTCAGTTTGTGCCAAGGTGGAAAAGGAACATGACAAGGCATAAAAAGATGCAGGGTATTGTAATTCCTTAAGGTCTACTAAGAAAACTTGTAGTTATAAGAGGTGGGTATTGTATTTCCTTAGGGTCTACACTATTAATGTGGAGTTGGAAACTTGTAGTTATAGGAGGTTGGATTCGTCCAGTATCCTTCGTTTCCATGTTGTGGCTGCCATGTTTTGGGCTTATAAAGACCCTAACAAGTACATGCATGAGTTTTTTAAAAGGAAATATACATGAAAGCTTATAAACAAGTGGTGCATGCTCTTATTGGTAAAGACCAGTGGGGGTATACTAGTTTGTCTCTGTCTTGCCCCCACTAACTTGTGTGCAACTATGGAGACCCAAGCTATCTAGTGAAAGACATTGGATTGAATCAAAGAGACACACAGTAGATAGTGCAAACAGAGACTGAAAATTCCTTCAGGGTTACCTAAAACCTTTCATTGTCAAGTGTTCTCTGTGGAATGCTTGAACATAATAAGAGACATGTGAGAAAAGGAGGGCAACCAGAAGGTCAGAGTAGTCAACCTCCAAGACAGGCTGCTCAACCTCCAAGGCAGACTCCTCAATCTTCAAGGCTGGAAGCTCAAAATAAATGGCATAGCATTCAAGTTCCAAGGAAAATAATCAAGATGCAGGGCTAAAGAAGTCAAGATGCAGTGGAAGGCTGTGGACAAATGGCTTTCTAAAGGGAATTACATAGAAGAACATAGCACACAAACAGGCACAAAAAGACAACAACTTCTTGTTAGTGTTTCACTTCTAATTCTTTTTCATCGTTAGTGGTCCAATTGATTACTTTTGCCAATTTGTTGCAGGTTAAAAGGGTTGTAAGGGTTGCCTAACAACAAAATGTCAACAGTGTTACTATGAGTGGTCTACTACTTTGGTTTACATCGCTTGTCATATACTTTTTCTAAAAAAGATTATTTTAGAAGATTTTAACAAAGGATAAATGTTATTCAATTGAGTTTATGACCTACTAAATTCTTGGGGAAATGATTGTCTCTAAGTAGGAGTGACGTCATTGAAATACTAGAAACATGGTAAGAACGCCTTTAGCAACAAGAAGTAATTTGTCCTTGATCGAGTGATTTATAGAATTATAATTTTAGCAATGATAGTTGCTACTTTAGGATAAATTTTTTTAAAAAAGTCACAATATAGGTCGTTCTATAATTAGTTTAATGTTTTTGTATGGTTAATAATACTTGCGATTCTTGAGAAGCCGTGTTGAATCTATAAAAAAAAAAAAAGGGAGAAAAGAATTGTAAGACTTATAAAAAAATGTACAGGAGTCACTTGTGACATAAATCTTTAGCAATAAATACAACACATTATAGTTTTATGTACTACCACTACCTTAGAGCTTTATAGGTTTGCAAGCATATGAGGTATATAGGTTCTTAGTCGTAAGAAAGATAGTTAGTGCAAACTGTAACTTTTCATTAGTCGTAGTCCAAGTCCTATACTTAACGAGCCACCATATATTAGCAAAGCCAGTCAATAAGGATGTTAAATAGATCCATGGAGCCTTGAGCTAGATCGGCCAAAAAGAAATAGATGAGGCATCAGGAGACGTTATTCTGTGAGGTAAGGGTTTACTTATGCAATTATCCCATGTAAAGCCTAATTATCTTATTCATAAACTGAAAATTGGAATTATGGTAGTATTTTGTTACAAAATGTCATGTTTTTGCAATCACAATCGTATTGATCTTCTCTTGTCTGCTTCAACTTTATCATAGTGATCGGACTTATTATTATACTAGTAAGGGTTTGATTATCAAATCTGAATAACTTTTGTCTCAATTGAAAATAACGTTCTTTGTGAGTTTGATTATTGACGCGATTCACAATCTTTCTACGGCTAATATTTTAAGTAACTTCAAGAGTCCATATCTTCTTCGTTCTTTGGTAATGTCGGTATTCTTATGCTTTTGAAAACCCCAAACACCATACTATAACTTTTTAGTTTTGAATTTTCCATAAATCCCACATATTAATATCCAAAAATAGCTTTGAACATTTCTACACTTATCTTTTGGGCAATTCATGTCAGTCAAACTTGATTTGCCATATCTTTTTTATATCATTGGTTTTTTGAGGATTTGGAGATTCTTTGAAGTCTCTTCTTTAACTTCTTAGTGTTACGTTTTATCAAAATCACTTTATTTGTTTGATCAAATTTAACTTTAAAAGTTATTGGTTAAAGCAAAATTTGATGTTTTTGACACTGCAAATCAGGCCACTTCAATTTGTATCTCTATTATTTTTCATTGGTTTTGATTATTCTAGACATTACGAAATACATAAAGAGTTAAGGTTTTAAATTTTATGTTCTAATAGAACTCTTCTATCTCTTGGTTGAAATTAACATTGAAAACTATTGGTAGTTGTTGTGTTTTATGCTACGAATCAGCCTACTTCGACTTTCTTTATCTTATTTGTTTCTTATTAGCTTTTGATGATCTTAGATACTATGTAAGCCGTAAGAACTCATCTTCAACTTTTACGTTTAGAGTTTTCGTAGAATCTATACATTTCTTTGTTGAAATCGTCATTAATAAAAGTGTACTGTGTCGAATCATGTGAACGAGAATGACTTTGTGGACCTTAATATTTCCGTGCTGTATTAGATTTATTGAACACGTCTATCTATATTCACATGAGTCACATCACAGTTTTTGTGTTTAATCGGCTTTTGACTTATACGTGTGGATTGGAGTTTGGACCAACTCAGTTGGACGAGTTAGAGATTGTGATCTTAATCTTTTAACGTTGTCTCATGTTTGTGATGGTACGTCACACATTTCTAAATGAATCCCCTAATTTTTGTCTATGTACTCACTGCAAATGTAGTTACCACGGGAAATTGGTTACTATCACATTATATTGTCCAGTACAAGCTATTTGAATTTGCTGTAAATCTGATATTGAATTGGAAGTTAGTGCCATTGGCATGCACCTTGCTATCATATTTTATCAACTTCAAGTAACATTATTACTTAGCATGCTTTGTCTCTATAGGTGAGTGCATGTGCATGTGCATGTCACCCAAAACCCCCAAAAACACGTGCTAGGAGTTGTGCAAAGGATTCTAGACATAGTTCGGTAAGAACCTTTAATTGAAGGATTTTACATATACATTTCTTGTCCAGTAGAAGAGACGGCTAAAGTAGCCTTTGATAAATTTTGAAGGATCTTACTCGTACATACCTTGGTTATTGAGGAATATGAAAGTGATTTTAGATTGAAAGTTTTATACTGTGAAAAATGCTCTGCTCTACCTTTAAAAGTATTTCAGGTACTTGAGTGAATAAGATTTTGTAAATAGAGTATCCGAATGTCTCCAAAAGTTGAGTGGTTACACAGGTCATTTGAAGGCAGTGCATGACACACAATTTTATATGGACTATGTTCAATTGATAGTTTCTAACAAAATCCGCAACTTCCTAAGTGCTTTGCTTATCTCTTGGTGTTGCCATGTCACGAGTTCAAGTAAACATATACAAGCTCCTTCTCAAGCTCATTCTGGACCTGTTTATGGGATGTTTAGTACAGCCCCACAGCAACCACCTCCTATGGCTAGTCAGGCCTATATCATGCGTGAATACTGGCAGAAATTTCGCAACTAAGCAGGTCTTGGTGCACAGAAGGAAACAGTAGGGTCCAATAGTTTAGGAAATTCTTGAAAAGAAGTTAATGTTGCTTTTGGTCATGATGTCTAGTTCTTAGGAGTAAATTGAAGTTAGTTTTGTCTTGTCAATGGTACTAAGTTTGGCCCTGTATGTAAACATTATTTTTGCAAGTGTATTTGACTTGGATGGTGTCAGGTTATACTCCAGATTTGTCCAAGTTCCGTTGGCCTTGGATGTAAAAATTTGATGTAGTGTATTGGTGGGATATGTTCTTTTGCATTTCTCAAAGTGGTGTGTGTTTGCCTTTGCTTGATTTTTGATGGCTGGGTGGCTCAACCCACCGAAAATAGCCACAACCTCCGTTTGCCTGCAAATCTAAAGGATACATTTTGCTCAATTAGTTATAGAATTCTACCCGGTGAGCTCAAACCCAAAAATTTAAGGTGAATCCTCGTATTGCTGACAACCAATAACCTCCTTCCTGGGTTCAGATCTGTCCATGAGGGTTTCCTAGCAGAATGAGTTCCACAACGACACCAGTTAGCTTCCATTTCTTCTTTCCTCCTTTACTCGGTCGCAGCTGGGGTAAGTGCGTACTTGTGAATGTATTTTGTGTGCAAATAAAAAAAAGTGGGAATCATCTTTAATCTTCCACCCCATGCCAATGGGTGTGCGAATGAGTGTATTTTGTGTTTGCAACGATTTGCGAATTGCTCAAAATCCAAAATGTTGTTAGTTGCTCAAATTGAAACCACTGGATTTTATAAGCCAAAATGTTCAAAACACATGCAGTTAAGATGTCATTCAGCATTAAAGAAAATCAAGAATTGCACGTACGATACAGAATTCAGTCCGTGAATTGAAATATCAACATCTCGATTTGAGTTGAAAAATTCTTTTAGGTTCAAAGAACTTGCCACTACGTTAATGTACATAAAAACAGATTCTGTCATGCAGATGTCTTTCAATACTGTCCGACTTATGAAGTCTTTATTCTTCCACGACCCTTAAGTGCCGACTTATTTCTTCTAGTATACGAACAGAGGGGGCGGCAAGCAGCAGATGGCAGTCTCACAGGTTAGTTGGAAACCATGCTCTCAGATTCTTTCACAAATCCGTCTCCTGTCCAGTCTTTGTCAGATTGCAGACCTTGCTTAATAGCTTTCCTCTGCTGAATCGCTTCTTGCTGCCTTCTCACCAAATCCGTGTGAGTTGTGAAATACTGAAGAGAAACCCTGGGGACCAAGATGGAAAAGGCAAGTTCTCGTATGCTATAATTTGAAAGATAAAATCCTAGGTTTCCTAATGCAGTTAAAAAAACTAGGAATCGCAAGTAATACCCTCTGAAATCTTCTATTGATGAAAAGTCGTGCATTTTCATGAAATCCTGCAGCTCAGAGCACAGCTTTTTGACAAGGCCATAACCATGCATCATCACACCAGTGCAGACCTACAATCCGGAAAAGGTTAGCGGAGATGTGTACAAATACCTATCACAGATACAGGTCATGATCAACTAATGAATTTCGTTCGAACTTCTTGGTATGGTTTTGTTCCCTAGTCAACTACAATTATATCCTGAGCCACTACTTGATAGGAGGGAGCAACCTTTGCTACTAAGGAAAAAGGATTACCCATTCCACCACCCAAGAGATGTTACCTTAGCCTTGGCATATGAATAAATCTGGCCCAAGGTAATAGGTTCTCATGCTAGAGTACTTGATCTTCACAAGGATCTTACATGAGAAATAGTAGGCAAGGGTATTCCCCTATACAGAATAAGACGGACATCCCACCACAAGTGTCACGATTTGACTCTAAGTCCATAAGTAAGTAGGAAAACGAATTCCCTTAGAGGTATAGATGGCAATAGGATAAACTGGACTTCACAAATTCAAAGAAACCACCTGACCCGACTCCGCAAAACTTTTTATACTACGACCAGTGTTTCAAACCCAAACAGGACCAGGCATTCCGACCAGAAATATCGGAACTGGCCCAAGAACCCACCCGGTTAGGCTCCCATAATTAGACCTGGCAAACAGGTAAATCTGGCGGGTATAGGTCTGACGCGATCGGCTACGGCCTACGGGTATAATGGGCGCATGAGTGGCACTCACAAGCGTGAGATGATGGGCACCAAATGCATGTAACCAATTTGTGGATATTGTGTAGGCAACCTAGAGATGTCAGCCTTACTGGATATAATGAAAATAATATTCTATTGACCATGTCATGTGTAAGTAAATTTTATGTTTCTAACTTACCAAAGGGATGGAAACGTCGACTAGTTCAGTGAGATGAGCTAGGAATTATAATCTTTTTTTTTTTTTTTGAATCTCACCTCTTGTGTCAATTAAGGCACGTGTGACTGTATTTCCAAATGGCTCTTGTAGTGTCTGTATCCGTACGATATCGTATTTGGCTTTTCTGAAATTATGTCACGTGTATGTTTCCATTAAAAACTTATACGTCAGTGATATGGGTTACCTTAATATTTTGTATCCATTGCACTTGGTCCATTGAGCGACCTTGCTAGGTGGTTGGCTCACACCCTTTTTCTTATCCTTTCATGCGTGACACAGCGAGAGCCATTTAATTTCTTAGGCAAAAGGATATTTTGGCACTTTTAATAAATTGTGACTACTTGATTTAAATTTTGTTTTGGAGCTCTATGGAGAAGTAATTTGGGTTTATGTAACTTTATTGAGCCAGGTCGGCATTTGTAACTTTTTGGAGACTGAAAGTTAGATGCTCCAAATACCCGCTTTGTGAGATATCTTTTAAGTTTTCGAGATTATTTATGTCTTTACTTGTTATGTCATGAAAATTCAGGTTGCGGTACAGGGGCTTACCTGCCTACAATTCTGTCTTTTAGTGGATTTTACTCGTAGAAGCTTCCAGCATACCAAACTCTCGCTACGTCCTTTAGGAATTCTTCCTTTTCTATTCGGAGGTTTCAATTTCACATATTGTTCCTATACTGTGAAGTGTATTTCCAGTAGGGTCTTCTTTTGAGATTCTGCTTTCACGGTAGGTTTTGATAGGTTTCTCTTCACCTTGAGTAATGTGTATTTTGTACAAAGGGCTTCACCCATGACCCTTCTCTCACTGTTATAGGCCTCTTAGGATATTTTTCTTCTTGTCGTATTTGTCTGTGTATGCACGTTATCTATGTTGCCCCATTATGGGTTTTTTGGAATGTCTTCCAACAGATTGAGTGGTTGTGTAATATACGATATACTACTTCCCTCACATGTCGATCACATGAATGGAAAATTATGCAAAATAGCTATGATCAAATTACTCTTTGCATGTGCCCTAGTTACAAGCCCTCTGGAGGCCGATGTATGCTCTTCATAAGCTCTCTTTATAAGCCCATCAGGAGAATGTACGCGCTCTGATAGCTCTCTTTTAAGCCCTCCGGGAGGGCTCGATGTATGCACCCCTTTATAAGCCCTCTGGGAGGCTGGTATGTACAGCTCTCAATGAGCTCTTTATAAGCCACCGGGAGGCTTCCATGTATGCTTTCCATAAGCACCTGTTTGTGAGCCCTCTGATAGGCTTCAATATATGCTTTTTGTTAGGACCTCTTTCATAAGCCGTCTCGGAAGCTTCTCCTCTGTGTGAGCTCTCACCTAAAAGGATATCCTCTGTAGATCACACCATTTTTCATACACTAGCTCCTTTTTCTTTGGAGAAAGGCAGGGACGTAAAAGCACTTAGAAGGGCATAATATGCGCTCCTTGGGATTTGTGCCGCAACCTGGTTAGTGCAGAGAGGAATATAATAATCCATTATTGGCAGCCACATCATAGAGTACACTAGAACGATGGCCAAAGGGGGATTTGTACCGCATGACTAACTACGGCTGACCTGCACGTTGGTTACTCAAACTCTCCATGTGAGGCAGCCAACTGTTAGCTGAACAAACGAGTAACACCAATCATGAAATGCCTTGCACACTGTGTGTGACTCCTTTGCGACAGCCAGATCCATGTTTATCAGGTGTAACGCCAACCACAACATGGAATCCTTATCATTACCCACTTTGGTTAGGGAGACAGCCAACCGTTAAGGGTACCTAAAAGTCAAATCCATGTCTCCATTTCCAGAGAGAAGATCTCTGCAAAGCTTTCCCAACCACTTCCTTCTTGAAGTCTGAAGATGAATAACCTGCATAAAGTAAGCTGGACAGGAGAGTCTGTCTCTTCTGACCAACTCTCCTTGACCCTGGACACGATCATATCCCAGAATACCTTTTGCATTCAACAGTCATGTGTTGTATTCTTGCACATTGTTCTACTGCACTAGGCAGCAGCAGGTCATTTGATAAACTAGGATTTTTCAGGAACCATGCTATTTTGTAGCTGTATTTAGTCATCATTATCATCATCCAAATTATAAATCATTTGCTTTTAGGGCTATCATATCATTGGGATTTGACAGTGTCGCACTTTTTGCATTATTATTCAAAAGAAATAAGCTGAATCAGAGTTGCAACCATTGGACTGGACCAGTAGCTTAATCGCATCCTGAACCGATTAGCCCACCTAAACCAGTACTAACTCAAATCTACTCAGGGGACTTGTAGCTACTGGCTATGTGAATACTTGACTTTCACTATCCTCTGCCTCAGCACATGTTTTGCAACATATTCGCAGTAATCAAGTCCTTTCCAAGTACGTCACTTCTTGTTTGTGCCTCGTCCAACAACCATAAACTTGATTACCTTATTACTCATTGGGGCATCTATACATGCCTAAGCTGGATATGAAAATACCATAGCAGGCAAAGGTCCCCCACCTGACAACCCTCCCCCCCCCCCTCCTCCCTTTCCCCGTCCTCAATTGGTGCCCTTCCTTTTGCAAATAACATCACTCCTTTTGTCACATTTCATAAACCCATCTTATGTGTATGTTGCTTCTTAGTTGCATAACATTCCAAAAAACATTTTGCTAGCTAAGCTCACAGTAGTCCTACAAAAGACTTCCTTCAATTGAGGGGAATATTGACTTCATGCAGCACTGAGAAGCATACCTTGATTGTTACCAATTAACTCTCTTCCTACAGGTAACATCGTCGTGAATACGGCCCTCCGGCAATATTGAACCAAGAAACTTATTATATCCTTCTTAGGACCTCTGGCCCATGAATATTCAGTCCCTTAGTTCCCCTGTTTATTTATGAGTATGCAGTCCAAATAGGATAAAGTATTAAATTTGCACTCCAAATACTTACAATCCTTATATTTTTCTTCCCTGCAGCAGAGGCTGATGAATAGGTTATTTTTTGTGATAATCATAGGATTATTACTATGGGAAGCTATGTTAAAGAGCAAAGCGTGTAAGCTGGAAGCATCCTATTCTGATAATGCCGTTCTTAGCATGAGTTTTCTATTGTCACCCGACAAATGTGAACTCTAGTCATGGTCTTGCAAGGCAAAGCCTTACACCTGAGCCTCATCACAATAGATGTCTACTTCCTGTTAGTAGAAGGAAGATTTGGTGTAATGTGCTATCTATTAATATTGCTCACAAGTATTTGGTCTCCCTTGGATTACCTGTGAGGATCAAACCTTTGTCTTTAAGCATGTTAGCCAGCATATCAAGTTGCAACCCGACTGGCCCAGGCCAGGAAGCAACCTCCACTACAACCAGCAAGATGAAGGAAAACAGCTTGCATACTTGTCCAATGTGACATAAACTTAAGCTGAACAAAAGAATACACGGGAAGAAGATTTGCACTCTTAATTCTTAAGCAATATAAAGTTGATACTAGGTGGATTGAGATGTCAGAGACTAGCAAGATAATGCAATCATTATTTTGTCATTCTGGACATTCACTACTTTCTTTCTTGTTTCTTTGCTCATGACAATGCAGTGCCATAAGCCACAAAGGATGTTGTCTCATTGTCCGTTCGTATTGTTCCTCCGTCAAGTTTAGGAATGGGTTTCCTTAGATGCTCGGAGAATGCAGTGCGGCACAGACAGAATCAAAGGAGAAGACAAGAAAAGTGAAAGAGAAAGAGAAGGAGACGCGCACAAGTCCTTTGGCTAATTCCCAAAAAATTGATAATCCAAAAACTTATTAAAGTGACACCTATAGAGAATCTAGATATCCCCTCATCATCACCATAATAATCATCAAAACTTTTGTCCAAACTAGTTGGGGTTGGTCTACATGAATCTTTTTCTTCCACTACCCCCATCAACGGACACGTTATCTGGTAGACTCCTAGCAATCAAAAGTTTTTCTTTCTTTTCCCATGCTATCCTCAGTCTACCCCCGCTCATCTAACCCCGTCAATTTGGCACCAATCACTTCTTGTTACTGGAGCATCTAACGGCCTACTTTGGATATGAACAAACCATCTCAACCAAGCTTCCGCATCTTTTCATCAACTAACACCACCAACACTTTGAGTGCATATCCTCATTTCCTAGTCTACACCTCCTTTTGAAGCCACACACCCACCTAAGCATTCGCGTAGAGGAGACACCTGTACACTCGTTTTATAAGTATATGGAGTCTCTTAGTTGCCAACATCCTGCACAATACAACATCGTGTGACTCAGTGCCATCCCGTAAAATTTTATCTTCAACCTGAGAGGAATATTATGAACACACTATGCTGTAGAAGCAGACCTACCCTTTAACTATCCCAAGGGCAGCATCCTCGTCAATCTGTCCCTCGTGCATTATTGGTTAAAGATATCTTTCTTATCCATGTTTACTTCCTCCCAGTGTTATCAAAGGCGCGCCTAGGCACAAGGCGCACTCCCTCCGCCTTGCCTAGGGCTAGGCGCAGCCCCTTCAAAAAGGTGAGTGCCTTGCGCGCCTAGACGCCAAGGCGCAAGGCGGCAGTGGAGGCGTAAAGAAAAGCCCAAAAATCATTATTTTTATTTTTGCATCATGGCATCATCCCAACCATTCATTATTTTTTATTCTTTACTTCATAACATAATAAATCAATATCTAAACCACAAAAAACCTAAAACCCCAAATCCCTAATCAATCGATCGTTGTATTGTTATTCATTGTGCTAGCATCTCGTCTCCAATTGTTAATCTTTTTTAAGTAAACAAACTCCTCCACTTTACCTTGTAGATATACTCCTACACTTCACGTTGTAGACAAAGAAGATGAAATTGAAGAGGAATCTCGACCAAACTTGGAGCCTATGATTCCATTTTGAAGAAAATATTGTTGCTTTAGCCTTCACTAATGATGAGGATGACGTTGTCATATTCAATTAGGATCAACTACTTCTCATTGATCTGAAACTTTTTCCAATGTTCAAAGTTTGTTAAATTGCCATGTTCTGAATTTTTTTTACGTGATTTTATTGGTTTAATGTACTAATATCTAGTTATTTTTATTTTACGCCTCACTTTGAAAAAGCGCAGGCCTGAGCCTCGCGCCTAGGCTCCAGGGACCCTTTGCGCCTTAGGTGCGCCTACGCCTTTAAAAACTATGCTTCCTCCACATCCTTCTCCTAGTTTAACTATAATTTCATTCACCGTATTACTTTTGCTTAACCTAAAGCTTTTGAATTCTAAAGCACATCTCCGTAACTCTTAATTTAATGTTAGTCCTACTCTAGTCTCATCAGTCAAAAATAAATAATCCACAAGTAACATGGACGAGGGACCTTGTTGTGAATATTCTTAGCAAGTCCATCCATAGCCATGGTACAAAAGCTACGGTCCTAAAGCTGACTTTTTGCGAAGTCCATTAGTAATCGGAAACTCACTAGTCATCGTTGTTCACAAAATTGACTAAAACACTGAAGTACCCTATTAACTTAGCTAAATTACCATAATCCCACACTAATGAAATACTAAGTTGCTATCGATGATACTTTCCCGGCCAAAAGTTCCTCTACCACACTCTTGTACATGAACAGAATGATTGGCGGAACAAACAGAAGCAGTGCGATTTCACATAGAGCATGCATGGAATGTCTTGCTGTAAGCATGGTTAAATATGGTGCACGTGACGCAACCTTATGGCTATACATCAGGGAATTCTAGATGTTGGAATTCTAGCCAACTGAAATTAGTTAAGGGTGTCTAGGACTTCATTGGCCTATTCGTAACCAGCTCGGAAGTATGGGTGCTTCAAAAGGGGGGAAGCACCGAGGTCGAGCGCAGGTCAGGCGCGGTGTGGGTGCACGTCCAGCTCTTTTCCTTGTACTTTTCTCATTTTCTAAATTTAAGGTGGGGATAGGATACTGGTTGGGTGCGGATCCGATACTTGTGGGTGGAAAACATAATTTTCTAAAGAATTTTGGGGGGTTGAAATATAGAATAGAAGTATCGAAGGGGTTAAAACGTAAATAAGAAACTTATGCTAACATAGTTAACGGGCAGATCATGAAGAGGGAAGGGGTGTGTGTGTGTGTGTGTGTGTGTGAGAGAGAGAGAGAGAGAGAGAGAGAGAGAACAGCGGTGGCAGTAGCCTCGAGGCCACCACCCGCGACTCCAGCGACCACCTGGAAGACGGGTACTCACCTCCGGCAGCATTTCGAAAGTTGAAGTCTTCTGTCTTCCTTCCTCTTTGCTATACGCTTTACCTTCTATGTTCGTCTCTCTTTGTTGGTTCTGGGTTGTGACTTGGACCAATTTCTTTTGTGGTTTGAGAGTTGTTGGTTGTAAATATGACCAATTTTTTCACAGCAGCAGCGTGTTAATTACTAACTTCCCATTCTATAAGCAGGTCAACTATATGCTATGGGCGATGAAGGTTCACTTGAAGTCAAGGAAGCATCTTATCTTACCTATTCGGGCGAAAGCAATAGGATTTCAAAAAGGTGATATTGGAGAACTAGGCAGAAGAGATAGGCTTTCATGACATCTAGTGTTTTTACTCAACTAAAAAGAAGGCGAAGATCATGGATTTAAAACCATATTTGTTCTAATATCTGCTTCTTCTTTTTATTTCTTTTTATATTTTTTTGTAACACATAACAGTAGTTTGGTGTGTCGAAATCAGTGTTTAATATCTGTTTAGTGTATAAAACAGATATTATGTATTTGATGGTATTGCAATACTGTAGAATGGGTAAATAAAATTGCACTTTCTTTCTTTTTATGCATTTTCTTAAGATTCAAATTGTTTAGAAATTCAATACTAGGTGTACATAGTTAAAAATATATCTAGATATATTCTTAACTATGTACACCTAGTATAAAATTTTCAAAAATTTGTCGTATCCCCGCCGCACTAGTATCCTGAAATTTTCAAAAATGCCGCATCCGCGTAGCCACACCAGATTCGTATCCGCACCCGCACCTGTGTCCGTCTTTCATAGGTAACCAGAATTGCTATGACTTATGTATAATCCCCACAGTTGAATGTCGTGCACTTCAGACTTTGTGCCAAAATGGCCTGTAGGCATACCCTTGCGAGGGTATAACGATGTTCCTTTTTTTCCAGTTATACACTGCAAGTGCAACATCACCTTCTTGATGGTGCACAGCATGCTTTACTTTCATATATTTGACCCTTTGAGTGTATTGAAGTACCACTTACATGACAGGCCAGATTGCATCAGAACGCAGTTGTTAACAATAGTCTAATTGTCCAGGCTGTCAATTTGAGACAACTAATGGTTTTAGGTTTGTCCATGTATGTAGACTATAAAAGTGCATCTCATTGCTAAAAACATTGCATCAGCAGAAATAGAACCCTTTCAACCACACTATGACCTCCCTGCTAACATTGATTCTTTTTGCACCAATTTGAGTTTCTGAGCTACGTAATTACATGCAAGTGAATCAGTAATTATATATGGATCATGAGAAAGAGCGTGGATACTTTAATGAACCTGCTAGTTAACTGTGGTTCAATAAAAAGTTTAGATCAATGCAACGACTTGAGACAAGTTTCAAGTGACAGCATATAACCATTAGCAGCACGTAAATTAATTTAAGATTATATTACACGAATTTGAGTCAATTATTGGTCTAACCTGAACGGTGTTTGCTCCAAGAAGAATGAATTCAGCTGCATCCCCGCCGGTCTCAACACCTCCAATGCCAGAAAGCGAGTAGTCCTTATCTCTGAATTCGGACTTCATCATTTGTGCAATGCTCATGACTTTCGCGAGAGCAATAGGATGGACTGCCTTGAAAGAATAGCCTCCTGGAGTTGAGTATCTGTACATGTTTTAAGAAAATGCACGTCCCTAGATTATAAAATACAGTCAACACAACCATAAAAACTAAAAGTGATCGCAAATGAGGAAATGCTGACCCCTCAACACAAGGCTCAGGACGTAAAGTATTGAGATCGATTCCCATGACACTCATGATTGTGTTAATAGCAGCTATGCCCTCACATCCTGATCTCAAAGCCACCCTGGCTGGCTATATAGAAAAAAAAATAGAAACATCATTATTCAGTCCTAAGAAAGTTATTGAATGCTCATGCACAGCATACTGGGTGATGCACATATGATAAACATGTAGATGCAAGCCAAAAACAAAACTTATTTGCATAAACATTAGTTGTTGGTTTTTTCACACAGTAGGACGTCAACTATCAGTGTTTTCAAGGACCTCAACTCCAAATATTTTTGTACGAGGACTTATTCCCAAAAACATGCACTACAAGGACTTGCATCCATTCAATGCTACAGGAGGCATCATCTCGGGTGATATACCAAACAAGGCTTATTTGAAACTTCTTGTAGCAACTTTCACAGCTAAACCATAAGGACGAGACTGACCTTAGCTGCAAAATTTTCTTCCAAATAACATGGCAATGCCACATCACTCGTCTACGTCATTAGCCTTATTCCACTAATTGAAACTAAAAGAACAAAAAACTACTTTACTGCCAAAAAACAGATGACCCCCACCACTTCAATATCCAGGCCACAAATCACAACTAAAACTTTTTTATCCCAAACTGTAATCACGCATCTTGTTCGGCAACAATTAGAAAATAAATTTCACATCTCAAGAAAAATCCACTTCATTTCAAAGATCCTCTGAAACCCAAATTGATTACACTTCAGTTTATGATCTCCACCGTAACTTTGCTCTCCCTCTCTTTGAAGCATTGGTAACCACCGCTGTGTCAACAGCAAAACAAGCAAATCATTACGCACAAGCTGACAGTCTGCCGGATCTTCACACAAAACTTAAGCCATAACACATTTGTGGACGTCACAGGACTCATCTCGAACCCACCACCACTATCGCTACCTCTCTACGCCTGTCCATGCACATCGCTGCATAACGGTAATTGACAGTGGAAGATGACGGTGGCGAAGGTAAAGAAGGTTCTGGCAAAGCCTGTGAAGAAGGTGAAAATTCGGTGGTGAAATCGAGAAGAAATGATGATGTTAGATCAGGGGGAGAGTTAGGGTTAGCATCTGGGAACACTTGGTCCTGTTAGTTAGTCAACTCTGGAAATTAGTAGTATGAAATGTTGTGAATGTTTGGAAAGTTTAAATAACACACAGTTGGGCAAAAGTATCAGCAAGAGGTGACCCGGAGGAGTTGCAGGGAATCTCTGATGGCTAAGTAAAACTTGCAAATGTGGATTCTGGATAAGTAGGAGGAAGTTCGTAGGGAATAAAAGTTCAGTGGCCCTGGGATCCTTGTTGGCTATTTATAGGTGCTTTGAGCTAGTAGTCGGCTAGGGTTAGGAGTGCTTAGCTCATCGGGATAAAACGTGCTAGGATAAGAAGTAAGAATGCTCACCAACACTTCAATTATTCTGCAAAGCTATATGGATGTGGGCCTAAGACGCACGGACACCGATAGGAGGGCAAGGTATTGTGTCCAACACCTACCGGGATACCAACACGGCTTCAACTCTGCCGGACACGTGTTGAACACGGCTTTCCAGTGTCCAAATATTTAATTAATTAAAAGCTGATTTCGGACACGTATGGACACTGCCAGACACAGTGAAGAGGCCCAGAAGAAGAAGAAAGAAGCAAATCTCGACCTCCGATCTAGAAAAGAGAACATGTTTCTAATCTTCGAACACAGCAAATTTGTCTGCTTTATGTCCCAGATCTGGATTGATTTTGATCTGAACCTTGTTCTGGACTACTGTTCTTCTCCTCTTTGTATTAACTATCGATCTTTGGAA
Source organism: Escallonia herrerae (assembly GCA_033070095.1). NCBI lineage: Eukaryota > Viridiplantae > Streptophyta > Magnoliopsida > Escalloniales > Escalloniaceae > Escallonia > Escallonia herrerae. The sequence continues at coordinate 306,787 of JAVXUP010000214.1, forward strand.
AAGCTTGGATATTACACTTTGGCCTGTCATCTTTGAAATATTTTCATACTGACACCATAAATTTTACATCTTTCTACTAAACTCCAAAGTTTTACCATTTGATTCAGATAAACCCTTTGAGGAACAGAATTCTTTTCATTTTAAAAGTCCAGTATTTACTCAAACTTACATTGATACTGTAGTGCTAAATTGGATTAATTTCATATCTTGGCATATATACGTAAATCATATAACATTACAAAAGCAGAGGTGTCCTCGGTGTCCAAAATCTGAATTTTTGGAGAATGAGGTGTCTGGTGTCCCAGTCGGTGTCGGTATCGTACACGGTGTCCATGTCCATGCTTCTTAGGTATAGGCAAAGGCCAATGGTCGACCTTGACCATGTTTCCATTTGACACTAATTGTGTCAGTGTGATATTTGACGAACTTCGACCTCACAACTTGCCACTGGCATTGTTTAGTCATCGACAAGGAAGTAAGCTTTTTGACACTATGCACTAGTATAGCAAACAGGAACTTTCTACAACAATTCGGCTTGTTATGGCTTAAGAACCAATTTAACCAGCCTTTTCCTAATATTTGCTGGCCAAACAGGGCCTTGAATGCGAAAAGATACTCTTTCTAGGTGATTTGTGACTTTAGGGGTGTTTTTGGAATTTGAACGGGCTTATTAGTCCAATGAACCTACTTTGGGATTTTGGTTGCCCAAACAAGGCCTTTGTTGCTGATTGAAAGCACTTTGGATATCTGCTCAGCCTTGGTCTGCTCCACGGGCCCAAATGGGGCAAGCCTTGGTACAGCCCAAAAAGGCTGGTCCTTCGAGCAAAAAAAGCATGAGCTTATGCTCAAAGAGAGCTGCGCAAACCGAACTTGTGACCTCGTGGAATCGAGGTGTTGGCTCCTACAGACGAGTTATGCTACTAGATTATGGAAAAACACGGCCAGTTAATACTTGACTACTTTGGGATTATGCTACACCATAGCTCAAATTTCCATTTGCAGCTAACATCGGTTCGGTCACAAAATCTGTACCGCTGATATCAGTTTGAAGTGATACGCAACTATAAACTAGTTAGAAGCGCCGAATTAAATTCTAAAATCATAGGAAATTTGTAGATAAATGAATCAATTTGATAAGCACACACGACATTGTCTTAAGGATAACAGAGTCCTCTGCCAAACTTAAATATATAAGGGAATGAAAATGAGGCAGAATTTTTGCGATGTGACTAGATCATATCAATACAAAAGATTATTGCTAAACCTATTAGTTTGCTTTTTTACATACCCGGATATAGAATACCAAGAGAGGGGTTTTAATTTAGTTAGTGACAAATTTTATCAAGTGTTAAGCCCTCTCTTGTTTTTTATTTAATTTCACTCCACATATAGCTGTATGAAAAGTTGAAAATTCAGAGAAAAATACTAAAAAAGAAGAACAAAGTCAAAGATAAAAGAGACCAATATAAAGAAAAAGACAAAAGAATGCAAAATACACAAGAGTTGACAGTTGACCAAAGACGCTGAACATGAATAAAAACAGAAGGAAAAACCATTAAGTCATGGTAAAAAAGCACAGCGCAAGGAGACCTAACTACAATGATTCATAATTGCAAAGCATCAAAAGGGAGACCATCTTTTCAACAGATGGATGCTGAAATCTGCACATGGCACAACATCAGCTTTTCTGCTTCCTTCTTAAAAAAAAAAGAAAGAAAGTCTAAGCTACGTCGTTCCGTGGTCTGGGCTGATAAGACCGAGATACAGGCTAAACAACACCTTAATGCCGCTATTTCAGCAATAGGAACATTTTTACGGCTATATTTCTTTGATATACAATCTAACTGACCATTCTCGACTCATGTACCTGTTTCAGTTCGGTAATGGCAAATCGAAACGCCAATTTTTCGGATACTAGCAGAGATTTTGAACCATGGCTATATCTACAGTGTCGTATAACTATATACTCCAGTATCCCTTTGGGGAGAAAAAGTTTTCGCATTTTTCAAGCTCTACACATTGGATGCGTCATTGCTTTAAGAGTAGCTCATGTAGCTATGAACGTAAGGTTGGTCAATGGTAGAGGTGAAGTAAATTGGCCAAGGTGTTCAGCACCCATGTAGCGGAGCGTTTTGAAGAGCTTGCAGTTTCAGATGATTGTATTGGGAAGGCTCTTCAATCAAAAGGAAGGGCGAAGTGCTCAAGTTTCTCTCAACCAAGCAAAAGTTGAACTTGACAACTACAAGCATAGACCAGGCTCGTCTGGACATAGCAAGAATGTTTTAGGCCATTTTGGTTCTCCTCCGTGGGCAACTGACGGAGCTTGTCCACGCTTCTGGATCTAGTGATAAGCTAAGGGAGCTCGTCCGCTCAACAGGAAGAATGGACCACGGTTGAACTCACTTTTACCTGGTTCGTGGTTCACTTCGGTACATGGTAGGGTAACAGTCGTTCATCAATTTATGGGCGGATTCCTCCTTTTGCTCCTCAGCCTTAGTTGGTCCACTTTTAGGGTTACGGTTCACTGAGGTTCACTTCTTGGTTCCTTTAGTAAGATATACGCATAGTTGTACGAACTTATACTAAGATATTATACGCATGATGTTGCTCACCAACTCAGCGGATCGAGCCGAGGGCTCAGTGCTCCACCAGCAATTCTAGACATATACCAAGTCTATAATGACTTTAACATGAGATCCTTACAATCACAGCAAGTTGATGCTTCTACTTTTAGTATCGAGCCTATAAGTACCACCAATGTTACTTGCATAGGGACGTTAATCAATGTGTAAGTGTTGAAAACGGTAGTTGTATCAGAAACTTTAACGAACTTCATATGAAAGTCTGATTCTACTATATCAGGTTACTAGTATAAAGATAGCTATACTAAAAACTTTCATGAAATTTATATGAAAGCTTTGATTATACAATATCTCACTTCTACTAAACTCCTTCAAGCATGTTGTCTCTTATGCCCCCAAGTTATTGAATAATTTAGCAAGCATAATCTGCAACTTCCTACGGCTGATCTTCATCTCTATCACAACACTGCTTGCTCTTCCCTAAAAAGAGAGTTGCTTTCTTGCGCACAGAGATCTTTTTCCACCATTGTTAAGAGAGAACCCGAGCGAGGGCCACATCTTCCTCACTAGTCAAAGCTGCGAAAGCGACGCTTAGGTCCAGATCACCGATAAGAAGTTATTTGGGTTTCAGAAGGGATTTAAAAGACATTAAGGCTAAGTTCTTGTGACAAAGGTAACTAACGAGGACAGTGGATCAACTACCAATAGAACTAGGCAGAAGATATTAACACCAGGAATGGGCAGTCTTTTAAGTGTGGTAAGAAAGGCACGAGACATGATTGCATAAGGGACCCGATGGAGGGACGACCTTTAACCTCACTGGCAGGGGGAAGATCGTGAAACAATGTGTCATATCGTTAATGCGAGTGAGCCTCTAAACAGTAGCTATTGTCTCGGCCATGCTTGGGATGTCAGCCATCATCCTCATCAAAGATTGATATGTGCTTACTAATGGAATTCTTGGTTGTAACATGAGAAAGGTGATTGGACGTGTCAAACAACAGCTATCTGGAGATGTTGCAGTGGAGGTTGTGGTGAACAGCGGACACGAGGGAGTAAGCTTTGAGAGTGATGGACACCAATTAGAGAAAAATTGAGTGCAAAGTATGTGGGAACATAGGACAACCGTCGTCAAAAACACTGAGAACGCATTGCGGACAATGTTGGATACAATTCGTTGTAGCTCGGAGGGAGTCCACCATGGGCTGAAGAGAAGACACAGGGTAGCCAAATCGGCGTTGTTTAGAGGAAGCGGTGGCTGAGACGTAGCAAGAGTAAGGGCGGCCGAGCACTAGACAATGACTTAATATCCTATGAAGCAGTTCGCCAACTATAAATTCTGTTGTTTGGTGATTTGTGACATCTGATCTCTCAAGTAGTCGATCTCACAGACGGCACGAAAACTATTTCCGGTAAAAATCAAGTGGGACCAGACGAGCTTCTGATAATGCAAAGCACAACACAAGCGAACAGTGAGAACTTACAACATAGAATTCAAATAAGCAGAAGAAAGTACACAGAGAGTAAAAATTAATATCCAGGATCCTTGTTGGGTATTAATAGGTATTTAAGCTAGTAGTCAGCTACGGTGAGGAATACTTAGCCGATAGGAGTAAGAGTGCATCGAAAAGAAGTAAATATGCTGACCAATCAACGATTGAAACTTGCAGGCGTGACCAAAGAACCTTGTAGCCGAGGTCGAGTCTCTGACTAAGTTATAGTGTTTTTTGGTGCTGGATGTGACAAGCCAGCAGTAGTTTAATGATAGAGATGGGTGGTGGCGCATAATGATAGTGGTGAAATATATGAGAGAACGTCAACAAAGAAAGAGAGAGAATGATTTCTTGAAGAATATGTTCAATTCCACATTATTCAGAATATATCTTTTAGGTTGGTTAATTTTTTAATTCTTTCTTTTACGGGCAGAGATGTAAAAACCCTTAACATGGCATCTCAATTATATACTGTATCTTCCTCCCTCTTTCACGATAAGGGGATATTCATTCTACTTGTCAGAGGGAGGTCATTTGAGAAGTCACATGCCCCTTCTAGTGAATAGTGACAATAGGGTGGGGCCGTGATGCCTCCACTTTATTGTGGTCAACTGGTGTAGACAAGGAGGAGCGGCTGAGGTGAACTTTGTCTGTCCACCAGTCAAAAGCCATAGGATGAGTCGTGGTCCCCATGAAGGACACTAAAAGGAGCAGTTTCCCCTTCGAACCCTATGAGGGTACCAAGTTTCATCAAAGCTGCGAGTGCTGACGTATGTCTCAACACGGTTAACATGAGTTCTGGCCACTATGACAGTCCCCGGTCCTAGGCACCAACCACTATCTTCCATGGTATCAAGGAGCTCCGTCTTTGAGGATACAAAAACGAACTCAAGTCCTGCCAGCACGAGGTCCCGCCTTGACCCCTTGGAAATGAAGTAAAGAGCTAAAGTTTGAGGGTCAAGACAGACCTTGGGGCTCACGCGTCATATCTTGTATCTTTTCGAACTTATAGGCAGCGGTCAACGAGTCCACAAGGTCAGACTCCTTTAACCATGTTGATCCAGTCAGCTCTTGTCTTTGACTTGTGACTTGGTCTGCAAGGCTAAATTGCCTTACGAGGACCACCCTCTATAGCAAATTGAAGGAAAAATTACAATAACGCTAACAAGAAGAAATAAAATTAGAAACCACCTGTGCGATATCAGTTATGTTTGGGGTCATCTTTGCCCACACAGGAACAGTGGCTTTTGCATTAATCCATCCACAGACCTCTTCCAACAGTGCACAATCTTGCCCAACCGCAGCACCCATTTTACGTTCAGGCATGCCATGAGGACACGAGAAGTTGATTTCTATAGCATCCTAAGAAACAACATCAGAAGTATTAGATAACAAGAAAATATATATTTTCAACGGAGAAATTGGATATCCAGTAGAGCCACGAACGATAAGAAGATTGTCTGCCTGCTTACAATTCCAGTTTGCTCAACTCGGTCGATGACCTCTTCCCAGGCAGCTTTATTGTACTCCTCCATGATTGATGCAATAAGTATCCTATCTGGGTACTCTTCCTTCAATTGTCTAAACTCTTTCAACATAGTTTCGAAGGGGCGATCGCTTATAAGCTCTATGTTTTCCCACCCAATAACTTGTCCTTTGGCTGAGCCGTTCATGCCTGCTCGTAGTCGAGCATACCGAGGTGTGACATTTATAACTTTTGCAGCGTCCAAGGACACCTAGAAAGCATTTTTTAACAAAGCGAAAGAGTTAAAACAATAAAGGTTGAAAAAAGTACATCTTGCAGCTATTTTTAATATTTAAGTCTTGTAAAATAATGTAATGACAATTATAGTCGAAGGAAACCTTGGCTTTGAATTTAGGCATAGATCCCCTTAGTTGGGAGAAAATATTGGTGGTTGTCTAAAACCACGTCGTTATCATATGTGACACTACCAATAATATCGTGTTAGACTGTTAGTTAATGTTAGGCTGTGGATCAAATGTCCAGCTGGAGATTAAATGTTAACCATGGTTTAATGGTGACTGAAGTACAAAACCAACATCTCTCTCTACCATTTCATCATCTCTCTCTAAACCTAGATCCATTGGAGACCAGACCACCACACCCACTGTCCACATCCACTGACCACCACGGCTGCAATAGCGACCACCATGGCAACTTCTCTTTCATCTATCTACCACGGCATAGCACCACCACCTGCCGCCCACAACCACGACTGCACTACCGCTGCTGCCCACTGCTGCACCACCACTGCAACCACATCGGATGAGAAGACACACACACACCCCTCACCCACCGGTTTCGACCTCCCACCCACAGAGACGTGACACACACAACGACAAACACACACGGCGGTCTCCCCCCCCCCCAAAAAAAAAAAAAAAATTCCACCACCACACTACCTATCTCACCCACCCCCTTCCACCACCACTCCGGCCACCTTACTCCCTCATTAGCAGCTCCAGCATTGCCTTTCCCCTCCTCCTTGTCCTCGCCCCTTGCCCTTGCCCTTGCCCTCGCCTTCTACTTCCGAAATTGCACCACCACCTGTCATCAACAAACTGGGCATATGTTTTGTTGTCATATTAAATGTTCTGTTGTCAGGTTAAGTGGGGATGTAAACCATGGTAAATAGTGATCTGAGTTAACTGCCCCACAATTTAACAAGATTTACTTAGTTGGCACGATTTTGCTGATAGTCTAGTATGATGATGACATGGTGTTAGATAACCACCAAATTTTTTCACCATAGTTGGGCGTTTGGTGCAACGGCAAAGGTGTTTAAAGAGTGAAAACATTATCTCTTATAGCAGGGGTTGCAATGCGTCTAACCTTTCAAACCCCGCGCCCCACACCCATATTGTTGGGAGTCTCCTGCACTAGGCTTGGTACTAAGTTTCCATGAAGACATACCGAAGAACACCCAGAAAAAACGATATAGATACATCTCAACTACTTGGGTAGTGTACTCGAAAACGATACTTAGACATCTCATAGTTCAAAAGTCAAATCCTGGGGAACCCATTTGTCGCCAAGAAGTAAGATGCACTAGCGACTTAAGTGTTTAGCAGAAAAGCAGAGCATACAGATGTAGTAGTGAAGCTGAGAAATCTGGAACAGTCACTCTTACAGTTTTGGCAATGACTCCGCCCCAGCCTTCATCGAACGCCCTCTTCATGACAGTATAATTGGTTCCAGGAGGACCTGACCCGATCACAAACGGGTTCGGCATTTGCAAGCCGTTAACCGTGACACTCAGATCGGGCTCCCCCGAAGATGCAAAGACCCTGAACCCAGCTCTGCCTCTGCCGCTGCAACTGGGCCAACGAGGCCGAGTCAGGGGGAACTCGGCCACCGAGTTCTTTCCGGTCATAATAGATGTAAAATCCAGCGACGCCATAGCTCTACAAGAAGGTTGTCCGTGTTTTAGTTGGAACAGAAAAGGTTGGCGTGATCGTCGAGAGATATAGATGGAAAACGAACAAGAATAATATGGAATCCGAGTTACGAGAGCATCACGTAAGAGGAATCGTGTGCGTATTTTGCATTTGGTTGTAGCTGACTCGTCACTCGTTGCCATCCTCATTTCAATTTTGACGGTCGGCGTAGAATAATACTCTAGAGTCTAGAGTTTTTTTTTTTTTTTTTTTTTTTAGTTTTGAAAACTGGAAAGAAAAAAAAAAAAAGTTACGTTTGGTAATTATTCTCTTTTTTTTTCTTCAATTTTTAAATCAAGACTATTTTTAAAACACTAAAAACTGATTTTTTTTTTTCAGTGTTGGTTTTTTTTTTAAACCACCAGCCTCCCACCGCCGACAGTCACCTCCCACTGTCGGCCGCAGGAGACCCCGTCTGCGGCCACCGCCGGCCGCCGGAGACCACCGCTCCCGGCAGGCAATCACCGCCAGCAACTGCATGCCACCAGAGACCACCGCCGGCGGCAACAACAGCCAGTGCCGGCAGCCACCGAAGGCCACCACCACCGTTGTCCACCGCCACTGCAAACCATCACAAAAAAAAATGGGTTATCAAACACCCACTTGTTTTTGTAAAAAAAAAATTAAACTGCTCTTTAATTTATTTTTTTAAAAAAAATTGAAAACCAAAAAAAATTTGTCAAACGAAGTTGGACCGTCGCTTTTTTTTCTAATTTTATAAATTAAAAAAATGTGATACACACAGTTTTTATTTCTTTTTTTCTTTAGTTTTGAAAATCAATTTTTTAAACATGACCTGTTTTTGAAAACTCTCATTTGGAAATTTTGGGTTTTCAATTTTAATTTTTATTTTAAGACCACCACCACCGCCCACTGCCACTACCCATCGCCTGCCACCGGCCACGGTCGCCAGCCACCACCAACGACCACGGCCACTGCAAACCACCACTGAAGAAAAAATTCAAAATAAAAATTGAGTAATCAAACACCCAAAAGAAAAAGCTCAAAATAAAAACTTGATAATCAAACACCCATTTATTTTTTGTAAAAAATAAAAACTAAACTTATTTTTATTTTTGTTTTTTTAAAAACTAGAAAACCAAAATTGGAAGTGATTTTAAACGTTTAATAAGGCTCTTTTATCCGGTTATTGTTTTATGTTCTTTGGTAGAAGAATTAAATGCAGGTAAAATCCTATAGTTTAGGTCATTTACACGAAATATCTCAAGGTTTGATTTTTTATTCCCACGACCCCAAACTTTCATTTTGATTCTCCATGCCTCATTTGACAGTTTTTAGTCAATTTTTTTATGTATGTTAGAAGCCAGAGGGTATAAAGGTAACTTCCTCCATAAATTCAAGATGGCAGCCACGTCATCAGGGTTTGTGAAATTAGGGATTTCTTATATTGAACTTTTTACACTCAATTGAAGATGAGCTCGAGTAGTAATCTACACAACAATCAATTTGTTTTTAGATACCACTGTGGAGTGTCCCGAGTCATGCATTCTTGGACATTGGACAATCCTGAAATATGATTTGCAGATTGTGAAAACTATAAGGTAAGTAATTCATGTGGCCATTTTGAATGGGTCGATCTTGAGATTTGTGATCACGGCAAAGTTTTTGGCAGGATGATCTTGAAAAAAATAAAAAAAAATTACTTTTTTTTTGTGCAAAGAACATAAAAAAATTACGTGAAAGGAATAAAGAAGAGGAGAAACAAATTGGGTTACTACTGAAGGTAAATGAAGAAGGGAGAAAAGAAGGTACACGGTATGATGAAGATGAATGAATTATTAGTTCAGAAAAATGAAGGGCTTAGGGCAGAAATTCAGAGTTTGAAGGCCAAGAAAGAAGCTGTTGAAGGGCAACTGAAACTAATGGCAAACAGCTCGTAGTTTGTTGTATGTCAATTCGGTTACTCACTTTAGCCATATGATTAGGCACACTGAAATCCACATTAAATTCCAAGGACAATGAAATATCGTTCTTAAACCAAGTTTATAAAATGACTTGGAACCTTATTTGCTTTGTTTTCAGTATGTGTATTTGGTTCTATATATGAGCAATATAGTGCTCCGATTTTGTTTGAAGCTTGTGGACTCAGTTTTAGGTGATATTTATCTTCCGCTGTGGAATTTGATAATGTCAAACTGTGTTGTATTTGATATGCCATTGTTGCTCAATTATACTACAAATAGCCAAAACAACTTTGCACTTCAACTAGTTTTAAAAAGCAGCAAAACAACAAGGATCTGCATTATTGCATTAAAACACCAAAACGACAGGCCACTACACTGCACTATGCCATCAGCTGTGAAAAACAACATCTCAGTTAGGGTGAGTTCGAGTCGAACAAGCACGTGTTCGAACTCGATTAGTATATTTTCAGACATGTTTGGACTCGGCTCGTGTTCTTTAAGAGCACGAATCTTGATGTTTGAACTCGGTTTGAGATCGTCACCACAGAACTCGAGCTCGGCTCGGCTCGTTTGTCTAAACATGCGAACCGAGTTCAAGCTACAAAATTCGTTGAAGAACTCAAGATGGAACCTAATGTACAGACCTGAACTACCAATTTCAACCACCGAACTAGAAACGACTCACAAATTGAGACCCTCTATCGACCAAATTGATAATATTGATTCGAAATTGGAGATGAATCTTAACGAATATTTGAACGGCGAGGAAGTTTGATCCCAAATCTGAATGTTTTTAGTGGCTCCAGCGTGGGATCGGAAGTTATTGTTGCTCCGCCGTCAATCTTTAATGCGTGCATGTTTATGTGTGAGGGTGAGAGATGGTGAGAGAATATTTGTATGTGTGCTTTTGTGTGTGTATGTGTGCTTTTGTGTGTGTATGTGTGTGAAGAGAGGGGGCAGAAAGGTGAAGGAGATAGGCATAAGAAAAAGAGAGGCAGAACGGTGAAAGGGAAAGAAGAGTTAGAGTTTTTAAATGGGCTAATAATTAGGGTTTGCACTTGGGTTTATTACGTATCACCTGGGCTCTTCATAAGTGGGCTTGGGGTTTGGGCTGATTGACTCTATGACCTCTAGGTTTAAACTTTAGTATATATAATTTATGTAAATGGTATTTTTTAAATATATTATTATTAATTCATTATTCAGATGAACTATTCCCGAACACATTCGCAAATATTTTAAATGGTTCATGTTCTGCTCGTTTAATAAACGAGCTCTAAAAACTTGTTCATGTTCGGTTCATATATTATTCGAACAAACACGAACGAGTTCTATGAAGAACGAATCACGAGCTGATTCATTTACAGCCCTAATCCCAGTGGACTACGGCATCAAAATAGCAGAACAACAGGTCATTATGCCATGAAAACAACAAAACTGCAACAAAACTGCCAACAAAAGGAGCCCCACTAATAAACTCCATCAAAAGAAGTCAGTCACTCCCTCAAAATTGCCATCAAAGCAGGCAAACTGTAACTATGCATCAAAATACTTCTTCATACATTAATAAACTTCATTAGATTTATATTGTTAATAAAAAGAGTCCTATTTGGTGCTTTACTTTAATAGCAATACAAAACAGATCATAATTCAACTTTAGGAACAAAATAAGACCACCCATCTATCTAGCTAACACTATATAACCCTATTTGGTGCCTTGCTCTAATAGCCATAGCCATATACAAAAGAATGTAAGTTCACCAAAAGCCGTATACAAAAGGACTTCACAACCTTAGTTCTTTTTAGATACTTGATCCTTCTTGAGCATCTGAGCCCTTTTGAGAGATGATAAGGAAACTGAAGACTGTCCTTCCCAAGCCACATTTGTTCCCTAAACCATAATTCATCCTGCTTTTACTGATTGGGGATCAACATGTGGTTTTCTTCGATGCACAACAGTATTGAGAAAGTGTGTATTCATGCCGGATGAATCACTAACCTAGTTTATGAAGACAAGAATTACAATAAGTATGATGTAATAAATAAAACTATTACAATAATTCTTAGATGCAATAAATTTGACAATTACCTTTTCATGTGCATGAATAGATTTAGGTGTTGGAATCATTATTAGAGTTGCACTCTCTTGAGCTGACATTCTTGGTTGTGAACTCTCTTGAGTTGGAACTGTTATTGGAGCTGCACTATCTTGACTCATTTCCACCTAATTAGCTATGTCCTTGTTACTGACTTCAATAACCACCTTAAAAGTCCTCTTAAGCTGCAAAGCAATTGGTTCAGTTACCATTCAATTATAAACTTGGCTCAGTAGCCATCAAGAAAATTTCTTATTGGAAGTTTCGGCCGCCTTTGAGTCTACACAGGAGGCACAGGAGGAATAAATAATGGTATCCTTGCTTGTAGTGTTGTTCTAAAACTGGCTTCAGTCCTACTCGCTTGTGCCTAATAATAGTAGGTTGTAAACATGAATCAATGAACATAAATAATAGGTTTCATTAAAGTAGCTATTTAATGTAAATCAGTAAGCACAATTACTTTCATTTGGCCTTGCTTATCCAACACCCATGTACTTTCTTAAGATAAGCCTTGTATGTGCAGCATCCATGTTGTTTCCCCTTGTAGCACCCCTTACTATAGTTTCAATAACCCCAATACTGTCACTAACTCTAAAACCACCACTAGCCCTAACATTGTCACCAACTCCAACACCAACAGTAGCCCCAACATTGTCACCGCCTCCAACACCACCACTAGCCCCAACACTCTTACCACATCTAACATCACCACTAGCCCTAACGCTTTCACAACCATCAAGTGCTCCTTTAATTCCTTTGCATGTTCTTTTGTTATGACCTGATTGATGGCATTTGGTGCATCTAATGCATGTCAGGTCTCTTCTCAACTTATTCAAAATAACTATGTTGCAGGTTCATCTGGCTTACTCACACTAGACTTCTTAGGTCTGCCAAGTTATGGATAAGGAATTGGAGGTAAGATGGGAGTCTTACCAGTCTTAGGCCACATGTTAGACCCATTCATGGGGTAGACCATGTGGTCATACCCCCTCATAAATGTCTCTTCCGATAACAGTCAGACACGAACAAGTCTGGGTCTAATCCTCTGTAGTACATTACAACAATTGCATGTTTACATGGGATACCGGTCAATCCCATTTTCTATGTTTACAGCTATGTGTTTCCAAGTCTACTGTGAACTGACCATCATAAGTCATGGCAACTTTTCCCCTCCCAAACCATGTTGCATTTCCTTGGGCAGCTTTTATCTTGATCTTCTTTAGCATAACTTCAATCCTAGGGTTGAATGGTCTTTGGTGCAGTATGTTCCTCATTTTCTCCCTTTCCTTAGTAAGTTTATTCATTAGATAATTTCTTTGGTAAAATGATTAGTTTGTCTCTTGCCTCTAGGATTCTCCCATCGAAGCTCTCACATGGATTATTAGACAAAATGTCACACTTAGGATAAGTCCTAAAGTGTGATTTAGACCAGTGTCAAGCAGCCTTGTCTGAGAACTACTCAAATGCTTTCTAAGAAGTCTCTCTCTTCTTAGTCATACACCTATCTAATTGTTCTGGATAGGTAGCTTTTGTTGCATCCCAATAAAATGTCCTTGAATGTCAAACCTTAAACCCTACAGTCTTGTAATTCTCAAACATATTCTTTGCACGTTTCCTCTGCTCTGTATTTGGCACCACCTTTTGAAGTGCATTAAGCAAACCTTTCTGTTTATCTGACAAAAAAATCCACCCGCTGTCATCAATTCTTAAGTCCTCAGCTAAACGCTCTAGAAACCAAGTCAAGGTACTAGTAAATTCTACTTCCGCCACTCTATATGCTACTGGAAACATCCCATTATTTGCACTCATTTCAACAGTTATAAGTATATGTTCCTCACAAACTCCCTCAAAGAAACACTCATCTAAGCCAATCACTAGTCTACATTGCTCCAAAAATGCCTTCTTAAGTCCCCCAAGGCAAATGGAGATCCTTTCAAACACAGGTTGTTCCCCGTTGTTATCAACTTGTATCTCAACAATGGTATTAGGATTTGATCTCTTCAACTCCTCAGTATAGTCCCATAACTGAGAGAATTGTTCTTTATAATCCCCACAGATCAAAGATAGAACCCTCCTTCTAGCCCTGTATGCCTGCCAACTAGAAACATCTACCAGAAAGTCCTGCTCCATTGTGGATTTAAAATCTTGCACTGGCCATGGTGGGTAACTTCTCCAAATATTCTTGTCATGGTTGCCCAAAAAAAAAAACAAAGGATGCATTTTTCATATTATGACTTCTTGGCATGTATGAATTGGATTCAACCTCTTAATCTGAAAACTGCTCTCACTCTGCTTAAGGAATGCATATACTTCCCATGTATAGCTCTTTCTGCCTTACTATCTTTTGCCATGTCTGTTTGATAAACTACTAAAACCTTTCTTGCCTCAGATTTCTTGAATTTTATATGTTGTTTACTATGATTGATTACATGTAGTAGCTTAATAGCCTCCTTAAATTGATTAGCATCCTTAAAAGTCATGCACCCCATTTTTGTATGCTTTTTTATTAAACAAATAATGGGCTTTATTATTTATTGAAAGGCATTATTGAGTTTGGCCTTGGTAATGTGGTTTGATTAATTTAATCTGTCTAGTTTTATTTTATTAATTTAGTTCAGTTAAATCGTCTAGTCTGATCCAGTTTAATTGTCTAGTCCAGTCTATTACACGTCAGTCCAGTTCAGCTGCATCAGTTTAGTCCATTTAAGTCAAGTCTGTTCCAAAGACTAGATTATTCTAATTGATGTGATTTGTCTAGATGGTTTGGAAAAATAATCCATGATTTGTCCTTGATAAAAAGATGAAATTCATTTATTTGTTGTTTAAGGAGTGACTTATCCCGAATCTAGTACATCCTTTTGTGATTTTAGAAATAATTACTGAAAATAGGGTCACATAATGCCTCAAATTCATGAAAAATTATTTTTAATTAATGGGTGAACCGGCCAGTTTTCAACTAACATGTCGGTTAGTTAACTTTTGTCAATCTGTAATTATATCACTTATTCTAACTTATCTCCAACCATGCAGATTGGCATTGCCAATATTATGATTCTGCTATCCTGAGCACTTTAAAAAGGGGTCTTGGCCTCCACATTTAGGAGTCAATCTTTGGTTAGTCCAGAAGTTTGTTCTCTTTAGAGCTTACATGCCATTTCATTTTGAAGTGCCATCCAACCTCTGTCGATAATTTTAGCCAACCAAATCACCCTAAAAAAGTCTTTCTATTCTTTTGCATCATAGAGCCCACGGAAAACATCCCCGAGTCGTTTAGGCAAGTTACAATACGAGGTAACCTTTACTAGTTTTTCCTAGGATAAAAATCGTATAGATCGTCTCATATTTCCCGTAGTCACATTTCATTTCAAACAACAAAAAGAAGTATTTTTTCTTATTTTATCAATTTCTTTGTCTAAGTTTAGGTTTGAAACGTACAGTACTTCCTATAAGACCATTGTCGAACTACAGTAGTTTTGATTTCGATTAATCCGATCAGATATGTAGGTCACTTGACCCCTATTTTCGAGTTCAAGTCAAAATAATAAAACAAATTAACTTAGGATGAGTCTTGCTATATTTTACATGATATGTGTTCTTTAGGCTAAAAATCAGTAAATTGAAGTAGAGACCGAAAGAGCGCGGAGCCTAACACCTTCATGTTGTGTAACTTAGTTCACGAACCCCTCTCCTGATTTTGATAGACTTGTCTTCTTTTGGACACATATAGAGTCATTTTTCTTATTTTTCCTCATTAAATAAGATAGTGACTCCATAATAATCTCCTTATCCTGGATTTTTTCGAGGCAGAGCACCACAGTGGCAACTCTGCTGGGGACAAAAAACTAAGCAAACTAGACTTGAAAAGTTTTTTTTTATTTTTTATTTTTGCTCTTGTTGTATTTTCTTTGTATTTCGTAATATGACATGACAGTGATACTTGTTTTTTTATTCCACACCGCATACATGCGCATGTCTCACACCAACCCACCTATTCGAGAGCGACAGTTGAGGACATTGGTCCTCTTGAGCTCAAGGCGATCTCTTGAGTGAGCTCTCAACTCCACGTGCCTCGTACTAAAGATTCCTCCTGGTTTCTTGGTATATTAAACGACTTGTATATACGTATTGATGATCGCCTAGAATTAACTTCCTAGGTATGGGTGGGAGCTATATGGTACTGTTGAGCCAATGGGGTGACCTTTACATTGGTATCATAATGAGAAAAACTCACACCTGGACCATTCATTGCTTTGCCCTTTATATTGGCCTATGATATGTTGGCAGGGACCACCAGCTTTCTATAAGCTAAACTGGTAATTTTGCAAAACAGGGCAGACTTTTGACTAACCGGCCAGTTATTCGTGCTCCTAACTGGACGGTTGGTCAATATGCGCATTTGCTTCAAAAATTCAAGACTGGCTATTTCATACTCTGATCTAATGAGCTGATCAACTAGCCGTTTACCTGTCAGGATGACCAGATGATTAGTCAGAGTCTTATCCTAAAAAAAAAATTCATAAATTTTTTAAGAAATAAACCTTCAAGCCACTTACCAATCGGCCGCTTATCCTTCAGGATGACTGGACGGTTAGTCAGTAAACTTATCCTTAGAATATAACAACTCGAGAATCCGAAGCTCCATTGCCCCGAACTTCCGGAACATTAACCAACGACATCAAGTCATATCACATCAGACCCTGCTCACTGATGGAAACAATCCCAACTCAATTGCAATGTCCAACACATTAACCTAAAGATTATAAGAAAAATTGCTTCAACTAAAACTATTAAAACTTAGGTTCAATACACAACCAGCTAACAATGATGACCCACGTGAAGGTCTTGTTACTCAAAATAGTGGTGGATACTCCAGAAACTCACTCAGGCTCTAAACCCCATCCAAATCAATCTATAGATGTTCATTACTTGTATAAGGGAATCAAATAAGGGTAAATTTTTGAGAGCTCAGTAAGGTCAGTCAAGGAACAACCGAAGGAATTATAAAATGATTTAAGAGTCAGTTTGATGGTAATTTCCTAAAAATATTTCAAACAATTTGATAACAACATCAGAAAAGTTTTACTTCAATCCTTGTCGATCAGATACCAAAACAATAGTTCGGAGACCATTTTCAAATCAATCATTTTAAGATATAATGATGATTTTTCAAAGGATTTCAAAACAAATACATATTCAAAGACAATGTGGAGAGGGGTTTCAAACACTCCCACATAGTTTGAGATCAATTTGGGAAAGAGTTTCAACTCAATCCCTTTAGGTCAGATATCCAAACAATCATTTTCAAAACAATAATGTTAAAATACTGTTTGTGCTGCTGGGCAAACTCACTATCGATCGTGCACCTGTGACACAACTGATAAACAGTGTGGGATCTTTTTTGCCTCTCGGGCCTGAGAACTTCACTAAAAAGGAAAATTAACGGATGATAATATGCTGAATTGATCAGAAGACACGCCCACTAAAATTACAAATACAATTCTTACAGTACAACGAACACAATTTCTACAACACACTGGATTTCCTATCGATACCACATAGATCATCTAACAGACTGCCTAAAGAAATCTAAATAAACTATTCTTTCTAGTCTAGTTTTGTTAAGAGATTGATGACCCTTTCTTCTATTGCCTTCATCTGCTTTTATACTTGCATCATGTGTAACTGTCTTCTTCTGGTAACTAACATTCCTTATCTTTATTGGAAGTAACTTCTCAAACCCCACGATCGATTGCTCCTTCCGAAATCTTCTTGATCATGCTGATCGTGGCCCACTTCAGAAACTTCTCACTAACCGTTTATCTTGGATATGTTTATCTTAATTCCACGTTTGTTTTAACGCTATCGATCATGTCATTCTTTGGCAGTTTTTTCCTTCTTGTTCGGGTTATTCAAATATTTGTTTTTCCCGTCTCTTTTCAGTTATTTATCTCTTCCTTATAACTCGGTAACAGATGATAACCCTAACAGTCGTGCCTTCTCTGCTCTCTTCATTAATGCACTCCTGTGGTTATCATCATGCCATGTGTCCACACACTATTCGTGAAAATATTGGTGCCAACAGATACAATGTAAACAAATTCAGAAGATATTGACCATGAGCAGAAGCAAAGCCACACAGGCAATGCACAATAGAGTACTTATACATAATGTAGAATAACTAGTCCTTTCATCAAGTACTAGCCTATGTTCCACGTAAGAACAGACCATCCTTATAACGCCTACCACAGAATAGATTCCTATGTCAATATACATAAGACATCAGTCACTGAATCAACAGATAATCTAATGCTCAGCGAGCAATAAGAAATGAGCATCGATATGATTTCAAATAACCGATTAAAGCTCGAAAATAGGTTTCCAATATATGCTGATATCAATTCATCACTCAAAATTCATGAACGGATAAAAAAATTATACAAACACATGTTATCAAAATTAGGGTTTGGACAGAAATCCTCACCCAATGTTCAGATAAAAACTCTTACCTCACTTGATACTAGGCTAACCGAAAAATCATCTATTTTAACCTAAATGGAACAATCTAGTTACTAGAATACAGTTTATAGTACGATACAAACTCAATATTAACTCACACATATTCCTAGAATAACCCACTTCGAGTATGTAAAATTATCATAATACCCCACATGTGTACAATTACCAAAAAACATCCCTCTCACATCCAAATCACCAAACCGCCTTTTTCATGAGTAAAATTACTAAAATATTCCTACGTATGCGAATTTACCAAAAAGTACCTCTTTTAGGTAAAATTACCAAAACACCCCACTCTCGGGCGAAAAATCACCAAAACACCACCTGGTGCCCCTCGCACTAGAAAAATCTCAAAAACATTTTAACTTACCCTTTTAAGCAACCTAAAGTCATTTCTGAGCTAAAAGTATTTCTGAAAATTTTTGCTCAAAATCCTGAACCGGTATCTAGATTGAGTGCTTAGAGGCCAGTTCCATTAAAAATAATTATCGAACTCAAATTGGCATGAAATTTTAGAAATTGAGATCTATCATGAGGTTCCCCTAAAATTTTAGAATAAGAATAACATGATTTGCTACTTTAAATAAATCGAGAATCCCTTTTCATCGATACCCTAATTTAATGTCTTTTTGCAGATACAGAAAATTCTAAAAAAATTCCGCAGTGTACGTCTTGTATAAATAAAGAGGATCTTTGTTTCGATCTTGGCCAAAACCTAAGCAAAACTATCCTAAAACAACTATAAGAAAACCTTAGAATGATGAACCCTGCTTGGACTCCTTTCGAGGTTTAAAAATTGGGATTTTTGACTGCCCGACAATCTCTTATCTTTCGTGACAATTACAGTCACTATTTACATTAATCCAAATCACACACACATACATACACTTTTGCACCTTACAGACTCTCTCTCTCTCTCTCTCTCACTCTCATCCTCAACACTGTCGGGACACACACACATACACACTTTTCTCACACACTGTTATACATCTTAAGACCGACTAAAATACCTAAATACGCATTACACCACCTAAAACACACACACTAACAAATATTACACACAGTCTGCGACACCCCTCGGCTCAAGTGACATTGCCGGAGTCGAGTTGTGGGTCATAAACATAACCTAACATTGCTGGATTATATAACAACTCTAGATACATAACTTTATATACATAAAGCTTCAAAAGGCATCCTTACAAAAAATTTCACTACAACGTTCAGCATAAACACAACAAAAGTTTTAGAATCGAACATCTAGATCCCAAAATACGGTTGACACTGTCTTACGTCTCCTTTTATAAATCAAGCCAACTTCTCCTTCCCTTTCCCCGAATTCTCACCTAGTTCGACCTTTCACCTGAAACAACACAAATAAGGAATGAGAGCAAATTCCAAGTAAAGATAACACGAGGATTAACGTGCACAGACGATGCGACAGCCTAAAAAAATGATAATCAATCCAACGATATCAATAATCAAGAGTTCAATAAGTAACGCAAAATCAACCTAATGGCTAGGCGATATTTTTTCGTCAGGCTGAGCGGCTTTAAGGCCCAATAGAACAACATTATCTCCACATTTTTATGAACCGGACTAACCGACTGATAAACTATGCAAGTGAACATAAAACCAGTATAGCCAAATAAAACGTCAATGAAATACAAGTCATTAAAATTGTTAACAACAAGATAAAGTCAAATAAATGCAGACTCGGACCAAACACGACAAATTTGACTCTGGCGCGTTACATCCTTTTTGCTGGTGATCATATTTCACAGGCCTTCCTTTCATATAATGTCTCGTATTACGGGATGTTAATCTCAGTTTCAAGTAATTAAAAGTGACGCCTAAACACAAGAAGGGAACTCACAAAGAGTGTTTGTCCTCAATCACGCTACCGCCAAGCTACAAGTTACACCAACTGGATGGACTAAGGGAAATGATTTCACCTTACGTCTTCAACCAATCAATTACTCAAGCAAGAATTTTCAATCCCAAAGACCGATCGTTGTTCAACAGTACAACTGAAACTCACACCAACATCACCCACTAATTAATCACAAGCCCTCAACAATGTTCCAAATTAAGGGAGACATCGACACAACAACCACTGACATCTCATATAACCCATGCAACATGGACAATACAACAACAGTATCAATGACATGTATGCTAAGCGTAGCAATTTATAGCATACAAGGAACCGCATTATCCTTACCTGATTGGCTTTTAGCCGATAAGCCGAACAACCTCAGATCACAACAAGCAGGGTCACCTTATAAAATAAGACTTTACTCATCAGGTGCTAATTAAACATAAATACACAATTTACTCTACTCCTTTTCTATCAGTTATTTATAATGTCTTAAAACGGACAGTTTACCCCTGCCCGATAGTCGGCTCTTTAACCCAGCCTTGATAAAGCGTGAGGAGTAATACTCCTTCATTTAGGCATACTAACCCCATTCCCTGCTTTCCGTCACTCAAAAAGCTTAATTGTGTGCATTCCCTAAAATTCAGTGTCGACATGGTAAATTATCAAAACACCCCTTGATGGCCACTACCACCCCCAACACTCCCAAAATCGCTTCAAAATAACTTTTCAGATGTCTTACAGCCCTTCCCAGACTAAAAAGTCCTTCAAAAAATTTTATAGGAAAAATTACCAAAACACCTCCTACTTATGTAAAAATTATCAAAATATCCCTCGACGGCCATTGTCACTTTCAAACATATTTTTAAGCATCTACATTCATTTTTTCCACTAAAAAGAGCCCTCTGAGGATTTTTTGCTCAAAAATCCCGAACCTACAATTAACGGAGCGCTCGGAACTCGGCTATGCTAAAAAAATGCTATCGACTTCGAAATGTCCCGAAATTTCAGATATGGAAGCATCTTAACATTTTAAGGTCCTCATAAAATTTTCACGCAAAACCGCATTAGTTTCTATTTTTAAATTCACTGCAAAATTTTTCGATAACCGCGTCAGTTGATTCCCTTCCTGACCTTGAAAATTTTTGAAATTTTTTCACATTATAGATCTCATAAAAATAACTACAGTTTTTCTTTTTTTGTACTTTGTCCAAATCTTCCTCAAACTATTTTTAAAAATTTCATCAATGGACTGAATAAAACCTAGCTATCTTTAGCGACGATTACAGTCTCTTCATGCATTCTTGGATCAAACCCACACATAGTGATTCACCATCACACACCCACAGCTTCTTCTTCCTCTAACTGCCAAGCCCCCCATTCCCTCACACCCATGGAATTCACCTCCCACCCACCTAATTTCACACCTAGAACACACCCTAACCTCCATTTATCTCACATACTCTCACGTAACATATCCCCATCTTCTTCCCAATCCACCTACACATGCACTACCCTCACAGCAGCAGCCCCACTATTGATGCTCTTCCCATCCCCCTTCCCCCTCTATTTTCAGTCACACACACACATTCTACCTAATTACACACACCACACATCCCCCTCCCTCTTCCCCCACACCTACACCACCTTTCTCCCTACCCCCTTTCCATCATCCCCACACCCTCAAACACAGCAACACTACTGTCGTAACAGCAGTGTGTTGCACCTACACACCTAGCACACACATAGCACACTCATAGCCCCCCTTTCTCACATCACTCCCCCTTCCCCTAGCGACCTCCACTTCTGCACCCCCTTAGCCTTTCACTTTCCAAAACCCATGCAGAACCCACACCAACCTCACAACCCCATCTCCACAACCGGTTACCCCTTTGCATACATCATAAACACCACCTCAATTCCAATTCCAATTAAACCCTAATTGAATCATGGGAAGAAAGGGCTTACCTTTAGAGCTTTAGGGTTTTCTTTTTCTCTTTTCTTTTTTTCTTCTTCCTTCCTTCTTTCTCCTTCTCTTTTCTTCTTCTCTTCCCCTATTTTTTCTTCTTTCTGTTGAGACTTTATTCTTCTTTTTTTCATTTTCCTTTTTTCTTCTTCCTTCCTTCTTTCTCCTTCTCTTTTCTTCTTCTCTTCCCCTATTTTTTCTTCTTTCTGTTGAGACTTTATTCTTCTTTTTTTCATTTTCCTTCTTTCCTCTTTAATTCTCCGAACTTTAAATTATTTTTCTCAACAATAAGCGTAGTCACTCTTCATAAGTAAGATGTGGCCCAATGTTCCTTGAATATTTTCCTCCCTCACGATATTTCCATACCACTCATCACAAATTTTCTAAAATTACAAATTTGCCCCTAACTTTTCATAATTGCATTTTTTACCCCAACATTTTTATAAAATTTCATTTTGGCCCCAAGGCCAAACAAACCCCTCATTTAAATTCCTAATACCTAATTATCAATAAAAATAATGCTGCTAATAAAAATAACCCCTCAATTAATCTAATTCACGATTAGATTAATTGAAGATATTTTCAGGGTATTACATCCTTCCTCCCTTAAATAAATTTCGTCCTCAAAATTGGGACAAACCTTATCCTGCAAACAGATGCAGATACTTTTGCTGCATCAACGCCTCAGGTTCCCAAGTGGCTTCCTCTTCACATGATTTTTTCAGATGACTTTAACCATCGGTATTACCTTAGAACGTAATATTGCTCCTTTTTATCAACCACCTCTATTGACACCTCCTGGTATGAGAGATTATCTTGAATTTCCACTGGTTCCAACTAGATCGCATGTATACTGTCAGGAACATATTTTTTGAGCATTAAAACATGGAACATGTTATGTAACTGGCTCAATTCTGGTGGTAGATCGAGCTTGTTTGCCACCGTCTCAATCCTAGGCAGAATTCAAACGGTCTGATGAACCACGGACTTCACATGGTTCCTTTCCATGGTGTCACCTTTAAAAACACTAAGTCACCCACTTTAAATTCTAGCATTCTATGCCTCTTATCTGCATAGCTTTTCAATCTGCCGACTTTCTTGGACCATCTTCACCTTATCTTCTGTTAAAAACATGAATTCTTTCTCGAACCATCTTCTCCTTGTCTTCTATTTCCTTGCACAGTTCCATGCGTGACAGCCTTCAATTCCCCACCACATCCCAACAAATAGGCGTGTGACTATTACGCCCATATAACACTTCGTAGGGAGCCATTTCAATGCTCGCTTGATAACTATTGTTGTAAAAGAATTCGATCAAAGGAAACTGCTCATCCCATGCTCCGCCAAAATCCATAATGCACGCTCTCAATATATCCTCCAATATCTGTATGGTACATTTTGATTGGCCATCTGTACGAGGATGAAATGTCATACTCATGGTTAACTCCGTTCTCATTTCTTCTTGGAAACTTTTCCAATATCTTGAAGTGAACCTTGCATCCCTGTTGGACACAATGGTTACTGGCACTCTATAACAACTAATCACTTCCTTAACATAAATTCGAGCAAGTTGTTTGGTAGAATACCATTTGCGAATAGAAATAAACCAAGCTGTCTTGGTCAATGTATCCATTATGACCCAGATAGATGTGTATTTACTAGTTGTTCATGGTAGTCCTGACACAAAATCCATTGTAATGTGTTCCCATTTTCACTCAGGTACAGGGAGTGGTTGCAACTGTCCGACAATCTTCTTATGGTCCATTTTCACCTGTTGAAAGGTCAAACACTGAGATACAAACCCTGATATATCTCTCTTCATACCAGGCCACCAAAAATTTTGTCGTAGATCGTGATATATTTTTGTTTCCCCAGGGTGGATTGAGTATTTAAAGTTATGCACATCTGTCATAATATCATTTCTCAACTCACCGCCAGGCAGCACATATACTTGACCCTCATACTTGTAAACGCCCTCTTTATTGCAATCAAAGTTCTCTTTCTTATTCCTTATAAAACCTTGTCGGACTTCATGTATTCTTTCATCTTGACCCTGAGCTTCCTTAATTCGATTAAAAAGCGTCGGTCTGACTTCTAAATGAAATAGGGCACTACCTCCTTCTCCTCTTACTCGAACTTTAATTTCTAGTTTGTCCAACTCTTCGATAATGGCCTTTTGTGTGGTAATCATCGCAATAAGATTTCATATTCGCTTTCTACTTAGTGCATTAGCCACCACATTAGCTTTTTGGGGGTGATATTTTATAGTACAATCATAGTTCTTAAGGAGTTCTAGCCATCTCCTTTGTCTCATATTAAGTTCCTTCTGGGTAAAGGTATACTTTAAACTCTTATTGCCGGTACATATCTTACATATAATCCCATACAAATAATTTTGCCATATTTTTAGAGCAAACACTACTGCTGCCAACTCCAAATCATGTGTTGGGTAGTTCTTCTCATGGTTTCTCAACTATCTGGAGGCATACACAATTACTTTGCAATGTTGCATAAGTACACAACCTAATCTTTCCTGAGATGCATCACAATAAATAACAAATCCATCCAATCTTGACGGTAATGTAATAACAGGTGCCATTACTAACCTTCTTTTCAGTTCTTGAAAAATGTTCTCACATTTCTTTGTCCAGGTAAATTTCACATTCTTTTTGGTCAGATTCGTTAATGTGGATGCTATTTTAGAGAATTCCTTGATAAATCTTCGATAGTATCCAACTAAGCCTAGGAAACTCGGAATTTCAAAATCCGAAGTCAGACGTTCCCAATTTAAAACCGTTTCCACCTTTCCTGAGTCTAACAGTATGCCCTCACTTGACACTATATGTCCAAAAAATTGTACTTTCTCCACCCAGAACTCACACTTTTTGAGTTTGGTATACAACTTATGTTCTGGGAGAATTTGCAATATTTGCCACAAATGCTGAGCATGCTCTTCCTCACTTTTGGAATAGACCAAAATGTTGTCAATGAGCACGATGACACATCAATCTAAATATCTCTGAAACATTCTATTCATCAAGTCCATGAACGATGCAGAGGCATTAGTCAGTCCAAATGGCATTACTAGAAACTCATAATATCCATATCTGGTCTGAAAGTAGTTTTTGCTACATCATCCTCCTTTATTTTCAAATGATGGTATCTAGACCTAAGATCAATTTTTTGAAAAATATTTTGAATCCTTTAACTAATCAAAATGGTCGTTTATGCGAGGTAAAGGATATTTATTCCTAATGATTACCTTGTGTTAACTTGCGATAGTCGATACAAAGCCTCATCTTTCATTTTTTCCTTACAAACAACACCAAGGCTCCCCAAGGTGATACACTGGGATGAATAAAACCCTATAACGCCTCGGAATTTTTGGAGCGTTAGATAGTCAATCGATCAATCACTTAGTCATTCAATCACCTCAATTCGATAAGAAAACCCCCAATGTATATCAAAGCTTCTACAATAACTCAAACTCTCAATTAGATTGTTCTTAAATGCAAAGACTAAAACAAATGTGTTCGATTAATTAAGTTTACACAATGGTTCCCTCGCAAGAGCTTAAACAAAATAGTAATAATCTAGGCCAACTCATAACCAGCCTCTAACCACTCCAAAGAATCTACTGATGGTTATTACTACAAAAGGGAATAGAAAAGGGATAAGTTTTTGAGAGCTCAGTAAGGTTTCTCAAAAATCCAGAAGAGGGAATACAACGATTATCAGATTCACTTAAAAACAATAAGGAAAAAGATTCAACTCAATCCCTTAAACCAGATATAGATAGAAACAATTTCAATTACACTAAAACGATGCAGATGATATTGAACATGAGTGAATGCAAACCACACAGGCAGTACAGGAAAACACTTAGTAAAGCCACACATGCAATACTTACTAACTATGTGGTTAAATATGCATATGAATATTAGTTAGACCATTAAGGCACTACCGTCTCCCGCAATAATAGACCATCGTTATATCACTCCCAAAACAGTTTTCATAGTATAAAGAAACCCTAGATCAAGTTTGGTGATTTTTAGAGTTAATTTGCTATAATTTACGTGACGCATTGATTTTAGGAAAAACAATAATTTAAAAATAGATATAATGCCTTTTAAGTTCTGATTTTTATTTTTAGGGTTAAAGACACGTTGGTACCCTGAAACTACCACTTTGTCTCACTTGAGGGTTCCAAAGTTTAATTTTTACACATAAGGGTCTGAAACTACAATTTTGCAATAGATAAGGACTTCCGTCCAAATTCTTTAACTTTGGAACAATCCGTTAGGGGCAAATTTGTCCGGACAGGTTAAATTGTTTTTCTTCTCTTTTGCAATTTTGCACTTCTTCTTCTTCTTCTTCAGAGACCCATCGCCCTCTCACCCATCACCCATCCCACCCGCCCCTTACCCAAGCCCCAACAGTACACACCCCCGCCGAACCATTGACCACCAATGTCGTCGCCGGTGATCTCTCTCAAAACCAAGAACAAGCCATCACCGGCGCACCCCAGCGCCACCACCATCGCATTAAAGCTGAAATCGGACGGATCTCCACCGGTGTTGACCCGTCGTCGGCCAACAGGGACACGATCTGACATATTTGGTCGCTTCGATCTTCTATAGTCCGTCCCTTCGGCTTTTGATACTGAAACCATCAACCTGTCAACAAATGAGAGTGAGTTTGTTTCAGTTGGGTGGTCATTGCCAGAAGGTCTCGCCGGCGGTGGAACAATAAAGAACTGGATTGTAGGTAAGGTTTCGATGGTCATGGTCGTGGGTTTGCAGGTAAAGTTTTGGGTGGTCGTGGGTTTACCGGTAAGGGTCTGTGGCAGTTGGTGGTCGTGGGTTTGCCAGGATCTGGACCGATTTAGTTTGTCGACTGTGGCTATTGGTGAGTTGGCATGATTGGTGGTGGGTGGTGGCTGGCGGCCAGCGGCCGGAAGTGTGCTGCTATGGTTGTGGCTGACGGTTGGTCGTGGTAATAGGGATAGCGATGGTAGGACCACTGCCTGTGGGGTTTCTGGACGGTTTTGGTCGATGGTGATGTTAGTCGTGGGTGGATCGTGGTGTTGGTCGCCAGACGGTGTTGGTCAGCGGTGGACCGTGGTGATGGGGGAGCGATGGCAGGGACAGTTGCCGGCGTGGTAGCCGGACGGTGTTGGCAGTGAGTGGCTCCATTTTTGCACGGTTTTTGAAGCCCAAAGTATGGAAACCCAAAATTACCCCTGACGGAAAAGCATGGATCGTTAGGAATTTGGACGGAAGTCCTTATCTATTGCAAAATTGTAGTTTCAGACCCTTATGTGTAAAAATTAAACTTTAGGACCCTCAAGTGAGACAAAGTGGTAGTTTCAGGGTACCTACGTGTATTTAACCCTTATTTTTATAATTCTTATACATGTATTAAGGCTTTTGTAAAAATTATGAGTCTTTATTTTCAGCTGGAAGCAATTATGGTCATTTATTTTAGGAATATAAGAATTATTTCAGATCGTATTGTATTGCCATCATTTGTACAACCAACTTTTTCACGTGAAATTTTGAATTTGAGATTGCAGTTCATATTCTTGATTGTCTATAGGCAACTAGCTGGTGTTTGGCCTATTTGTTGGTGTCTATTTAATTGTATATTTTAACAAGCCATGCAACGTGTATGTGACTATTCTATTTTTACTTACCCACGTGAATTGGAACGTGGGCAACAAGAAAAAAGGGTACATTGCTGTAACACGAAAAAGGGTACACGACTGTAACATCAAAATGCAAAGTTAGGCTACGTTGTTCTTATCGCACAGAAAACGGGGCAACAATTGATGAAGGCTGACACACCAAACAAAACTACAGAAAAGCAAAACAACCAAACAAATATTCAGTTGCCACAAATGAATACTAACTGTGAAAGGCACGAAATCGGAGGCAGATAACCGAACACAACTCAACTACTGCAAAGGTGAATGTTACGGTACATGGCACAAAAATCGAGACAAAAGCATTAGAAATCGTAACTAAAGTGGCACAGTGACGACATGAAAACCGAGATTGCTAAATTAAAGAACTAAACCATTGAATGAATTATTGATCCAACGCCGATTCTGATTTTAAAAAAAATAAACCCTTACCTCTAATTGTCCAATTGATCTTCTCAATCTAATTGTATCAAAAGGCCTAATTTAACATATCTAAAGATTTCAATTAGATTCTAAAAACAAATAAAATTCGTAGGATTCTTACTACGAATCTCAATTTAATAATCGAATTAAATTCTTACCTTAAGGTAATTTGCAAATCTCAAGAAGTTTCTTTCTAGGGATTCCTTTGAGACTCTTCTGAACTTTGGTGTGCTCTTAGGGTTCCTCGAGAATATATATTACGTAAAGTATCAATAACCTAAAAGAAATAATTCTTATATTCCTAAAATAATAAAAATTACAAAATACCCATTATGTCCCAAAACTATATATATATATATATATATATATATATATATATATGTGTGTGTGTGTGTGTGTGTGTGTGTGTGTGTGTGTGTGTGTGGTCTAACATCCTCCCAACCCCCCCCCCTAAAAAAAAATAAAAATTTCATCCTTGGAATCAAAATGTACCTAAGGTGCCAAAAAGGTGCGGATAAGTACGTCGCATATATTTTACAGATTCCCATGCAACCTCCTCAATTTCATGGTTCTACCATAAAACCTTAACTAAGGGAATGACTTTCGTCCTTAGCACCTGATCACGGTGGTTAAGAATCTCAATTGGCTGCTCTTCGTACGAAAGGTCCTCCTATACTGATAAAGGCTCATACGGCACAATGTGCGTCGGATCATAAACGTACTTTCTCAGATTCAAAACATGGAAAATGTTATGAACGTGCGAAAGCTCTAGCAGCAATGCAACTCTGTAAGCCACTGAACCAATCCCCTCCAAAATCTCGAATGGCCCAACAAACATCGGGCTAAGCTTGCCCTTCTTACCAAAATGTATCACCCCTTTCCAAGGTGAAACTCTTAAAAATACGTGATCACCCACCTCAAATTCAAGTTCCCGTCAACAGTGAGATGTATAATTGCGCTGTCTGTCCTGAACTGCTTTAAGACGTTCCCGAATCAAATCAAAATTTTGAGTACTCAACTGTACCAACTATGGTCCCAATAATCGTCTCTCTCCTACCTCATCCCAGCATAGTGGTGTCATGCACTTCCGTCCATGCAATGCTTCAAACGGTGCCATCTTAATACTTACCTGATAGCTGTTATTATAGGCAAACTCAACTAAAGGTAAATGACTATACCAACTACCACCAAGGTCTAGTGTGCAAGCCCTCGGTATATCCTCTAGCATCTAAATGGAACATTCAGACTGTCGATCTGTATGTGGATGATAAGTGGTGCTGAAACGAAGATCAGTGCCTATAGAATTTTGGAAACTCCTCTAGAACTTTGAAGTAAAATGTGGATCTCGATTTGATATTATTGATAATGGTATCCCATGTAACCTCACGATCTCATCGATATATAATCTAAATAGCTGAGATAATGGTGCTGTAGCATGGATTGGAAGGAAATGTGTTGTCTTTGTCAACCTATTGACAATAACCCAAATAGTGTCAAAACCCTTGACTATCCTCGGTAAGCCTACCACAAAATCAGTTGTTACATGTTCCCATTTCCACTGCAGAATCTCAAGTGGCTGAAGTGGCCCGCTAGGCTTTTAATGCTCCGTTTTCACTCTCTGACAACAATGGGAGACAAACTCGGCTACATTAGACTTCATGCCGCTCCACCAAAAATTATCCTTAAGGTCATGTTGCATTTTTGTTCCTCCTTGGTGGATAGAGAAACTTGAATTATGAGCCTCTGATAATAATTCCCTCCTTAAGGTCATATTAGCTGGCACACAAAGTCTCTTATGGAACCAAACCACACCGCGCTCGTCAATTCTAAACTTAAACTACTTCCCACTGTTAATGTTCTCAATAATGTGAGCTATACCTGAATCTCCATCATGAGCTTCCTTGATTGATCTTGCTAATCAAGGTAGGTTGTACCTGTAATGATGCCAAGTACTCTCCATGTACCTGTAATGCTGCCAAGTATCTCCATCATCTTGCTATTTAATCTCAAGATTCAAGTTCATCATGTCTTCCAACAGCTGAGGCTGACAAGTGATCAGTGCTGCTAAGTTTTAGTACTCTTCCTACTAAGTGCGTCGGCCACAACATTCGCCTTACCAAGGTGATAATGAATTGTGTTGTCATAGTCTTTTAAAAGCTCTAACCAACGTCTATGTCTCATGTTTAGCTCATTCTGAGTGAAAATATACTTAAGGCTTTTATGGTCAATATATATCTCACAAATCTCACCATACAAATAATGCCTCCATATCTTCAAAGAAAATATCACAGCTGCCAACTCAAGATCATGGGTGGGGTAGTTCTGTTCATAAGATTTAAGTTGTCTAGAAGCATAAGCAATCACCTTACCATGCTGCATTAAAACACAACCTAAGTCTCTTTTTGAGGCATCACTATATATCACAAAACCTGCAGCACCAAATGGTAAGGTCAATACAGGTGTAGACACCAACCTCTCTTTCAGTTCTTGAAAACTAGCTTCACACTCCTCACTCCAAACAAATCGGGTGTTCTTCTTAGTCAACTAAGTCAACGGCATAGCTATTTTTGAAAAACCTTCTACAAATCTACGGTAATAACCTTCCAATCCCAAAAAGCTTCGCACTTTAGTAACAGTACTAGGCCTCTACCAATCCCAAAAAGCTTTGCATTTTAGTAACAGTACTAGGCCTCTACCAATCGATCACCGCCGTAACCTTAGAGGGGTCAACAGTTATTCCATCCTTAGAAACCACATAGCCTAGAAATGTAACTTGCTCAAGCCAAAATTCACATTTATTAAACTTAGCATATAGTTGGTTATCTTTCAAAGTCTGTAGGTTATCTTTCAGGTGCTCACTATGTTCCTCCTCCAACTTAGAGTATACCAAAATGTCATCAATGAAAACAATAATGAACTGATCCAAATATTGCCTGAACACACAATTCATCAGGTCCATGAAAATAGTAGGGGTATTAGTCAACCCGAAAGGTATCACTAAGAATAGTGACCGTAACGAGTCATAAATGCGGTCTTTGGCACATCATCTGCCCTAAGTTTCAGCTGATGGTATCCAGAACGTAAATCTATCTTCGAGAAAAACCTTGCTCCCTGGAGTTGGTCAAACAAATCATCTATGCACGGCAAAGGATATTTATTACGGATGGTGATCCTATTTAAATCACGATAGACAAAACAAAGCCTCAATGTGCCATCCTTCTTCTTGACGAACAAGACAGGGGCACCCCAGGGTGACACACTATGGAGTATAAACCCCCTATCAAGTAGCTCTTGAAGTTGTTCTTTAACTCCTTCATTTCTATAGGCACCATTCGATACGGATCCTTGAAAAGAGGTGTCGCGCCTAGAACTAAGTCAATCTAGAATTCAACCTCCCGATCGATGGGTTTCCCCGGCCACTCTTCAGGAAAAACCTCAGGCAAGTTGTATACTGCCGTTATGTCTAATATCTCTAGACCTCCATGATTACTATCAAGGACGTGTGTAATGTAACCCTCATAGCCCTTGCAAAGCATACGGCGAGCCAAAATAACTGAGATAATAGACAAATCGCTAGGATTTGAACCCCGAAACTCAAACTCATAGGAATCATATAAATGAAAACAGACTCGTTTCTTAAAGCAGTCAACTAAAGAATAATAGGATGCCAACCAATCCAAACCCAGAATTACATCAGAATCACGAATATCTAAAGGAACTAGATCCCGGGGAGGTCATTATCACATATGCGGATCCTATAGTTCCTAATACTGACTTAACTAACACTGAATCTCCCCCCCCAAACAACTCACAGTCAAGAGACTGGGGTTTAACCCTAAGGCGACGCGCAAACGAAAGAGAAACAAAATAATGTATGGCACCAGAGTCAAACAATACATGTGCATCAATTGAGTTAATTTGAATCGTACCCGCCACCACATCCTTTGAACCCGATGCATCCTTAGCTGTCATGTTGAACACTATGCCGATAGTCCTAGGTTTTTGCCCTCCACCTGACTGACTCGTACTCTGCCTTGAGCCCGAAGTTGTACTTTCTACAACAGAACCCTGCAGTCTAGATTACCCTGATGCTAGAATAGGACAATCTCTGATATGGTGATCTTTCTGGCCACTCCTGAAACATGCTCCTGTATCCCAATGGCAACTCTGGTCACCATGTCGCTTATTGCAACTCTAACAAACATGGTTGGAACCTATGGATGGGGGCCTCTGAGTAAAGTTCTTACTAGGATCTCTACTAAAATTACCCTGAGCTTGACCCAGCCTCTGACCTTGGCCCCTCTGACCAGATGAAGTTGAGGAAAAAGTATGTCTACGCTTTCCATCAACTTGTAATGTCCAGACACTGAACTTGCAATGTCCACACACTGAACATAGGTCTCAATCGGGACTGGAATAATGCACTGCCTAATACTAGGCTTAAGACTCCAAGCAAACATCTATACTTGTCCTTCTCATTTGCCACGAACTGCTTACCATAACGAGACAAACGCGTAAACTTAACCTCATACTCCGCAACACTCTCGTTCTCCCCTTTTCTCAGGTTAAGAAAATCACGGTACATTTGTTCTTTTACACTCCTAGGGAAGTAGCGGTCGAAGAACAAAACCTTAAACTAATCCCATGTCATCGCCTTGCGTTGTTCTGCCATCTTTCTATCCTCAATCATTTTCCACCAGAGATCTGCTTCCCCATCTAGCTTATACACTGTGAGTTCTATCTTTTCCTCATAAGTGCAAGCCATAGGCCTAAACACCTTATTTAGTCAAGAATTCCACTTCTCTTCCTCAATTGGATCATCAGTACCCCCAAAAGGTTCTAAATTCTTCTTGTCAAACTGCTCTAACAAGCTACGAATTTGAGCATGCCCGTGATTAGGATTCTGTTATGGGTTAGGTTGAGTTTGTTGATTTAGCTGAGCTTGTTGGTTCGCCAGTAGCTAAGTCAATTGAGCTTGCTGATTTGCCAGGATAGTCTTTAGATCCGGCGAATTCTCGTTCCCTGTGATGTTTTGATGCTCCACATTTTCGATTGTTGGTGCACCTATTATTAGGACCGCTT
This sequence comes from Escallonia herrerae, assembly GCA_033070095.1. NCBI lineage: Eukaryota > Viridiplantae > Streptophyta > Magnoliopsida > Escalloniales > Escalloniaceae > Escallonia > Escallonia herrerae. The sequence goes on from JAVXUP010000214.1 coordinate 339,909, forward strand.
GCCATTACTACAAGAGAAAACTAGAATCAGATACCGACTAAGACAATAAACTTAAATCTAACCGTCCTACCCATCTCATAACTTATCTGATCCTAAGCAGGAGTCTACATGAGTTTAAAGATATAGCTCTGATACTAACTGTAACGCTCCAATTTTTTGGAGCGTTAATATCAAATAAACAGAGTCAAAAAAACCTTACAATATCAAAAAGTCTCTCCAAGTGGTCATTCAGAGCAACTACTAATCAATCCCAAAGATACATCAATAAATGCCATAGCGGCCTAAAGTATTTATATAATCCCAATTACTCCGACACGGAGTTCCAAAATAAAATCTTAACAAATTCAATTTGTCTTAATTATTACATCTTAAGATACTAATACTAACTCTGAGATAAAAATTGCTAGCTCTCAGTCACACGGCTAGCCCTGTAATCAAATCTCACCGACTGATCATCTGAAAGGAAAACAATAAGGGAATGAGTCAAATACCCAATAAGGTCGCTCAAATGACCAATCAAAAGGAATACAAAAATGTCTGAGAAACGAGATTATAGAGGTACAAAAATTTAACGGAACAGATGTCAGACTGAATTTTAAAATGCCAAAATATATATATATCTTCATACGGAGACAAACACTAGAGAGCCATTCAGAATAAGATCACACATGTCATCACTGATACGTGAGATCAGGTTCTGAAAATAAGATCGCGATCTCTAGCTCATCCCACTAAACTAGCCCACGTTCCAATCCACGTGGGTAAGTCAGAAACAAAATAGTCACATACACGTGACATGGCTAGTTAAAATACAGAATTAAATAGACACCAGCTAGTTGCCTACAGACAATCAAGAATATGAACTGCAATCTCAAATTTCAAATTTCACGTAAAAAAGTTGGTTGCACAAATGATAGTAATGCAATACGATCTGATCGCAGCTAATTGAGAGCAAGTTCAAAATTTATGTGTAGCAATATAGTTGCTAAACAAACCAAAAGAATTTTAAACTTGCTGATGGCTTGAATTAAACAATATATTGGTTAAGTATTCATGGTGTAGAAACAAACAATAAACCAAGTCCACATGGACTAAAATAAGGACAAGGCTAATGAAGAAAGTGAAAAGCATGACCAGAACATGATAAAAGGGTACACTTTTGTAACATGAAAAAGGCTACACGGCTGTAACATCAAAATGCAAAGTCAGGCTATGTTGTTCTTATAGCACAGAAAACAGGGTAACAATTGATGAAGGCTGACACACACACAAAAAACTACCGTAAAAACAAAACAACCAAACAAATATTCAGTTGCCGCAAGTGAATACTACTGTGTAAGGTACGAAATCGAGGCAGATAACCGAACATAACTCAACCGAGGCAGATAATCGAACATAACACAATTACTGCAAAGGTGAATGTTACGGCATAGGGCACAAAAATTGAGACAAAAGCATTAGAAATCACAACTAAAATGACACAGTGACCACATGAAAACCGAGACTGCTAAGTTAAAGAATTAAACCATTGAATGAATGATTGATCCAACGCCGATTATGATTTCAAAAAAATAAACCCTTGCCTCTAATTGTTCAATTGATCTTCTCAATCTAATTGTATCAAAAGACCTAAAAATTAACGTACTCAAAGATTTCAATTAGGTTCTAAAAACAAATAAAATTCGTAGGATTCCTACTACTACGATCTCAATTCAATAATCAAATTAGATTCTTACCTTACCCTTACGTGCCTATTGTCGTCATTTGAAATTGAAAGAATCATATGCAAAACTGCAGTAAATAAGCCAGTTGCCGCCAATATATATATATATATATATATATATATATATATATATATAAAATACTAAAAGAGCAGGTGAATCTTTACGTAGTTCTCTCTCATTAATTTCACACAGCAGTTTCTATTCTATTCTACTGTTGAAAAGGAGCGGCATCTTAGCCATCTACAGAAGATTGAGAAATGAAGGAATATACAACATCATCCATGTTCGAAGCCGAGAAATCAAATCCCGTCCTCTTATATACAAATTGCAGATCCACCGGCCACGATCCCCATCATAACGATCCAAAATTGCCGGCATCATCTGATGATTCTCAGCTTCGTCTCTCACTTCTCGGGGCGTTGGAAACAACGAACGGATGCGACAGCAGTTGCGATACCGTCCACCTCTTGCCAGATTCCTTCTGCAAACAACACTCCATGAAACTCCGGAACTCGTCCGACGCGCCCTCCGGCAGACTCGGCGGCTCGCCGAAGCAGATGGCGCACATCAGCGTCGCCCAGTCGGGTCTCTGACCCGCCGGCAAGAACGGGAAGTGACCCATGTACAGCTCCATCAGCGTCAACCCCAGGCTCCATATATCCGCGGCGTACCCGTTGTAGTTGGCACCGTACGTGTCCGGGTCGAACCGCTCGGGGCTCATGTACGCGCACGTGCCGACGTACGAGTTGCACGCGTCGAGCGTGCGGCACATGATCTTGCTGACCCCGAAGTCGGCGATCCTCACCTCCATGTCCCGGTTCACGAGCAGATTCGAGGGCTTGATGTCCCTGTGGATAATCTTGTGGGAGTGAAGGTAGTTGAGGCCGTTGAGCACCTGCCGCGCTATGTTGGCGAGGGAGGGCTCCGAGAAGGTGCCGTTGGACTTGAGGAGCGTGTCGAGGGTGCCGGCGTCCATGTACTCCATGAGGATCGCCACGTCGCCGCCGGGCTTCTCGAAGATCCCGTGGCACCGGACCACGAAGGGGGAGTCGGTGCGGCGGAGGATCTCCATCTCCCGGAAGATCTGCCGGCGCACGGCCGAATCGCTGTCGCCGTGGACCACCTTGAGCGCGTAGACGGCGGAGGTCCGCTTGTGGCGCACCTTGTAGACGGTCCCGCCGTTGCCGTGGCCAAGGACTTGGAGCTTCTCGTAGTCGGCGGCCACGAAGGTTGCTGCACAGGTAGTCGCGGCGGCGGCGGCGGCGGCGGTGCTGGTAGCGGTGGAGGATTGGGAGGTAGGAGGAAGTGGTAAGGGGAAGCGGGGACGGCGTTCGGAGACGTCCGGTAGAGGGAGGCGGAGGTTCAGCTGCCGGCGCTCGCGGACCAGTGCCATTTGAGTGAGAGAAGGGAAAGAAGCGGAGTGAATCTCGTCAAGTCCAGAATTAGTCCGGAGACGGAAAGTTATATAAGTGGGGGGAGTGGAGCACGTGGTAGTGAAGAGGCAGGTAGGAGGAAGGGGGGAGGCCGAAGGTGGGGCCCGTGGCAGTCGATAAGGCTGGTTCATGCATTTGTTTTAGGGCATGTGATTAAATTGGACAGCCAGTGCTGCTAACTGCTAACTGCCAAGCAAGTGGCGCATTATTAAAACGTCATACAATACATAATAATAATACAACAATGTTGGGTGGCTGGCTAGTTGGGTGGCTTTGTCCAAGGCAACTACGCAACTTGGCGAGGGGTGCTTGCTACGTAGGGTGGGTTGTCACTCTCAATTTCATTTCGCAGAAGGCGGACGCACGCACATAAATTAAATTAAATTAAATTAAATTATTCCATCTCCTCTCTCCATTAGAAACACAACACGTACGACGGCGGCTCCAGCCATACCCTTTTAATTGAGAATCGAGACGCGACACGTCTTTTTCTTCTTTTCTTCTTTCACACGCGAAGGGCTAGCTAGTATAACACAGAGTGTTTCAATGTTTTTAAAATTATTATTATTATATTATTATTATTACTATTACTACTATTATTATTATTATTATTGTGGAACGGCTGAATTATTCCATCTCAACTTCTTAATTTATGTTGCTAAATGAAATAAAGAGGCACCTTTACTAAAAGCCAAATTACAGCAGCAGCATGACAAAGTTTTTATTTATTCATAGCGAAAACTAACATTTTTTTTATATACCACGGAGTCTCGCAATTGTGATCCTTTCATTTATGTTTGTTTATAAATCTAATTATACATATAATGAAAGTCGAAACTGCGAAAAAGTAGTCACATCATCGCTTACGTGGATACTCTCTTACTTCGTCATGCAAACTTTCTTATTTTGATTTTGAGACAACTATTCGGGTGGTTCTTCAACTATAAGTGTTTTGCTATATTATTCCTTAAACAAAAAATTTCGTCATATTAGTCTTTAAACACTACGTCGTTTCCCATCGTGATCCTTTTCTCCATTTTCATTCAAAAAAATACGTGTTTGGACCCCACACGAAGGGCACTAGAGTCAGTTCACAAACCTTAAGAACCAGAAGCTCTCTTACAGTCCCTGAACTATAAACGTGTTGCTAAATTAGTCCTTTAACTAATTCTTTCACTCCTAGTCCTTTAACATTGCATCATTAGCTAGTTTCCTCATTTTGATCACTTCAATAACAGTTTTGCACATCAATGAAATAAATCAATCAGTCGTCACCATGACCAAGTTATTTTAGTACCGTAACCACAAATCTCTTAATAAGGTGACTTTTTCCTTACTATACACTATCAACACCCTCTATCGAGGAGTGTAAGTTGGATTGAATTTTTACAAGTTTAACCAAATCAATTCAAGAAAATGTTAATATTTTACTCAGTACAGTCCATTTAATTAAATAGGTTGAATTATATTATAGTAGGTTATGTTGGGTTTGGTATCATAATTCATTCCTATTGGTCACTACCTGTCGCCGTCATCACCCAACACCATCACGGCTGCCGGTTGCAAGAAGCCCCTAGCTCTACACTGAAGGCAGTCAGTCGTCAATCGCCACTTTTGGCAGTTACAACAACCAACCATCAATTGCAACCACCGCCGCCGGCTACCACCAGCCCCCAACCTCCAGCTGCCATCACCCTACCGTCAACCAGCAATTGACTTTCGGAGGCAGGGGGCTGGCTACCCTCGATCACTAGTTGACAGTAGGGTGGTGGCGGCTGGAGGTTGGGGGTTGGCGGCCTCTTGGCTACATCAACTACTGATAGTGGCATGTTGGCAGTTGAGGCAGTGGCAAGATGTCACGATGTTTGTTGTGTTGGTTGTAAAGGAGAGGGTGTTGATGGTGCATAACAAAGATAAAGCCACCTTGTAGAAAGCTTCGTGGTCATGGTGGCGACTTATTTTGATGGGGTATACAATGACTTTTTCATCAACGTATGAAACCTGATCGAAATGATCAAAACGACAAAATTGACGAATCATGCAATGTTACAGGATCAAGAGTGCAATAATTCGTTCAGGAACTAATTTAGCAACACGTTAATAGTTCAGGGAACATAGGGGAGCTTTTGGTTCTTGAGGATTGTGCATTGACTCTACTGCCCCTCGTGTGGGGGTCCATAAATGGATTTTTTAGAGGAAAATAGAGAGACCACGATAACAAACGGCGTAGTATTTAAGGACTAATATGGCAAATTTTTTTTGTCTAGGGACTATTATGACAAAATGCTTATAGTTGAGGGACCACCCGGGTAATTGTCTCTTTGATTTCTTGAAAGCATTTTGAATTTATTCACCTTTGTAATAATGATTTGGATTCTTTTTTTTCTTTCTTTGATTTGAATTCTTTTTTACCATTTAAAGTTCAACTAACCAAATAAAGTTTATATTTATCTCTCTTCTATGTCAACATGTCACATTTAAAAAATTTATTTATATCTTTACAATTTCATTAATTCGTAATATTCAGCTAAAACTAATTCTCTATATATCTTAAATCTTTTAATTGTTTATTAAAGAAGCCTAGTATTCTTTTCTCTAAACTAAGATAACCTTCTTCCTTTTATTTCACTGCAAGTTTACATATAGTTGACTCACTTTTATTTTTAATCATTTGCTACATATCTTTACTCTTTTCTTGGAGGCCTTGAGTAATGCAAACCTCAATGCACGGATTATCATAATTAGAATTATCATTATTATTGTCAATAGTTGAGACAGATTATTTCTATCCTTTCATATTCTATTTGTCATCTTCATTTATTGCTAAAAGCTAGCAATAATTACTCTTCTTCATTTTTAACAACCAAAGCTGGTAGGGCAACTCATATAAAAAAGTGGTAGATTTTTTAATTATTTTTGTCATTACTAATATTGTTATTTTTATTAGGCATACAACTACAAAATCTCTTTATCAGTAATTTAACAGTTGTTACTCCTGAGTGCAACGCACGGGCTCAAAACTAGTAGTTTAGCAAAAGTAATGGCGGTGGTTTTCACAACATAAATAAATCTCATTAGTAAATCGAACGTTTAGCCAAGGCATCCACAATGGGACAAAGTTCTACTTAAGGGTTTTTTTTATCTCGGTAATTATTTACTATCTAGTAAAACTTAAACCACGAGGGGATACCTAGCACAGCTAATTATTTACTTGAACTTAAAGTTCAGGTAAGTTCCCCACAAAGCATTACAAGAAATAAGTATTGTATCAGATAAGATAAAATACCATATCATTGTTAGGCTCATTAAAGCTTGTATGAGATCGTTGGGGCCCATAGGGAGGATAAGGGTGTAGGGTGGGACTTTGACCGCTCGTCGCATAGATGGTGTGATGTGATGCGAGGGTGCGACTGTAATGCCACGGAAATCCGAAGCTCTGTCCGCCCAGAATTTCAGAACGTTAACTTACCGGATCACATCAAACCTATCAAATCTATTCACTAACACATATTTTCAATCATCTAATTCAACATCAACTCAGATTTCTCAAAATACTATATTATAATCGCTTAGCTTAACTATTAACAGCTTAGGCCCTTCGCGATTCAAATTCATAGGAACCAATTAACAGTACCAACCCGCGAAGGGTGAGGACCTCATTCCCCAACAATTTAATGTTGATCAAAACCTGAAGAAAGGAATCAAACGAAGGGTGAGCTTTTGAGAGCTCAGTAAGGTCGTACAAGGACTACCAAAAGAATTACAAAACAATCTCAAAGAATTCGACCGACAATGATTTTCGAGTACTTCAAACGATTTGAATAGCTCAATGATTTTCAAAATGATCAAAGTTTATAACAAATAGCTACCAAAATAACAATAACAATCATGACGATTTCCAAAACGATCAATAAAAGATCACTTCTAAATTCATAATTTCCGAAGTACAATGAAGATTTCTCAACGGATTTCGACAGAAGCAAAAATCATTTCAGATAATACTTTTCAGTCATTTTCGTAACAGTCACGACAATATGTAGTGCAGATAAAATAAAAAATTAACGTTGATCCTAGGAGATTGCAATGCCATTCCGGCAAGTTAACATAGTGTACACATGCATGATGTACCAAAGTAAGTACTAGTCTCATTGGGTACTAGCCTGCATTTCATGCAGGATTCAGACCAGCCTTATACTGCCTCCTCACAAAGCGGATACCCATGTCAACAAAGAAAAATCAACAATATCAATGAGCGTTAACATAAGCTCAAATCAGCGAAATCAATTCAGATTTCAATAACAATAAACATACTGATGTAAGCCATCATTCAGAATTTTAAAAGAAAAATCACAAATAAACAGCAAAAATGATTGCGAATAATTATTAAATTTAGGCACAACAATTCGAAAGAATAGATACAAATAATTGTCAAATTTTCTCAGCATGCAATAATAGGCGAGCATCACAAGATTTTCAAATAATCGATTCGGGTTCAATATTAGGGTTTTCTGGGCAATAACATGTTGATATCATACTTCAGAGTTCAACATTAGTCATAAGTAAATCAAATGAGTACTTATGAGTATGAATTATCAAAATAAGGGTTCGGACGAAAGTCTTTACCTAGGGTTTAGATAGAATCCCTTACCTGGATTCGTAGTTAGATTATCCTAACCGGAACGTCTTTGGCTTTATCCTAAATGGAATAATCAAATTATTAGAACACAGTCTACAGTACAATATTATAACTTAATACGGACTCACACATACTCCCAAAATGAACCTCCTTCATCGTGTATGTAAAATTATCAAAATATCCCTCTCGAACTTAAATCACCAAAATGGCCTTCCCGTAAGTAGAATCACTATAATAACCTTACCGTATGCAATTTTACCTAAAAATACCTTTCCTTTGGTAAATGACCAAAATACCCCTGGGGCTTTCCTGCATCGGAAAAATCCCAAAAACATATTAAAACATTATTTTAAGCAACATAAATTCATTTTTGGACTAAAAAGTATTTTAGAAAATTTTTGTCCAAAAAATTCCGAATCGGTGTCTAGACCGAGCGCTCAGAAGTCAATTTCACAAAAATACCTATCAGTCTCAGAATGGCATGAAATTTTGTAATATGGAACATATTAGTAAAATAAGATTTTTTTAAATTTTTTTGATTAAAATAACTTTATTTACTATGCTAAATAAATTCAAAATTTCTCCTAATTGATACCCTAATTTAGCATCCTTTGCGGACACCAAAAATTTTCGAAACATTCCAGAGCGTACGTCTCATAAAAATATTAGGGATTACAGTTTTGCACTTTGTCAAATTCTTAACCTAGCCATTTATAAAAAATTTGTAAAAAAAATTGCTGAATTAATTCCTTACTTTTAACGACAAAAACAGTTATTGTTGAGATCACAGCACACACTATTTCACCTAATTCTCACACAGTGTCTTCTTCCTTGCCCTCCTTCACTGCCGCAGCCATCACACACCCAACTCATGTGCACCCACACTGATACACTATGAAACCCACCCAAAACCCTCAAAATATACTACCATATCTACCACCCACACATTAACACACAATTTAACACATATTCCACACACTCACATGCACCCAAAACACACATGAACATGCACACCCTGAAGCACACTCACTAAAACACACTTACATATTCCAAATCACATACTAAGAAAAACAGGAATTACCATTGAGAACAATCCTTCAGACTTTTCCATTTTTTTCTCTCCATCTCTCTTTTCTTCCCTTGTTTCCCTCTTCCTCTTCTACGGTGTTTTTTTTCACCGCTACAGTGCTCCTCTGTTTCTCTGATTTCTGTTCTTTTTAATTCCCCCCCTTTTCTCCCTCTTTCTTTCCTCTCTTTTTCCTCTTTTCATTTCTTATATGCCTGAAGCCCCCTCTGTCTTTTCTTCTCTGTTCTCCTTTTTACTATTCCTCATATGTGTCTTGTTTCTTCTTCTTTGTTTATTGTTCTTATTTTGTTCTTCTATCTTTTTTTCTTCATTATCTTCCACCTGAGACTTCCATTATTCACATATCCCATATTTTAAGATTTAATTTAGCTTAGTCATTGTAACCAAGGAGGAGGTGTCAAACTTTAACAATTAATTTGTTAAAAATCTTTACACATTAATGCATGTTTTCAAAAATTACAAATTAACCCCTAAATTTTCTCTAAGTGCAAAATAACCTCAAAGTTTTTGTAATTACGTTTAAGCCCCAAAAACTCTTCTAAATTCAACTAAATGTCACTAAAACATGTACTATCACTCATACTATTATTTTTCATCACTAAAACATCAATTTATATTTTTGCCCCCAAAACTTTCCAGAATTACAAAATGGCCCCAAAAATTTTAAAAATTACATTTTTGTCCTAAAATTCTTATAAGCTTTGATACTTTACTAGTACCGGAGCATTACTCAAATTTAACACCCGTTTATTTTTTTGGAGCACCGATGATTATTTTAACCTGCTCCCGAAGTTTAGAATATTACATTCTCCCCACTTTATAACAATTTCGTCCTCAAATTTTGATTTCGGATTTTTTACCACTCATGGCATCCAGGTACTACGCTTCCACTGCACCACTTTGATAATTGTCGCACCGTAGCTAAGCTACATCCAATCTTCGTGCCCACATTCTTTTTCACGAATACCCAAATGCAACAGTTATAGTCTAATCATAATGCTAAACTCAATCCGATCATGTCATCACTCGTGCTCTATTGGTTACAATATTTCACGAACAATAACTTAGTTAATCCAATATTCACTGGGCTGAACCTACACTGCACTTGCTTTGCTCTGAATTCAATGCATATACAACGGATTAACCCAGACTCTGATATAGTAGGCTCCCACTGCATTATACTGACACTACACCAGAGATTCCATCATTTGCACAATTTGTTTACAATGTTGAGCTTAACTTTAAGCTCAAGGCATGCTAAAATACTAAGTGATGATTACATCTGACTTGCGGTTTACCTAAGCTAACATGGGTAGGATAACCAGTTCCTATAAGCACTTGCATCTCGCAATCACTGACAGAGATAACCAATCAAGGACAAAAAGTTGTAGCCGCCTGACTTTCACTATGCAATCTAACATCTCAAAACAACAAGTCCATACTATTGCCGAATTTGTCACCGAGAGACGTGTTATTTTAACATAGCTACATATTGCATACTTATGGTGCTGCGTACACTTTATAGAACGACAGAAAACTATAACTACTATGGTTTCGCTGCACATTCTGGTGTCTTATCTCAACGAGCCCAAGCTGTTACTAAATTTGTCATCTAAAAATGTGTTCTCCTAACATAGCGCAACACATGATTTTGGTATACGTATATATTCATTTTCACTAGAGCATAAGGCTCTATGTTATTATAGCACTTCCATCTGACGGTCATATTATTTACCAAAAAATCTATTATCTCATTCTTCAATCATCTGTTTCAGTCAAAATTTAATAAAACCCTTCGGTTCCCAAAAGCAAGTAAAGTACGGTCTATCATCATGTATTCAGCCCAGATCTCAACCTTATACCGAATCATCGAATAGCTTATCTAAACCTAATCCACGTTCTCAGAGTCTATTATTGCTCACAGATTACCTGAAGCCTTGCAATCTACCTAACTCAGATCCAGGCAGGTGAAACTGTGCATATAATAGTAACCGCAATCAGGCAATCAAAATATAAAAATCTTTAACAAAAATCATGCATATTGGCTCTCGGGGTTCACAACAAAATTCTGTGACATTCTATAAGAGACAACGGACACAGAAACGATGATATAGATCTGGTGAGGCAAAGTCAACACAATGAGTTGGAGCAATCAAAATCGGAAGGAGTTATTGGTCCTTAATAAAATTCATAGCTTTCCCATAGCCAGTGGGTGAGATACTACCCCATCATCCAAATAGATTCGAAAGGAACATGTAAATATCTTAAAAAGGAATAAGATGACTAGGCATGAATGACATCTTTTTTGACGTCTCAACGTAGGCTGACATTCAATTAAGTTGTCCTTGAATTCAACAGACAAAAGAATGAACAACTGACAAAATGGAATTTCAAATTTCCTATCGTATTCCCAATCCAGTTCCCAGTCTTGACAATAATCATTTTCCGAGAACTTCATTCTCACGCATCATCCGAATAACTAGCTTAACCATTATTCATACCTTACAAACTTCCAAACACTACTAGGCCTTCCCCTAACAACTTACATATATGTGATTAGAGTGAATCAATTCATGCCTCACATGATTTCAAACCTCAAACAACAAATAGGATAATATCCACAGGAAGATCTCTATCTGCAACATAGACAATATTACCACCAAGAACCGTAGAAACGGTCAAAGACTCTTCCAATGGAGTTCCTATCCCAATATCAATTCCTAAAGGGCGGGTCTTCACCCTCAATTACTATATCAGAGTAACAGATGCAAAATAATATGATGCCTCGGACTCAAGCAATATACGAGCATCTAATGGGTTAACATATGATGTACCTGGCACCACGTCATAGGATGTGACAACATCCTAAGCAGACATTAAACAAATTCTAACTGATATTCGGGGCCTCTGTCCCTACTGACCTTGTCTTCTTTCCTGTCGAGGAACACTGCTCGCTATTACACTAGCAATAGGTACACAACTGATTATTTCACACAAATAGATAGTTTCAAACTTAGTGCTCTGTACTACCATGCTTAACAAATCATTCGGTCAATTTTATTGCATAACTCACCACTCTGACTTCTGTCGCACTTACCATATGGGGTGGCCAGAAAATTGACCCACCACTTTGACTAGTACTCTGTGTAGGTCCAACTCCAAAATTATACAATGGTTTAACTCTAGTACCCTGAACGCGTCGAGTGCCTTCACCCTGCGCTCCCCTAAATCCCATATCATGCTTCAATCGGATTTTAGAACTCTATCTAGATCTTAATATCACTGAACCGAAGTGGCCTTAAATCCTTGATTCTACCCCAACCTTTAACCTTGGGCACCATGTTGTGCCATCTGTAAAAAGTTTTTGCTGACGACTATCAGCTCTTACGAATTCGTTCGGAGAAAATTCTTACTCACCTCTCTTCTATCCACCCCTTTGTTTACTCATGCCTTCCTCCATTGTCAAACTTCAACTGTTCCAAAACACATACCTAATAAAGACATTCCACATAGCTCCTTAATTGAGCTGGGATCACCCCATCTCTCAATCCATGCTTAAGCCCCCACTCAAACTTTCGGCAGCTATCTGCCCCCATCAATAACATCCTAATGGCAAATCTAGCAAAACAAGAAATTTCATCTCAACCTTGTCTATCGACTCTTAATCCGTTTGCCTCACATTAACAAACTCTTTTAACATTTGTTCATAAAATCTCAAAGAAAAAAAAAACTGGTCGAAAAATAATTCTTTAGACTATTCCTAGGCAACATCAATCAATTGCTGATGAGTCGGGCTCTTCGCTACCATTTTTCACCACAAATTGGCCTCACCTCTTAGTTTATATACAGAAAATTCAAACCTTTGTCACTTCACTTATAATTGCTTAAAATTTATAAAATCAGTTGCTCAAATTTCCTTAATTTTGCTAATTCAGCTTGCTGCCTCTATAGGGTCCAATAACCTCCTATAGCTAGTCACATTTATTTGGTAAATTTACCCAAAGTACTCTCATCTCGAGATTGTGGCCGTAGTTGAACTGAATTCAGTACTCCTTGTTGCCGGTTACCAGAATCTAGATCATCAAAGTCATAATCGGGTTCATAGTATTCAGAATTGCAACCATTGGTTCTGAGTTTTGTCATTTCCCTTATTGGGTAGAGTTGCCTCTTTACAATTATTAAACCTCCATATAGTATAATGCCCAGTCTAGGGATTGTCTAGTCAGGTCTCTCCGATACTGAAAAACTCCCTGCTCATTTTATGTGGGTCTGTTGGAATCTCGTCTATTGGGGACCTCTAGGCCCTCTGTACCACCTCTACTATCAGTGCTCCGGGTGCGGACTATACGGATACAACAAAAAATTTCCTGGGTTATACCAACACGATTATTAAGAACAATAGAATGACTAGTCAAAGGCACATTTCTTAACTCTACCATCATCCTACCCCCTCTTATTAACCAGAATACCATTCTACAGAATCGTGTTATCCATACTCTTAATACCACAAGATCGAATGCTTTGATACCAATTGTAGCACCCCAGAAATCCGGAGCTCCACCGCCTCGGACTCTCTGAACGTTTACCTACCAGATCACATCAAACCTGTCAAAGCTGTTCACTAACACATCTAAATCATCTAATTCAACATCAACTTAGATTTCTCAAAATACTACCGCTTAGCCTAACTACTACAGCTTAGGCCCTTGATAATTCAAATTCCTAAGAACCAATTAACAATACCGACCCGCGCAAGGGTCTTTCTATACAGTATTGATAGGTTCACTAGAATCTCACATAAGCTCTAAACCTCATTCTCGGGAAATTTTTTGTTGATCAAAACCTGCAGAAAGGAATCAAATGAAGGGTGAGCTTTTGAGAGCTCAGTAAGGTCGTACAAGGACTACCAAAAGAATTACAAAACAATCTAAAAGAATCCTACCGACAATGATTTTTGAGTACTTCAAACGATTTGAATAGCTCAATGATTTCCAAAATGATCAAAGTTTATCATAAATAGCTACCAAAATAACAATAACAATCACGACGGTTTCCAAAACGATCAATTAAAGATCACTTCCAAAGTCATCATTTCCAAAGTACAATGAAGATTTCTCAACGGCTTTTAACAGAAGCACAAATTATTTCAGATAATACTTTTCAATCATTTTCATAACTGTCACGACAATATATAGTGTAGATAAAATCAACGTTGATCCATGATGATTGCAATGCCATTTCGGCAAGCTAACATAGTGTACACATGCATGATGTACCAAAGTAAATACTAATCACATTGGGTACTAGCCTGCGCTTTATGCAAAATTCAGACCAGCCTTATACTGCCTCCCCACAGAGCGGATACCCTTGTCAGCACAGAAAAATCAACAATATCAATGAGCGTTAACATAAGCTCAAATCATCGAAATCCATTCGGGTTCCAATAATAATAAACATACTGATGTAAGCCATCATTCGGAATTTCAGAAGAAAAATCACAAATAAATAGCAAACACGGTTGCACATAGATATCGAATTTTGGCAAAACAATTCAGAAGAACATATACAAACATATGTCAAATTTGCTCAGCATGCAATAACATGTGAGCATCACAAGATTTCTAAATAATCGATTCAGGTTCAATATTAGGGTTTTCTAGGCAATAACAAAGGAGTACTTATGAGTACGGGTTATCACAATAAGGGTTTGAACGAAAGTCCTTACCTAGGGATCAGATAGAATCCCTTACTTGGATCCGTAGTTAGATTATCTTAACCGGAACGTCTTTAGTTTTATCCCAAAACGGAATAATAAAATTATTAGAACACAGCCTACAGTACAATATTATAACTTAATACGGACTCACACATACTCCCAAAATGAACCTCCTTCACCACGTATGTAAAATTACCAAAATGCTCTTAGATGTAAAATTACCAGAATGCCCCCTTGGACTAAAATCACCAAAATGGCCTTCCCAATCACTATAATAACCTTACCGTATGTAATTTTACCCAAAAATACATTTCCTAGGTCAAATTACCAAAGTACCCATTTGAGTGGCAAATTATCAAAATACCCCTGGAGTTTTTCAGCATCGAAAAAATTCCAAAAACATATTAAAACACTATTTTAAGCATCCTGAAGTCATTTTTGAACTAAAAAGTATTTTAAAAACTTTTTGTCCAAAAAATTTCGAACCGGTGTTCGGACCGAACGTTCAAAAGTCAGTTTCGTGAAAAATACCTGTTGGCCTTAAAATGGCACAAATTTTTATAATATTGAACATATCAGTAAAATAAGATTTTTGTAAAATTTTTAGGTTAAAATAACTTTATTTACTATGCTAAACAAATTCAAAATTTCTCCTAATTGATACCCTAATTTAGCATCTTTCTAAGACACCATAAATTCTCAAAAAATTTCAGATCGTACGACTCATAAAAATATTAGAGGTTACTGTTTTGTACTTTGTCAAATTCTGACTCTAGCTATTCATAAAAATTTATAGAAAAACAATAGAATTAATTCCTTACTTTTAGCGACAAAAACGGTTACTGTTGAGATCACAACATACTATTTCACCTACTTTTCACACAGTGTCTTCTTCCTTGCTCTCCTTCACTGATGCAGTAATGACACACACCAAACTCGCTTGTACCCACACTGATACACTATGAAACCCACCCAAAACCCTCAAAATACACTACCCTATCTACCACCCACACTAACACATATTCCACACACTCGCACGCACCTGAAACACACGTGAACATACACACCCTGAAGCACACTCACTAAAACACACTTACATATTCCAAATCACACACTAAGAAAAATAGGAATTACCATTGAGAACAATCCTTCAGTTTTCTCCATTCTCTCTCTCTCCCCCTCTCCTCTTCCCCTGTTTCCCTCTTCCTCTTCTCTGGAGTTTTTTTTTCCACCGCTACTGTGCTCCTTTGTTTCTCTGATTTCTGTTCTTCTTTCTTTTTTCCCCCCTTCTTTGTTCCTTTTTCTTTCCTTTCTTTTCTTTCTTCCTCTTTTCATTTCTTCTATTCCCGAAACCTCTTTTGTCTTCTCTTCTCTGTTCTCCTCTTTACTATTCCTTCTCTGTGTCTTGTTTCTTCTCTTTTTTTTTCCTTCATTATCATCCACCCGAGATTTCCATTATCCACATATCTCATAATTTAACATTTAATTTAGCTTAGTCATTGTAACCAAGGAGGAGGTGTCAAACTTTAAGAATTAATTTGCTAAAATCTCTACACATTGATGCATATTTTCAAAAATTACAAATTAACTCCCAAATTTCTCATAATTGCAAAAATAACACCAAAGGTTATGTAATTATGTTTATGCCCCAAAAACTTTTCTTATTTTTTATTAATTCAACTAAATGTTACTAAAACATGTACTATCACTCATTTTTCATCACTAAAATATCAGTTTAAATTTTTACCCCCAAAACTTTCCAAAATTACAAAAAAGGTCCCAAAATTTTCAGAAATTATATTTTGTCCAAAAATTCTTATAAGCTTTGATACTCTACTAGTACCCAAGCATTATTCAAATTAATGCCTGTTTATTTTTTTCGGAGCACGGATGGTTATTTTAACTCACTCCTGAAGTTCGGGATATTACAACAGCAACTGCATGTTCTGTTGGAGGCACGTGACATGGAGTCAAAGCATAGGCAGGGATGATCGACATGCTAGTGTGGCACGTACGGTGAAGACTGTGCTTGGACGTAACTAGATGTCACAATGTGTGGGCGCAATGTCGATTGTCATTGAGCACAAAGTCCTGGGGAGCCATGTGTGGCACACCGCCTCGAAAAAATTCCCCAAAAGGATTTTAGGAGTCATCATCTTATTTAATTTAAAAAAATAAGAAAAATCTAAAAATGACTAAAAGATGTCCAAAAGGATGACTGATCTATCGAAATTAAGAGAAACAATTTAGGGACAGAGTTACATAACGAGAATGTGTTAGGCACCCGTCGCACCTTTTTGGTCACTACTTCATTCTAATTGAATTTGCCCTTAAACACAGAATGCAAAATATGATGAAAATGACTGTAAGTTATTTTTTATATGTTTTTGCTTGAACTCGACATCAAGGGTTAGATTGCCTACGTATCTAATTGGACAAGTCGGAATCAAAACTGCTATAATTCAACACTGATCCTATGGGAGGTAGCCTACATTTTTAGGACTTAGACATGGACAAAGAAATGGAAAAGCCTCTTTTTGATGTTTTTGAAAAGAAATGCGACTACAAGGAAGGGAGACGATCTATATGATGTCTAAGCTAGAGAACTATTAAAAGTTATCTTTAGAAGTAACTTGCCTTGAAGACTTGATGATTTTCTTTGAATAATCTGCAACGCAAAGACTAGAAAGAGACTTTACGAGAGTGAGAATGAGCGGCTAAAATTCTCAGAGAGAGAAAGAGCGTATCATTTCAAGAAGAAATGGTACACAAGCTTTCAAGAGAATAAGCTTTTTGACCCTTTAAAAAGAAGGCTAAGGCCCCTTTTTATAGTGCTTAGGGCCGCAAAATCTGATAAGCAAGGCTGGAGATAAGTCAAAATAAATGATAAAATCGTATATTGACAAAAGTCAACTAACCGACTAGTTACTCTAAAACCGATCGGTTTACCCCTGAATTTTTATTTATTTTATGATAAATTTCGAGACATTATCATGTCCCAAAATAGAAAGTAATCTTGATTATCTGTCAGGAATAACACTAGATTCAGGAAACACTTCTCATATTCACACCAATCACTTTCTCTCAAATTGATCATCAAGTTTCCAAGTCAAACTTTTCTTCTTGACTCTAACCTAGCTTTGCTTAAACTTTAACTAACTAGGCTAGTTATCCAATGGATCGGGCCCAACTAATTTGGGCTAAATTGACTGGATTGGACTAGATTTGACACAGTTGGACTGAACTAACAAAGCTGAGTTAAGTAAATAAGGCCTATTATTTATTATTAGGTTTACAGCCAACATTAAATAATAAAATTTATTTATTAATAAAGCCCAACATGGCAACATGGCATTAGACGTATTGGTTCTTAAATAACCAATGATTTATGGCATGCCTGTCGTGTCTAATCTGTAAAATGAAAAAAAGAGGTTGCTCTCTCTAAACCACTGAAATTGACTCTAAACATAATAGTGGTTAAAAAATATACTTGAAATAATCACAAAATTTTATTGCTTTCACTATACTCCGTGAAAAGCAATACATTGTGTCCTTTACGCTAGGAGCTCTTACTCCACTAGCATGTTTTTTTTTGGGAAAACTCTATTTATTCTAGTGTGGGTGGAGGCAAGCCTATATTTCTTGGTTTTAATGTGACTCCTTACAAGTGTTGTTTCTATCTATATTGCCTTAAGGTACTCTGAACTAGAAAGACCCCAATTTGCATAATGGCTAAATAGCAAGAAAGGTAATCCAAAATGGAGGCGGATTATGCTACTTGGATAAGCCCCTAACACGAATGAATTTCTTGTTAGATAAGCATCAAGGAATCCAGCTTTCGGCTCGAAAGTGGTCTAAAAGTACCGTCAAAGTAGGTAAAAGAGTTTGACCTAACTTTTGAGGGCCTCCCCCACCTGACAATCGAGCGTTGAAGCTTATCCATTACAATCATGTTTCTCTATAGATCTCTTGACACCTTCATCGTACTCAACAAGGGTACTTGACATTTGGGTGGATCGATGGCATACTCCACCACATGGCGGTATGTGAGTTGGACTTACTAGGTGAATGGAGTGAAGCTGCGTGAGGCAGGACAAACGAGTGAGTGCAACGCTATGAACAAACACTCGTATATGGGGCACCCTCAGTGAAGTGTCACTCATCATCATATACCAAAAAAGACAAGTTATCTATAGCTGCTACAAAAAAGAAGACTTGAGAACTCATCCGAGCAACAATCCTAAAGACTTCACATCTCCCTTTCTCATTCTAAAATCGATTTGCTTATAGAGGCAAAGTTGTTTGGCTAACTACAGCGACTCCATAACATGACATTGGATTTGAATTGTATCCTTATACTTGCTTCTCCCTTTGCCCTTTGCTCGGTACGGGTTCGCTGACTTTGCTCAGGCTGCCTTAGTTCCTTCAAATGCCATCGGCTCTCCGACATTGTCTTATCTGATATCCAGCTCAAATTATACTCCTTTGTGACAAGTACTTGCATGC
Organism: Escallonia herrerae; assembly: GCA_033070095.1. Classification (NCBI taxonomy): domain Eukaryota; kingdom Viridiplantae; phylum Streptophyta; class Magnoliopsida; order Escalloniales; family Escalloniaceae; genus Escallonia; species Escallonia herrerae. Next base: position 359,011 of record JAVXUP010000214.1, read on the forward strand.
GCAATCTCATTTCCTTATCAGCGGAGAACTCACTTGCTATATTACGTCTCTCACATCACGTCACACATTTTAAAAGTCTTAATAATTCTTAAACCATAAAGAGAGAGAGAGAGAAGGAAAAAAAAAGAGTTAACCCTTATCACCGCATGATTTGTCATAAAAGCCATGCGGAACCGAGCCATCCGCAAATATAGAGAAAAATCCGATAGCCGATTTGGCCAAACCGTCACCACTGACATCGTCCTAGCCACACACACATACACACACAAAGGGTCGGCTAATTGTAAGACGAAGACATTGATTTCGTTCAACGTAGTTTAACTCGTGAACCGTCCTTTACCCTCTTCGTATGTTAATCTTATAGAAGATAGACACAGATAACAAAGTGCAAAACACGCATCACCAATCCATAGATAGACTATCGATTAGCAGCTGGTTTTGGAAGCAAAATTGGGAACTATGCAGCCCTCATCAGTGATGTTCGGTACAAAGCCAGTGTTGGCTCCCATACGAGTCAAGTCCCTCTTCTACCCTCCTCCGACCACTTCTTCTAACGACCCATCCGATTCTCATCACAAGTTGACTCGCAACAAGACAATCACTTTGCTGCACTCGCATAGACGTAGCCGAAACCGTGCTCATTTGATCACTCCCAAGGTATTCATTTTTTCGCTTTTCCTCATCCTTTTTTTTCTTATCATCGTATCTTGATTTCATCCAATTTGCTTAGTTACGCTTATTGAGTTTTCTCATAGTTGTGCTGTAGAAGTATTACAAGTAGGACAAATAATGTGTGAGTTAAATAGATTAGGTAGGATTGTGTTCCAGCTTGAACTCGGTTAGGAAGGCCTGTATCATCGTTTTTCAGCTTTTTTTTTTTACTTTTGGAATCAAACATTATCTGCCATATTGGTATTATGCGTGTGACTGGATAGAAGCGCATTTCTTAACATGACAGTTCACTACTTGTGGCATAATCATTCTACCCATGCTATCCCTGCACAACCGGCTTGACCAACACTGACTTAACGTTTACACCACATTTCCTAATATTAAAAGCAATTATGGAGATCAATTTTACTTCTTTCTCTCCTTAGATTGCTGTTAATCAGGTGAGAAGTTCCTACAAATTTAGTTACATAGTGGCTTCTAGCAAGTTTTCTTGAACCCACACTTGTCTTTCATTTCTCTTCATATCTAGTTGCAATTTTGTTGGTGTGCAACACTAGAATGTTGTCTTAAGCTATTCAATATCTGACAAAAGCATAGAGGAAAAAGTACCATTAGCCGCGACACGAACCACAAGTCCATAGCTCGGTCATTATTAATGGATATAGATGATGTGAAGCAACATGTATTACCAGTGTTGAGAGGAGTTTAAAGAACTTTATCAAATTCGTGGGTGTTTCAATCGAGAGTGCCTTTTGAATCTATTGCAAACATTGAGTCGAGTTGTAACGCTTTTGATGGACAGGGAGGGAAGGGCGACTTGGGATGGGGGGGGGGGTAATCTGATTACCAGAGAGATCATAAACATGAATGGGCTAAGGAAGGTGGAGATGTCTTAGGTGAGATTAAACCTTTAAGTTGTTCTTAATGCAGTATAGATCTTTGTCTTCTTGAAACAGAAGGGGTTGCAGGACCCGGTCAGATGAAAGTAGTGAAGTTTATCTGCAAAAGTTAGTTTTGTGACTTCGTTTATTACAAGAAATCAGGATGAAGGTGTTGGATAACAATGTGGTGAGAGAAGTCGGGGGTCGGTGGGCGGTTGTCTTCTTTTAGCACAGTTGTGTTACATGTCCTTTGGGATGCCGCTATTATTTGAACATGGATTTGGGAGACTATTTCTTTTGCTGAAACTAAAGGACAATTGGCCTGGGGTTTGTAGATGTCCTATGGGCTGAATGGTCATGGATTAGCATGGAGTTACAAAACAAATAAATACATGCCCAGAGGAGATGGTACTGTCCTTGATGCATTTGGCGTTCCTGTTGGTTGCAATGTCGTTAGACCTCTTGAAGAGTGGCATGGTGCACTCTCTTAGTTGCCATGTCTCGTTTTTCGATGCTATCCCTCTCTTTTGTTGACAGATTTTTGTTTCCCTTTCCTATATTGAGAGGGTAAGTGTGACGTGGTCGGTCAATCTTGCTTGCCGCTGTCAGTTTATTACATAATGTTTCTCCTCCTTTTTGACAGCAGCTTGTTAGGCGTGGGTATCAGTGAGCTGCGATTATCTGTTGATATGGGCTGCTGAAGCCTTGAGAGTATGGATGGAAATCCATGAGACGAATTTACCAGTGAAGAGGAGGTGGAGGGGAGATTCGCAAGAGCAAAGAAAGGGAAAGGTCTGTTGAGGTACAAGGTGGTTATTTACCTCAAGAAGAGTCGCTGAAGAAAAAATTAAGAACTTCATTTTACATACTAAATTTTGTCATTGACCAATTATATTGGTAGGATTGATGGTCTGCCTTTCCTCCTCGCCTTCAAGCTAGTTGGTTGGGTTGCTTGCGCAGAACAAAAACGTTTCAGGGTAGCCTACTGTTGAAATAAGTTGCAATTACTCTAGGTGTCCTAGTTTGTCATTTTCACCTATGGCTTGTATTTAAATGTAATAACGCAATGCAGGTAGTGACCTAGACCGTGCATTTATTTATCTGTCTTTGATTCTTTTCTCACTTCCATCGTGAAACTCAACCTCGTATGATAGCCCTCGACTAGATGGCTATCATACGAGGTCGATCTTGGTGCTCCGACTTGCTGATGTTTGCCCCTGTAACGCGGATGTCATAATTTCTGCATAGTTGGTTCTAAATGTATTTTGCGTTTGTGCCCCCCTGTTTTGTGATGATATGTCAGTTTCTTGGTCTCAGCATAAGTTTTGTCAGAACTGAATGCTGGAATCCGATTACCTTGATTTTATTGCAGTCCGTTTGAGGATCTATATTTAAGGTGTGGTTCCTCGCTTGGATAGCTAGCTTTGCGGGTTGAGTTCTCGACTGCCCCTGTTTGCACCAATTAACGTCGGAGACGTCCCATGCCAGCGTTGTGGATTTTACGTGACTATTATGATGTTTCAGAATCACCTGCGAAGGTTGCGATGTTCCTTTCCCATGCCAAAAAAATATTGTCCATGAAATGCCAATTGTCGAGCACATAGACTTCATCATACTCAACAGTCTGCATTCGGCAATTTCGAATGTGGGTACTTTGTTGAAGTAGTGTTATTATTGAAGATTACAATGGAAGTTGGTCACTTTTATTCTGGTTACTCAATCTCCCTTATTTCCAAAATTGAGTTTGATGCAGTGGGTAATTGGGGCTTTTTAACAGTTGGATCGAAGCAATGTTCTTTGTGCTCTATAAATGGGATTTAATTGTAATTGTTTATCTAAATGGTTGGGGATAGAGTTTAGTCATGCTAGTGGGGTATTTTTGGTACTTAAGTAGATTAGGTTTCTTTCACTAAGTCTTTCTTTCCCTGTGTAATCCCCACAAGTTTTAGTTCCGAGTGTTATTGAATTTTGTGACATCGGTCTTGTGTGCCTCTGCAGATTCTCTGCACCAGTGAAGCAAGCCTCTTCTCTTCCCCATTTTATTGCATCCACCTTTGTCTTTTCAAATGCACCTTGGTTCCTCACCACTCAGTCAGTTAGCCGAATTCGTGCCTAGGCGCTTTTGGGGCTTTTGTATTGGCGATGGTGACTATGCGAAGATCTAATTGGACTTTCTGAGAAATTGTAGAGGAGTCCGGGTATTGAGGGGGTTTCGGAGGATATGGAGTATGGCTCCTTGTGTCTTATGTCGTCTAGGAATAAAGTCTGATGCAGTGCCTGCACCATATATTCTTGAGCCTTTGGTCATTCTGACTTAGGGAGGGATCACTTGGCTGCTGTACATCTTGTGGATGAATTCTTTTGGGGGCTCGCTTTCTAATATCCTGTATACATTTCCCTATGGGGCAGTTTTATGCATACTTATCTGTAAAAAGAATCTTGATTCTTTTTTTTACTGGAGAAGTAAATTTCTTTCAATTTGCTTTACTTTCATCCCTTTATTAGCTTACGGTATTTTATTTTTGAACTGTAGAATGCTCGGAAACAATATACTTCCTTCCTCAATGAATCTCCGCTTAAAACGACTTCGTTGGATCAATTTAAGCGCTTTTCTTGCTTTAGTTATGGGCATCGCAAACAGATTGGTTTAAAGAAATCTACGACAGGAGTATTTCTGGACAAATCTACGTTTCAACTGTCTAAACGTGGTCTCGCGAATGTGTCTGTAAGTTTGTAAATTCCATTTCATTTATTGTTTGTGATTATGCTCAACCTTCTGCTTCACCATTAAGTCTGGAGCTCGTCCTAATTGCTACTCCCTCTGTTCTATTGATTTTTCCTTATTTGTTTCCAATGACACAGTTTGGTACATGTAAACATTGAATTGGACTCAAGTAGCAACAATAAGTTAGTAAGTACGTTTGCCAAGTCAAGCTAGGGTAGAAGCGATGTTTGAAGTCAATGTTTACGTGCACTAAATCTATCATAGGAACTCACAAAAATACAAGGGTGAAAATCCAATTGAACAGAGGCAGTAGCGTATACCAACATTACTTCAATGCTAACTTGATTTTTATCCACAACACAATTTAACTTACTTATATTATTATATTGAGTTTGACCAAACTGGAATGAGAATAGGCACGCTACTTATATGAACTGCTTCTGATGTATCGTTTAGAAGCTGCATAAATGCAGATGAATAAATCGTACATAGAATATGAATATTCACTTGGCTTTAAGTATTTATTCTTAATGTGCTTGCAATTTAATCTATGAACTTTCCAATCGAATAATCAAATACGTTCGCTGGCCGTATTAACTTGGATGACCCAATATCACAGAGCTGTTTGATCTCTTCCCTTGGTGGCGAGCATGCAGTCACTTGCATGCGATTCTGATCGGTGCCAACACACGAAGAACTGGATCCTATTGGGTCTTTATTTTGGAAAACAATTACATGTTTTTTTGCATGTTTAGTAAGACGAGTAAGCATAGTACTCTTGTGGTATAGACTATAGAGCATCATGACTTGGTGTGAAGTAGGGGGAGTTGCTGCATGCTATATCACTCGGTTTCTTTATTGATAATAATGAATACATACAACACCAAAAGGGGTGCTGCTTTTTCTCATAAGAAGTATTCTTTAAGGAACATGAATAAACAACCAAAAGGGAAACCGGTTCTCTAATACATGACTATCATCTTTCCATATGTGCCAAAACTAGTTCCACTGCTGCTTGTGCTGCACCAGCTTATAGATAAAGGAACTGTCTTTAACAATACAGTCTTTAACCTGTTATCCTCCCCATATTTAATTCCCTTTTGCACTGTAGCTAGAATTCCCTGAGAAAAAGAACAAAGTTAATGCAAGGGGTACTGTATGCAGTATGATTAACACAGTCTTCAGCTCATCAATTTGCAAAAGTAGATAATTTTTATTTCTTCTGCATCAATATATTATTCATTGTCAAAGAAATCAACTTTTCCTTATGTTTAAGTTCATACCTACAAAAAATGAGACTATTTTGTGCCCTCCCGTAGGAATTCACATACCTGCAGTCAAAAGGGTAAGCACACTTTAGTAATAAAGTTCTTAATTCTCAAAATTGAATCCAAAGTGATCCCTTTACACTTTAGTCATAGGGAATCTCCAAACCGTAATACTAATAAAGTAAAAAAATACCCAAGCTATGTAAACAAATGAAAATGGTAAAACTTAAAAAAAAAGGGTCAAGATGATAATTAAGTTTGCGAGCTAAACATAACCAGGGCTGCCCATATTTTCAAAACCTCTCCACCACTCCCGAGCCAACTCCACAATATCCGGTTCCCAGCAACTCATGTTTTTAAGCAAAAAGGTGATATCTCCCTGCGTAGCCCGCCGCATCAAGCAACAAAGGAACATACATCATCAGAAATTACCTGAGGCAAATATCTTGAGTTGACTCCCACATACAGTTCTTCTAAATCGTTGATAGCAAAAATAGCTATCAATTCTCGAGTTCAGTATAAGGTGCACATGTTTATATGCATGACATCTGGGAATAGTTGTTTTATATAAAATCAGGTGAATTCTCCTTGTGTTTGCATATAAGACTTGTGCCATATCATCTTCTTTTTGTTAGATGATCTGTTCTTAGATTTACATTTAGCATGGAGATGCTCATGTTGGCAATCTTATATGTTTAAGAGTTTGCATGTGTCTGTAAAGCCATTCAAATAGAAGACTCTTCTTGCTTCCAGAAGCTACCTAGTAGCTTGACTATAGCATGCATAATCATAGGTGAAGGAGGTTCATGCTCCCCAAGCAGCTGTGGGTCCGGATGAACCGCATGCAGCAAGTACCACCTGGCCTGAAGGTGTTCTAGAGAAACAGTGTGTGGATATATATGATCCTCAAATAGAAAGCAGCCAAATATCAGAACTAGAGGATTTTTTACGTTCGGAACTTCCATCCCACCCGAAGTTACATAGGGGACAGTTGAATAATGGACTTCGCTACCTCATTTTACACAATAAAGTTCCAGCAAACAGGTATGATAGTAAGGCTTTAGCTGCCATATATTCTGTCGATTTTACATTCTCATGCATATATATAAGTAGGGAAGCTATTACTTACATAATGTCATGCATAGAAGTATTACGCATTAATTGGCTTGATTCTATTTTCCCTCTCTCTCTCTCTCTCTCTCTCCCTCTCTCCCCCTTTCGCTCTCGCTCTTCCCTTAATAAAGCTTCGGACGACTTTTGATGAATTCATGAGTCTTGTTCGAGCAAGAAGGATCAAAACAAACAATCCGAGCTTAGACCTCTTTTTCTCGGCTATTGAGCTAAGGCCAATCATTCCCTCATCTCTCCTATATCCTATTGCTATTCTAGCTGGGATATTCTCTCTATGAAAGCATATAGGAACAGAGGAAAAGGCCCCTAGCTCTGTTTCTTACATGTTTCTATATATGATAGAAAATCTTTTATGTTTAGCGGTCATCCTTAGAAGTTCGTTTGAGAACAGTCAAGACCCTCGCGGGCATCCTGTAGGTTCACCACTGGACTTGTTCAAACCTTGGTCTATGGTAGCGGCACTAGGAGTCGCAGAACTTGCATTGCGATTCCGGAGACTCCTTGTCGAATAGAGGGCAAACTCCGTGTGTAAGCAGCGGTTAAGCTTAATCCAATTTTTCTTAACAAAAAATTTGTCCGCTTGAAGGCCCATCCTCTACAGCCGGGTATAGAGATGAGGCCTTTGATCCACTTTACATTAGGAAATTCAAATCAATCAACCGGGGAATCAACCGGTCGAATAACAACTATTTCTAGTAGCACCCATGACAGAATGTACGGAATATCAAGCCTTTTTCGGGACGGAGGTATGCGTGCTAAAAAAGAAAAAAAAAATCAACTTGGAAGCGCCATAATTATAATCAAGCATTTTTTAGGTTTTCCCTTAAGAGAAGTCTCGGATCGGGACTTGCTTCAATAGCCTTTGGAAGGGCAGAATGAATACCGAGTTCAGGGGGCTGGTTATAGCTTTCGAGCGAGACAACTCATCAACGATTGGTGCAGGATTGACAACTGAGCTATCCAAGTTACGTAAAAAAAACATTTTGATGTTTTTCCCTTCCTCATGAGGGTACACTTTGAATCCCAAACTTTCTGTCTGAAGCAAATGCTGGAAGTCCAAGTTGGTAATTTGGAACGTCCAAGTTGGTAATTTGGAACGTCCAAGAGGACAGTACACCTGATCCAAGCTCTCTTCCCTTGGTAAAGAGGAATTTTAAATCTAAATAAATTATTTGACCAAACAAAAAGGCCAAAAAAACTCTCTCTCTCTCTCTCTCTAAGGTGAGGTATAACTGTATTGTGAGAGATCCTGCTATAAAACCAAAAAGAGCTTCACGCTTGGGAGTTGGTGGGGCAGGGGGGTGTCCTCGGTGGTGGTCTTGCAGAAAAATGACATATCAAATCAATGATAAGAAGAAGAGGACTTAAGAACCACTGTTTTGAGATAGCAAGTTGTCTTTTATAGAATGCTTGAACTTTAAAGTCGGAAATGTTTGCATAAAACTTCTTCACAAGGTAATTGTTAAGAACATGACCTTATTGCTTCATTCAGGCTTGCTGCGTAAGATTTTAAGACATCATCCCTGTCTCTAATTCTCACACCTCTCTCTCTCCCCCTTCTTCAAGGCTAACCCTAATATCCACGTTTAACATGGTATTAGAGCCATCATTCATTAGAAACATCTTGAGCTGCCTTTATAAGTTTGTCAGACCAGAAACAAAGTCGCCAGGATGTGATATCACTTTCCAAGCGATTATGTCATCATTTTTTTGGTGATATTGGGATTTGGATCTTACATGGTTCTGCTCCGAGTTCTCAGTAGGTATTCGTGAGGAGATTAGGGTTGGGTTTCAGTGTTTTACGGGGGAAGGGAGAGACCTAAAAGGACATGAACCTAAAGAACTTCCCAATAACGGGCTAATTTTTATCCCTCCCCCTCAAGTTGGTGAATAAATCTCCACACCTTGCAGGCAATGTGATAAAAACATCAGCAAGTTGATTTTGACTTCACAAAGGGAATTTACATCAGCGTAATGTTGAGCTTCTCCTTGATGAAATGTCTGTCAATATACATGTGCTTTTACTCATGCTGCACGGGAACTTGAGCAATACTGATAGCATCCATTAAGTACTCCCAAAGGTCTATCATGCTATCCCAGATCCTCTAATAAGGTCTGTCGCCAGCAGCCAGAGCTCTATATTATACTTCTGTGCTTGATCTAGATACCACATATCTTAGTTCATGATTTTCTCCACTTTTAATGGTGCTCCTACCCCGAAACTGCGCATCTGCTCCTTCTCGCACCCCAAATCCACTATACTAGTAATGGCTCCAAAACCTTGCACCTGCTCCCCCTCATACCCATGCTTTGTGCAAGCAAGGGATGATTTGCTTCTGTAAGGCAGAAAGTAACAAGATTGCCCCAAAAAAGGTGTAATAACCTGAAGTTGAGCTTCGATCTTGCCCAAGCAGCTTAAGAGGAGAAAGACTTTCTCAAAAGAAGATTAATGGTCAGTTGACGGAAGACGATTTTTAATGTATGCATCGGGAAGAAGAATGACGTCCCATAAAATTTTGGGAGTGTGCACACAAAGCATAAGAGAGCATGCACCTCAAGCTAATCATGATTCTTACATTTCAGCCACTCTGTTTCGAACGGAATGCACCATCCATTTTCACTCCAGAGAATTGTGATTGTATTGTGTTTGACACCTACCGATGCCCCAATGCGTCATTGATACGGCTGGGCACGTGTCCTACACCTCTCAAAGGTGTCCCTTTTTTTTTTTTAATAATTATTCGACACCATGTTGGATCCTTCTTGAAGAACTGTCGACATGTATCGGGCCAAAATATAATATTTCAAACTTATTTGGGGTCAGTTCGCAACTGGGCTTTTGTTAAGAATTATACTTAAGCCAAACCCTTTATCTTAGATAGACAAATATTTATCTTTTTGTATGCGGTTGCTGCTGGCTGCTCCCTAAACAAGAGGGGTTGAAGATGAAGGAGACGGAGGACAGAGCATCTTGCCGGATTCCAACAATATATATCCCTTCTTTCTTTTTCATCTCTTTTTTTCTCCTTAGTTCTTGTTAATGCGGAGACTGTCATGCCTCAACTGTTGAGACATGATGACGTCCTTCATTTCATACCTTTTGAAAGAAATTCAGCCACTTCAATATGATGATGGACGTTAAAAGGGCAATGAAGCAGATGATAAAATTGATGTAGATTGAGCCCTCATTCGAAGGATAAAATCAAAAGTTTTTTTTTAGTTATTTAACGTATTTCTGTTTTCCCTATTTGCATCTGTTTGTAACACTTTTTAAAACTGAAGTACTTTGTTCTATACGATGTGATGTACTATGTTGGATTTAAGTATGGCTTTTATAAAGTTACTTGTTCTGTCTTATTAATAAGTCTTTACCATGTTACATGTGGAATGTACTTGAAATCTTATTGACATATATATGTGTACACGTACACAAACATACACGGAGCTGATTAAATTCCGGTGCTGGCAACTTAAGCTAAGTTGCCAGCACTATCTAGCTGTCCGTCAATAGCCGATGACATTTTCGCTACATAATGTAGCAGACAGTGAACTTTACCACACCGCCATCCTATTTGTCCGTGCTTCCCTCCGACTCTTTGCTTCCTTTCAAGGCATTTTGGACATTTTTGGTCAAAATTCACGTGTGCTACATTATGTAGGGGACCACGGGGGGCCTTTAATGAAAGCCAGATCTTGTGGATCACGTCTACATATATGTGTTTGTGTGTGTATACATATATATATATATGTATACGTGTATATATATACACATACATATATGTGTACGTGTATATATACTACACACATATATATGTGTACATGTATATATACCACACACGTAGGTATGTGTATGTGTATACACATACACGTGTATATATGCATGTATGTACATGTGTATATACATTTACACGTGTACGTGTACACACGTATATGTACAAGTATGTACACATACACACACATATGCATGTATTTATACACATACACGTGTACACACACATACATATATGCAGACATATACACGTATATACACACACACATATATATTTATATATACATGCATGTATATACATGTATACACACACACACACACACACACACATATATATATATAGGGAAAAGCGAATATAAGGCTAGCCTCACGCAACTTGCGTGAGGCTAGCAACTGAAACAACGTAGTTTTGGAAAAAACATACGTAGTCTCTTTTTTTTTTCTTTTCCTTTTTTCCTTATTCTCTCAGCCCTTTCCCCTCTGTTTTCCTTTCTTCTGCGTCTCTGTCGGGACCTAGCAACCCACCGTCGCAACCTTCCCGCGCATGCCACCATCACACCCACCGTTAACCATCACCGCCCTCCGGCCACCGTCACCCATCACCGCCCCAACCTTTCCTCGCCGGCCACCATTTAACCAATTTATTTCCCTCGTTTTCTCTCTCCCTTCTTCCTGTTTTTCTTCTCTCTGCCACAGGCAATGGTTTCCTTCCACTATCAGTAATGTAATTGCCAATTTTCACACAGTGTGTTGAGAGAGAAATCACTGGCTGAAGGATTACTTTCTTGCTAATGAGCAAACTTCAATTCAGAAGGTAAACGAAATTTAATTCAAACAGATTCCTGGGTTGGGTCTCGATCAAAGGCAAAGCAAAAGCAAAAGGCAAATAATCCTTATGGCTTCCCTTCTGCTAATGAAATTTGATTTAAGAACCCAAATGAACATCAACCAAGGCTCTCTCTACTGAAGAAATGAAACTCAATCACGCCAAAATCTATGGTAGTGATTAGTGACGGTGGGTTTGGTGGTGGCCGGCGCAGGAAGGTTGGGCGGTGATGGGCTACGGTGGGTGCGATGGTGGCCGGCGCCGGAAGGTGGGGACTGAGAGAAAAAGGAAAAAAGGAAAAAAAAAGACTACATATGTTTTTCCCAAAACTACGTCGTTTCAGTCGCTAGCCTCACGCAAGTTGCGTGAGGCTAGCCTTATATTCGCTTTTCCCATATATATATATATAGGGTCGTAATCCATTGCTAGCGCTAGCAAGTTGCTAGTGCGATTTGGCCGTCCGTAACATAATGTTGCGGATGATAATTTACCGTCCGCTACATTATGTTGTGGACGGTGGGAAAAATTGCTGTTGTGACGCCCGATCTGGCTGTCCATTCTCGCTCATGGACGGCCAAATCACGCTAGCAACTTGGGTTAAGTTGCTAGCGCTGGTAATGGATCAGCTCCCATATATATATATGTATATATGTATACATGTATATATACACGTATATGTGTATACACACACATATGTGTGTGTGTGTATACATATACATACATACATACATACATACATGTACATGTGTGTATATATATATACACACATGTACATGTGTGTGTGGGGGTATACATATATATGTATATATATATACACACATGTACATGTATGTATGTATATATACATACACACACACATATACATGTATATATATGTGTACACACGCATATATACATGTATATATATATATGTGTACATGTACACTATATGTATATGTATAGATATATGTACATGTGTGTGTCTATGTGTATATATGTACATGTGTATATACATACACCTACACATGTACATATATATACATATACATATACATATATCTACATATACATATATATGTGTGTATCTGTGTATACATGTGTGTGTGGGTATCTGTCTATACATGTGTGCGTGTGTATATATATACATGTACACATATTTATGTATATATATGTGTATATGTATACATGTGCTATCTAAAAGGCACCGACACCTCATATAGGTCGAGGTATGGTGTCCGATACCTACCAACACCTTGACACCTCACCGACACCTCCGGACAAGTGTTCGACACCTCTCAGCGGTGTCCGAATTTATTGATTTATTTTTTAATTACCGGACACCGTGTCAGACACCTCTTGAAAAAGTGTCCACACGTATAGGGCCAAAATATAATATTTCGGGGACTTTTCTAGAAATGAACTTTGAATCCTAACTAATCAAATTGACTCGGAAAAAGGTACCGTTCTTCTTGCTCTCTCATTCTCTCTCTTTTTCTTTGTTTTGTCAAGCTAACCATTTCATAGGAAGATACGTTAGCATATCTGACCGACCTCATTGACAGACCCATCTAGCTATATACGACATCTCCTTAATCCTTTTATCCCATTTTCTTTTCTTTTGCTACTGTTGAGAGTCTAATCTTGTTATTGTTGAGACACTCATGCTCCTATCTTTCTTTCTTATTTGTTTTGAACGAAATTCAGCTACACAAATTGATGTTTATTCTTATTATGTACATATAAATGTGTATATATTATATAATTATAAATAAAAATATATTAAAAAATTCAACAGTGTCTTGCGGTGTCCAAAATTTGGGTTTTTTTATAATTGCGGTGTCCGGTGTCCCGATCAGTGTCGGTGTAGGATGCGATGTCCGTGTCCGTGCTACCTAGTGTGCTATGAAGTATGGGTGCGGCGTTCTGGTCGACGCACCAGCACTGGGTGCGGATCGGGTGCTGGTGCGGCTGGGTGCGCACAGGGTGCGTATCCATAATTGTTTGATTTTTCAAATAATTTGCTGAACTTTGGGTGTGGCTCCGACATGGCAGGGACACGGCTTGGACACGCACCAGGTGCTTGAGGGCTCGAAGTCGAATCTGAGAAGGATTTTATTTGGGTCAGTTTGGTGATTGGCGGCCTAGGATTATTAATAATCTGGACGGAGACAAGAGAGAGAAGATGACGAAAGCAGCAGCGACCGGAAGTCAGCAGCGACTGGAAGTCGGCAACGACTGTGTTCAGCTGTAGCAACGACGTCTCGCAAAGAAAAAAAAAGACGAAGAAGAAGAACCGTCTTGGGAGTTGGGAAAGAAGAAGACACTGTTGTTGTCTTGGAAGAAGGAGAAGACTGCTCTCTCTTCTCAATGCTACATGACTTTTTAACTTTCTATGCCTTTACTTGGTACCCTTTTATTAACTTTTTATCCAAACTAACTCCATAAATTTATAAAAATGCTAGTAAAACCCAAACTCAAAACAAGCATTATTATATTCAGCTATAAATTATCAATACTTCAAAAATAGCCACCAGTTTAACAAACTCTCTCACTAATATGGTTGGAAGAATTAATATCTGTGTAAACATATTATATGTACATACATGTGTACATATACATGCATATATGTGTGTGTATGAAATTTGCCGTATCCCTGCTGTAGCCGTATATTCTTTTTTTCTAAAATGACGAATTCGCGTATCCGCACCCGCACTGGAGTCCGTGCTTCCTAGCATATGTGTATACATGTATACACATGTACATGTGTATATTAAGAAGGAGAAGACTGCTCTCTCTTCTCAATGCTACATGACTTTTTAACTTTCTATGCCTTTACTTGGTACCCTTTTATTAACTTTTTATCCAAACTAACCCCATAAATTTATAGAAATGCTAGTAAAACCCAAACTCAAATCAAGCATTATTATATTCAGCTATAAATTATCAATACTTCAAAAATAGCCACCAGTATAACAAACTCTCTCACTAATATGGTTGGAAGGATTAGTATCTGTGTAAACATATTATATGTACATACATGTATACATATACATGCATATATGTGTGTGTATATAAAATTTGCCGTATCCCTGACGTAACCGTATACTCTTTTTTTCTAAAATGACGTATACGCATATCCGCACCCGCACTGGAGTCCGTGCTTCCTAGCATGTGTATACATATATACACATGTACATGTGTATACATATACATGTGTAAATATACAACTTTTTATCCAAACTAACCCCATAAATTTATAGAAATGCTAGTAAAACCCAAACTCAAATCAAGCATTATTATATTCAGCTATAAATTATCAATACTTCAAAAATAGCCACCAGTATAACAAACTCTCTCACTAATTTGGTTGGAAGGATTAGTATCTGTGTAAACATATTATATGTACATACATGTATACATATACATGCATATATGTGTGTGTATATAAAATTTGCCGTATCCCTGACGTAACCGTATACTCTTTTTTTCTAAAATGACGTATACGCATATCCGCATCCGCACTGGAGTCCGTGCTTCCTAGCATGTGTATACATATATACACATGTACATGTGTATACATATACATGTGTAAATATACACATGTACATGTGAATATATATATATATATATATATATATGTGTGTGTGTGTGTGTGTGTGTGTGTGTGTGTGTGTGTGTGAGGGGGGGGGGCAGCAGAGGTGATGGTGGTTGGGTTTTTTCTTCCTCTCCTTCTATTGTGGTTGGTTAATTCGAGCCGTGGTGGCGTGATTGGTCGTGGTGTTGGTTTTTTGTTTCATGGTGGTGGTGGGTTTTTTGGCCATTATTTCTGCGGATTGAATGGTGGGCGGATGTTGGGCGACGATGGTGGTCTGAAAGGATTTGTGGGCATCAACAACAACAGATTTGTTATGTTTTGTAGGATTCCATGGTATTGGATTGAAATAGGAAGATCACGTAAGAGAACAAGCAACTACAAAGAACATGACAGCACAGAGAACACATAAACACTGATAAGGTTTTTGGAATGTAGCAGATGAACATGGATAATCAACAAAACACAGAGGAACATTATGATAAAAAGTTTGTCGGCTACATAATATAGCGAATGGACTTTAAAAAATTGCGAAAATTGGATCTGGTCCGTCCATCTGCGACGGATTGACGACCAAATGGGGCTGGCAACTTAACTCAGGTTGCCTGCGCGAGCAATGTATCAGCTCCCATATGATACATATAAAAAAAATAGGGCTAATTACACCTATGTCCCTGAGGTTAGGGGGTAATTACAGTTAAGGACACAAAGTTTCAAAATGTAACATTCCGTGACCAAAAGTGTTTCAAATGTATCACCCGTGTCCATCCGTCAGGGTTCCGTCCAAAAAGCGTATTTTTTTATGATGTCTTCAATACGTATTTTTAAAATGACGATACTGCCCCTTATACTGTATATACTGAATATTTTAAAAAAAATTAAAATTAGGGTTTTGAAACCCTAATTTGCAAATTAGGGTTTTGTTGAAACCCTAATTTGCAAATTAAGGTTTCAAGGCCCTAATTTTTCAAATTAGGATTACTTTGTTCAAATTAGGGTTTCATTTTTCAAATTAGGGTTTCATTTGTTCAAATTAGGGTTTTTTAAATGCCATTACTTCACCGCCGGCAATTCCCTTCCCCGCCGGCAGCCATTTTCTCCTATCTTCTTCCCCCATCCCACTTCCCCTTCTCCACCTCAATCGGTGACCCAACAAATCCAACTTGCCGCCTTAATCAATGGCTAACGACGACGACCACAACCAATCTGTCGGTGGAGATCGGCGAGGAGCCGGATCCGTCCGATTCCCGAAAGATCCGGCAGACCAACGACGAAGGCGATCGAGCGGAGGAGGACATACAAGGTGGTGTCCTCGATACAGTTGAGGGTGACGACGGAGGGGAGAGGGGGCTCCCGATGCTGCGGCTTGCTCAGTGGGGAGATCTGTTGCAGCTGCGGCGAGGTGGGGCTTGGGTTACCGACGACATGGGTCGAGGGACGGGGCTGGGCTGCAGGCGGCGTAGGGCGAGGGAGGGGGCTTGGGCTGCCGGCGGCGTGGGGTGAGGGAGTGGGCGGCAGATCTGGAGATAAAGTTTGGAGAAGTGGAAAGGGAAGGGAAAGGGGGAGGCACAGACGACAGGGAGGCATATGCGAAGGGGTGGTGCGGGAATGGGGTTGGGGGAAGGGGGAGGGGGTTGGCGGGTGGTCCCAGGGGCAAATCAGGATTTCAACTTTTATTTAGGGGCAACTTGGTCTTTTTGTCAGAACCGTTAAGTATTTTTGTATTCCGTTTGTCAACGGACATAAGTGTTACATTTTGAAACTTTGTGTCCTTAACTGTAATTACCCCCTAACCTCAGGGACATGGGTGTAATTAGCCCAAAAAAATATGTTACATCCAAATTCTGGTTTTTTGGAAATTGTGGTGTCTGGTGTCCCGGTCGGTGTTGATGTTGGATGCGGTGCTTGTGTCCGTGCTACCTGGCTAATGGATGATGGCTCTATATACCACATAAAAGGGGATAATAAAGATCTTGCGCAATGTTCTTGGGTTTCATTCATCCTATTTTGCATTTAATGCCCCTAAATACTGTTGCAATTTCCATCCATTTATTAGTGCTTTTGCTGGTGGTGCACCCTGATTTGTCTCTTCAAGTGCAACCTGGGGCCGTTCATAAGTGGTAGTGTTAAGCATGGGCCCATCCTCTAACAAATAAAGCTTTTAGAGCCGATGAGAACTTAACATCTGGTTGATGTACTTTTAAGAAAGGAAATTAAGGTTAGATATAAGTTGAGAGGGAGGAAGGAGAGAGGGAAGGATAATCTTAACAGTGATCCGTGTAAATTGCTCTTTGCCTTCAAATATATATTTGTTTTTGATGATCTGCTTGACAACAGTGTTTACATAATTCCTCTTTCCATTAAGTGGCCCTCCTAGCCCTGAAAAGACGTTCAAGGCTCATTCTTAGGGACTTCCTTGAAGGGTTTGTAAAAATCAGGATGAGCCCTGGTGGAGATGTGGGCATGTCTACCAGTGTTGAAAGTAGAAACATTCTGGCCCTGGTAGAGTGAAGTACTTCTAAAGTTTTGGAAATAGAGGCCCAGTTTTAGTAGTTGCAATTGATTGTCCTCAAATGCTTTCACACAATGACTGTGCAATAGTCGCCTTGTTCCTTCTGTTTTGAATACGCACCATAGTAGCTAGAACATTTGCTTCTTTGCCCAGTAGCTTAACTTGTCCCGTGCACCTCAATCAGAACAAAAGAAGTGCTGGGATTAGTACTCCCGGGAGGCATCTCATTAGGATAACTGTCTCATGTAAAAGGAAAATTCAGATGGAAGGCTCTCTTCTCTCCACTGCTCTGGAGTTCCAGTTCCCATTTTTATTTGCAGATGGTTGTGCATTTCTTAGAAGAGAAGTTGGTAATTTATTATAGAAGGTTGCTGGAGCCCCAGCGAGCTGAAGAAAATCCTTGAGTCTCTTTGATAAAGTTTTGGTCGCTTGGTAGATTTGAAAAGGTAGCAAGTGTCTTTGTTAAACTACATGGTAGGAAAAAACCAGCTGAGTCTTATATATATGCCTCTCACATTTTGCAAGAGTTTTTGTCCTAAATAATCCTCTTTTAATACTTAATTACTCCTCTACCCCGTTTTCGACCTTATTTACCTATTTCCCTATTCACCTCACTTTTGGATTCCAAACAGAGATTTCAACTGAAGAAAACGTGGTTCCAAACCACTTTACTATGAAATCTCTGTTAGAAACCAAGATTTCTTTCAATTTTGTTTAAATTAGATAAATAAAACTAAATATTTTGAAAACGTGGTTTGGACCACGTTTTCTTCGCTTGAAATTTCTATTTGGAATCAAGATTTCCAAAAGTGGGGTAGATAGGTAAATAAGGTTGAAAATGGGGTAGAGGAGTAATTAAGTATTAAAAAAGGATTATTTAGGGCAAAAACTCCATTGTGCAACGCTGAACAGTACGATTTCCATCTCCCCTGTACCCCATTCCCTTGTATATACCTCTCCCTTATAGCATTGTTGTTTGAATTACAGGTTCGAAGCGCACATGGAGGTTCATGCGGGGTCGATTGATGAGGACGATGACGAGCAAGGAATTGCACACATGATTGAACATGTTGCATTTCTTGGAAGTAAGAAGCGTGAGAAACTTCTTGGGACAGGAGCACGATCAAATGCATACACAGATTTCCATCATACGGTGTTTCACATCCATTCACTGACTAGCACAAAGGTTTGCTATATTTTGTATGTTTACTTTGCGATGAAATGAATAATCAGTATTTGTGGATCCTGAGATCATGTTCTTGTTGGGACTCTCTTGGTTTTTCACTGAAATTTCTCCTTCCCCCAATCATGTTTAGAAGTAACATAAGAAAAAATGCAGATTAACTGTGCTTCCGCTTCTTGCTTTTCTTGCTCTTCATCACTTTTCTCTTCAATTCGAGGGAAATTTTGCAATCAAACGACATCTCAGAAGCAGACCTCCACTTTAGCCAACTTGTTCTTATCATATGGGCAACGTCTTCGTCTGTTTGTCTGTCCCCCATGTGATTTTCAGCCCAAGATACCTAAAGATGTCCATGTTTGGTACTTGGCCATCCATATGTACTTCCTCCCCCTCGTCCTGGTTTTGCTAAAATTGCACTTTAAGAAGTCTGTCTTAGTCCTGCTTAACCAAAGCCTTTGGGATTCTAAACTACTGCTCCATCACTAACTTTAGGTTTAGTCCTACCCTATCTCGTTGGTTAAGATTGTGTCAATATACAACACGGAACCTCATCCCGAATATTCTTAGTAAGCTCGTCCATACCCAAAGTAAAAAGATATGGGCTTGAAGCTGACCCTTGGTGAAGTCCAGTCGTAATTGCAACTAGTTTGAGTTCAGAAAATTGAAACTTGCATATTCAGGTATTGCTACAAGGATTTCGGCGTCTACTGATGGCCTTTAAAATTGGTGGCTCACTGTAATTTTTTTCCTCGAAGCAACAATGTAACAATGAAAGAGCTTCAGCGGGAGATAGTAACCCAACTACATGCAGAAGGCACTGGTCCAGAGCCCCCCCTCCCCCCCCCCCCACCCCCCCACAACACCAAAAAGAACCAAACAATAGAAACTCCGTAGCCATTCCTAAAAAAATTTCAACGAAGAAGTCGTAGAAGGCCTGTACTATCTTGGACCACTATTTGAAGCCAGAAAAACGGAAGATGCAAAAGTGAGGAATGTGAACGTGAAACTGCACGCTCAACGGATTTTCAAGAACGGCTAGTTCTCTTCTGCCAAATGGACCACATAAAATAAAGAGGTGCTAACCTCCATCTTTTCACTATTTAGCATCCTGATCCCATTCCAATACATCATTAGTTCACAAACTGATATCGGCGTCACGCATATCACTTACAAAAATAAGGCCGTCATCAAACTCCAGCAGATTTGTGTATGAATAGTGAGTTTCTGCTTAGTATATGAATAATTAGCCTATGTTTACAGCACCTGTCTGGTTAAAGGCAAATGATATTGCTTTTACTGATTAAATGAATCTTTTATATTAGGACTCTGATGGTGATCTACTTCCCATTGTTCTGGATGCTTTAAATGAGGTAAGAGTCATCGTAGAATTGGCCAATGTTTGGACAACGTTGACCTGATCATTTTCGTATATTTCTTAGAGCTCATCTGATGATCTTACCATTCATTTCGGGGAAGTGCTAATTCTACATCCTCTTATGCTTATCCACACTCTTTAGCTAAAAAGTACATTGGCAAGATCCATTTCACTTTATAGTGACAAATGAGGCTTGGATAAGCATAATAGGCGGCTTTATTTAAACATCTAAATATTTGATAACTACCAAGGTCAAAGAAGCATGTGTAATGTGTGACATCTATTATATGCTGTATATTTTTCACAGATAGCTTTTCACCCAAAGTTCCTTGCTTCTCGGGTTGAAAAAGAAAGGCGAGCAATATTATCCGAACTACAGATGATGAATACCATAGAATATCGTGTTGATTGCCAGGTAACAAATAAGGATGATGATTGTGTTCTGTAGTTCCTTGCTCAGCATAAAAAAGTTGATCAGTTCTCCCTTTTTATTGTGCATAGTTGTTGCAACATTTGCATTCTGAGAACAAGCTGAGTAAAAGGTTCCCAATCGGACTAGAAGACCAGATTAAGAAGTGGGATGCAGAAAAGATTAGAAAATTTCACGAGCGATGGTATTTTCCAGCAAATGCCACCTTATATATTGTTGGGGATATTGACGACATCTCCAAGACAGTTTACCACATTGAAGTATGTTATACATTTGATTATTCCTTGATACAATCTATATGAAATGTACATGTAGATATGTACTTCTGACTATTCCTGGGGATCAATATATCCACCACAACATTTTCTATTCCCTGGTACTCTCTATATAACAAATCTAGTTAGTAATTCATGTTGAACG
Source organism: Escallonia herrerae (assembly GCA_033070095.1). Lineage (NCBI taxonomy): Eukaryota > Viridiplantae > Streptophyta > Magnoliopsida > Escalloniales > Escalloniaceae > Escallonia > Escallonia herrerae. Next base: position 379,774 of record JAVXUP010000214.1, read on the forward strand.
TATGGTGCAGGCTGTCTTTGGGCAGATGGGCATGGAAAAGGAGGCTACTGCAGCACCTACATCCAGTCCCTTTGGTGCAATGGCTAATTTCCTGGTTCCTAAGCTCACAGTAGGGTTGGGAGGTAGCTTATCCCATGACAGGTCATCACTTTCTATGGATCAATCGAAAATTATTAAAAAGGAGAGGCATGCAGTTCGCCCTCCCGTCGAGCATAATTGGTCCCTCCCTGGGACTAGCAAGGATCTAAAGTCTCCACAGATATTTCAGCACGAATTGCTTCAAAATTTCTTAATCAATATGTTTTGCAAGGTATAAGGGAAGCTAACTTGTCCTTAAGTTTGTTGTTTGATTTCATATTTGAAGAATACCATATATATATGTATATATATATACTTATATATATATATATGTATATAGGCATCTTCTATTTGTTGAAGTATTTTTGCTGTACGGTACACCCTTTACGGTAAGAGAGTTGATGAAGCAATCGGCACATGGAACAGAAAAAAGCAAGTCTGATGGCTGTACCCAACAAAGTAGACCCTTTCAGGAGCCTTAGTTTGTTGTCCCCAAACTTCTTCCTGTTGTGGGTGAAAAATAGGAACAATGGTTCAAGAAAAGTGTTTGGTCTGGCTTTCACTTGAAATTTATTGTGGCAAGCCTTTTTTAAAGGACCAGCTGTTCTTTAGTTGCACAAAGAGGGGCGGGGGCGGGAACGGGAGCGGCGGAGCGTAAGCACATGGAAGAATCTAAGGTTGGGAGCGGCTTGACTAAATAAATGCATAAAGAGTACAACCATTTGTTTAGTATAGTTTACAAGAGAGAGAGCAAGTGAGAGAGAGGAGGGTAGGCAGCAACAATAGACAAGGAGGCTTTAAGGACTTGAAGGAAGAGAGAAACAAGGAATTGAGTTAAAAAGAGTTTGATTTTCAGCTACTCTCTTGTGCCATGCATCTCTGTCTAGTTGACGAAATCGAGTTCCCATATTAGCTTGGGACGAGATTCCATGGAGCTCCTAACTTGGGATCGCAAAAGCGAGTTTCCTAGAGAGAAGCGTCACCATAATAGGAGTTTCCTGCAACTAAGCTTTAAAAACTCTCTTCATTCGCAGTGGGTCCGCTGCCTGTGTGTCAATTAGATCTCTTCCCACTGTGTTAGCTAGGTCATCACAATGTACTTTGCATGTCTGCCGTTTCTAGTCAAGGTCTGCCGTTTCTAGTCAAGGCATGCGAATCCATTGAAGAACACAGTCTTCAACACTTGACAAAAAGAAAGGAATACACAGTAAAATTCGTTCACATTACACTTTCGTGAATCGTGCCCCACCTTAGATATCTATATGGGCTTCCCTTTCACTTGGCAATTAAGAATACATGTTTATTTATTAAGGAAAGATGGGTTTTCTGATAAGATGAGAAATGGAATACTAAACATAGAGTGCACCAATTGAAGATACTAAACATATAGTGCACCTATTGTAGATCAGTTCAGACAGAACCAGCAATACTGGCTTAACACGTAGAACAAAGATTAGTTACTATACCAGCGGGGAAGAGTGATATGATAACAATTGATGGTAATATTAGATTGAGAGAGAGTCTGGGTAATATAGGTAGTTATCGTGAAGAAAGCTGTAGCAGCCGGTAATAGCGAAGGTACTTTCTATACCTTTACTCGTATGAGGGATTTTGGAGTCTATTGTCTTCCTTCACTGCCACTTGAACCCTATTGTTCCCCCTGTTCTTCCTGGCGTGGCCTTCCTGATCTCATAATCTTACAAGTGAAACCACTTTCATATCTGCATAATCCTTAATTTATGGACAACTGTGGCTATGAGATGTTAATGGTTATATCCTATATCCATCGCTTTAAAGGGTAATTGGTTCACCACCAACGATGGCGAAACGATGATGGCAACACCTTTTAGCATTAAGATAAACCTTCACATGAACCGGTGCAAATTTGAGGAATACCAAGGTAAAAATTCTACGGGAATTTGAAGGCTCTGAGATCCATTTATCTTGGAATTAAAATTAATCTGTGCACTTAGCCTCAAAACTGTAATGCGAGAAGACTCATAGCTGCATGTCTCATATTCTGATTAATTAACATAATTACTGGTGGGTATGTTCTGAGAACCAAGTAAAAGTCTCAAAAAGCTTTGAAAACATGATCATTTGCGAAAGCCTTTATCGTACAATTCCTCCTTGGACGGATAAAGCTAGGGTAGCATTACACATAAATAGAATTTATTTTCATTTTCTGTCTTGCTCAGTGCCATAATGTGTGTAATTTCCTTAAAGCTGGATCCAAACCTTGCTAATTGTCTTTTTCCTGTATCTGAGTCGTTTAATTGTAATGTTCAGTTTTTTTGGAAGTTGCAATTGTAAGAAGTTTGAAGCAAACAATTGGGAGTGGCGAAGCAAATCTTCACTGTCTTCCCAAGTCTCTAAAGTTTTTCTAAATGCGGAAAATGGAACTTTTTGTAAATACTTACTATACCTTTATCTTAGTAACCCAATTTTGAAAAGCATTGTTGTATTTATCATAATGCTGCCTTGTTCATTTGGATTGCAACAAAGTTGCTTTAAGTTCTTGGAGTACTCTCGAATTCGGTTGTAATCTGAATTGCTTATACACATTCTATCCATATATCTTTTGCCCTCATATATTTTATTTTGGATATTTGATGACTTTTCGTGCAGATTCCTGTGCAAAAGGTCCGAACATATGGCGATCTGCGAAATGTTCTGATGAAGAGAATATTTCTTTCTGCTCTGCACTTCCGGATTAATACAAGATACAAGGTGCAATGACCTCCATAAACAATTATCGAGCCTTTGTTATATACAACAGTTGTTACAAGTTTAAATATCATTGAGAAAATTGCTTTATTCCAATGTAGTTCACTTGGGAATCAGTATGACATATATATAGTGAAAGTGAGAATAGACTGTGTAACTCATCTTATTTAGTGGTTGAAACTTCTGTATTCCTTTTGTCTTCTGTAACTCATCTTATTTAACGCTTCCGATTTTGAATGAAGTCTTCTTTAGCTAATTGACTGAAACATTCAGAGTTCCAATCCTCCATTCACCTCCATTGAATTGGATCATAGTGATTCTGGAAGGGAAGGCTGCACTGTCACAACTCTTACAGTAACCGCCGAACCGAAAAATTGGCCAAATGCAATTAAGGTTGCTGTTCACGAGGTTGGTACCTTTTTGAATTTTTTAAGTCTTCATTTGTTGGCTCCCAGACTTTTTTTTTCCTTTCGCTCGGGTTATACAATTGTCTTTATTTAGCATAATTGCTGCAATCAGGAATGTGTTTTAATTCTTTTAATTTCCTTTTAAGTTTTAACAACTACTTGAAGAAGAAAATAACAATCTAAAGATACTTATTTCCATCTGTTTATCAGAATGGGGACAAATGAATGAAGTAAGAGATGCCCAAACATCTGTTTTATACTTTTTCTCCTGTTTCTAGTTTCTAAGATACATTACTTCGTTCAGGTTCGGAGGCTTAAGGAATATGGTGTCACAAAAGGTGAATTAACTCGTTACATGGATGCGCTATTAAAGGATAGTGAACAGTTGGCAGCTATGATTGATAATGTTTCATCGGTGGATAATTTGGATTTTGTTATGGAGAGTGATGCACTCGGCCATATCGTGATGGATCAAAGACAAGGACATGAGAGCTTGGTTGCAGTTGCCGGGACGGTTACTCTCGAAGAAGTAATTTTCGCTCTTCGTACTCGTGTGCTTCTACTCTAGAATTGAATCTTTTGTTACCTTTGAATTCAGATTATCTCCTCTAAGTTCTCTATCAGGCCAAGAGAGATAATATAAGTCCTTCCTATTTCAGCCAATCCGACTACAAGAAACAACTCTGTGGTTAATAGTTCTTTATTGTTGTATAGCAACTCTTGAGCTAAAACTGCAAATTTTGCTTTTACTATTCTGTTTCTTTTTTGTCAATTGTTTTTCTGTGTTTTTTTTGGGGGGGTGGAGTGGGGGGGGGGGGGGGTGTGAGAGGGAGATATGATACTCTTAGAAGCATAGTGTGGGCGTGCTGGATTTTCCAAGCACTTGAAATGTCCTCTTTCATTTTATATTTTGAATGGACGATGTTGTTTGTATAACATACCTTGATCTGCAGGTGAATTCTACTGGTGCCAAGGTGTTGGAGTACATCTCTGATTATGGGAAACCATCTGCACCAATTCCAGCGGCAATTGTTGCGTGTGTTCCAAAAAATGTGCACGTTGATGGAATAGGTGAAACTGAGTTTAAGATAGCGCCAAGTGAGATTACAGCTGCTATTAGAGCAGGTTTGGAGGAACCCATTGAGGCTGAGCCAGAGGTGTCCTATCCTTACCACCGCTTAATTTTCCATTTGAACTTTATTGATTTGAAAGCAATCTAGTATTTAACTTGTTCTGGATCTCATCTCTCTGTTTAACTGTGCAGCTTGAGGTGCCAAAAGAATTAATAACCTCAACACAGCTGCAGGAATTGAGGTTAAAGCGGAGACCATCATTTATACCTCTAAGTACAGATGTGAACACCACGAAAGTCTATGATAAGGAAACAGGGATAACTCAGCGGCGTCTCTCAAATGGGATTCCTGTGAACTACAAGGTATATCATCCCATGTTTTTATTCAGTTACGTATGAATGCAGACTTAACTTTCATTACGTTCTGGGAGCAGCATGATATTCCTGTATGTTGCCAACATATTTCCCTTCCAAAAATTATACAAGCCCGAATATATCTTAATGCAAAGTAGCGTTATTAGGGTTCCAAGCTAGTTTTGTAAAATATGAATCAAAAGCAGCTGATCTCAATTTAGACATTTGTGTTACTTTTCTGTTTGTATGGGAGCTCTCATGAGCTGTGGCAGTACAAATTGACATACTTTTAAAGAATCCTCTAGTCTGGTATATCGCTTTTTTTTATGAGAGGACTTGCTCATAGATTTTTCCAATATTTTTCCTGTGTCACCTCCCCTTCTCCACGATGCTAGATAAAGATCCCATTTATGATTCTGTGCTTGTGTTGTCGTTTTAAACAGATCACCAAAAACGAGGCACGGGGAGGTGTCATGCGGCTTATAGTTGGTGGTGGTCGAGCCAGTGAAACTTCTGAGACAAGGGGAGGCGTTGTTTTGGGTGTTCGAACTCTAAGTGAGGGTGGTCGTGTTGGCAACTTTTCGAGGGAACAGGTGATTTATCCATTACTTTCTCTGGAATATGTTATTTGGTATTAATATATCGGTATTTTTTCTGTTCAGTTCCTAATGATAGATGAAATTATTCCTTTTTCTACTTGGGTGAGGTAGTTACCTCATCTTTCTAGCTGGGACATTCTATCTGTACTTATCATTGTGCAATGTAGTACCTCGGCTGCATTTTACATGTACTACCGCAAGTGTTGAAAATATTGTCATACAGCTACTTCATCCCGACTTGTCCTCAATCTTGTGCTCTACACATGTTGCTTAACTCATTAGCTGTTTTCTTCTGTAGGTGGAGCTTTTTTGTGTGAATCACCTTATAAACTGTTCACTGGAGTCCACGGAAGAGTTTATATGCATGGAGTTCCGATTTACGTTAAGAGACAATGGCATGCGTGCGGCGTTTCAGTTACTGCATATGGTTCTTGAGGTAGACCGAAATCTCTTAATTTGTGTATTATAGAGGGATGCTTTTGTGCTTGGTTAAAGAGGAGGAAGGGGAGAGGGCTGCGTGTAAATCCAACCCATTGGAAAAGGCCCCAACAAGTATAGGTTTTAACAACCAATACTGGCCTCAAAATCTCCTTTATAGTATTATGTGACATGGTAATGTATAAGAATAAGACTGAATAGAAACTCACCAATTGCTTGGCTGATCTAGCAGGATTCCGCTATAAAAGAATGAGCTTCTCCTAAGATTTTTGGGAGGCAAGCTAGATATCCACTCTCCAGGGTCCTGAGAGGTTGCTTTCTAGTGATTCTCTAGATAACTGATTAGGCCTAGTATTTATGTTACCAGGTCTAATTTTTCTGTCTTAATCTGGTCATAATTAAGGCCATGAGGGGGATCTTTAAGGGTTTCCTTTTCTAGCTCCAATAGAATCATTGGCTTATCCATAACCTTACCTAGAACCTAGTAATTGCAGTGAACCCCACTAAATATTTGCAATTGCACTCACGTCCAGAGAATCTGGTTCCAGCCCTTATTTCTAATTTGGAAAATTTACCAGTATAAGATAGTCGTGAGTGTCTCGAAATCAAGTTACTGTAGTTCTGGAACATTTATATCTAATCTGCAAGTGCCCGTTGATGACCTTCATAATCTATTTATTTAATAAATTAAATCAACCTTCTTACCAAGTTTCATGATCAACAATGAGTTAAAAACTTGAGGTAATATCGTGTTTTTCAAGGAGAACGTTGAACTTCGTGACAATAGACGATGTTCTCAACATCCCTAACTCACTTTACCCAATACTGATGTATTGATCATTATAAGGTAGTTGGACTCGTTGGAATATCAAAGCAATGCATGCCATGAATTCGATTTCATTACTATCTCAGAATTACGGACTTTTACATACAAGTATCACTGTGAATGATATTACGTAGATAATAACACGATAACATATTATTCACGGTGATCCTGTTCAATGCATTATATTAGTGCACTAGTACTTAGCTTGAAGTCTCCACTTTCATGGTTAAGATAAACCATCTCATTAAGCACTGCCTACTAGATGATTTCCCTTTCATCTAAGGTTGTGCACTTAGTTATTTTGTTATTACACAAATTGAATTACATAAGATAGATAAAAGAATAATATACATGGCGAATTAATGAAACGTGCAATATTATCTAATCCAGAAATAACTTAAGTCAGATAACAAGGTTTTAGGGCAAAACCCAACACAACCAAGTTGATGAAAGCTTTCTTACGGGTTGGATTTAGTTGGAATCAGTCTGTACTCGTCGGTCTTTCATTGAGAGTAATTTATTGTTATCAGTATACTAACTCTGTTGTTGCATCAAAATATCTGACATGTAGCATAGTGTCTGGCTTGATGATGCGTTTGATAGAGCAAGACAGCTATATTTGTCTTATTACCGCTCTATCCCCAAAAGCTTAGAACGCTCAACGGCTCACAAGCTCATGTTGGCGATGCTAAATGGAGATGAGCGGTTTGTCGAGCCCACACCACATTCATTACAGAACTTAACACTGAATTGTGTACAAGATGCAGTGATGAATCAGTTTGTCTGTGATAATATGGAGGTGTGTCAATTTTTAACCTATGTATTTTTTTAGTTCAACTCTAGGGTGCTCAAATAAGGTTCTCCAACAAGCTTCTGCTATCAAATGTTTCTTCAGAACATTCATTTGAATCTGGCATTGTTCCTATTTGTTCCTTAGGTGAGCATCGTTGGTGATTTCCTGGAGGAGAATATTGAATCATGTATTCTTGATTACCTTGGCACAGTGAAGGCAACACAAGGTTTTGATAGAGCACAAAGGCATAGCCCAATCACATTCCTACCATCTGCATCTGACTTGCACGTTCAAGAAGTGAGAAGCAAAGCCATTCTAACATTAATCGTTTTGAAAAGTGTACCATTTGAAGTTTCGGTAGAAATTTGTTCTCTTCCAGTAGTTCAACCATGTGAGATCTCATTAGGTATGGTAACTATCAGGTATTCTTGAAGGATACCGATGAGAGAGCATGCGCCTATATTGCAGGCCCTGCACCAAATCGCTGGGGCTATACCATTGAAGGGGAAGACCTTTTTCAGTCCATCAGTAGTACTTCAGCTGATAATGGTGAGCTTTCACGTTGCATGCAAGGCTAATGCAGTGCTTTTACTGTTGACTTTTGAAACCATTTGGGTTTGTTTCCTCTCTAGGAAAACAACTGTCTGCTAGATGTCTTTTATTTTCTTACTTGATTTTATGTGCAAATTTTGCTTTTTTCCTCATTCATCAGGAAGTTTCTGTTATGTTTTTTTTTAATGTGAAAACAAACTGATTGAAGCCCTAATCTCTGCGCGCCAGATTGAATCCCTTGACAAACAATTATATGTTTCTCACTCGTTTTTCTCTCTACGTCAACTAAAACTCATTTTCCGAGACCCTTATATTTCGCGATTTTACTGGCTCATTTACTGCAACAGGCATTAAAAGAAGCCATTTTTTTTGGGAGTTTTCCTTCTGCATAATGTGCAGAGACGCTTTGCGTGCACTCTGTTGCGAACGGGTGTTGTTGAAAAGAGTATCCTTTTCTGTTCCCCCCCCTCTCCAAATTACTGGACTCAACCAGGGTGCGAAAAGGGGTTGTTGAAGCAAAAATGAGATTGGAAGAAGATGATGCTGTGGACCAAGAAGAACAGTAGCACACCGATCTCGTGGGTGTCTTGGACTCTTGGTCGTGATCCCTACACCTGCTACCATATTAGTGTGATTTACAGAAATCAATAACTTCCATTGATATAACAAGCCTCTTAGCTCCACCCCATGTCTATGGCAGCAGGAGTAGCAAAGACGATGGATGGTTCTCCCAAACTTGTTTGTAGATGAAGAGGCTTTATGGATCCGAGCCGCTCATGTAATATGCCTCTAAGTATCTTATGTAGGTGTTTCCTGCTGTCAGCTCTCTGGCAGCTTGGTTCGTTGAGTTTAGAAGCTCTACATGTGCTGTGTCTTCATTTTTAAGTACAATTATGTCCAGGAAGTAATTCAAACTTGAAGGGAAAAGAGATGCAAAGTTGAGTGTCTTCTTGTTACCACAAAAAGAGTGAACCTGTCATCATCGTTATCATTTAGTCCTCCTTATCCACTCGCACGTCCTGTGATAAGTTTGTGGCAATCAAATCTTTTCTTAGCACTACTCCCCAAGTTGTCCTCGGTCTACACCTACCTCGTCTGAACCTGAAGCCTTTGGATTCTAAAGTACTTCTTCATAACTCTAACCAAATGCTTAGTCCTACTCTAGTTTCATAAATTAGAAGTACATCATTCACTAATAGTTTATTCAGTATGAGACCTCATCCTGAATCTTCTCAGTAGGCTCGTTCACAGCTGAACTGAAAAGATATTGGCTTAAAGCTGACCCTTGGTGAAGTTCGATCTATATAAAAACAATTATGTGCAAGTATGCACTTGTAGATTTAAAATTTCTGAAATCACTCACCAAGACTAACGTACTCTCTCGTTGGTTTAATCAGAATACTTATTGTACCCGATATATATTCATATGCATAAACAATATGTATACGTGTAGGGAGCACATCCTCACCCAGGGCTGAGATGGGTTCCCGTATCCCAACCCATCTTGGACTCTCCACCATGGCCAAGGTGACGGTTCAAGTATTTTTCTTATTTTTATAGCTAAAAATTAGTGTGCCTGATAGTCTTGGCGAACTTTATGCAATGACCTAGTACCCCTTAACCAAAAGCCCCACTTTTTCCGAAAATGCGGTACACCAGATAGTGTGATGCACTGTCTACCAAAATTCCCAAATATTTTAAAGTCCTCTGCGTATTTCCTTTTATATCGTGGTAATTTATAAATTCAAATCTATTAGTCATCCCAGGCACAATTAATTACAAAAGTCAATACTTTGTAAAGAGAACTAGATATTTTATCTAAGGCCTAAAAAATTATTTTTGTGTAGTAAACTCCTCCTTCTATTAACAAGCCAATTAACTTCTCAACACCATTACCACAGTGGCCATCACCGTCTAAAACGACCACAGCCGCACCACCTACAACCACCTCATGTCTCAAGGTCACATATAAACTGACCAGCAAACAGCCACGATGGAATTCACACCACCACAATTAATAGAATGGTCGACATCACCACTGAATTGCAAAGACCTTGAACTGCAATATCCATCGGAATGACACCATACCATCCAACTCCTTCAACTGTGAGATCTCGATTAATGTTCACCTCCTATGTCATCCACTTGTCATTTGCCTCAATTAAATTATAGATCTGCCACACAGGTTGAGGGACTTGAGTTTTCCAAAAAGATTGGAAATTAATGTTGGATTTGATTGTTTGTTGTGCACGATGAGAAATTATTGTGGCCGTGGTTGATTTTCTTTTTGGTGGCAGAGGTGGCTGCTGGGTGGGCGATGGTGGGTTTGTGCATGGTGTGGGCAGTTCTGGTATTGATGATAACGGGTAAGACTACAAAAAGGGGAACAAAAGAGTCCTTGCTGCAAAATAAAAAAATACTCAACTAAATGAAACGGCGTAGTTTTGAGGCCTTACTAGATTAATTTTCTAGGAAGGCTTCTCTTATTAACTTCCCCCTGCATGCTTGTGTGTGGAGCCCATCCTCTCCTAAGGTTGGGATGGACTTTTTTTCCGAATCTGTTTCTGGCTGTCCACGACAGCCAAGTGGAAGGCTCCAGATATATTTAGAAAACAAGACCGAAATGTAGTGCACCACGTAGGCTGGTGCACTGTTTGAAATGACCAAAATGCCCTTGGGCTACTTAAACTCTTTTTTTTCCCCCAGTTCTTTCCTCTCACTCTCTTCCCGTGCCCATTTTTTTTCTACACACTCTCTTCTTTCTCGTCGCCACCATCTCTCTTCTCTGTCTTCCGCTAAATCCACCACCCCCACGACCTCGGCATTGAACCAAGACCACCGATTATGGTTTTTCAATAATTAGCTCTAGATGAGGGTTTGAGAACTTTTCTTATATAAGCAGCTGTAGTTCCTTCTCAGAATAATGTTATTGACTTTAAGATTCATTCTAAACACCATGCGTGTCATTTGGGTGTTTATCTCTCCTCGAATCAACTGTTTACGCTTGGATGAGTCAATTCAGTCCTCATTTAGGGTGTGACAACACGCCTCTCCCGATCGATACTACATTCTAGGACCTCCTATTCTTCCTGCATCACCTAAAATACACTCTTTAGCCACACAAAGAAGTAAATTGGAATCAGAGTTGTTAATTCTTCTCTTGGATTCTGATCCAAAAACCTACAGACCCACCTTAATGTTATTTTTGAGTGCATGACTACATGGCCCATGTACATTTTAGCTTTAGACTCCAGGGTTTTAGGCTTGGCGTATGATGAAAAGGGTGATGAGCTGTCCGCGAGGACGGTTCATATTTGCTGTGCTGAAGAGGGACATATTATGGGAGTCATACTGGTAGTGCAGAAGAGGTCGCACGGTGGGCAATGAAGATGGTGATGGTGGTCAATAATGCTGGTGACGGTGGTGGTAGTTACGGCTACCCCTTCCCCCTAACTTTTTTTGGTTACATACGGAATTCAAAAACAGAACTATATCTCTGTTTCGTTGAGTGTACTTTCCCCAAGCCACTGGCTTATTGGTACTTGTGACCGAAAGATGGTGCTCTGGCGTACTGGTACTCCACATCTAGCGAACCGAAAGTTATGTATACCGAACTTTCAACCAATGGTGTCTTAGTTAGACTGAATAGGTTTAATGAAGGTAGCGTAAAAATGTAACAAGTTAGATAAAGTTAGTGTCAGTACATTCTCTCTCTCCGCATCATTCTTGTCAAGCAAACCGATGTCTACATGTGTGTCTCTATAATCATATGGAACTATGTTAAATATTCTGTCGAACAAACCACTGAGGAGCGATCCTCAGTGAACCGCAACCTCAAAGAAAACCGAGTAAGCCTAACACCCCATGTGCTGCAGAAACTTTAATGCACCACTATTCATATTTGTACCATGTATAGAAGCAAACCATGAATCGGGTAAGACTAGTCGGTAGTGGGGTATCTTATAACAAAACCAAATCTTTTCCGCTTTTGTTGGTGCTTCAAAACGCTGCTAGCTTTCTAAACTGTCTCCCAATAAACAAAAATGGTAAATTGAAAGTTTAGACAAAGCGTTATTGTGCCCCCCCCCCCCCCCCCCCCCCCCAAAAAAAAAAAAAAAAAAAAAGAAAGAAGGGCAAGTTATAAAGTACCTAAAAACTAAATCCGAAATGGTAAGAAGCATGCTTGCCAACTGCTGGCCTTTTTTTCTTTTTCATGGTTGCATTGAATGTAAAGTTATAAGCATGATTGTATTGTATTGGGCCAGTTTTTTTGGTAGCTTAAGCTTTAAAGACGATGGTAACTCAACATTGTATAAGAGCTCTAGTTTTGCAAGGTTTTGATTTCAAGTCTCCAGTTCTCTTTAGCCCCTCATATTTGTGTACTATTTGGTACTTATCCATTTGTCTCTCCACGGGCAATTGGCAGCTTGCACATGAGGGATAGAGTTAAGCACGACAACAGTGTCTGGCCCATTCTCTGATAGCTTAACCTTCTAAATCACATGGTAACTTAAAATGTGTGATTCTTCTCCTGGTTGCTATGCGTGAAAATAGACAGGCAAAGCCAAGGGTATTTGGGGCCTAGGGGCTAGGTCTACATGGTTTCTCCATTTTCTTTCAGTTTTCATCAATCCATAATTACTCATCTGTATCGAAAACAGGATCCCCAATAGTTGTTATTAGTGCCATTATAACTTTAAACAACAAGGGAACATAAAAGGAAATATAGACTAGAAGATTAAAAGTTGTGAACTTTTATTTAGATGGAAAAAAACGATTTTATCCCCATTTGAAAACCCGAAAACTTACAAAACTCCGAAATTTGGAATTATATACGTTAACATAAGTTGTTCACCAATTCTTTTCGCGCCCCATCACCATGGTGGCACTAAATATTCTTGGTAACCTTAAGCAGATCTTTGGTTAGAAAGTTCTGTTTCACGATTAAATAAAGAGAGCTCAATGCGCAATGCAGTTTTGCTTAGTGTGTGAATGTGGATTTGGTTTGAGAGGTACCATCTCTGCAAGTCTACCATTTTAGAACTTAAGTGAGACCAGAACCTGATGATTGCCTTTAAGTTGGGGAAGCTGTGAGTTCTTCTTAAGTTTGGAAGGAGGTGGATTAGCTCCGGATGTGGCCCGGTGTCTTTCCCTTTTTTTTCCCCAGCCAGTGCCTTGTTCTTTTGGTACTCCTTCAGTAGAATTATTTCTTGGTGGGAAAGCTTAGATTTGTTTTCAGTCTCGTATAACAAACGGAGATATAACTAAAGGAAAGAAGAATGGGAACTATGCCTCTAATATTGTTAGAACCCCTCATTTACAAAAACTGTGTTGATTCTTCTGATCCAGCATCTGAATCCCTTCTGATCCAGCATCTGAATCCAATTGTGGAGGCTGCCTCATGGTTTTTGACTCTAATGTTGTCAACAGTCATTCCTTCGCATAGATGTCAACTGTACTTTGCATCATAGGGGCAATGATTTTGAGCTTGCAAAACAATGGTTTAATGTGCCAAATAAATGAAATTTTAGAAATTGATTTGCAGAACATAAACCTGATGTCGAGGTTCAGCATGTTGGCGAGGACCTGCGAAGAAGATTTCATGGTCATCCATTATTCTTTGCCATCACAATGGGACTGTTGGCCGAGATAATAAATTCTAGGTAACTCTGTGTGCACAACTGGATTTTATTAAGTATGCATTTAATAAAATTCTATTACCCGTGCTGATTTTAGTAGTGTATAGATGTAGTTTAGGTTTCTTTATGGCATTTGATCAAACAGATTAGAAATAATCAGGTTTCACTTTTTGGTATCTTCCAATTGGTACATTGTTCATCTTTATTTGGTTGTAACTGTAATGCTGTAGCATAATATACAAATCTGCGAGTGCCAAATAATCTTCTGTTGTGCAATGCACTTTTGGTGTTGGCTTGCTGCAATACAATTCTGGTAAGGTAATTGATTGTTTGAGTAACCAAAACTCACAGAATAACAAAGCGTAGTCTTCTCAGTGATTAGTAATGCATGCAGATCAGGAAATTACCGGTTGTATCCGTCTCAATTCCTGCTTCACTATCTAATCAGCTAAAGGAAAAGTTATAAAAAAAGTCCTTACGGTATCTACCATTTGTTGATTAGTCCTTAACTTTCTGAGATAAACTAACTAGTCTCCTTTTTAATCCTTCACCAATTACTTGATGGACTGATCCGCTAGAAACGGTTTTGTGGAAAATGTCACTCAGAGTTGCATCTTTTAGCGGTTTTTGCATATTTTCCGCTATGTGGCCTAATTTTCATCTTTACGTTTGTGACTTTCTGCGAAGTGGTTAGTCAAGGATAGAAGGAAGGACTATTTTGGCGAAGTTTGAGAAGTTAGTGTGAACTTAGTTACCTTTTTGTTGCTAGTTGTTAACATCGTGACTTTTATTAATCGAATTCTCGTTAAGTGTCCAAGTCGTTAAATGCTGCTTTCGTGGGTTCAATTGTTTATTTATTTTTGATAGGTTGCTTTGGTTAGTTTCTTTGCCTGTTTATTGGCTTTATTTGTTTGGTCTTCATTGATCCCAGCGCTCCGCCAGTTCCCTTCCCAGTACTGTTCTCTTCCAAGTGTTTCTTGGTTGAAGTCTGTTGAATCTTTTCTTCTCTTTCTTTATAATTCTTTCTCCAACAGTTCTCTTGACATTCCTTTTGTTCTTTTGGAGTTTAATCGAATCACTTTAGTTTTGCGTTGGTTGGTCCATCTCCTATGAGAGCACCATCTGGATAAGTCTCCTATCCAAGTAGCATGTGATATCCACATCGGATGTGGGATATTTGTGATTGGCCTTATAAGACCCTACCCATGATCTTAGAAGTACATACTTGGCTAGCCTTTTGAGGGATACATTGCCCTGTGGTGGGGCCGTGGACCGGGTCATTGCAAATGGCATCAGAGCCGACTCTTGAAAGCTCAGGTTGAGCTATCCAGTAGGGTTGCCGATGGTTGGGAGAAAGGAATGCAAGTCTGGGTACATCCCACATGAAGAGGATGGTTGGGGCAACGAAGGGTGAGCCGAGTATCCCACATTGGCTAGAGATGTAGATTTTGGGCTGTGTGATCGGGACTAAGCAAGGACGCTAAGACATAAGGTGGGGACATTGTGATATCCCACATCAAATGCGGGATATTTGTGATTGGCCTAATAAGATCCTGTTCATGATCTTATAAGTATCTACTTGGCTAGCCCTTTTGAGGGAGGCATTTGCCTGTGGTGGGGTCGTTACAAATGGTATCAGAGCCGATTCTTCAAAGCTCGGCTGAGCTATCCAGTCGGGTGGTCGATGATTGGGGGAAACGAAGGCAAGCCCAAGTATATCCCACATTGGCTAGAGAGGAAGATTCCTGGCTATGTGTGATCAAGACTAAGCAAGGACACTAAGGCATAAGGCGGGGACATTGTGATATCCCACATCAAATGCAGGATATTTGTGATTGGCGTTATAAGATCCTGTTCATGATCTTAAAAGTATCTACTTGGCTAGCCCTTTTGAGGGAGGCATTGTCCTTTGGTGGGCTGCAGACTGGGTCGTTACATCGCGTTCAACTTTATATTCTCTGCAACTCTGGTTATTTTGTCATCCATTGCAGAACTCCATTCTAGTTACCCTTTTTGCTCAGTATCTTTTACTCGGAAAACAATTACCAGCTTTGACAATACTTAATTGGTGATATCAACGGAGATGATGGAACTAATTGATGATATTAAAATGTAGATACGAGTTTCTAAGTTCTCCTCCTATGATTATACTGAAGGCTCACCAGCTTAACCACCACCATAATGATTTTCCCTCTCACTTAAGGTGACAGGTTAGCATGGAACAGTAAAGGAGACAGTTGCAAGTAACTGGTGATATTAGAAACGTAAAGTGGATGTATGAAGATTTTACATTGGCCTGATATTAACTGCTTAGAAACACCAGCTCAAACTCCACGATATGGTGCTTTTACCTACATTTTGTTACAGTAAATATGGAACCAAAGTGCTGATGTCGATGAGTGTCTTGCGCTCTTTTTAATTTGTCTACGGGTTTTTGTAGTTTAAAACTGAACTAATAATTGGTGATGTGTTACCCCACATCCGATTGGCAAGAGTTTTTAAAAACCTTGCCACTTTAGCACTTAATTACTATTTGGCTAGCCCTTTTGAGGGGGAGACCGTGGACTCGGATCGTTAGAGATGGTATCAGATATTCAGATCTGACTCTTGGAATCTTGGATCAGATCTATTCAGTCGGGTTGCTGGGGCTACGAAGGCAGACTCTTGGGCCTTAGCGAGGGCGCTAAGGCATTAGAAGGGGAGATTGTGATATACCCCGTCGAGAGTTCGTGATTAGCCTCAAAAGACCCTTCCCGTGAACTCACCATTTGGCTAGCCCTTTTAAGGGAGCCATTGCCTCTGTTGTGGACCTGGTTTCTTACTCTAGATGAGTGTAATACATCTATATTGTTTAGAAATTTCTATTCTTCTACTTGCTGTTATAACTATTTTGTTCTCAGGCCTGTTTGCTGAAGGTATTTTCAGATGAGTCTGTTTTGAGATTACGTTCTGCTCAAGTTAACGTGGTTTATATTACTGAGTGTATGAAACGTATTCCTGCAGGCTTTTTACCACAGTTAGGGATTCCCTGGGGTTAACATATGATGTATCGTTCGAGTTAAATCTGTTTGATAGGCTGAAGCTTGGTTGGTATGTAATCTCAGTAACTTCAACACCCGGCAAGGTGCGTCCTGTTCCATGCAATGTTTCAAACACCGGACCGGCCGGTGCAACCATCAGAACCCTCGACCTGTCCAAGATCTGGTCCAATTTATGTTAATTATCGTTTATCTTAAAAAACCGTTGAAACGTGTAAAACTGGCAGTCAGATCCTGAACAGTTTGACATGCAACGGTTCTTCACAGTACAATGGGCGAAATATGGACAGATTTCTCGGTGGCCTACAAAGCCGGTTGGCAATATTAAATGCTTCTCCCTTTCACTCCTTGTCACAATATTTTGGGGACAAATTACTCTCTCTCTCCCCCCTCTCTGACATTAAAACTGCTGCTTACTCTCTTACAATAATGCAAGATTAACTCTTTTCAAGAGAGAGATTAAAGGCATCATGAATATATTGTAATATTTATGTAAGATGCATACTTCAATATCTTGTGCGAATATAAAACTTTTGTAAACTAGTTTTTATTTATAATAAAGTACTGTTGATTACGTCACTGTTCAACCACAATCGACACTGCGGTTGAACCACTGATGCTTGACTCGGTAATATTTATGGTTCGCTGACCGGTCCGGTTTACATGGCTTTATGTAGCTGCTGCTAGTGACCTGTGCTATAACGGCTGCCTCACCAGTTTTATGTCTAATATACATCCAGGTGCACAAAGCTGTTGATGCTTGCAAGAATGTCCTTAGAGGTTTGGATAGTAGTAAGGTTGCCCAAAGAGAGTTAGACCGGGTTAGTGGATTTACAGCTCACACTATTTCTATGCATTAATCTTTTCTGGTTAGCTTTTGTGTCATGAAATGGTGTTGATGTTAGCCTGTCACTCATGATGGTGAAGGCTTATGGTCATGTGAAGTCGCACTTGACAAGAATATGTTCTTATAAAACAAGAAGTCATGTACTGCATAGTTGTAATAAGGTCAGTGTTTAATTGGCTTATGATTAAATACCATTTCCCACATTGACAGGCGAAACGAACACTGCTCATGAGACATGAAGCTGAAACTAAGTCAAATGCGTATTGGCTTGGACTGTTAGCTCATTTGCAAGCTCCTTCTGTCCCGAGGAAGGTGATGTGGGAACATGCCAAAGCTCTTGTCATAAAATTTTGCTTGTATAACATCAACGTTTTCATGAATTGAAATGTCTGATAACTTTTGGTTCATGAAGTCCTAGTTCAGTTTTGTGAACCTGGATATGTCTCTGGATTTCAAGATGTGAATATTTAAAGTTTTTAGTTTGCTGCTGTTTTTTTGTTTCATTCAGGACATATCGTGCATTAAAGATCTTACCAAATTGTATGAAGCTGCCACTATTGATGACATATACCTTGCATACGAACAGTTGAAGATAGATGACAATTCCTTGTACTCTTGCATTGGAATTGCTGGGGCTCAGGCTGGAGAAGTACTTTCAGGTGAGGACAACACTGCATTATTGTTTGTGTATTGCAGCTTGCTCTCCACTTTTTCCTCATTTTTTAAGCATCTTTGGGTTGATGGATACCATTACACTAGCGGAACAAATTTTCTTACAAGTGGAAAGTAGTGATCGGTCTCTTTTCAAAGGCAATTTACTCTCTACTTTATTTTCTCAAATATGACCGGATCAGCTAAAATAAATGAGCTTTATGGGGACTACTCCAAAGATAAGTTCAGACTTGCCACTTGGTCCTAGGATTCATTTCATAGAAGCACCTATTGTTGATTTTGACAGCATCTCTACATTTTATTAAGCAACTCTTGCCAAAATATAATTATATTCTACAGCTACTTTAGAAGAGGAAGAGTCAGTTGAAGGCCTTTACGGCGTTATTCCTGTGGGGCGGGGTTCATCTACAATGACACGGCCGACAACGTGATCTTCTAAATCGTAATTTCTGTCTTGTGCTACATAGAGAGCTCGAGAATGAGGTAGATTTCTTGCACTCTCTGATGCTGAAAGTACTGAATTTGGTTTCTTACTTTTAATCTTTTCTTTTGTTGGTGTGTGGGATGTGGGTGGGGGAAGTTATGGAAGGTGCCTTGCGAGGCGCAAGTCATACATGCTATTCATGAAGAGGAACCATTTCTTTTTTCCAATCAAAAACTACGTAACGGTTGAATATTTGGGTTGTCTCTTTTGGGGTGAAATAAGAATATGAGAGATGCTGAAAGGCTAAATTATATTGTTAGTACACGACCCAGTTTTATTAAAGGCACAGGCACACCTAAGGCGCAAAGGGCCCCTGGAGGCTAGGCGCAAGGCGCAGGCACGCGCCTCTTTGAAGCGAGACTCAAATAAGAATGAACAGAAATAAACAAATAGATATCTTTCTTCCTTTTCCTTTCTACTCATCAAACCTTGGCAGTGCCTAAAATTGGAAGTGATCTCGTAAAACTTGGAACTAAAAATTGAAGTCATCACATATTAAAGCTGTTTGTGATGAAAATTTAATTTTACCATTACTGATACACCCATTCGGAACTAAACTCCTTCAAAAACTGAAACTACAGTAAAACTAAAACTTCAACTTCCCTTTCCCTTTTCTCCTCTCCTTGGCAAGTGAATATAACAATAACAATAAATTCTCCTCTATTTATCAGCAAACAATCACAGGTGAATATCAGCCAAACCATCTGATTGGCTCCCCACTGTTTTGATAACCTTCCACCACGATGGTAATAGATTCTTTCATAACTAGAGCAATATAGGAAAAATATAGAGATGGCTTCAGCTCAATGGCATAAGATCAATATAAAAAATGGATGTGTTAATAAAGGAAAAAGATAGAGATGGTGTCAGTAGGTACATTACTCGGAATTGCTACTGGACTGAACCGATGTCCTTGGAGGAATAGATATTCTTTTGTGGTTTTTTTTGTGTGTGTGAGAGAGAGACTGTGTGGGAGAGAGGGGGGAGAGAGGGAAGGGGGAGGGAGGGAGGGGGAGGGGGGAGGGAGGAGAGAGAGGGAGGGGGGAGGGAGGGAGATGAACCTGGTGGTGGTTGAGCAGCCGGCGGCAGCTGCGGCGCTGTGGTGCAGTGGAGCAGCGACGGCGGAAGGTGGAGCAGCAGCCGGCGGCGTTGGGAGCAGCAGCAGTGGCGAGGGGAACAGTGATGACGGGTGCATGACGGGACAGGGGATATGAGATGGATTTGGGTTTTAGGTCTAAAAGGAAATAAACTGAAAGAATATAAAAAAGGACGGTCTAGATGACGCCACGATGGCATCAATGAACGGCTTGCACGACGGGACAGTGAGGATATGAGATGGATTTGGGTTTTAGGTCTAAAAGGAAATAAACTGAAAGAACATAAAAAAGGACGGTGTAGATGATGCCACGATGGCATCAATGAATGGCTCAATTTCTTGAGCCTTCATTGCGCCGCCATTGCAGACGTGTGCCTGGGCGCGCACCTCCTTGAAGGCGCTGCACATAGCCTTAGGTGAGGCGCACCACCTCCGCTGGGATGCAACAATGTCATGAATACCAGAAGGGTAAAATGACCAAATAGTACGCGTAGTCTAGTGTTAATGAGCCCAAGCACAGAGTCCTGTACTACGGTATCACATCTTGTCCTAGTACATGCTGACTGAAGTGCACCACGAGCCTATTCGGCTAGAACAAGTGGCCATCTATGCAGAGAGCCAGCCGTCTGCTATACTGCACACACAAATATCAACTCTCTGCAACAGAGATTCCCAACCAAAGTCCCTTGTACACCCTGTCAACCCATGAAACGTGGTTTTCAATCAAAATATCAAGGAGATCTTGCTGTCTTATTTCTTTGTTTTTCCAAGTTTTCCCACTTGATTGGGGGCAATCTGACCCAGTTACTTTCTCCCTCATTTTTTCTAGTTTATGTATTTTGAAAGTTCTTTACACACACAATGATAGCGTAAAATTGTGTCTCGTCTGGGTACATTTATATATACATGGAAAGGTAGCATAAGAGGATCAACAAAACTAATGTTCGAGCGGCTTTTGGAAAACTTCAAGCGAAGTCAAAGTAGAACATCTTCTCTGGGTCTATATTATGTGGACTCTTCATTTTGCCCCGATGTACCTTCTGTCCAGCGAATATCAGTAATAAAGGTGTAAAACCTGGACTCTCCAAAATTGTCTTTATTATGATTATAATGCTGGAAGATCAGTAAGGTTGAGAACAAAGGGCGGGTTTGGGGGTGGTTGGGGAGGGGGAAGGGCAGGGTGAGGGGGGTGGTTGGGGGGTGTTCTTTCTGCAAATGAAAGCTGTATATTTGAAGCTACCTTGCCAGGCTATCAATATTCTAAGAACGAGATAATGCATTTCGCATAGGTACTTTGTAAAGCTGTGGACACTCAAGAGCTTCATGAGCCGCTTGCTGCGAAGGCCTTATTGTGATTTTATAGGTCAGTAGCAAGACATTCATCGATTGTCGAATGGGATATTGTGAAGCATTTTTATTGGCAACTGACCACAAGCAGCTGTTCAAGCTGGTCTCGGTCCCCTAACTTTGGAGGGTCCGACGTAATCTAAACCTGTACCAGAGAGAAGTTAACCAGATTCCAGATATTTAAAAGCATCTTTATACAGGCTTTTTGGGTCTACATGATTACTATGCTCCAGGATAGGCAAAGTAAGAGCTGAATTATCTACACGAATAGGAACTCCAATTACAGGGTGTAATTACTATTTTTGGTACTAGATGTACCCTCAAGTCAGTGTATTTGTATCATAACACATCAGGTTAATCAGGAAGGCAAGCAAGATTATACATTCCTTGTGTCAATTGTTTTCCACTTTTCCTGTAATTCTCTGGATGTATGTTAATCTTTTGTAGTCTTGTGTAAAGTACCTGTGATGAAGCTTTATGTGAACCTAAGGGGTGGGTGAAGTGGCAAAGGTTCTTGAGTTTGGATTTTCATACTAGCGGGCTATATAATTTGTAATTCTGACAATTTCAAAAATTAAAGAAGAAAAAAGCAAGCTTTATGTGTTATGTATTCTTTGATCAGGTTTGTGTCGGCCAAATTTGTTGTATTGGCAGATACCAGTTGATATATCGAAGTAAAATTGGGTTGGCTTATTGCTGCTTCCAGTATCTACTATTGTTCATTGGCGTAGATAAATGTCTGTCGCCTTATATTATCAAATGACAAATATTCTCTTTCAACGCAATATCATGGCACCTTGCTTGCGTGCGCCTACGCCGCAATTTGATTTGACGGCTATTCTTTCAGCTAGCAGAGTAGCCGATTGAACAGTGAAATCATGATCAGAAAAAATTAAGAGAAAAGTCCTGATGAACCCCGTGATATAGGGGGTGTTAATGAAGTATCTTTTTGCGTCCAAAGATTGTGGATTTAGTGAAAGAGTGTGGATATAGCTGCACTGAATATCAATCGCTTAAGAACACAACTTGTACCGATGCCTTTACTAAATACAGAAGAATTTGATTGATTTTTGCATCGATGGATGATACAATGTTTTGATTAATAATTACGAATTTAGAACTAATATTTACTGAAACACAGCCTCTAACATGCGTTTCCTTTCAGTTAAGCTTGCAATTTTAATGAAACCCTGAAGAATAAGTTTATAGCAAATTCAATGAAGCAGTAACTAATGATGCATATATTAACCGTAAGCAAAATTCTCTCTCTTTAAAACATTTTCTCTCAGCCTTCTCTCTCTCTAAAAACCAAAGTCCACAGAAGTCACCATGGCCGCCCCACCGTGCTTCCGCACGTGTGGGGTGGCAGCCATTTTAACGTTTCATCTATAGGTCCTTATTTACGTCTAGTTTGGTTGTATACTTTATAAAGTGATCAGTTGGTGGCCGGCGGTACAAGCGGCGGGAAGACAGTGGCGAGGCATCTCACCAGATTTTGATCGGAGATGGCGACATCAAGTTATGTCTCTGATCTTGGTCGATCTACGTATATCTGTGTAGATTTGCTCGATCGACGTATTTTCCACCGTTCACCAGAGGTGATCGGAATCTCATTAGTGGCGACCAGATCTTTGCCGGCTTTTTTTTTTACCGTCTTTTCTGAATGCTCCTTCAGATTTTCAATTCCGTCATTATCTGTTTCCTGTTCCTCAGTAGTGGAGGTTCATGTTGTGGTCTGTTGTTTGGTCCTAGTAGTAGTAGAAGAGGGGTCGGGATAGAGGGGCTTAGCTGTGGTTCTGGGGTTGGTTCTAGGAGTCCGTGGGGTCTTGGGAGGGGGGGGGGGGAGGTAGGGGTGGGGTGAGTTCTGTTGGGCTTGAAATGGGGGGATTCGGGACTCGGGGAGGGGGGGGGGGGGGGTCGGGTTTTAGGGCTCTTTTCTAGGTTTGAGCATCCTGTGTGTCTACTTTGGTAAGTTGTGGAAGAGTTGTGGTTCCTCCGCCCTGTATTGCGACAATTTGTTTCGGATTTGTTACAGGTGAGTCGAAGGATGGACATTGCGGTGTTGTAGATCCTGAGAGGTGTGATGGACTCTTAGACAACATGCTCACCTTTGTGTCGTGAAGTTCCCGATTGTTTGCGTTATTGTTACCACCTTATAGTTTTTCTCATTTATGTTCCGTTTAAACCTGTAAATTTTGCATTACTTTAGGTTGAGTTAAAGTGTAGGATATGCTCTGTTCTAATTCAATTGTAATGTGTATAAATTTATTAGGTTTGTTGTTAGTGTCGGTCTTCGTGGTCATGTATACTGAGTCACGGGAATGTCGTGACCGATCATGTCTGTAAGCTCTACAACAGAGCGACTGTATATCTTTAAATTATCAATGCAATTGTTTTATTTTACCCAAAAAAAAAATGGATCAACAACTCGCACCATAGAGAAGTGGCCATAAACTTGGGTTAAGTTGCCCGCGCAATCTGGCAGTCCATACGCGATCTGTGGACGGTTCATATCTTTTTTTTTACGTTTTTTTAAGTATGTTTTCTACATTATGTAGCGGACGACTTTTTGACAAAAATACCCTCCAGCTTGAGGGAGGGACATTATGCTACAGTGCCCATCCGCTACCTTATGTAGCGAACAACTAAGGCACTAGTCTTCTGACTCTCTTTCTCTCATTAATGGTTTGACTTGTTTCTCTTTCTCTCTCGTTTCTCTCATCACTGTTCTAATTTGTTTCTCTTGCTCTCTCTCTTTTCTCTCACCACTTTTCTATTTTCTCTCTCATCCTCCTCTCCCCTCCTTTATTATGTACATGGGTCGTTAACGATTCCCTTCAGTAGTTGGTTCAGGTCACCGCTGCTGCGGCCCTTTGACCTCCATGTGCGCACCTCCACCTCATTATGCCGGCTCAACAACCACCCTGAACTGGACTTGCCACCGCATATACTGAACCACAATGCTACCCACCTTCGAACTGTGATCACTGCCACCCATTACACAATCCTTCTACACCCATCGCCACTGTCAACTCTTCCAATCCAATCTACACATAGAAACTGCAATAAACAGAACCACCTTCCTGAGATCAACAACCAAACCCATAACACATAACCACTCCATAAACCCCAAAGATCTAAAGAGATGAAGACTGATAATGAGTGTGAAAAGTAGCTATTCAAAAATTAAAATGATGGGGTGTCTTAGCTGGGGGTTTTAATTAATTTTTGTTGTCTATACTTGCGTTTTAAGTGTAGGTGCAGGTTTGGATCAAGAAGAAGAGGAAGAAGGTGATTGTAAAGGCGGTTAAAGGTAGTAGTGGTGATGAAGAGGTGGTGAAGGAAGTTGATGATGGTGGTGTGGGGTGGTAGCTGCAGCTAGGGGCTTTGGTGCACTTGGACTTCGGGTGTATCTTTGATGTCTCCGGCACGAATGTTAATTAGACACATGGTTTGGGGCTTCGGCTGAAAGAGAAGCTGGCTCGCAGCGGCACACCTATATAGTGAGAATTCTAAGATTGAACTTGAATCGGAAAAAAAGAGACCAACTTCAGTCGTGTAACTCTCTTTTCTCTCACCGTAATGGTTATGTCTTATTTCAGTGTAAAGACATGGCTTTCCATTGTAAGTTCCTCCAGAAAAGTGCTTCCTTGCGCCCGC
This sequence comes from Escallonia herrerae, assembly GCA_033070095.1. Taxonomy (NCBI): domain Eukaryota; kingdom Viridiplantae; phylum Streptophyta; class Magnoliopsida; order Escalloniales; family Escalloniaceae; genus Escallonia; species Escallonia herrerae. The sequence goes on from JAVXUP010000214.1 coordinate 404,403, forward strand.
GAGAGAGAGAGAGAGAGAGAACAAAAAAGTGGTGAGAGAAAAGAGAGAGAGAGAAACAAGTTAGAATATTGATTAGAGAAAGGAGAGAAAAAGAGACACAGTCAGAAAGGAGACATAAAATTGATGAGAGAAAGGAGAGAGAAAGACAAACAAGTCAGAAAATTAATGAGAGAGAGGAAAGAGATATATATATATATATATATATATATATATATAGGATCCATTAATCGTGTGGGCAACTTGGGTTAAGTTGCCTGCACAATTTGGCCGTTCAGACGCGATCTGTGAACGGTCAAAATCTATTTTTTTTTTATGTTTTCTTAAGTACGTCCGCTACATTATGTAGCGGACGACTTTTTGACAAAAACACTCTCCAGTTTGAGGGAGGGACATGATGTTGCAGTGCCCATCCGCTACATTATGTAGCGGACGACTTTTTGACAAAAACACTCTCCAGTTTGAGGGAGGGACATGATGTTGCAGTGCCCATCCGCTACATTATGTAGCGGACGACTAAGGCACTAGTCTTCTGAAATTTTTTTTTTCTCTTTCTCTCCCTTTTCTCTAATTAAGGTTCTGACTTGTTTGTCTTTCTCTCATCAATTTTCTGTCTCCTTTCTGACTTCAACACTTAGATTATTTTTTGGTGTTTAGACCGTCCGCTATACTATGTAGCGGACGTCGCAGCAGACACCTTTACTTCAACACTTAGAATAAGTTTTGGGTGTTTAGGTTATCCTCTTCACTACGTAGCAGATGACGCAGCAGAATCCGTAGACTCCAACACTTAGATTTTTTTTTGTTTTCTACCCATCCGCTTCACTGTGTAGTGGACGGTGCATCAGTAAGGTTTACAAGACTTGCCCCCATTTTGCATCCCACAATTCAATCAGTCTCAATGAGAGCAAAAAAACCACACAAACAATGCTATCTCAAAGCAAATCTAATCAAATCAACACAAATCAAATGTCAACTGATTTCAACCACGAAAATCAGTCAAATCAGTCATCTTCAACACAAATCAACTGATCTCAACACAAATCAAATCAAACCAATCAAATCAATGATAGCTTTCAACTGGATAATCAAGATTTATTAAAAGAAAACTGATTCGAATGTTACAATGTCAACTGAGGTCCTCATCTTCAGCCGAATTCTTAGAAGGATTTTCAATAAACCTAACTGCTCTAGGCCGGCCTTGCATAATTTTCCAAGCTATCCTATATCTAAAGCCTTCTACGCATTCTTCATTCCAGACAGTCGCCTTGAGGCTCTCAGACCGGCAAATGTAATCCATATACATGCAGACGAAGATGCCACAGTCCAAAGTATTACGTTGCTTGGGCCTCCTCTTCTTCAGACGGAATTGGAGCTTTGGCCGTGCTGGTATTGTTATATCACAGATAGAGTGGACCAGGGCACAAAATAGATTCTGCAAGAAACAGAAAACGACGTAAGACACGAGTTAACATTTACAATTGGCAAGTTACAATAAGCATTAAACAACAATCGTAAGATTATCATAGCATTTAACTGGACTTTGTACATCCGCAACACAGCCATGTATGGGGTATCGTCGTGGAGACTGTCGATGATTGATAGGATCTTCTGTGTTGGTTCATATCAAACCAAGAACCAGTGGCTTTCCCCTAAAAATGGGATTAGAAACACGTTGGCAACCATTGCGCTCACTGGACTATCCCTAGTAAGATACGCTTGTAGGTTAGCGGTCGGTTTCCACTGGCTCAACCTTTTTTTTTGCTTTGCTCTACCCAATCACGCCATTTAGATACTAGGAGGTCATGGAAAAAAGCATCCACCATAAAAACGTGCGGATGCTCGTTCAGCCGCTCCCAACCCCTTTCCTTTAGAATCTCCATGTAGGTTGAGATGACACTGTTGTCTAACCAATCCCCCGGAGCCAGTGAGGACATTTCTGCCCACGATCAACAGTAATCCATGCCCTCCGGGTCATTCACACTATACTTCACTTTGTCTCCGGGGGGGGGGGGGGGTTAAAATAATAATATCGGATTTCTTCGAGTTTATGCTGCTTTAGGGGTTTTTGTGGATGCCATTTGCGATTTTGACCTCGGGGGTGGACCGGGGGATATTGCCCTCCTTCGGGGGGGGGGGGGGGGGTTGACTAAGGGATATTATTCGGCTGGATGATATTGCCCTCTAGGGGGATCAACCGGGGGATATTGCCCTCCGGGGGCACCAGATGGTCCCGCCCACAAGACAATGGGCAGTGTCTCCGGTAGCCTGATGTTTCTAAAACCCTAGTCCTGCGTGACATGACTCTGAGATAGGGGTAGGGGTTCCGAGTCCGGGAACAAAGAGAATAATGGCCCACTGTACTCATCCCACAACACATGAGCCTGTCCCACGGTGCTTGGCGGTCCCCAATCACCACCCATTCCCACTACAGAGGGACCACCAACTCTTTGGCTCACCCCTGAAGCTTGTCCGAAGGATCATCGTATCCCTCGTGTGCATAAGGAGGTTGCAATCCCGGAGAACCCATTCCTGGGCTGACACCCGAAGACTGTCCTGATGCACGGTGCAAAAAATTCTAACAGCCATGCGCCAACACATCATCCTGTTGGTGAAGCTCCTCACCCATTGCATCCACTAGATCTTTCCACGAGCTTAATTTCTTGAAGAAGGCGAGCGAGGCATTAACCTACATCCAAAGAGATAATAAATAAGTAACTTCAAACACACACTTAGAATCATCTAATTCAATTGAAAGAATTTGTTGGGCAACTTACCAGATCGTATGCCATACCCTCATTGATCTGACCCCTAGGGTACTACTTCTCCCCGCGTTGAAAACTTACTCTGGCTACTCTCCTCCGGGTGATGCGGTAGTACCACTCATTGTACTGTTCGATGCTGATCACGGGGTCAGGCACCGACACAATGGCCGCCAGCGTGTCTTGTCTAGAATTCCAAACTTCAATTTCCCATGCGTAGAAGTCGTGCGCATTAACCTTGCCAAACTGTCTGACACCAGGTGGGTTCCTGTTAACCCTCATATCTGGGGTATCGGCTGGAAACCTTACAGGCAATCAAAATGGAGCATCACTCAGTCTGGCAGTTGCCACTCGACAACCTCGAAGTGGATCAGAGGTGTTCGTCCCTATGCCTGGATGCGCCGGGAGCAAAGTGTTCGTAAGATCGCACCTGAGGACAAAGACAAAATTCATTGTCAATTCGAACTATAAAAAAATTGATAATGTAATCAATATTTATATGATATACCTACAATAGCGAGAGACATGCACATATAGCTTTGGAGTCGGGCCCCGTTGCCTTGTGCAATGCTCGGTACAGGTACGCAAGAGTTGCTGCACCCCAGGCATAATCCCCAACCTCCTGAAGGTTACCCAACAATGGTAAATATTTGAGGCTGACCGTATTCTTCGACGTCGTTGGGAATAGAATTGCCCCCATCACCCACAAGAGGAAGGCCTGTGTGCACAGCACAAGCATATCATCCGTGTAGTTATTCGACAGAACCTTGTATGTATCTAGCAACCACTTTAGCTTTATCCCACTACTACTAAATTGGTCCTCAAGTATCCATGTAAAGACATCCCTAGTGGTTCTCTTATTTGTTGCTTCCGATGGAGGAGCTATTACCGACCGCCCCGTCACTGGTAACCCTAAGATGAACCCTACATCTTCTAGGGTAATTGTCATCTCTCCGAGCAGGAAGTGAAACATATTTGTTTCACTTCTCCACCTTTCAAAAAGGAGACCTATTAAGTGCCGATCAAGGTGTTGAAAGATCTGCCCATGCGTGAAAATTCCAAACCCAATTCCACGCAATTTTCTTTTTTGGTATTTGTTCAATTTCCACAATATGAAGTTATTGGATACCTCTGCTGTGTTGAGAAGTGCTATTTCCTACGAATAAATAAATACAATTTAAGTAAAGCTATTAGTGTACAATGTTCGTGAGAATAAAAAAGTTGATAAAATAAGTATCTTACTTCACCATCCCATATGAGCGTACTGATATGGTTTGCTTGGTTGTATAATACGGAGGGATCTTCTGGTCTAGGGTTAAAATCCATTTTTTGCAACTGATTTTATGGAAAAACAAAAACTTTTATCAAACGCTTGCAAAATGCATGACACATATAAGCAAAGCACATGCGTAATACATACAACGCTAGCACGGCAGCACACACACACACACACACACACACGCACGCACACGCACACACACACACACACACACATATATATAGACACCCATACATACACTGAATCGTATTTTACGAACGCAAGCACATGAATGAATAATAAGTAATACACACACATACATACACGGAATCAAATTTTACGAACGCTAGCACATGAACGAATAATATGAAATACGTATATATATATATATATATATATATATATATATATATATATATATATATATATATATATATATATATATGACAAACGCTAGCACACCATCAAAACATAATCAAAATCGTGCATAAAACGCAATACTCTAGATTATGAACAAATGAAGGATTGATTTTGTGAACTTACGTGATTAATTAGACGATTAGAGGATTTCTCGAGAAGAAATTGCGCAGATCTGCTTGCCAACGCCGCTGAAAAAATTTGTGAGTAAAAATAACGAAGAAGTTTTCGAAGTTAAGTTTTGGGCAAATATAAATTTCCGTTCGCTACATTATGTAACGGACGTAGTAAAGTCCTAGGGAGTCAAAACTGATGGGACATTAACTCAGTCGTGACAGCCAAAAAGTCGTCCGCTACACAGTGTGGCAGACGACTTTTTGGTTATCACATCAACAGGTCAAAAAGACGTCCACTACACGGTGTGGAGGGCAGTTTGGTAAAAAATCTCATCCGCTACACTATGTAGCGGGCGACAAACAGTCTTTTCAAAAACAAAAGATCTGGGCCGTCCATCCTTTCAGGATGGACGGCCAGATCTCATTTGCAACTTATCCTATTTTTCCAACGTTATCACTGGATCAGCTCCCATATATATATATATATATATATATATATATATATATATATATATATATATATATATATATATATGGGAGTCGATCCCTGTCTACCGGTGAAGAAATTGTTATTTCTCCACCATAAATCTAGCCGTCCACGTGTACTCGTGGACGGCTCAGATCTGTTTTTTTTTCTTGAAAAAGTTGCAACCGCTACTCTTTCATGCGGTTGCAAAATTTGACAATAATGCCCTTCAACCCCAACCGCAAGAAAGACTAGCGGTTGAGGCCCACGGGTGATGATCCCCAACTGCAACAAAGTGTTGCGGTTGGTTTTTTTTTCCACTCTATTTCGTACATGGCCCACATTATTTTAATTAAAAACCCCCCCAACCGCAACAAAGTGTTGTGGTTGGTATCATTTCTTTCCTGTCCTTTCCCCCCGCCCCCTGATGATGTCCTTTTTCCTTCCCCCCGGTGATGTCCTTTTTCCTGTCCTTTCCCCCCCTCGTGATGTCCTTCTTCCAGAAATGCCATGTCAATGCAGCTCAAAGCTCGCCCGGACAGTCTTCTGCAATTTTTTTCTTTCATAGCCTTTGACTACACTCATCTCACTGCTCACTCACGGATCTATTTTTTTCTGTCTTCTTTCTTCTCTCTCCTCACTTTTCTCTCTTTATAATCCGTTCTCCCCGACTCTTTCTCAACAGAGCCCTTTCTTTCACTCTCCATCATCTTTACCAACTCTTTTCATACTCCATATCTCACCTACATAAACTCCCCGACAATACTAACAAACAAAGTTTACGCTAGAAGATCGGTGGATTTTTCTTTAAATATATCAAGTTAAAACAAGTAAGTATTTTGAATTTTCTTATAATTCAATGTTAATTTCAAATTGTTCTTACCATAATTGTTCTTACCAATGGATTGCTTAAATTGTGTTATGCTTAAATTGTTCTTACCATAGTCTAAAATTCGTGTTTTTTGAGAGTTTGAAATTAGGGATTGAACTAGCGTTTATGAGCGAATATTCATTCGAAGTCCAAATATAGTCATTATAGACTCAAATCAAAGATAACGAAAATACAAATTGAACAAAATAAAAATCAGATCAATCGGAGATCGGATGAGCGGTTTTTTAGGGCGTCAAAATAGGTTTATACAAATCGGGGTATTACATTTATAGATTCCAAAATAACGATTTTTAGGGCATCAAAATTAGGATTTTTAATTATTTTCAAAATTAGATTTTATTAGGGCTTCGAAATTGGGGGTTTATTCGGGCTTCGAAATTAGGATTTTAGGATTACGTGTTCTCATTTAGTTTGGGAATGTAAATATTATGGACGCTAATAGCACGAAGATCGAAAAAACTTTTTAAAAGAAATAGTGGCCCCGAAGTGACACATGGCGTGTCCCCCTTTCTCTATAAATTCTGAAACCAAGTTAATTTTTTCAACTCTTTTGGTCCAAGTTAATTTTTTCAACTCTTTTAAGGTTTTTATACTCTTACCCTCCCCAACAACTATAAACGGATAGTTTTTAGGGGTATTTTGATTTTTTGTGAAGTTTCAAAAATCTATAAATTCACACCATTTCTGTAATACCCCGACCTTATGTCTGGTTTATGGTAAATCCTATATTATTAGTTATAAGGTATTTAACAATGATTTTTGAGCAATACTATATTTGGTCCTTAACGACAATTTATAACAACCATAAGTTGTAATTTATGACGCAGGGTGCAACAGAGAAATAAATGAAGGTTAGTTCGTAACTTGAGAAGCTACAATAAAATTAGGGTTGATTTCATAAATATTTGATCTCTCAGTTTAGTTATTTTAATATTGTAGAGGGAAGCCTAGAAAAAAAAAAGAGAGAGAGAAAATGAGAGAAAAAGAAACAGTGGACAGAAAAGAGAAGGGAGATAAGAAGTGAGCAAGCAGCAGGCCCTAATCGGGCAGTGCCTTTCCCATCTCCGACGGCCCCATCGCTGGCCCATGCCTCTTCCAGATCACGGATGCTCATTGCCGGTGAGTAACTCCAGTCGCCTCTTCACCGAGCGCATCGTCCAATGCCACCTCAACCGCCCGCCAGAACCACCGCGTCGCTACCACCATCGCACGGCACCCAACACCGATCAACCAAGATCCTGATCGATGCCAAAGGATGACCCTCGGCTAGCCGTCAGCTTTCTTCCTCCGTTCACCGAGCCTTGTCCACCACGATCTCTAATCAGCGTCCCCACTTCGACGGCGAAACCAAAATGGCAATCGCCGACTTTTATCTACCACCGTCGGTGATTAACTCAGGTAGGACCTACACTGAACACCCCTGCACAACATCTCCACGACCACCGTGCCATGACCAAGGAGCTGCTGCCATCACCGTAAATGGCACCTGTCGTCACCGCCCCTCGCTACTGTTGCCTTATCCTTGAACGTACTGATGCCAACCACCTGAAATCACCACCACTGTGGTGCACTTTGATGGAACACCACGGTACCATCATCGGTCAACCATAACTCCGATTGAGATAGAAAGACGGCCATTGGTTTTGTGAAATTGTTTGTGAAGGGGGGGGTCTGGTGGTGTTGTGATTTTTAACGACAGTGTGTACATTGACTGTAGTTGGGTTAGATGTGCGCAGCTCCGGGGTGTACGTTGTATGTTTTTGGCAGGCCTATAGGTGTGGTTATTGTCCGACGAGCGTGTGTTTGAGGAGTTGTTGTGATTTTGGTATGGTGTGTTTTTAAAAGGTATCATGGCGGTGCTTGCGGTGGCCTAAATGACATCATTTTGGTACTTACAGTGGCTCTAATGGATTAAAGTGAGTGGTGAATGTGTGACAATTGGCGGGTGCGTGATTTGTTGTGTACGAGCACCGATAGGTGTATGTGTTTCATGTGTTTAGGCCAGTGTGTATATTGTGTAGGCGTGGTTGTGGCTGGATGATAAGGTGTAACAGGGGTGCATGTGGGACACTATTGCATGAGGAGTGCGGTTGGGTATATTGTAGCAATAAGGTATGCTCGATGGGTTAGTGACATCAAGTTAGTTGAGAGAGGCTCGACAGCGGTGATGAAATGCCAAGAATGGCATGGTGATTTGGGCATAATTTTGGAAGGGTTGTGTAGCGGGTGGTCAGATGCGGCGTCAGAGTTGTTTGAGGAAATAACCAACAGGAATCATCAATGATGCCTTCATGTCATAGTAAAGCTGGGAACATGGAAATAAAAAAAAGAATGGCCCTAACCGTTCTTTTAGTAAGATGTAGCAGTGAGATTGTCGCTCTAAAGACTTTGATGTGGGAAATGCATAGCGTCAGGTAAGTGACCCTTTGATTCAATTAGTGTTTTTATATACAACGTATATGTTTATCTACCGTTAAAAATGTAGTGTTTTTCAGCATTGATCATTTTAAGTACGTTTAACGGCTCTGGCTTAAATTACCAAAAAGGTTTTAGTGTTTTATTCTCGTCAAAGAAAAACCGGACCAGCATGTAAATGATGTTTTGCCTAGAAACTGAAATGGAACTCGGATTTGAAATGTATTGTATTGACGTTATTGTGAATATTGAACATGTTGATGATTATTGAAAGGATGTGAGGATGGTTGAGAATCAATTGATGAGTGATTTTGTTCACGATGAACCCAAAGGGGGGGGTTTTTGGTTTACTCGATTGCTGTGCCCTATATCCACGGGAGAAAGTTGGATTTCGGGCCCTGGTCAACGGGGCTTGTACGTTGATGCACAGTACTGTTGCTTGTGGTTCGCCCTTGCGTCCACATAATTTTATCTCGGATGGAGGAGGGATTTCGGGCCCTAGTCAGTGGGGCCTGTACGCTGACCGCAGCATATCGTTTGAGCTAATGTTGGGATTTGAACTAGTTGTTATGAAGTTTTTTTGATAATCATTATATACTTCAGTTTTCGGTCATGTACTTTGTTTTGTTTTACCCGATGATTATCAAATCTATGATTTTTAGATATCTTAATGATGCTACTATATAAAGTGAGTTATTTTTTGACATGCTATGGTCCACCTAGTTGAATCATTGGTTACTTACTGAGCACGTTGAAGCTTATCCCTTACTTATCATTTCAGGTTTAAAGTAAGGTGATGTTGAGGAGCATAGGAGGAAAAAATTTGGTGCGGAGCTTCGGAGTCTGCATTGAATAAGTCGCTAAATATTAGATTTTCTGTTTAGCTTTAGTTATTGACAATCAGAGTTATGAAAAGTTTTAGTATAAATGATGTATTCAAATTAAAATATGATACTGTAATTAATGTTTTGGAGAAGTTTTAATTTCCACTGCAGCATATGTTGGTTTTAGCGTATAAGGCCTGGCAGAGCCCTATTTTGGAGTCTATTGGGTCTACGGCCGGTCACGTGCCTAGCTCACGGGCCTGCCCGTGGGTTCGGGTCGTGACACCTTTACTCTCCACTACCTCCACCTTACCAACTGTACTTGACAGAAACAACTACGGTATTCCCTTTGGCGACGACTGAATTTAGATAGATGTGGTACAGAGGTGAAAAGGTGCTTTCGGCGGTGAAGCCACCACCGTGGAAGTAGATTAGCAAAGGCCATCAAGGTTTGTGATTCTGGGCAGGTAAAGAGCTGAGGAGGTGAGAAGGTGCTTTCAGCGATGAAGCAGCCTCAGTAGGGAATTACACCCTTGGATCTATAGTCCCTGCCGAGCGCCACGTGGTCATCGCTCTTCTGCCACTCGTCCTTCTGCTCGATCGAGGAGACGATTCACCAGGCGACGCGGAGGGAGCTGATGAGGTTCTTGAAGGCGACGGAGAGGAGGTTGTGCTCCTCGACGGTGAACTCAGTGGCGGGGGTGGAGCCGGCGACGAGGCCAGAAAGCCCGAGTTAGCGACGAGACTGAAGAGGGCAGAAAGCCTTGAAAAGTAGAAGGATTATACACAGAGATAGAGAGAGAGAGAGAGAGCACGCGCGAAAAGGTGGAAACAGAGAGCGAAAAGAACAAAATTGCTTTTCTCTACATTATGTAGCGGACGTTTTGATATTTCCTTCAAGCTCAAGGTTATTTTTGCCAAAATATCATCCGCTACATAATGTAGCGGACGGACTTAAAAAAATGTAACAAAAAAAGATTTGGGCCGTCCACAGATTGCGCTAGCAACTTAACTCAGTTTGCTATATATATATATATATATATGCTGATCCGTTAATAGTGCTAGCAAAATAGGAGATTTTGCTAGAGCGATCCAGCCGTCCACAGGATGACCCAGATCTTTTTTTTTCAAAAGCTGTCAGACATTCGCTACACTGTCTAGCGGACGGGATTTTTTACGAAATTGCCCCCTTCCTCTTTCCGTTACTCTGTACAGCGGACAACTTTTTATCCGGACATGTGCCAGTCAAAAAGTCGTCTGCTACACTGTGTAGCGGACAACTTTTTGACTGATACGACTGACACACATCCATTAATTTTTGTACCTTTATTTCTACACATGTCAAAATTGTCGCCAATGCTGTCCTCTATACAGTATCGCAAACAATATTGCCTATTCCCAGAAGATTCTTAGCTCTTTCAGCACAATTTTCTTCTTCTTCAGACTCACTTGCTTTCATTTTCAGCTCCCTTCAAGCTTCGAGTAACACTTGCTTCAAGCTTCACTCAAGCAAGGTAAGTTTGTGAATGGTGAAGTTTTCTTTATGGATTGACTGATAAAGTATAATTTTTTTGTGGACAAAAAAGTATAGATTTTTTGTGATGTTCTAGAAATTTGTCTCTAGTCATGAATTTGTGATGTTCTAAAAATTTGTTAACTTTAAACAAATTCTTTACAGTTAAATTCGACTTTTTTTAGGTTTGCTAACTTCGAAAAATTTATCCTATTTAAATTCGACACAAATTGAGATATGTTTGTTGCATTTTGGCATGATGAATTTGTCTATTTATCTTAGTAATTTTAATTTGTTATGTTCAATAAATTAATAATTGCTAAAATTGGAGACACTTTTGAGATTATGTATATGGTATATTTGTCATCCTAAATTGGTCTATTCGCCAAAGTAATTTTGAGGTAATATTTTCAGTTAGAAATGCCATTTGATTGTTAAGCGTATTCTATTTCTACATAGGTCTTGTTTCACAATGTCTGATTTCGTGTCGAGCTCCAACACCCCCGTAGATGCTAGTGATCCGTATCTAGGACGAACGTTTCAAACATTGGAAGAAGCTGAAGAATGTTTTCGAGCGTATTCATTGAGGGTTGGTTTTGGCATTAGAATAAAGACTACAAGAACAAGCAACGTAACAAAAAAGATATGCTCTCGCTTATACGAGTGTCATAGGGGCAGAAATCCACAGCAAAATGAGACACGCGTAGGCAATGATGACAGTGATGATGAAATAGGATATTCGCGTAGAAGACGGGACTGCTTTGCGCGCACAAATTGCCAGGTCAAGATGTTCGTAAGCTATAAACCCAAGCAAGATCATTGGCTTATTACCAGCCTGGAACTGGCACACAATCACCCGTTAGTAACCCCTTCTAAGGTGAGTCAGATGCATCAACACAAGAAGATGGGTAAGGTCGCGAGGAGCCTAATTCACACAATGAGCAATGCGCGGCTAGGACCTACCGACATGATTAATGTTCTTGCTGAACAGGCTGGGGGAATTCAAAATTTAAACTTTAACACGACAGACGTTCGTAACGCGGTCCGAACCCATAGACGAGCCGCGTATGACCTCAATGATGCTCAATCCACAATGAGCCTATTGAAACGGATGCAGATGGAGGACCCGCAGTTTACCTTCGATTATAAACTTGACGACGAGCATCGAGTTAGTACAATTTTTTGGGTCGACGGTCGTTCGAGGCTAGCTTATAAGCATTTTGGGGATGTCGTGACTTTCGACACCACATACCGTACCAACAAGTACTCGATGCCGTTCGCTCCTTTCACGGGCGTCAATCATCATTATCACTCCATCCTGTTCGGGTTCGCCTTGTTAAGGGACGAGAGCGAGAGTTCTTTTGAATGGTTGTTTAGGGCGTGGCTGGAAGCAATGAACTTCAAAGCACCGAAGTTATCATCACCGATCAAGATTTGGCAATGAAGAAGGCTATTGCTACCGTCTTCCCAGATACTCGACACAACTTGTGCACTTGGCACATAAGCAACAAATACCCTGAACGTCTGCATCACGTGTATGCAAAGTATCCAGACTTTAAACAGGATTTTGAAAAGTGCATTAATAAGTCGTTAACGATTGAGGAATTCGAGGAGAGGTGGGAAAAGCTTGTTGAGGATTACTCATTGCAAGACAACGAGTGGCTCCAGCACTTGTACGAGCTCAAAGAGCAATGGATTGGCGTTTACACGAGGAGGTATTTTTCTGCGGGCATGAAAACGACGGGCAGGAGTGAATCTATGAATGCCACGTTCGATAGTTATGTGGGTACAACTACCAATTTGAAGAGTTTCGTCACATCCGCACAAAAAGCGGTTGCCTCGTTATTCGTGAAAGAAAGGGCTGCAGACTTTGCAAGCACGTACAAACAAAGGAGAAGGTTGCTTGAGACCCCGCTGGAGCTGAACGGTGCCAAAGTCTATACGAAGGAGATCTTCATGCTATACCAAGTAGAGCTGCAAAAATCGGGACGATACAGTATAAACAAGGTGGCAGAAAAGTCTACGCGTGAGTACAAGGTTTATTCGCTCGTGAATGACCTCGTCCCTGAGAAGCTGCGCAGAATTTATACGGTGAGCCACGACACATTGACGGATTCGGTGACATGTGTTTGCAAGAAGTTTGAGTTCCATGGCATCCTGTGTAGACACATTCTGCGGTTTTTCACCCAGAAGAATATCAGGACAATCCCCGATAAATATGTCCTGCCACGGTGGACGAAAGGTGCAAACAGGTTGCACGGTACCATTGCCTTTCCGGAGCACCCGTATACTGACTTTGAAGAATCAGAGACGTTGCGGTATAATCATCTGGTGACAATGTTCACCCGTTTGTCCGTAAAGGTGCTGCTACAATGACCGGATATAAACATCTCCTCGAGGTAGCTCAGCAGCAAGAGCCCATCGTCGACCAGTTGGAAGCAGCTTCAGTCAGCAATGCGGTTGACACTGAGCCTACAACGAGATCAGAAGATGATGAGCCGGGGGAGGAAGACGACAATGATATCCGGCCTTTGGATCCAATTATATCGCAAACGAAAGGCCGCAAGAGATCTACGCGGATGTAGAACTCTATTGAACATGCAACTCAACCTAAAAAGCTGAGAAGGTGTGCATTGTGCAACAAAATGACCAACCATGACAAGCGGAACCATTACAAGGCACTGGGGATAAGTCCAGGGGGTTTGCAAAACGAGGAAGAAGATGACGCCGAAGATGAGGAAGAAGAAGATGCAGTGGACCTTTAATTTTTTGTATAAGCCATCAAGTCTGTTTGACATTTGTAATAATTTTTTATAATTTTTTCTAATAATTTTTCGACCGAAGGCTGGAATTTTATTTCTGATGGACCTCTATGAGAGCCATCAAATCTAAGTTTAAGCTTTTTTTGTCCGTCCGCTACATAGTGTAGCGGACATCAAAGCTTTCGTCGGCTACACAATGTAGCGGACGACTCTACATAAATTTTTTTTTGGTGTTCTTTGTGTCCGCTGCGCTGTTTAAAACTCCAACATGTCGCTAAAATAAATATTAATCAAATCGTCCATTCTTCTTTCTCCCATCTCTCTATCTGTCTCGAACATCTCACCCACCAGCGACCACCTCTACGGCGACCCACATCTCCGGCGACACCACCGTCCTCCCCTCAAAGCCGCACCACCTCCAGCTATAGACCCGTCCTGATGGCTTATACTTCGGTGAACGGGGACTTTTCAGTTGGCAGACATTTCTCCAAGGTCATGATGCCTGGTTTTCATACAGAACATGTAGGCCATCCCTCTTTCTCTGTGTTTTTGTGTGTCTTAAAAGTTTTATCTTTGGTTAAAAACTTACCTGACTTAATGTATTATGAATATGTTAGGCCATACCAGTAGCCTTTTGCAGATTGCTTACCATAATGAGTTCAAATGAAGCAACTTTAACTAACCGCAAGGGGTCATGGCTTGTTAAAATCAAAAAGTAGCGCTGCCAAGAGAAAATTTGTTTCGAAGACGGTTGGAACAAATTCGTGCAGCAGCATGACCTCCATATAGAGGACTTTGTAATCTTTGAACACATGGGGCATATGAGTTTTCAAGCGATGGTGTTTGATCAAAGCACTTGTGAAAAAGCTTTCCCCCAATGTTGAACATTGAGCCTTAATTTTGTGTTATTTGAATTTATTTTGTGTTATTTGAAACGACTGTCAGTTGAAATCTCTGACGCAGCAGCGATTCTGACCCTCGACACTTAGAAAAATTTTGGGTTTCAATTTGTTCACTACACTGTGTAACAGACGGCCCAGCAGTGACTCTGACTCTCAACACTTAGAAAATTTTTGTCTTTTAACATGTACGCTACACTGTGTAGCAGATGGCCCACCAGTGACTCCCCCACCACCAGCACTTAGAAAATTTTTGGCTTTCAACATGTCCGCTACACTGTGTAGCAGATGGCCCAGCAGTAACTCTCACCCTCAACACTTAGAAAATTTTTGGCTTTCAACATGTCTGCTACATTGTGTAGTGTACGGCCCAGCAGTGACTCTGACCCTTGACACTTAAATTTTTTTTGGCTATCTCACGTCCGCTACACTGTGTAACGGATGATGCACCACAACAAAATTTACAGGACTTTCTCCCATTTTGTTTCCCACCATTCAATCATAATGAGAGCAAGAAAACCCAAATCAAATGTCAACTGTTTCAACACAAATCAATCATCTTCAACACAAATCAACTGATCTTAACACAAATCAAATCAAACCAATGACAGCTTTCATAAAAATAATCAAGATTTATTAAAACAACTGATTTGAATGTTACAAATGTCAACTGGTGTCCTCATCTTCAGCCGGATTCTCGTCCTTAGATGGATTTTCAATAAACCTAACCGCTCTAGGCCGGCCTTTCAAAATTTGCTAAGCTATCCTATATCTGAAGCCTTCTATGCATTCTTCGCTCCAGACGGCCGCCTTAAGGCTCTCAGACCAACAAATGTAATCCATGTACATGTAGACGAAGACGCCGCAGTCCAAAGTATTACGTTGCTTGGGCCTCTTCTTCTTAAATCAGAATAGGAGCTTTGGCCATGCCGGTACTACTACATCATAGATATTGTGAACCATGGCACAAAATAGATTCCACAAGAAACAAAAAATGGCGTAAGACACGAGATAACATTTACAATTGGCAAGTTACAATAAGCATTAAACAACAATCGAAAGATTACCATAGTATCCAACTGGGCTTTGTACGTCCGCAACACAGGCATGTGGACGGTATGTCATGGAGACTGTCAATGACTGATACGGTCTTCGTTGTTGGTTCATAGCAAATCAAGTACCAGTGGCTATCCCCTAAAAATGGGATTAGAAACATGTCGGCAACCTTTGCACTCACTGGACTATCCCTAGTAGGATACGCTCGTAGGTTAGCAGGACGGTCTCCACTGGCTCAACCTTCTCTTCCCCCTAGCCTCAACCCACTCCCGCCATTCAGATACTAGGAGCCATGAAATAAACATCCACCAAAAAAATGCTCGGATACTCGTCCAGCAGATCCCGACCCCTTTCCTTTAGAATCTCCATGTAGGTCGAGATGACACCGTTGTCTAACCAATCCCCCGGAGCCAGTGAGGACATTTCTGCCCATGAGCAACAGTAATCCATGCCATTCAGGTGATCCACACTATATGACACTTTCTCTTGGAGGCCCTACTAAAATAAGGCTTTCAGATTTCTTGGCATTTTTGCAGCTTTAGGGGCTTCATGGATGCCCTTTGCGATATCGCCCTCGGGGGTCGATCAGGGGATATTGCTCGCCTTCGGGGGGGGGGTTAATCGGGGGATATTACCCTCTGAAGGGGGGTCGACCAGGAGATATTGCCCTCTGAAGGCACCAGATGGTCCCACCCTTGGGACAATGGGCAGTGTATGAGAGAGACTAATGTTTTTGAAACCCCAATCTTGTGTGCCTTGACTCTGAGAGAGGGGTAGGGGTTCTGAGTCCGAAAGCAAAGAGAACAAGGGCGCACTGTACTCATCCCACGGTGCTTGAGCCTGTCCTGCAGTGCTTGGCCTTCCCTAATCACCACCGATTCCCGCTACAGAGGGACCACCAACTCCCTGGCTCACACCCGAAACCTGTCCCGAGGGAGCACCGTATCCCTTGTGTACATAAGGAGGCTGCCACCTTGGATGACCCATTCCCAGGCTGACGCCCGAAGGCTATCATAATTCTTGGCACAAAAAACTCCCGCAGCTAAACGCCAACGCATTAGCCTGTTGGCGAAGCTCCTCGCCCATTCCTTCCACCAGATCCTTCCACTCGCTCAACTTCTGGAAGAAGGCGAACGAGGCATTAACCTACATCCAAAGAGATATTAAATAAGTAACTTCAAACATACTTAGAATCATCAAATTCAATTAAAACCACTTGTTGGGCAACTTACTAGATCGTATGTCATATGCTCATCGATTTGACCCTTAGGGTGGTACTTCTCCCGCGTTCAAACCTCACTGGGGCTACTCTCCTCCGGGTGATGCTGTAGTACCACTCATTGTATTGTTTGATGTTGATTAGGGTCAGGCTCTGACACAATGGCTACCACCGTGTCTTGCCAGGAATTCCAAACCTCAATTTCTCGTGCTCATTTGCCTTGCCAAATAGTCCGACACCTGGTGGGTTCCTCTTAACCCTCATATCGGGGGCATCGGCTGGTAACCCCTGTAGGCAGTCAAAATGGCGCATTGCGCCATCTAGTAGCTGCCACTCTGCGACCTCGAAGTGGATCAGGGGTGTGCGTTGCAACCTGGAGAGCATGAAGACGAATAACTCTCCCACCCATCGTGTCAAACGTTTGTACGGTGCCCAACGCATCTAGCCCGAAGATAGCGAGTCGAGCTCCCCCCGATAGTATGTAATGTTGTGATCGGGATTGTCTCTCCTCGGGTAGCAGCTGTGCTTCCGGCTATACTCCCAGGCACACAACCGAGGCCACACAATATCTGTTTCATCCCTACGCCTGGGTGCGCCAGTAGCAAGGTGCTCATAAGACCACACCGGAGAGTAAAGAAAAATTATATAAAGTATAGTCAAAATTTATTGTCAATTCAACAAAAAAATTGAGGGCGTAATCAAGATTTATATGATATACCTGCAACAGCGAGAGACATGCACATATAGCATTGGAGTCGAGCCTTGTTCTCTTGTGCAATGCTCGGTACAGGTACGCAAGAGTTGCTGCACCCCAGGCATAATCCCCAACCTCCCGCAGGTTACCCAACAATGGTAAATATTTCATGCTGACCGAATTCTTCGACGTTGTTGGGAATAAAATTGCCCTTATCACCTACAAGAGGAAGGCTTGTGTGTACAACACAAGCATCTCGCCCCGTATAGTTTTCCGGCAAAACTTTATAGGTATCTACAAACCACTTCAACTTGATACCACAAGTGCTAAATGGATCCTCAGGTATCAAAGTAAAGAAATCTCTATCGGTTATCTTATTCGTTGCTTCTGACAGAGGAGCAATTACAGACCGTCCCGTCACCGGTAACCCTAAGATGAACCCTACATCTTCTAGGATAATTGTCATATTAAGTGTCGGTCAAGGTATTGAAAGATCTGGCCATGCTTGAAAATCTCAAACCCAATCCCATGTAGTAATCTTTTCTGATATTTATTCAATTTTCAGGCTTTAAAATTATCGGATACTTCTACTTTGTTGAGAATTGCTCTTTCCTACGAATTAATAAATACAATTTAAGCAAAACAAACGGTATACAAAGTTCGTAAGAATAAGAAAGTTGATAAAATAAGTATCTTACTCCACCATCCCATATGAGCATACTGATATAGTTTTCTTGGTCGTATAATATGGAGGGATCTTTTGGTCCAGGGTTAAAATCTATTTTTTTTGCAACTGAAATTATGGAAAAACGGTAAGGTTGGAAGCTTTTATCAAACGCTCGCAAACATACAATGCTACCACATGCATAGTACATACAACGCTAGCATGTGCTCACATGCTCTGTGTGTGTGTGTGTGTGTATATATATATATATATATATATATATATATATATATATATATATATATATATATATATATATATATATATATATATGGAGTTGATCCATTGATAGTGCTAGCAAAATAGGAGATTTTGCCATATATATATATATATGTGTATGTGTGTGCGCGCGCGCGTGTGTATTGCGTATTATTTGTTCATGTGATTTCAGTTGCAAAATCAGATTCCGTGTATGTATGTATGTATGTATGTGTGTGTGTGTGTGTGTGTGTGTGTGTGTGTATATATATATATATATATATATATATATATATATATATATATATATATATATATATATATAGACGAACGCTAGCACATGTTCAATACATATTCAAAACCATGCATAAGCCACAATGAGTATAACAACTCTAGAATATGAAGAATAAATGATTGGTTTGTGAACTTATGTGATTGATGAGACGATTAAAGGATTTCTTGGGAAGAAATTGCGCAGATCTGCTTGCCAATGCCGCTAGAAAAATTTGCGAGAAGAAAGAATGAATAAGAGTTTCGAAATTAGGTTTATATGTTCCATCTGCAACATAGTGTAGCGGACAGTTTTTTATTTAAAGTTGTCCGCTACACAGTATCATAAACAAGCTTTAAACACAAATTAACATTCGTAACAGTCTATGGGTGATAGGACTGATGTGACAAATGTCAGGGGGATGTGGATGACTTGACATGTGGCTGTCAAAAAGTTGTCCGCTACACAGTGTAGCGGACGACTTTTTAACTGGCACATGTCAGGATAAAAAATTATCCACCGTACAGAGTAGCGGACGGAGGAGGGGGCAATTTCGTAAAAAAATCCCATCTGCTAGACAGTGTAGCGGACGTCTAACAACTTTTGAAAAAAAAAATATCTGGGCCGTCCATATATATATATATATATATATATATATATATATATATATATATATATGGGGCTAATCTTTTCTTTCCTTATTCTCTAACTGATTTTTCCACAAAAAGATTGTGCTCGATTATGTCGGTAAATACATTGCAAATGCTCCATCTCAGTAAGAATTTACTTCCATGACTCTTTTCTAAGGGTTAGTATCAATATATCCTTTCGATTTTCCTCTCAGATGAATTTTTTGCTTTAGGGACTTCATTCAACATCCTTGCTAGTCCATGTTTGAGAACACTGGATCACCCCAGTTGAGTTGGGTTCATGGTAGATGCTAGGTTCTATGCTCTTTTGCTGTATACTGCATGACTACTTTGCATAATCATCATTCTACAATGTCATAGAACTTTCTTAGTTTTGTGGTTGGCGTGCTCCTTCGTTATTATGCTATTCCATGATCCTAATACACTATAAAACTATGTTCTATTGGTTGTTTCAACCATGACAATTCATTTGCAGTCTTAACACAGTACTTCCATCAGTAGCTAGGATCGTCAAAGCTTTGGAATAAAAAAGTAGAACTTGCTAGACATAAAATCTTCTCAAGTAATACACCACAAGGAATTCAAAAAAAAAAAACATAAAAAGAAAAGCGTGATCAAAGATATTAATAAGACATGACCTCTCTCATTCTAACTTTCTCCTGAGAGCTTGATGAATATTGGAGCTATCATGATTGTAGAGGCCGATGGCTCTACAGTAACGTGAATAAAGGTAGGATGAAGGTAGGGTTTCGAGACCATGAGTTTGAGTATAATTAGATAGGTTTTTTTTTCTTTTTTTTTGTGTGCTAAAAGTCAAAACAATCTTAAAATCTAATAAAACCAATATGCTTCGATAAGGGTAGTTTAGGAAAGATTCTTCATAATGCAAAAGAAGTAAAAAAAAACACCCTTGTATTTTACTGAGCCTTAACTCCAAAAAAGGACACTTAATGGGAAAGAGATGTTATAAGCAAAGACGCCCTTTGTCACTGTTAAACTTTTTCAGCTTGTGGAGCTCTTAGCATATCAAGCTTATATATACTACATATAAAAGTGTAGATCCTTGAAATTATTTTTTGGACCACAATACCCTTATTAAATTTAAAAATCACTTCTTTGCCATTCAAACAATTAACTTGCTTTGAATCTAAATTCTTCTAACAAATATATTTATATCACTATTAATAAATACTACAATAAATGCATAGATGTCTTTCTCATTTTTCATAAGATTTAACAGTAATAAAAAGTAAATATGTTCATTGTCATCCACAACTTGATGTTTTATATAGATAAGGATATGCAATACCTTGATGATAACATCTTATGACATAAGTAGAATAATTAACTTTTCTCAAATGACCATTATATTTTAACAGTCTTCTCTAAAGATAGATGAATTTTACTCTTATACTGTCTTATGAATAATTGGTTCAACCTTTTAACTAGGCAATGAAATTTGATAATATGGTTCAACAAACCAAAAAGATTAAAACTAGACATGATAAATCTTTTCCTTTAGTTTTCCTATTTTTGGCTTTAAGACTGAATATTATACTTCTGTCCAATTACGTATGTGTGTCTCTACGTTTTATTTGTAAAGATTTAACTATGCAACTGTTAGTTATTCTCTAACACAAACTTCAAAACTATGACAACTTAACTTACCTTTTCTTACTTTGACTATTACAGAGTACTCTCACCATTTTCCTATTTAGTTCTATGATTGAAAATTATGTTGTGGAATATTATGTCCTAATAAGATTTAGAAATTACTTATTTCACATTATTTATTAAATTAACTATCGACACAACCTTCTAACTGAGGGTAACTCTAACTCCTCTACTTCTATAAAATTTGAACCTTAAATATAAAGGTTAATGGAGATGTCTATTATTTTCTTTATATAGGCATCCTAAGTATGTTGATAAATACTTCACAAGTACAATATAACTCATTATGCCTTTGGCTAGAGTAAGTTATTATGATTTTACTTCTTATTCATCTTTATGTATACTTCCATTATTTATTTAGATAATCTCTAACTAGATACTATATAAATGGACGGTTCTACGTGTTTGCAAAAAATTTAACTTTGGAATAAACAAAATTTTTCTACACCACTTTTAATGTTGCCGAAAATAAAAGAGAAACAAATTAATTGGATTCAACAATTAAGATTTGCTTTTTTTTTTATTTACTTATTTATCTTTTAATGTTGCATCTTCTTATAACGACATATTGCATTTACTACTTTATTAGCAAAGGAGGATTAAAGGATTCGTCACTTATCGATAATTAACAAGTAAAAAGGAACAGTTAGTAA
Organism: Escallonia herrerae; assembly: GCA_033070095.1. Classification (NCBI taxonomy): domain Eukaryota; kingdom Viridiplantae; phylum Streptophyta; class Magnoliopsida; order Escalloniales; family Escalloniaceae; genus Escallonia; species Escallonia herrerae. The sequence goes on from JAVXUP010000214.1 coordinate 425,863, forward strand.
ATACCACTAAAGCACTCCAGGCGACAAAATATTATAATAATGTGATTGGCAGCATGGTCGTTGTTTAGTCTGCAACGCATAATCCTTTTTCTTTTAACAAAGAAATTCTTAATAACAATATTAATTGCATAAAGTGGTCATGCATTTAATAAATATGCATTTGCTATATTTTTGGGTTAGAAGTTACTAAACTTTTATTGCATATTTTTCCTAAAAGGTAAATGTGTTATACACTAATCTTATAGTAACATTATTTTTCTCAAATTAAATATAAAAAATATTTTATGAATGAAGGTGACAAAGGATGATTGTGATGCATTCACCACAACTATGTGTTCATGAGGTTGGACTATAGTAGATATAAATAGTTAAAAAAATGATTGAAAACTACAGTAAAAAAAAATCACGACTATATGGATACTGATATAAAAATAAATACTAATTTATTGATCGTTAGACTTTATACTTTTAAGTTTGAAATAAATGCATCGATTTAAAATTATAGTAAAGTACAAAGCCCTTTGGCCATGAAAAGATCAGGCAGTTTAACTACTCCTTTTTTCTAAAGTAATTATTTGTATTTCAAAAGAATAAAGGATATGGACCATCATTAGCATATAATTAACTTACACATTTTTCATTTATAAAAGTTGTGCGAGATAAAGGTAGTTGAAAGATAACATTCTTTAGATGGATTCATAACATTTTTGGAGCAACTCATGCATATGAATCTCAATTTCAACTTACAATTATGACTTCAATTGAATTAACATGTATATATGAACCATAGAAATTTGATTGTCATATTCTAGAAAATATGTGGGGTTATAACTTTCTTCTAATATAATATAAATTTGTCACATCTTAATGTCACGTGCATCGCACGTGCATCCTACTAGTTTCCTTAAAATACCTTATTGGAACGTATGTTTTCGTTAGAGTTTAGGGTTGAATTGACTTTTATGAAAGAAGAAAGAAAAAAAATCCTATAAAAATCATATAAAATCACCCTTGAACTACTGTTGCATACTCTTTGAACATCTTTACTGAAGAAACCCACCAAAACTTACATTCATTCACGTTCAAATTAAACTCCCTTATAACTATTGCGTCTTCACCATCAAACTTGATTAAAGAAAAAAAATTGCATATAATAGAGTTTTATGTAACCTTTGAATTATTATGCATGCATATAGACTTCAATATGAACATATTAATATATTAAAGTTATCGTAAAATTGAAGTTTATTTTTACGTTTTGAATGTAGACATATTGCTGTAAGGAAGCTATCGTAAGATTAGAGTTATCTAAAATTTTTAAAATGCATATGTAATCATGACTTTTAAGAATCGCAAGACTGTTAGACTAGTATGAGATATGTTTTTCTCATCGTCGTCGTCGGGCAACTTCGTCTGTCATCTCTCCTGATTGGGTTCTTCTCACATTTTCTTCAAGTGCCAAGGAGATTGGTGTAAGATCCCAAATAACTAGTAATTAAATTATTATTATTGTAACGACCCGATCCACGCCCCACTACAGGGTAATGCCTCCTTCAAATAGAGCTAGCCAAGTAGGTACTTATGAGTTCCTTGGCAAGGTTTTATAAGGGTCATCTCATACTATTCCACATCCGATGTGGGATATTACAATCTCCCCTCCTTATAACTTAGCGTCCTCGCTAAGGTTCGATCACACATAGCCCAGAATCTTCCTCTCTAGCCAATGTAGGATATATCGGGCTCACCCTTCGTTGCCCCAACCATCCTCTTGATGTGGGATATACCCGGACTTGCCTTCGTTTTCCCAACCATCAAAGCCCAGCCCGAGTTTTCGAGAGTCGGCTCTGATACCATCTGTAACGACCCGATCCACGCCCCACCACAGGGCAATGCCTCCCTCAAAAGGGCTAGCCAAGTAGGTATTTATGAGTTCCTTGGCAAGGTCTTATAAGGGTCATCTCATACTATTCCACATCCGATATGGGATATTACAATTATGTTTAGGACATCTTTACAAATTTAATTATTTATGGGGTATTTTGAAATAAGTAATGAATATTTAGGATTTTTTTTAATTATTTACCAAACTTAAAGACTTTTAAGGGCCAGTCAAGTCTGTTTATCGACATATTCAGTTTTGCCTTACAGAGAAATAGCAGAAGGGGAAAACTAGAGTTTTGGAGGGATTGCAGTTTTTTATGCACAATTGGTAAGAATCTTGAATCCACTTTTGATTATAAGGATGAATTAGATCATATTAAAATTGTACTTGTTAAGATTTTAATGTGAGTGGGCTAATTATAATATTTAAATTTTAAAATTTTCAAAAGTTAAAGCAATTTAGTAAAAATTATTACGTAAATTTGAGATAAGAGTTACACATATAACATCTACTTCTTTGAAGTTGATATCACATGTCCTTGTTTATTGGTATTATCGATTGCCACTCGTAGCTCGCTAATTTGCCGGCACGTTGCAGAGTAAAAAAAAAAAAGTTTCAGTTTGTAACGTCTTCGAATATTGCTTCCTGACATCTTTTATAAGCCCAGATTAAATTCAGCCTCTTCTCGGTAATTGTGTGGGAAAGACAAAACTAATCATTGCTTCCGAAGGTGGCACGTTTGATCATCCTTGCCTCTTGTACTTGTTTTGGCCATTATTCTTGTATTTTTAATTCAATTGTATCTTGAAAGCCAAACATTTTTAGGCTTCGTTTGACAAATTTTTTTTTTTGGTTTTCAGTTTTTAAAGAGCAGCTTAATTTTATTTTTTTTTTTATAAAAACAAGTGGGTGTTTGATAACCCCTTTTTTTTTGAGGTTTTTTTTTTTGGTGTTTGGTAACCCTTTTTATTTTGACTTTTTTTTTTGGTGATTTGCGGTGGCGGTGGTGGGGTGTAGCGGTGGTCGACGGTGGTGGTGGTGGTGGCCGACGGCCGGAGGTGGCTGCCAACAGTCACCGGCGGTGGTGGCCGGCGGCTGGAGGTAGCTGCCGGCAGTCTCCGGCGGTGGTCGCCGGCAGCGGGAGGTGGCTGCCGGCAGTCACCGGCGGTGGTGGCCGGCCGCCGGAGGTAGCTGCCGGCCGTCTCCTGCGGCCGGAGGTGGCTGCCGGCCGTCTCCGGCGACCGGAGGTGGCTGCCGGCCGTCTCCGGCGACCGGAGGTGGCTGCCGGCAGTCTCCGGCGGTGGTCGCCGGCGGCCGGAGATGGCTGCCGACAGTCTCCGGCGGTGGCTGCCGGCGGCCGGAGGTGGCTGACGGTGGTCGCCGGCGGCCGGAGGTGGTTGTCGGCAGTCTCCGACGGTGGTCACCGGCGGCCGGAGGTGGCTGCCGGCGGCCGGCAGTCTCCGGCGGTGGTCGCCTGAGGTGGCTGCCGGCGGTGGGAGGGTGGTGGTGGTGGTCGAAAAAAAAAAACCAAAAGTAAAAAAAAAAACCAGTTTTTGGAGTTTTTTTTTTACTCTGCAGTTTAAAAACTGATTTTTTAAATTGAAAAAAAAATGGTTACCAAACGCTCCTTTTTTTTCAGTTTTTAAAACTGAAAAAAAAAGAGGAAAAAAAAGAGTGTCAAACGGGGCCTTAATTAAACACTCAAGTTTACTTCTCCATTCTGCCAGATTGTGGCGTACTGAAGTGTCAAAGGCTTTTGTCCTTTGATTCGGCTCTTTTTTCCTTTTTTGTGTCCATTTCATACATATGATAATTTTGAGCTCATATGGAGTCGGATTCAAACGATTTCACTTCCATTAAATTCGTCTTTTTGTCCTTTCTGATTGGAGTCTAAAATCGAGTATGTTTTTATAATTTGTTAAGATGTCATTTCTTGAATTTCGAAGATTCGATTCCTTATGACTCATACGCCTATGAGGTATTTTAATATCTATTTGACTCATTTGAAATTGAACTATTATTTAGAACATTAACGTGCTTAGGTTAATGTAATGTCATGACAAGATATGATAATTGCTATCGATATGTAAACTTCAAACTTAGAACATTCACGTACTTAAATTAACGTGCTTTACATTCACGTATTTTGTGATTGTATCGTATTTGATTATTAGTTCAATTACTCGAATGTGACACTTTGACTTTGATTTGATCCTTGATATGACTTAATATCCTGAAATGACATTTGTCATGCTAAGATTATTTTTCGTTTATACACTTCGTTTTGATATGTTCCGTTTTGACTTAGTTACATGTTATTGAATACATGTATTGTATTCCGTGGGTGTATTTATGTTATCTTTGCTGGACTTTGTGCTCAACCCCCCCTTCTCTCTCCCCCATTTCAGGTAATTAAGCTGAGATTAGAGGAGTTAATATCACTATGCTTAAGCTTGGAGTTCAATTTTAATTGATAACTCGCTTAATAGCTTTTCAATAAGAACAATGTAATAGTTTTTGATTTAGTGACTTTTGGTACCCCAATACGTGGGAAGTAACTATTATTATCATATTTTCGCTGCATTTATTGGAGTTTGATCATTAATGCTAGCTTTTGATTTGAGTTATGTTTAGAGCTCTAATTACCTTGTTGGGGTTATATTTTTGCAAAATATTTTGGATATTATATTTCTCGTAAGTAAGAATATTTTAAAACAATATGGGTAGTTCGGCCTCCGGGTCGGGGGCGTGACAATTGGTCTATTAATGGAAGATAAACAATTGCATGATCTGTTGTTTTTGTTCTTCCATTGGTAGCCGTAAATATCAAGGTTTCATCTTGCACATTTTTCTGTGTAGCATGCATGACTTTTTGATTATTTTTGGATAGTAATCCTAAATCCATGTCAATCACAAACCTTTCAAAAATGATTAGATTCTCCTTACTTCACAAAGGTTTCTATCGCACCAGGCAACATCCTAACACTGTTAAACTTTGATATGTATTTCGCAGTTATGAACATTATGCACCTATAATATGACCATATAACCCATTTTGCTTCAAACGCCATTGTACATTAAAACTTCACCTTCTTCCTTTGTACTTTCTGTCTCTACATCTCCGGAAAATGTTCTCTCTACAAAGTTCAATCATAGTTTTTAAATGAGAGTATCTTAACAAAAAAACAAAAAAAAAAAGGAAGTTGCTTAACCGTTTAACTCACGTATCAAAACTTGAGATATTTCCCACTGGAAAAAATTTACTGGAAAAAATTTATTAATCATTCGAGCTCAAATAAATTAGTATTTTTTATTAATTCGATTTCAGCTAATCTATTATACAGAAATAATAACCACATGAAGAATAAATTGTCATGCAAATATATGATACTCCGGGGTACAATGGAACATACAAAGGCAATAATCATATGAATAACATGTTACCATGCGAGTAAGGGTATTCCAATAACTCTATATGAACTTAAGGTTATTTATTTTCTATAAATCCAAATTGTAATTAGGAACCGAATGGTTCGATCTGGTGGTTTTGGAATTTGACGTGACTTTTCAAAGGGTGAGGTTAAAATATAATATTTTTTGTGGAATTTAAATATTTTGTCTACAAAGAGGTCAAAAGTTCACCATGCATCTTTTGGTAACAAAAAAAAAATATGAATTTAATTGAAAAAGTGGGGATCTAGCCCCACCATATAAAGAAGATGCAAGTGGTTAAATGGCCACACATTATTTCCTTAAAAATGCCTCCTTTAAATTTAAGAAGTTTGCAAAAGTTAAGGGTGCTTTCGACTTTTTAAAAGAGTGAGGCTAGATTATAACATTTTTGACTAAATGACACATTATGTCACTAAAGAGATTATAAGTTCACTAATATATTTTTTTAGTGATAAAAAAGTTTGAGTTTAATTAAAAGGGGTATGGATCTAGCCCTATTGTGTAAATATGATATTATCTTAAGGGGTTAAATGGCTAAACATTTTTTTATTAAAAAGTTCTTCTGCAATTGTGATCTATATTGTCAAAAAATATATACCACATGATTATTTGTTAACACACCAAAGTGGCAAATATTTTGATAGTATGCACAATATTCCTATACCACCATAAATCGCCAGAGCCACCTAAATAACTTTTTTTAAGGCGTTAAAGCTGAATTTTTTTGTATAATGTGATTTTTCAAGTTCTAAGTTCTATTAGTGCATGCTTAGTTGAATCAAGACTTTTCCTAATCAAGAAGGTAAAGTTATATCCAATATTTTTACTAATGGACATTTGATTAATTGATTTTACTGTTTACCGTGATAAATTTTTATTTTACTTTTCATTTTTTGATTTGTATTATTAGGCTTTCCACATTGCCAGAAATGGATGTTTTAGAAGAGTCCAAATTTAACACGGTACCAAAAAGGAAGTTCAAATTCATTGTAAGAATTCATAGGATGTTAATATTGGCCTAGTGTCTTGTATAAAGGGTAGATCCAAGTCAAAACTAAGCCGAGACTTTGCTAGAGAGCCCAACATAAAAAATAAAAAAAAAACCGACAATACCTTATAAAATCAGAACATAACTCGTAGTTTAAATAATAGCATAATAAGATCGCCTTTAACTAATCTCATACTTCCTTACCATTTTTCTAAGTAGCATGAGATATTGTTTTCTCGTCATCGCATTTGTCTGGACCATTTATAGGTGATATGGGAAAACATATCATGTCATAAGATGAAGACACGTGTCTTCATCTAAGAGAAACAAAACTGCCTTCTTGAATCAATTGAGCAATATTAAAAGACTCCAGCTAATTTATGAGTCCTTTATTTCTAGTAACCCCCCCACTAATGGTATTAAACTACCCATTAAGTAGTGATTAACCTCCACTTGTTGGAGTAACCCCCTCATCAAGGGAGGTAATTAACTCAAGTGCTATGTAAAGAGAGAAGGAGACATGAACAGGGGTAAGAAAACTAATCTAAAAAAGTTATTGATAGTTTCTTTGAAATAGTTCTCTGACTTAAGCATCAGAGTTTCCCTGTCAAAAACATTTCCGACGAGTCACTTTTGTCGATTGTGTTGTGCAGGTCTGTTCACAAGATAATCAGAAATCGTCCTGGATTTCTTCAACAACATTTTGGCGCCATCCGTGGGGACTGATCTTGTGAACAGACGATGGCAGAAAATCCAAACCCCCTTTAGTAAACCAAGATGGTGCACTTCCTTCTAGTTCATCATTATCTTCTGAGATCAGTAACTTGGTTCGTGGTGTAACCACTTCCCACCCACAACCTAATCGTGGCAAAGGAGTCGCCGATACTCCAATACCCACTACGATGCCCATCTCGTCTCCAGTGAATCTCGGAGCTTGCATTCCCATTTCCTTACGCTGGCCCATCAGGACCTCCAATCATCGTAGAAACGACAATAGCTACCACTTGCCCTACACCAGCTCCCACGAGCACCCAAGCTGATATGTTGGCTCTCATTTCCAAGATGCAAAAATCCATAAAGAAATTGCAAGTGGCCATTGAAGAACAGTCTGAAACACGGGTGGAACCACATCTCTACAAAGCAATGCATACCACCAATGCACAAAAGTAGCCAGTTCGTAATCGTCTCTTATCCCTACCAGAGGATAGGCACGAAGACGTTACTATACACACGCAAGGGCATAATCAGCAGTTCATCCATATTAACGATGAACGATCAGATGATGAGCGGCGTAATCCTCGGCATAAAGGTCGGAAGAGAACTCTTATGAAGTGCATTCTAGGCGAGATGTATCTAAACGACCGAAAATGAACTATCATGATGCTCCCTCCACTAGAAAAACAGTACTTGTTCGTTTTAGGGATCACTGACCTGAATGGTACATGAATGCACCTGTCATAATTGGGTGTCCATTCATAGAAGACATAGAATTCTTTTCGACCCCAGCTAACTTCAAGATGCCCCAGTGTGATACATATGACGGAACAGGAGATCCAATGGAGCATTTAGCTCGATTTACGTCATGCATGAATTTGCATCTTGTCCCAGATCAAATCATGTGCCGACCTTTCCCTGTTACACTAAAGGGGGCTGCACATGCGTGGTTCCAACATTTAACACCTCGTTCTATATCCTGTTGGGCGCAATTAGCTGAGTCTTTCTGTAGAAATTTTTTGACAAGCCGGATGCAAAGGAAAAATTCCTCAGCTTTCTTCTACATAGTTCAAGGGCCTAAGGAATCCTTGAAGTCATACTATGCTCGTTTCAACGCAGAAAAACTCCTTATCGATCATCTTGATTCAGGAGTAACTTTTGTGGCTATGGCCAGGGGAGTGCGGCTGAAATGCCATTACGTTTTTCACTAAATAAGCGTCCCCTAGCAAATATGGCTGATCTTTTGGACAGAGTAGAAAAATAACTCCGAGCAGAAGAAGACTCGGCGCATCCTCAGGAAGAGCCAAGCTCTAACCAGAAGCGACGAGATAGGCTTGATGGTCGTAACCCAGACAGCGAGTCAAAGCTACCACGAGCAACGGTGCTTGGACCTTTTACGCCTCTTACTGCTTCTCGAGAGCATATCCTTAACCAAATCAAAGGGCAAAATATTCTCAATGGCCCAAACCTATGAGAATGCCGGCAGACAAGAGAGACAAAAAGTTGTATTGCCACTTCCATAAGGATCATGGTCATACTACTGAGTGTAAGGTCTTACAGCATGAGATTAAGAATCTCATTAATAAGGGACATCTGAAGCAATTCATCAAAGCGAATAATCGACAAGGAGGACGTAGAGGAAATCAAAGAAGGCCGGAAGAAGCACAGCCGAAGGATCCTCCTGTGATTAATACTATTTCTGGAGGACCAAGTGCAGGAGGGTTAACCAATTCTTCTCGCAAAGCTTATGCACGGTAGGTTAACCTAACACAGGGTCCTACTAAGCGGTCAAAAACTTCAACGTTGTTAGAATTTGATGATTCTGACCTCGAAGGAATGATCTTTCCTCACGATGATGCCCTTGTTGTCACTTTACAAATAGATGCATACAGCGTTAAGCGCATTCTCGTTGACACTAGGAGTTCAGCCGACATTATCTTTGAGGAAGCCTTTTCTCAGATAGGAATTTCTAGAGAAAGGGTAAAAACCATCTCTTCACTCCTATACGGCTTTACAGGAGCATCTGCTCCAGTCGAAGGAATCATTCCACTTACAGTCATCGCTAGAACCGCACCTCTTCAAACCATTCAGACCATCAACTTTCTTGTGGTTAAAGTCGAGTCATCGTATAATGAAATTTTAGGGCGAACAGGTCTCAATAAGTTAAGAGCAGTCGTTTCAACTTATCACCTCCCCATGAAATTCCCCAGGCCATAGGGAGTTGGTGTAGTAAAAGGAGACCAGGCGGTAGCCCAGAAGTGCTATATAACATCATGCAAAGTAGAGGAGATGCTCAACATAGATTATCAACGTGATATGCAGATGATGAAGCGCGCTACTCCTATCGAGAAACTGGTATCTATACCCCTACAGGACTGAGATAACAAACGTCTATTACGAATTGGATCTACCTTAGAACCAGCCATCCGTCATCGGTTGATCACTTTTCTCTATTTTAACGCAGATGTCGTTGCGTAGACTGCAGCAGATATGCCAGGAATTGATCCATCTGTGATCACCCATCGCCTCTCAGTTGATCCTAAGCATAAACCAGTTCGACAAAATAAGCATCCTTTCCCTCTGGATAGACAAGCAATAATCAAACAAGAAGTGGACAAGCTCCTGACAACCGGCTTCATTACTGAAATTGACTACCTAGAGTGGGTAGCTAATGTAGTCATGGTACCCAAGGCGGGCACTGGCAAGTGGCGCATCTGTATCGACTATACAGATTTGAACAAAGCATGTCCAAAGGACAGCTACCCTTTGCCATGTATCGATACTTTAATTGACGCCACATCCGGACATGAACTCTTGAGCTTTATGGATGCATTCTCCAGATATAACCAAATCCGGATGCACGAGGAACACATAGCCAAAACGGCCTTTATCACGGATCAAGGCCTCTTTTGTTATAAGGTCATGCCATTCGGATTAAAGAATGCTGGTGCCACTTACCAACGATTAGTCGACAAAATTTTCAAGTCCTTGGTGGGTAAGAATATGGAAGTTTACATGGATGACATGCTCGTCAAAAGCTTGCGAGCAAATGATCATATCTCAGATTTGGAAGAATGCTTCGATCTACTGCGCAAGTATCTCATGCGCCTCAACCCAGTAAAGTGTGCTTTCGAAGTATCCTCAGGAAATTTTTTGGGCTTCATGGTTTCCCACAGGGGTATAGAAGCCAATCCTGAAAAGATCAAAGCTATTCAAGATATGGCCCCACCGCGTAAGGTAAGGGAAATACAAGTGTTGACGGGCCGAATTAGCCCTAAACTGTTCCTTTCTAAATGGCAGAACGATCCCTCCCATTCTTCAAAGCTCTCAAAAACATCAAAGGTTTTGAGTGGACAGCCGAGTGCCAAGCGTCCTTTGAAGTATTGAAGGAATACTTGGCATCCCCACCTCTTCTTTCCAAGCCGATTGCAGGTGAAAAGCTTTTCTTATACCTTACAGTAACCGATTCTGCCGTCAGTGCAGTGCTCATCTGAGAACAAGATAGCAAGCAATTCCCCATTTATTATGTGAGTAAAGTACTTCAAGGGGCTGAATTATGCTATCCAACCGCAGAAAAGCTTGCTTTTGCTCTTCTCATCTCTACACAAAAAATCCGTCCATACTTTCAGTCCCATACGGTGACAGTGCTCACTGACAAACCACTCAGACGAATATGACACAAGCTGATCTATTCGGACGTTTGGTACCTTGGTCAGTTGAATTAGGAGAATTCGACATATAGTACAAGCCTCGCCTTTCTATCAAAGGCCAAGCATTAGCCAATTTTATCATCGAATGTACTCCCCCAATCGATGATGATGAGCCACCTGTCACTCAACAAGAGGCGTTTGCATGGACACTTTACGTGGACGGCTCACCAAATGCTACGGGCAGTGGAGCAAGACTTATCCTCAAAGGGCCAGTTGAACTTATCATTGAATATGCTATCTGTTTCAATTTTCATGCATCCAAAAATAAAGCTGAATATAAGGCTTTGATTGTGGGCATTCACTTGGCTCACGCCATGCGAGCGCAAGCGATTCCCAACTTGTCGTGAAACAATTGTCTGGAGAGTATGAAGCCCGTGACCCAAAAATGCTGACTATCTTCATAAAGCAAAAGAGCTTGTAGCATCCTTTGTGTAATTCTGCATTACTCAAGTCAGCAGAGCCGATAATGTGTCAGCTGATGCACTCTCTCGACTGGCTTCCCTTGACCAGTCAGGATTTGGTCGTACAGTCCATTTGGAACTCTTGCTCGAACCAAGCATTGTCGAGCGAGAGACTTTGCAAATCACTCATGAACCATCTTGGATTGACCCAATCAAAGACTACCTACAACACGGTATCTTTCCTACTCATCCAAAGCAAGCCAAAAATATTACTTCCCGCTCAACTCGCTATGCGGTCGTCGAAGATGTGCTTTACAAGTGATCCTTCACTCTCCCTTACCTTCGATGCCTCACACCAATAGAAGCAGATTATGTTCTTCATGAAATCCACGAAGGCATCTGTGGCCAACACCTAGGAGGATGAGCATTGGCTCACAAGGTCCTTTGACAAGGGTATTATTGGCCTACCATGCATCATGACACTTTAGAATATACAAAGAAATGCGATGCATGTCATCGCTTCTCTACAGTTCCTAAACAATCGCCCAATGCTTTAACCATGTTGAAAAGCTCAATACCTTTTGCAATGTGGGGGATGGATATCCTGGGCCCTTTCCCAGCTTCTGCCCAACGCAAATTTGTAATTATTGCAATCGATTACTTCATAGAATGGGTAGAAGCTGAGGCTTTGGCGACAATTGCAGAGAAAAAGTGCGAGGATTTCTTCTGGCGTGCCGTTATCTGTCATTTTGGCATCCCATGAGTGCTCATCACTAATAATGGGAAACAATTCGACAATTCCACATTTTCACACATTTTGTGCTAATTTGGCTATCAAGCATCATTTTACCTCCATAGCACATCCACAAACAAACGGGTAGACAGAAGTTACCAACCATACTCACCTACAAGGACTCAAGAAAAAACTTGATGGAGCAAAAGGACTTTGGGTGGAAGAGCTCCCTAAAATTCTTTGGGCATACCATACGACGACACGCACTGCTACAGGTTAAACTCCCTTCAGCCTGGCATTTGGAACAGAGGCTCTCATCCCCCTCGAGATAGGTTCGCCATCATTACGACTAATAAATTTCAATCTTGGCACAAATGATGAGGGCCTACGAGGGAATTTAGACCTCTTTGAAGAATAACTTGATTGAGCTGCCACACGCCTTACTGCCTACCAACAAAGAGTTGCCAAGTTCTTTGATAAACGCATTCGACCCCATGCTTTTCATGTCGGTGACTTGGTCCTATGTCGAAGAGACGTTTCTTTCCTGCGGGATGCCATCGGAAAGTTATCACCAAATTGGGAAGGCCCATATAAGTTGGGGGGACCAAGGTCCTATCATTTAGAAACTTTAGATGGCAAAGCAATTCCCCGAACGTGGAATGCCAGTAAACGACGATATTATTCCTGAACAAGACCAAGGTTGGGGGCCACCTACCCCTACATTTTCTGTGTCTTGTTCATGATTATCATCGTCTGCACCCCTACATATTCTGCATCTTGTTCATGATTATCATCGTTTGCATTTAATTTCATATTATTCAGCCATAGCCCAGTTTCCTTTCAATCGGCTCATTATGGCCTAGCATTGTAAATATAGTTATGAAATAAAAATTTCTAGCAAAAGAAACATTGATTCTATTGACATAATGTTTTTGCATAAGTCAATCAATTACAAAATAAAGTCCTACACAGCAGCTCCATGAGATGCGTCCTCGGCATTTTGAGACAGTTCTCCAACTTTCATCTCCATTTACTGAGGACTCATCACCACTGTTGATGCTGCTCCAGATATCCCAAGACTTCGACTAGCTGAAAGACTTGGATTCACAGTTGCTTGGGAAGACTTATGAGCTTCGGCTTCCTCCTTTCGATTGCTCTCGTTAGCAGCAACTTCACGAGCGTATTTATGTTCATAAATAATCAAGTCCATTCCAGGATTATCTTTTAAGATGTCCTTCTTGCAAGCATTATAGCCAAAGACTAGAGCCCTTTTGGAATCATGAAGACGCTGATCCGTATAAGCTTTCGATCTCTTGAAACTCTGGATGGCAGACATCCTAATTCTTGCCTTCTCGGCCTTAAATTGCTCAACGCGTGTTACTAGAGAAGCCTTGGAGAGTTCCACCTGCTGCAGTGCCTTAGTCAGATCTTTCACTTTCTTCTCTGCTTCTCGACAAAAGTTGTTCTCCACATGAACTCGCTTCCTTTCTTCGTCCAACACCTTCTCTGCAGTGATTAATTTCTCTGCCCCAATTTGCACTTGGGCTAATACCTACAGAAAGAAAGATAAATTTTCACTGAGTAAAAAAAAAAACTTTCAAAGTCTTATCTGAGAGGTCAGCTGAACCATCCCATTAGCTGTGTGACTAATATTGTAGCCAGAGAGCGTAACTCGATCCATGGGAATGATCCCTTTGCTCGACCATTCCCAAGTCGTATGAGGACTTTTAAAAATAGATTCCTCGATTGACAAGTTCCAGTCAGGCCTATGGGGAGTATTAGACTTAGCAGAGGACGAAGTCCCTGCCCTTACTGGTGCCTTTTTCCTTTTGGATGGCTATTTTCCCTTATCTTTAGTCACCAAGCCAAGAACTATCTCATCGGTCATTTGCTTATTTGGTTGAGGTTCCGCCATTAGCGCGTCAAAGTCCAAGTCCTGGACTCCCTCATCCACACCATGAATAGAGGCTAACTCGTTTGGAATTATCTCCCCTAACATCCCCTGGGCATCAAAAAGAGGGGAGTCTACACGGCTGCCATTAGCGCTTCCACGGGTGCCTTTTGAAGACATAGTTTTTGCAAGAAATAAGTAATGAGATCATGGCAAACCAAGACAAATTAAGACGTTCTCGCACAAATACATTACCAGGATCATTCTCGCCCTCTTCCTTTTTGTTTGAATCTTCCTCGAGGGAAAAGATGATTCCACACTTGCAAAGCTGATCATTACTTAAAGGGTACCTTGACTCTAAGGGTTCAGTTGCTTTGAGCTTCTCAATGTGTTCTAGGTCAGTTTTATTCAGATTCTTCTCTTTCAACATATTACATGTCCTAGTATCACATTCTGGATGCCATACATTATTGACGATACCCCTTTGAGACCTTGGAAGTTTTACAAACAAGAATCTATCTTTCCAATTATGGTTGGATGATGGAGGGTGAGGAAAGAAATTGGCATCGGCCTTTAAACACCGAGTTAAAAAGTATTATCCTACCTGTTTGGTAATCGTACAAATAGGAAAAAACCACCTGAACACCCTCAGTCTAGGTTGTAAGCTGATCCTATGGCACTGGTATATAAAGAAAGATATAAAATGCCAAGCATTAGGAAAAAATTGACCATTGACAAATGTGTCATAGTAGACTGCTATCTCATTTATGGTGGTCATGTTTGTGGCTTCACCATCACCAGGCAGTCTCAATTTTACACTTGGTGGAATTTTACACCTATCCGTCAATATCTTGAGGTCGTAGCTACTCAACCTACTCCTCAATGTATGGGCGTCAAAAGGTTTAGGACTCTGTGCCTTGCTGGCCAAAACATCCTTAGCAGGAGCTCCCCTTGGCTCTTGATAAGGAATTAAAATAACACCTACTTTTAAGAACAAGGGATCGAAAGTAGGTTCTACTCTAGCAGACCTAATATCTCCACTTAATTCAGAAACATGTTCACCATCTTCACTAGACATGTTTTTTGAATCTACAAACAAATTCAAAGAGAGTGAAATCTGAGGCTTACTTGAAAAAATAGAAGAACCTTCAAACACAAGAACGACTCAGAATTTCCGTTCGACAAGCTCTCAAAACCACACGCTTCTTCTCTCTCACTGAAAGTGAAAAGTGAAAGAAAGAATCCTCTATTATATAGAGAATTCATCCAAGACAGGTGGATGAAATCCCGAGGCAATGAACATACATATGGCACCCATCGGTTAAACAATAAAAAGACTAACTTTACTTTTATACCCCCAAAATAAACCATTCATCTGCTCGTCCTGCCTAGTAGACGAGTTGCCTTCAAAGGCTTATGCCTCTACTCGTCTTGTCGAGTAGACGAGCTGCCTTCAAAGACTTATGCCTCTACTCTTCTTACCGAGTAGATGAGCTGCCTTCAAAGGCTTATGCCTCTACTCGTCTTGGCAAATAGACAATCTGCCTTTAAATCCTTAAACACTTTACTCGTCCTGCCAAGTAGACGAGCTGCCTTTAAAGGCTTATGCCTCTACTCGTCTTGCTGAGCAGACGAGCTGCCTTCAAAGGCTTATACCTCTACTCTTCTTATTGAGTAGACGAGCAGCCTTCAAAAGCTTATGCCTTTACTCGTCTTGACGAGTAGACGAGCTACCTTCAAGGCTTATGCCTTTACTCGTCTTGACGAGTAGACGAGCTGCCTTCAAGGCTTATGCCTCTACTCGTCTTGCCGAGTAGACGAGCTGCCTTCAAAGGCTTATGCCTCTACTCGTCTTGCCGAGTAGATGAGTTATCTTCAAGGCTTATGCCTCTACTCGTCTTACCGAGTAGATGAGCCGCTTTTAAAGGCTTATGCCTCTACTCGTCTTGCCGAGTAGACGAGCTGCCTTTAAAGGCTTAAGCACTCTACTCGTCCTGCTGAGTAGACTAGCTGCCCTCAAGGCTTATGCCCTCTACTCGTCTTGCCAAGTAGACGAGCTACCATCAAGGCTTATGCCCTCCACTCATCTTGCCGAGTAGACGAGCTGCCTACAAGGCTTAAGCACTCTACTCGTCTTGCCAAGTAGATGAGCTGCCTTTAAGGCTTATGCCCTCTACTCTTCTTGACGAGTAGACAAGATGCCTTCAAGGCTAAAAGCTCTCTACTCATCCTGCCGAGTAGACGAGGTACCTCAAAAGTCCACATCTCTACTCGTCTCGTCGAGTAGACGAGATGTCTTCAAGGCTAAAAAATCTCATCTTACAGGATAGACAAGCCATCACTAGGCTCATACCTCTACTCACCAAGACACGAGAGCCATTTCCAAACTAAAAGCTTCTACTCGGCCTATTTAGGTAGACCACTGAATTTACGCTCTGCCTAACTAGGCGAAAAGGATTTTTAAGCCGAGTAGATAAAACATCTGGAAGCCCTTTCCCGTCTTAACTAAGCAAATTGTGAATACACTTCCCATGCTAAAATCCCACATTCGCTCACGAATATGGGATTGGGGGCAAATGATGTGGGAAAAAAATATCATTTCATAAGATGAAGACATGTGTCTTCATCTAAAAAAAACAAAACTGCCCTCTTGAATTAATTGAGCAATATTAAAAGACTCTAGCTGATTTATGAGTCATTTATTTCTAGTAACCCCCGACTAATGGTATTAAACTACCAATTAAGTAGTGTTTAACCTCCACTTGTTCGAGTAACCCCCTCATCAAGGGAGGTAATTAACTCAAGTGCTATATAAAGAGAAAAGGAGACATGAACAGGGGTAAGAAAACTAATCTAAAAAAGTTATTGATAGTTTCTTTGAAATAGTTCTATGACTTAAGCATCGGAGTTTCCCCGCCAGAAACATTTTCGGCGAGTCACCGATGTTGATTGTGTTGTGCAGCTATGTTCACAAGATAATCAGAAATCGTCCCGGATTTCTTTAACAACAATAGGGACTTCTTTTGTAGTTTCTGTCTCTACATCTCAGAAAATGTCCTCTCTACACAGTTCAATCATAGTTTTAACAAGGTAATCATTTTCTTCCCATAATTTGGTGGTGCCGATTTTAGTTATTATGTTATGGTTTTAAAATTCACTATCACTACAAACCCCAAAGATCCAATGATCACTACCACCATTAATTGCAATCGCTCACCAAAGTTCTAATAGATCCAAAGATCCCCTTGACTGAGGAGTTATACGAGGGGTATTGGGGACATCCTGGATGGATTACATAGAGAACCTTGATTGCCCTGTTCAAACAATAGTGGGGCACCACCGACACATTCCACCTCCCCTCTAGAGAATCACCCCGACACCCAACAAAATTTCTAACGTCGCCAGGGTGGATATGTCTAGTAGACTCATTAACTGGGATTTTATCAAATAGGGTAGAGGTGTCTGTTAGACCCATAGTCTGGGGTTTCTACATCGATAAGGATATGAATATACATAGGTGTTTATGCTCCCAGGCAAACTGTCATTAATATGAGAGTTCTTTTGTGCCTCTTGCTGAGGGTTTATTTGAAAATGGAAAAGGTTGTCTCTTGCTTGCCCAGGAATTCAGTAGGGTATTCAAGAAGAACAGGTTCTTCCACTACAAGAAAATTAATTATTAATGATAGAATTTTCATCGCGAAAGGTGGATATTTTGTCGGTAAAGACTTTTAGCGATGGACTGTCTATCACTAAAAATCCGTTGGTAGAAACCTCATCGCTAAAAGATTAACGACAAAATTTGGTAGTCAGCCAGCAAAAATTCAACTTTTACTGGCGGAATTAATTACTTTTGGCAACAGAATTTTCCGTCACTAAAAGTTTTTTTTTTTAATATTTTGTCTAATTTTTGAATTTTCTAAAAAAATTAAAAAACCTTTAGCGACAGAATTTCCGTCACTAAAAGTCTTTAGGAACATTAATTTCTCTTGCCATAGTTGTTACTTGTTTCTCTTTGTCGAAAACAACCTAAAAGGGAGCATCAGTTGTACAAATTCATTTACAATGAACAAAATGAATAGAAAAAGTCTATTTGTCAAATATCAACCAAAAATCCAGCTAAAACTAACTGTAAGAAATTATGCAAAAATCATGGAACCCTGTGAGATGTTAGTAAGTATTTTGTCTGTGCTTCTTTTGATTGTAGTGAGCCATTTGTATATGTTCCCAACCTACTTTGGTCGCATCCAAGGGCCCACTGGGGGTCCCATTTTTGCACGACATGTCAGACATTCAATGGTCAATTTTTCAACGCTATTAATCGGTCAACATGCGCACGCCCAGGCCACGTGCATTTTTTTATTGACTTTTCACATAACTGAATTACTTCTGTCACCAACGTAGTGACGTTGGTGGCATCAAACACTTGGAAAACATACAAAACGGACTTAGCGAGCCTTCACCCTCAAGGGCTCGGCCACCTTATCTTCGTGGGGGCCAACCACCTTACTTTCATTGGGGGGGGGGGGGGGTTCGGCCACCTCCTTTTCATAGGGGGTCGGCAACCTCCTTTGCGTGGAGGCTAGCCACTTTCTCTACGTGAGGGGGTCGGCCACCTTTTCATGAGGGGGGTTGGCCACCTCCTTTGCAGGGGGTCGGCCACCCCAAGCTCGATGGGCTTTTGACACTTCGATCGCTTAACCCATTCAAACGCATCATTGACCACAAATGTTCACTCATCATTTATGACTGTACATTGCCTGTTACTGTTGTCAAAGCTGCGACGGTCGTCGCAGCACCCGTCCGCCATTTCCATGACATGTGCCCCCAGCACCAGGTATTGTCTCGTGCTGTAGGCACCGTGCCCATGCACCACAGCCAATGTCTCATGCAATTAGTATCGCGCCCATGCGCAACAATCGATCTCTCATGCCATTGGCATCGCGCCCATGCACCACAATCATTGTCTCGTGCTGTAGGCACCGCGCCCATGCGCCACAACCAATGTCTCATGTCATTAGCATCGCGCCCATGCTCCCACAATCTATCTCCCATGCTGTTGGCATCGCGACCATGCACCATAATCAATGTCTCATGCTGTAGGCATCGCGCCCATGCGCCATAATCATGTTACAGGCCTCCTGGCGTCACACTCTTTCACCACACCATGCACCCTCGCCAATGGACGTGGAACATGCTCTGACCCACTCTCTGGAGTGTACAGCATTCTGAGGGGGTTTACTCGTAGTGCTCTGGCACGAGGATCCTTCGTAGCAGGATAGGCTCGTTACCACAAAGCTATCGCGCCTGGGGTGACTTGAATGATACTAGGCACTGAGCTGCAACCATGTCCATTAACGTTACTGGTGATCATCGGCGCCCCCAGGACGATGACCCTCGAGTTACTCCGGGACATGAGCAGGTCTTTGGAGGGCATCGTGCCTAGTCCGCCTGGCAGTTGGTCACAGGGGTAACCCTCGCCGCTCTCAGGTCCTTTACGCATCTCTTGATGCACATTTGTGGGATTCAGTAAGGGCTTGGACCGGTGACTGGGGCAATGAGCTTACTCTGATCATGCTGTCATGGTGTCTTCAGTCTTCTCAGACAGGTAGAGCGACGCTGTGTGGGGCAAGTAACACAAATTTGGGAATCGGCAGTCCAATGGAGAACCTTATTTTTGGACCCCCTGGTGACGTGTCACTCCCAGGGGATGACATGTGGCACTTGATAACACAGACACACTGTGTCTTATAAATAGTGGACTTTGGACTTCATTAAAGGGACTTTTTCACTCATTCTCTCAAAAATCACTTTCTCACTCTAGAACTTAAGAGCTCTTGGATTCTAGAGAGAGAAACACAAGTTGACACAATCTTGGACGTAGCATTAGACCCTGACTTGTACCTTGACTTGGATTGTCGACTGTCGGCCCTGATCGTCTCAACCTTGTCTTCACTGCATTGCCAATCCTCACGGCCTGTCTGGGAAGCCTTGCTCTCTGCCCTTACTCCACCCTTACTGTCTCTCACTTGGTACATTTGGAAGCTGACTCAGACTGCAGCCTTTGTGGCACCTCCACGTAGGTACGAACTCACTTTCCTTGGCATCAATATCTAATTTCTTCCCGATCACAACATAAGTGACCCTTTTTGCGAATAAGAGAACCACATATTAATATAATCTGGTGCATACAGTCGAAAGAAGCATCAGAAGTCTCAATGAGAACTCTCTAACCCTACAAACCTTGGAAATCAAGGACGACAATAGAGCGTATATCTGGTTCCCTCTTCATAAGGATTTTAACCAAGAAACTATAATGGGACATATTATGGGTCTTGTCCCCAACACCTCCACCCATGTATATTGCAGGAGAAAATGATTAAATTAGATTATTCAGGTGCAGTTTTCTATCAATAGAAAATCACAACAGTCATGATGTTTCACATAGTCCTGCTCATTGCTCTAAACTCCTTCACAATAGAAGGGTTCTCCATTATGAGAGATTTTTTTTTACAAGGTTTCGCTATATCAAAATTGTATCATATGTTCAAACTTTGTCGCATAATATAATGTGTATATCACATTATCGAGAGTGCCAACACTATCTTCAGATGGAGCATATGTCTTCTTATCTACCTAACCTTTAATTACCATTCCAAGCCTCCCTAAAACCTCTAACATATTACAAACCTCTAACATAGTACTTAGAGTTTCAGTTTGGCATAAATTAACTTAATTACATCGTAGTACTTGACTGGTAAAGTGATTTTCTTTAGGATCAACACTATAGCGTTTATTAATTTCTAATGTACTGGCTAAGAATGATAATCTACAAAATATTTTGTCCTAACATTTACATGTAATCAATCAAATGTAGTAATATAAATCCAAAACTTGAAGAAGGACTTACAGACGAATGAGAGAGGAGTGGTAGCCAACTGGTCTCCGCCAGCTAGTGGATCCAAATTGGAGACTGGAGAAAGATGCGAGAGTGGTTGCTGGTGGATCTGGACTGCTGAGGAGTGGTTGCTTACTCGCTACGCCCATTCTTGCAGAGGACTGAAAGATGCGAGAATGAGGGGAGAGAGGGGGAGAGAGAGTAGAGACAGCAGGGTGGGGGCGGGATTATGTGGGAGGCCGGCCGCGAAGGTGGGTGGCGTAAGTTAGTGTGGGTGTCACAGAGAGAGAGAGAGAGAGAGAGAGAGAGAGAGAGGAGGAAAGTGAGCGGCGGAAGAATGAGAAATAAAAAGAGAAAGAAGTAGGGTTCATTGGTTTTAATCATCTTTAGCGACGGATTTTTAGCCATCCCTAAATTCTGTCTTTCAAGATCATGAAAAGTTGATAAATATATAGATTTTTACTGAAGGACACAATCCATCGGTAAAATCAGTCGATAAAACCCTTTCCTAAGTTTTTTTTCCTCGAGAAAAAAGAACCCGAATAAATGGGAAATCTTCAAAAATATCATTTAATGATGGAGTTTTTTGTCCCTTCCCTTCAGTAACAGTCCATCACTAAAGATCTTTGTCGACGATAAAGATCTTTAGTGATGGACTGTTACCGACGAAAAAATCCGTCAGTAGAAGTCACTTTTAGTGACATATTGTACGCTGCTAAGAAGTCAATTTTGTGTAGAGTTCCAACGAGCGCGATAGATAGCTCAACTTTATATTTCAGTTAAACTAAAATAGAAAGACTGTACTCCTGGGAAAGTCAAAGGAAGTAATAATGGCTAGTTTGTAAAGTATATTCAGGTATAGGATGGAGAAGCTCTACTAATAAGTGGCAAAGCATCAAGAAGTAAAGAAAAAGAAGGAAATAAGACTTGATATCAACTCATGGGTTGTCTGAGAGTTGAGTTATTTGTTTCTTTGTCTCGCTTCCTCCTTTTATTTTTTTTCAATCTACGACTGCCTTGCAACAGCTCTTTCAAATCGTTTATGCTCGTTGAAAAAAATGCCTATCTATAATTCTTGTAATTGCTAGTGATGGTTCCTCCTTTATCAGTGGCTGTATAAAAAACTACCATGAAGTTCCTTTAAAACAGGACTCGCGTTTTGTAAACTTAACTGCCATTTTTCATCATTAATAGATGCATATTATCCAAAATAATAATTGTTCTTGTATGAAAGACGTGACTTTAATCTTGAGCTTCTTTCTGATGCATCTGTGTCCACATCTTACTGGTCATGCTTGAGTTTTAATTCTAGAGGCCATTGTTATAATGACCGAGTCGAAGGCCCCATCACAAGGTAATGCCTCCCTCAAAAGGCCTAGCCAAGTAGGTACTTCTAGGACCACATGCAAGGTCTGACAATGGCAATCTCTTTCTATCCCGCATCAGATTTAGGATATCAAATCTCCCCTCCTTATGCCTTAGCATCCTCGCTAAGTTTTAATCAGACATAGCCTATAATCTTGCTTTAAAAATCATGTTCTTCAGCGTTAGAATCGTCAAACTTTGATGGGGCCAACTTTATATCCTCTAGACGAATACCATCCTATTTTTTATGGTTATGGTCTACAATGCATTCCACCCAATTGAACTTGTTTTCATTGTTCATTTCTCCATCGCATAAACCAACAACGTTTGAAAAGTTACAGTTACTGCATCTGACCCTAACTTGTCTTTATTGTAACTCCACACGTTATTCTCAACAACAACCAACTATACTTCTTTCTATACTAAAATTGACTTCTTCAAATTCTTGGTCTTGAACAAGAGATTCCAGATCCTCTTGTACTTTAGCCAAAATTCTTTTTTGATTTCTATTTATTGAAAATATTTTCATTAGCACTTGCCCAAAACCTCTCGATGATTATCTCAAGTCTGGGCATTCTATTATTCGTTAATTGTGGCAGAGACCTCTCGATGATTATCTCAAGTCCTGGCATTCCAATCTTTTTAATTAGCCTCGATCAAAAGCACCGTTCAACAAATCACTCGTTACAATCTCTCAACTAATGAATTCTAGTTGTTCAACTCTTTGCTGATATAATTGTGCCTCCCCAATGTAAGAGTTAGTCACAAATTGCTTGCCATCTACCCATGTAATATCTCAAACTTTGGAAGCCTGTTAAAATAACCATTTATGCTCCAAAAAAAAAAAACGGCGTTAATTTTGAGCAATGCTCGAATATGAGTAACATATTGAAACTTAGAATTTCAAGACAAAAATGTAAGTTTTTAAACTTTGGGGGCATAAATGTAAATTATGGTTTTAGTGATGAAAAATAATGAAATGAGTGATATTGTACGTTTTGACATTTAATTTAATTAATAAAGATTAGGAGAGTTTTGAAAAAAATATATAAATTTTGCTAATTTTGGGGACATTTTGTAATTTAAAAAAACTTGAAGGACTATTTTGTAATTTTTTAAAAGTATGCCCTATGTGTCAATTTTTCAGAAAATTTGGTGTAAGGAGATGCCACCTCCTACTCTTTTATGTGATGACTAATCTAATTTTTTTAGTTATTAATTTGGTTTTATCCTAAATAAAAAAAGCAGGGAATTTCCATTTTGGGAAGGGATGAACAGTACCCAAGAGAGGGAAAAAGAGAACAGGAAGAACATAACATAGAAATAGGGCAGCTTGGGGTAGGGGAAAAATCAAGGAAAAACAAAGAGAAACTCAGACCATTTCTTCAAGGTAACCCCTCAAACCGCTTATGTGTGTGTTCTAGTGTGTGTTCATTTTTTAGCATTGTGCAGTGAGTGTAAGGGCCATGAACATGGCTGGGCAATGAGGTGCACTTGGGTGAATTTAGGTGCAACTTTGGTGTAATTAAGCGTGTTAAATCTATGTATGTGTGTGCATTGGGTGTGGGTAATGTTCAAGGGGGTGTAGCAATATATTGGATGGAACCATATGAGTTCAGTGTGTGAAGTAAGTGTGAAATCGTGTGTGTTCGTGTGATTGTGAAAGATGCATACTTCGGATGTAAATATACGTGTGTGATTTGAGTTTAATTGTGTGTGTTCGTGTGATTGTGAAAGATGCATACTTCGGATGTAAATATACGTGTGTGATTTGTGTTTAATTGTGTGTAAGTGAGTGTAAACTAGGATAATGTAATAAGTTTTTTGTCTCAGGGTGTATTCGTAAGGAATTAGCATGTGTTTGTGAATTACGTATGTGAGATGGGTCACAGTAGGAAGAAGGGAAGAAGAAGCTGTATGTAAAAAGGTGTGATAGTGTGTGTTTAAATCTACATAATAAGTGTAATTGTCGCTAAAAACAGAAATTACTTTAGGCAATTTTTGTCACGAATTTTTATAAATAGTTATGGCCAAAAATTGAATAAAAGTCCAAAACAGTAACCTCCAATATTTTTAAGAGACGTATGCCCTGGAATTGTTTGGAAATTTTTGGTATCCATAAAGGACGTTAAATTAAGGCATCAATTAAACAAAATTAGCAAATTATTTAACTTAGTAAACCAAGTTATTTTAATCTAAAAGTTTTATGAAAACCCTATTTTACTGATATAATTCATTGTATAAAATTTTGTATCATTTTGAGAATGATAGGTATTTTTTTTTTTTTCTGAAACTAGCCTTTTAGCGCTCGGTCCGGACACCGGTTCGGCATTTTTGGATGAAAATTCTCTAAAATAGTTTTTAGGCCAGAAATGATATCAGAATACTTAAAATAGTGTTTAAACATGTTTTTGGAGTCAGAAACTCCCGGGGGCATTTTGGTAATTTCCACCCTGATGGGGGTATTTTGGTAAGTTTACCCATAAAGGGTATTTTTGAGTAAAGTTACATACAGTAAGAATATTTTAGTGATTTGGCTTACAGAAAGATCATTTGATGATTTAAGTGTAACGATGGTATTTTGGTAATTTGCCATCTTGAAGGGGGTATTTTGGTAATTTGACCTAAGAAAGGTATTTTTGCATAAATTCAAATATGGAAAGCTTATTTTAGTGATTCTACTTACTGGAAGGCCGTTTGGGTGATTTAAGTCCGAGAGGGGCTTTTTGGTCATTTTACACCTTAGGGGCATTTTGGTAATTTTACATACGCGATGAGGGAGGTTCATTTTGGGAGCATGTGTAAGTCCGTACTAAGTTATAATATTGTGCTGTAGAGTATGCTCTGATGATTTGATCATTCTGTTTAGGATAAACTAAAGACTTCCGGTTAGGATAAGCTAGCTGTAGATTCAGGTTAAAGATTCTATCTGAACCCTGGATAAGGACTTTTGTCTGAACCCTTACTTAATAACTCGTACTTGTAAGTACTCTTTTGAATTACTTATGACTAATGTCGAACTCTGAAGTATGTATTGATATCAGCATATTATTGTCCAGAAAAACCCTAATATTAAACCTGAACGATTATTTGGAAATCCTGTGATGCTCGCCTGTTATTATATGTTGAGCAAATTTGAAAATTGTTTGTATCTGTTTGTTCCGAATTGTTGTGCTTAAATTCGATAATTATTCACACAATCATTTTTGCTGTTTATTTGTGAATTTTCTTTTGAAAATTTCAAATGTTGACTTATATCAGTATGATTATTGTTATTGGAATCCGAATTGATTTTGGTGATTGAGATTATGTTGAAGCTCATTGATATTATTGATTTTTCCGTGTTGACCTAGGTTTTCGTTTTGTGGAAGGCATAGTAAGGTTGATTTGAATCCTGCATGAAAAAGCAGGCTGATATCCAAGAGGACTAGTATTTATATGGTACATCATGCATGTGTACACTACGAACTTTGCCTGAGTGGCATTGTAACCGCTCAGGATATGTACCATGATTTCTGCTTGGATAAAAATTCCTTGAGAAGTCATCAACGTATCATTTGAAATGATTTGTGCTTGGGTTAAAATCCCTTGAGAAATTCAGTGTATTTTGAAAAGAACTGTCTCAGATGATATATGTACGTTTTGAAATCCTTTGGAAAACAATCATCATTTTTGTTAAATGACGGCTTTAAAGATGATCTTTTAATGATCGTTTTGGAACCCATCGTCATGGTATTTGTCTATTTTGGTATTTATTTATGATAAATTTCGATCATTTTGAAAATCGTTAAGCTGTTTAGTTCGTTGAAGTGTTCTGGAAATCTTCTTCAGTTGGATTCTTAGAATCGTTTGTAATTCTTTTGTTGGTCCTTATACGACCTTACTGAGCTCTTAAAAGGTCACCCTTCGTTTGATTCCCTTCTGCAGGTGATGATATGCTGTAGCAAGTTCGGGAATGGGTTAGAGTCTGTGTGAGATTCCAGTAAGTCGCCACTTCTATGTAATGAGACCCCTGCGTGGGTCGGTACCGTTACCTTGTTTAGGACTCGAGTTGTAAAGAATCTAGGTTTTAATAGTTTAAATTTAAGCAGTTTTGTAAGATTGTATTTGAAGAATTTGAGATAGTATCGGATTAGATGTTTTGAAGTATGTGTTAGTGATCAGATTTAACAGCTTTGATGTGATCCAGTATTGGATTTCCGGGGGAGTTACAACCCAACCCAAGCCAACTCCACCACTTTATTCCCATATGACTCTTCTCTCCAGAAAATCAATACTTGATGTGGAGAAGGAGGTACACAACCATTAACATGAATCCAATCTTTTCCAAGGAAAGCATTAAATTTTGAAAAAGAGTCGATCACAAAGAATGAGGACATCTTTTTTTCTGCCCTGCTTTCAACTTCGTTGGAACTACTCCCTTGGGCTTTTAGAGATTCCTCCAGAAAAATTACACTATTATCTCAAAAGGGATTGAATCTCTTTCATCTTTGCACAACATCCTCAAAATCCGAGTAGGCAGAACATTAAGTGTCGCACCATTGTCTACCAACACTCTGACCACTGGTTGGCCATCTATCAGTGTTTCTATGAACAATGGCTTGAGATGCCTGGTTTTTTTAGGATCTGGCTGGTACGCAAGATAACTCTATCTCCTTGATTGATAATAATTTCGCCATTTCTAGATTGTTTTTCTTTTTTTGGGTTGTCTTTGTTGCCAAGAACAAAGCTACTTGGCGCTCGAACTTTGCTTTCTTTTGCATCTCCCTCGACCTATGAGGTCTGCCTATCTCTAGTTTCAAACACCATTGGCAAAACAAACGTCGTATTGCAATAGACTATGACCTCATGCTCCCCGAGCACAAACTTCTTTTAACTTTTAACTTCTTGCTTTTTTCTCCCTCTTTGGCCTTCTCCGTCTAGCCACTCGATGGCTTTCTCACTACCTTATATTTTAACTAGGCCTTTTGATTTCCTTGATTTTGTTCACTTACCTTTTTCTGTTTTGCGCCTCTCATCCACGTCCACTTTTGTCGCTTTCTTAAACGTTTGTGTTTGCAATTCCTTACCCATCATGGTAGCAAATTTCCTTTTACCCTTTCTCTTCTAAGTCATATGCTCTTGGAGGTGGGAATTTATCTTGACCATCCAAGTGTCAATGATCCTGCACAGATTTTTATCTTCTTATCATTGGAAAATCTGAGAGAGCCTTGAACTTAGGTGAAATCTATCTTCAACAAGAAAACATAAATTTGATTAGCCTAGTTTATATCGAAAGAATACTTTCTCAAAGAAGGTGATGGATTTGTTTTAGTGGCTTGTTTGGATGGCAAGCTAATTGGACTCCTTATCTTGACTAATGGCTCACAGACTACAGGTTTCTTCCCAACCATCTCAATTGCATCCACTTCCATTGAGTTGATAGGATTCTGAAAATAGGTCCGTATTGATGATTTTTTTTAATTAGCTCTTCGACCAACCACATCTTATACCTTGCTACTCTAGCAAAAAGTTCAAAGACATTTCTAAATATCAAGCCCTCAAGTTTCTTTCTAATCTCCAAATCTAAACTATTCATGGCTAGATTTATCAACTCAGGTTCTGGCATATGAAAATGACACTTACTTTTTGATGAATTACATCTTTACATGTATTGTTATGCACTTTCTCCTAAAAACTATTTTAACCTTGTGAGATTTGCTAAAGAGGTCTCTCGTTCCATTCTGAAAAACAATGTAGGAGCAAATCCTCCAAGTCTCTCCATGAAAAACAGAATTTGGAGGTAGGTTTTGGCAAACCAAGAGAAAGCAACCCCAGTTAATGAGTACTAAAACCATTTCAGTTTTATCACCCATTTTGACCAAGTTCTCCCCACTGAAAGGTAAATTTGGCATGTAACATTAAGAAAATTGCAACCAGTTAACTTTGTCCTCTTAGAAGTTGGTTCCTTCTTTTTTCATTTCCGTATTATTGTAAATTGAAATATGGTTGCGTTCAAAGAGTTAAATTTTTTTTTTTTTGTTGGTTCAATTGGACTTATTAAAATGAATTTGATCCCTCTAGAAGTCGCAGATGTGTTAACTTGAGAGGCATGAGCACCATTAGCACTCCCTAAACCTTTGGGAAGAGTGTGCAACAAAGGGGACATATTACATTTACCCCTCAGGTACTATTGGCACTCCCTCAACTTCTCTGCATGATTCCACGTCATGAAAATCACGAACTTAAAAGCAGCAGTACACGAATCGCCATTAGCCATTGAGGAGTGCCAATAGAAGTATTCTAAAAGAACTTGTGTTCCATGTAGAATAGATTTGGCTATGAAAGTTAAGGATTAGGTTCATCATCAGCCTTCTAGACTTCAAATTACTTTTGAGCTTATATCCAAACTTCGGGTTGTTTTGTCAGCGAGTCTGTACAGCCTTTGTCTTTCATATAATATACACCATGCCAACCTCTACAAGAGCAGCATGAGGGATGTTCAATGCAACTGGTGGCTCTCGACAATTTTTTTCGAGAAAAACATACATCATAATGAGGAAGTGCTTAAGAAAGTTCGCGCCTTTACGCACTGTTAGATGCGATTGACCCAAGAAGTATGCAGTGCCGCTTTCCCTGGCGTCGACTAGTTCCTGCAATTCCTCCCTAACAGACATCCGCATTCTATGACTATTCGGAGGCAACACAAATTGAACCTTCTTCCTCCTGGCAGGAGGACAGCTACTTTCCGATGGATCACCGAATGGACTTAGTGCGCCACTGGTTGCCAAGCTTGCAGCACCAATATATGAGTCAGCCCTAGTTAGGGGAATTAAAGGACTTCCATCAGCCATTGAGCGTCCAACAGCAATCATCTTTTCTTCGGGTGAAGTTAGTGCTTCAAAATCACCTTCTTCCCTCGAAATGAATTCTCCAATACATTGAATAATACGATCCTCAAAGTCATCTGTGTCTCTTATACAGTCACAATATCCATACTGCACAATGCATCGATAGATTTTATATTCCTTGGGTCCAGCCCTGCCTATAAGATACCGCTGGCTTGGGGAGATATAAGGCTCTGGTAGAGACTTGAAGGAAATGAAGATCAGCACTTCATGAAATGCAGGAAGATTTGTGATAAAATGGGAGAAAAAAGCCGGGATTCCCGTCACAATGTCAGTGTAGATGAAGCCAATGCCGGGTACCCTGGAAACTCCTAGACCCGGGCTAAGATTTGTTAACCAATCAACTGACAGCTTGTTCTCTATATCAAACTGGTACCTTTTCATGGTGCCATAGTGCCAGGAAAGCATGATTATCATGGAAAGCACCACAAAGAGAACTAGACACCAAGCTCCTTTGTAAAAGCTTAACAAACACAATGAGAGATACACGGCCTCAACAGAGCCAAAGATTACCAAAAAGCACGCAGATAGAAGCAAACTCTTCCCCCAATACAGCCCAATCACAAGCGACATCAGACAAGTTGTCACTAGCATTCCAGAAATAACAGCTAAACCTGTAATGGATACAACATACAGATATTAGACCTAGAACCATAAAGTATTCCAAATGTTTGGTCTAACTAATGGGCACAGTCCTTGGAGAAAATCTTTGATTGAACACAAACTTTCCATATGAGGGTTCAACCAGCAGAACTGTCAACTGCTTGATTTTCAGGTCCTCTTATCTAGTAGAATCGTCTTCTTTAGAAACAACTGAGACCCTCAAGAAAAGGTGTTGACTGTCCAACCGGCTCTATTTACCTATATTGTTTGATGGCCAGATTCTCTTACTGGCCACAACTGTAAATCATCATCATCTCTCCCTTTTCCCCCCTACCACCCTCCCTCCCCCCTCCCCCTCCTCCCTCCTTTCACCCCGCGTCTTCCCCCTCAAAATTCACTACTCTCAAAGACTAACGTTAGACTTTCTAACTCTTTCCAAAGTTTAAACCAACCGAGACATTAGCACTTAATACACTTTTTGGTATGAAAAGAAGCATTCAGATTTCTACTAATAAACAAAAGAGCATTTAAATTTCTAGTGTGCTCCCATCATTTATTTTGCCAGGTATTTAAAGTTCTGTTTATAATGCTTCGATCTATATTTTCTAAACCAAATTAGTTAAATACTGGTTGACCAGTCGGTTGAAACCGATGACTTTTGACCCGGTGATTTTTCCGGTTTGAAGAATGCCTGGTTTGAAATATTGTAGAGAAGCTTACCTGTAGCATTTGCCATTTGCACAATGTCACGGAAACCTATTGTAATGGCAAGGCTGAGGACCATCAAAATCCAGTTGACATCTGGAATGTAGACCTGCCCATGTATCTTATCTGATGTATGAATAACTTTAACTCTTGGAAAACAACCAAATGCCTGGCACTGATTTATGATTGAAAAACTAGCAGTAATGGTTGCCTGGCTACCGACAGCCGAAGCAAATAAGGATAGCACTGTGAAGGCATGATAAATATTTCCTGAATGTGTTACAAAAAGGAGAATTGTCAAATTCCAGGAGGGCAGCCTTTGTAACAAAGCCTAAAGCAATAGAACTACTTACTCTTAGGTACAGATTCACTGAGATGAAGAACATCCTTAGAATCACCCAAGTGCTTGGAGATATATGCCGTTTGACCAGCATAAGACAAGACAAGAAGTGGATATATTAAGCAAACAAATGTAACCTGCAAGAGAGATACCATCCAAAAGTTCGTTACTATAATTGCCAAATATGCTAACCATTAGCATGGATGGGTAAGACTTATCGATACCTTGATAGCTTTCTTTGAAAAGTGACCTAGATCTGCAAACATTGCCTCCGATCCTTAAAAAACAAACAACCTCTTGTAAAATTCACAAAAGATAGAAAATTCTCATCTTCGTGCTTTATGTAAGCAAGCATCAATCAAATACACAAGTAGTTCTAGCAAGCCCCACCAACCTGCGACACAGAGAACAACGCTGCCCAATAATTTGCACCTTTCAAAGTCAATGTTTCTTATGAACCTGTACATGTATACTGGGGATACTGCATATATAATATGGCTGTCATAATGAACAATGTTGTATAAACCCACCCCGCTGATGAATAAGAGCCAGAAAATGATAATTGGAGCAAATATAAACCCGATTTTATGGGTCCCGTAGTGTTGCAGAGTGAAAATGCAAACCAATATCGCACAAGAGCTGGTAACTGGTACATCTGGAAAAGATAATCATACGCCATCATAATTTCAGAAATGGACGGTAACGGGGGAAAAAAAACACTACTGGATAGTGTTACAAGAAATATTGCGACTCAAATTCCAATTCCCAAAAATGAAGCAACATGATATGCTATGGACTTCAGAGTTGGGATATAGAGACAATTATGCAGCTGAAGACCAAGTACTTACATTTTTCTATAGCCTTTTCAATGTGGTCCCTTGTCATTTCTGAAGAGGAAACTGGCAAGAAACAGAAACTCATATTTATACCGAAAGGACAAAAACAAAAACAAAAACAAATTTCTCTTGTATGTATGTAAGTCTGCTTCTACTTCTTACATTGATGTGACATTTTCAACAATGATCGTTTAAGACCTGATGTTGCTGACAACACTGAGAGAGGAAGTTAATGCAGTTAATGCCAGTTATCATGTAAAACATGAGTAAATAGTACCAATTATATAAAGATCACTTTGACATGGATTAACGAACCAGATATGGCTGGGGTAAGAACTCCATCAGCAATTATCATGCAAGAACCAAATAAAGCCAGGAACAAAATGAGATAGTGGCTGGCTTTGCATTTTTTAATGGCATTTCTGGCCATTGACTCCACACTCCTGTTGCAAGAACTTTTCCCATGATAAGGCTTAATCTCATTGCCACTTTTATCATCTGGAAGCAGCCCCACTTTGGCATGCCTGCAAAGTAATGAGTATAATGAAAATGTACCACCTGCAAGTATGCCATGAGAATAAGAGCACTTCAGGAGCATCCCTGTCAGAGAATCTTTGATTTAAAAGGTTATCGATAGAATTACCCTCTCCGTCGTTATCAGCCCTCAGTACTATCAAAGTGTACTTAAGTAAAGAAATGATGGTCAGAGTCCAGAAGACAAATGAGAAGAGTTCATATAAATCCTTATTTGGATCAATATCTTCAGGATCAAGTGTTCCAAATACGTACAAGGGAGCAGTACTAAGGCGGCCATAAATTACTCCAAGGCTTTGAAAGGACAAAAGGATTGTATGCCTCCACGTCTCCTTCTGCTCATTTGCATGTTAAACAAAAGATTTAAACATATGGCAGTGATTGTATTTTTCCACCGAAATAGGTGTCAAAAAATAGCATAGTAGTTGTGATCAAGTACTTAAACCAAATGCCAAAGCGACCCCCACAATGTCCATATCTGCTGTGACATGTGCTACACACAGCTATAGAACCAATTCAACTCTATTATTCTTACATGTCAACTTCAGTCCTCTAGGATGAACACTAAGATCCATTCATATGAAATCTTGCTGTCTTAACATATAAAAGTAATAAAGTGAACAAAAACAAGACTCTTTACCTATATTTGCAGCTGTAAGTCCTCAGGTCTAAACTAAACAAAGTGTCCGAGAATTTGATTCTAAGTTACTGGTACTATTGACACGGAAATCAAAAACAAGGAACTGATACAAAGGGCACAGAATATGTCTGAACCCATTCAGCTTCTGCTATTTGCACCCAACCAACTTTATGAAGTTGATCATTTAATATCATAGAAGCTAATGCATGAAGTTTAGTTGCAGGAAACTCCTAATATGGTGACGTTTCTCTCTTGGAAACTCGCTTTTGCGATCCCAAGTTAGGAGCTCCATGGGATCTCGTCCCAAGTTACTATGGGAACTCAATCCCATTAGCTGGATAGAGATGCATGGAACAAGTAAGAGAATACCTGAAAATCAAGCCCTTTTCAATTCAATTCCTTGTT
Organism: Escallonia herrerae; assembly: GCA_033070095.1. NCBI lineage: Eukaryota > Viridiplantae > Streptophyta > Magnoliopsida > Escalloniales > Escalloniaceae > Escallonia > Escallonia herrerae. The sequence goes on from JAVXUP010000214.1 coordinate 458,845, forward strand.
TCTCTCTTCTCCAAGTCCTTAAAGTCTCCTTGTTTGTTGTTGCTGGCGATGTAAACTATACTAAACAAATGATAATACTCTTTACGCATTTGTTTATTCAAGCCGCTCCCAACCTCAGATTCTTCTCGGTGCTTACGCTCCCCCGCCCCCGCCCCCGCTTTGTGCAACTAAGGCGTGAAATACCCGTGTCGGACACTCAACACTTGGACATGAATATGGGATATGTGTCTTGACACATCTTATAGATATGCCACTAACACTATCTTATAATGTTTCTTTTATTTCGTTATTGCTTTGAGATAATATCAGTTTTGAATTGAAAAAATGTGTCATATAAAACACCTGGTTCACTGAGGAGCAACTAAAAATAACAACAGGTATGAGTATTTTGCCGTGTCCTCGTGTCTTGGTTATGAAAATTAGACGAATCCGACACTTGGACATGTATCCGAACTCGTACCAAGTCCATGTAACATAGCATAGAAAAGAAAAATGTCTCCTCGACACCCAACTGTCATAACAAGGTGACACTAATTGCCATTTGAAGGCCTTGAAAAAAGAAACTGATATGTAGTTATTGTAAGAACAAGATGGGGCTAAATCTTCATTCAAAGAGAAAAAGTAAAACCAGGATCTAATTCGCCAAACCTTTTTGAGTGTAAGTCATAGATATGATTCTTAGTGAAAAATAAAGAATTAACAACGAATGAGACAAAAAAAAAAGCCTAATGTATAGAGACCGTGGTCATAACTCTGGAGCTGCGATAAGACAACTCTATAACAATAAAAAATGCCTAGCCTACCGAGTAAGAAGTCTGGGAAATGAGGCATTTTGATTCACTTCAAGTGCAGACTGATAGTTCTCCTAGCTAAATGGTGCAAGTGTGCAAACAATAACCAAGTAATTGCAGCTGTCAGGGTGGAACATTGTTTCTCTCAAAGTTTAAGCTTCTCAAACATGCTATACACAAAGTTGAATTTCTTCAAACATCTTAATCGAGCTAGTCTAGTGAGGGCTAGATGTACATAGCCTTATAGCCACTGATGCAAAGAGGATGCTTTCACATCTCAAACCCGTGACCTTTGGAGCATAAATGAGCAACCTTATTGTCAAGCCAATGCTTGCCCTCTTCCTTTAGCTTATTCTACAGTAAATCTTTTCAATTCATATTTTATGGTTTATAGCACACTATAGCTTGTGCTTTCTTTAAGTATTCTATGAACTGCGCTCGTAGAGATATATCACTAGAAGATGCATTTGGTTACGATGCTCCAATTCATCGTTAGTGTTAATTCTATACCTACTTTGATGTATCCTTCAAGAAATTATAAAGCGCCAACTAAAAAACAGTGATCCCGGTATTCACTCGAGTGACACCAAATCAGTGTACTGTAAACTGTAGGTCACGCGACTTGTTTTTGAAATGACAATTATTGACCTGTGTGACGCTAACATAGGCATCTAAGTATTCCATGGGTTATAAGTTTATTCGTCTTGAAGATTCTAACCAACTACTTGTTAATAAAACCTTGAAGACCCTTGGGAACTAATTAATGAAGGGTATCGAAGACTAGTTAAGCACTTCCCAATCCAAGTAAATTTAGTCTTGTTAGCTATTCTATGATCTTAGACGCCTTTCTAACTGCCAAGAGAGTAGCTTTGGAAAAAGAATCACTATAGGAGGTCCTCGGAAGCCAAATTGTAAAATTGAAACAATGGCCCGTTGTGTTCGACACTCGACTGGTTCTTCCCTATACCCGGCTTCTCAAAAGCTGAAAGCAGAATAGTTGATTAATCACAGGATCGAAATTTAACAATCAACCGCTCCAAGGAATAGATCAAGATCAGTCGACTGCTATTCATGATCAACGAATTCAGTATTCCAGAAGGTTAGCATCGTTGAGAACAGCTAACTTATCTTAACGTTGAAAGTCCGAGTTAAGATCAGTAAAGGTAGACCAAATCTAGAGAGCAACCAACTGTTTTGAAGCATTTTCAGGTTATATTTAAAATACACCAGCTAAGTTGTAACTCGTTTAAATCGTGACACGTAATCCTAACATTCTCTAGCCAAGGTATCTTTAACAAACTTGCAAGAGGCCTCTTTAGCAGTAGCTTACCATATTTCACTTCTTAAGAGGCTAAGAGATCAATTGTCAGTGCAAGAGGATGGTGGAGCTCAAGTTGAAGCTGGTTCAGGAGCATCAACCATTTCCAGGAAATCTTCAGGAAGTTCTAGCGGGAAGGTATGGAGATTCTTACATAGTGGAAACGTCAACTTTTTTCTACTATGGGGGCTTCCTATCCCTCAAAAAGTCATGGTGTTTCTACAGAATTCTTAAATAATGGACTGGCTACAAGGTATAAACTAAGCAGCAAGTCCTGAATATTAATCCAGTCTGTTGTTTTTGTAAGACTGACCTAGAAACCATAACCTTGGTTTTTTAACTGTGAGTTCACTATACACCTCTGGTATGCTAGCAAACTGACAATCCAGCAATAGTCTCCAGGAATGATCTTAGTGGGGTACAGCTTCATGAATGGCGCTCTGAAAACAAAACTCCCCCAGAAAATGCAGAACAATATCCTTGTTATGTCAGCAGCTCCTTGTTGTGAGATTTGAGGAGCAAGAAATAGGAAAGTTATTTTAAAGAGGAGACCGTCCTTGTGATATACTCTTAAATTATCAAAAATCGTGACCTCATGGGAGTAGGCTTTCCAAAATAGAAAGAATCTTATATTAATGCCCAGCTAGGAGGGCTCAAGTGTTTCTAACCCTTCTACTCCTATTCACAGCACATCTAGAACTCAATAAGCAAGGAATGATAGCAGATCAACCTCTTTTAGATTTGGGTAGGTGCAGTATGGCAGTCTTCCAAGCCTAAGGCAGATTCAGGCCTTTTTGTCACCAAAAATGGAGTTAAGCTAATTTGGTGTTTTAATGACCAGTGTTGTACTTACACTGTACACAAATGCATTCTAATAGTGAAAAGTATGAAGCGGTAAATTTAATTTATGGTCCCATAACTTGTGATAGGGAAAAAGCAGAAAATTAAATTATTCACTTCCCTCCATTTCATTTTCATCCTTCTTATGGTAGGAGCTTTTGATTTTTGCAAGCAATCCCAATATAACATTTGCACACCATTCTTGCATTATCACATCTACGATTAGAGCTCCCATGCTCTTAAATCGTCAAGTTCCTTGGGAACTCTCCCATTGGAGGGCACCATGGAAGAGGTCTTAGTTAATTTTTTTTTTCCTTTTCTGATTCTTTTACATACATATGAATATAGAAGATATACATACTTGTACATAATATAGATAGACAAGATACAAGAGTTACTTTCTTTATAGCGTATTTTACCATTTTAGAGGTGGGAAGTCTTATTCTCCCCATCAACCTATTTGTTAGCAACAACTACAATAACAAAATCTTATATTCTTTCTTTTTCTTTATACCTATAAGAATGACAGATACGAGATAAGGTAGGTAAAATTACTAAACCACAGTAATTCATTGAATAAAGTTTCAGAACTTCATGTATAATTTTCTGACTTCTTATTGCTCTGCATTACTGTGTGGATCTACCATATATCTCCTGCTTTTAAACCAATCAACCAAAAAAATAACCTTAGTTGATATATTATATACAAATAATAAGTCAGTTTTGAGTAGTCCCAACATAGGGTCTATCTTATGTATATCAAGAATTATCAGAGATTGGTTGCACCCACGCAATACATGCCTAAGTCAGATTCCTTTTGATCGGCGGCGAAAGGGGAGATATGGTTGCACCTATCCAGTACAAGCCTAAGTCAGATTCCTGCCTGTCGGCACCAGTCCTTTAAATCAGTGGGCACTGATCTAGCAGTTGAACCATCCGGGTTCAAAAAATGTTTTTTTTAAAAGGTTTTGACAGCTCTTTTCCAAAGGCCGTAACATTTCAGTGAGGGTGCTTAAGCACCATGTTGGAGGCTATATCGATGAAGTTCTAAAACTTCGTTTCAAACAAAGTTCTAAACTTCATTTTGAGATAATTGCTATTTCGGATTCTTCTTTATCTCTCTCTGACTTTCTGAAATTCTTTGCAAGTGTCTAATTGTCTTTATGGTTCTAGTCTTACTGAGTTCTTAGTAGTGGGAGAGAATTGTTAAAGTGCAATCTTCAATTCTCTAGTTATTGGGCATTGTATCCTAGGGTTAGATTTCCTTTAAGTCCATTAACACCAATATATCTTAAGGATAGCTTCCTAGCAGTGCCTTGCCCATAAAAAAAACTTTTTATCCTCTTTCATAGTTTTCTATTTCCTTCTCGAGTTGTCTAAGTCCATAGACACCTTCACCAAATTCTTTGCTCAACACAGTGAAGCAGGTAGTGCAAACAGGCAGCGTCTCAAGCAATTCTGAAAGCAGTTATCTGGCCAAGTTGGCTCAGTTAAGAGCTTGTTCAAATCAAACCCGACTGTCAAAGTGCAGTGAGAAAGTTGCCACTAGAGGAGCGCTCATGTTCAGCAACTCAACCTACAACCTTTGATGATATCAAATCTCTGAGCAAAAGATTTTACTCTTTGTTCTATAGAATGAAAATCCCCAAGCAGAGACCCTTGAAGCTCATCAGATAGCTAAAAAGGCTCTTAGAACTCGGTTGTCTCTTAATCTGGATTACTAAAATTTCTTATTAGTACCCACAAAAAAGAAAGGCTAAGAGCTTCGTTGCAAAATGTTTTCTGTACACAGCAATTGCAGTCACGAGTTTATTACGGTGATAACTCAAACTTTGACTGAACCATGGAGGCTCTCACAGTCACAAGGATAATTGATCTTTTGTAGCAATCCAGATTGGGAATTGAAATGAGGATGTGGATGTAACTTTTGGTCAACTGTTGGACACTTGCAAATGCTACTTATAAAGAGAAACTTGATTGGGAGAAGTAGCCACCCTAGACACGCACACACAAAAAAAGATTGAAAACAGAAGTAGTAAGTGGGGAGGAGGGGAATGGGGGGAGCAAGGAATTACATGAAACATGTTTGGGAAATTTATCGAATATTACCGCAACACAATTTTACCATTAATTTACTCTCATTAATACAAAAGACGCAAATGTATAAGATTTTCAAAGTACGGAGCCGAAGCAACCGATATACAGATATCATAATGCATTGCATCAAGATATGGGCAGAGAAAGGAGGAGGCTCTCCTTGGAGGCCTGATCTAAGTGATTACACAAGACCCTATACTTCTACAAGTTAGAAATATTTCTAGAGCCTCCACATAAATTGAATTGCAAGAATCTAGACTATTAACTTTCTAAGAACATCTTACTAGATTATTTGTATCTAGCGCACTAAGAGAACCTCGATCATCGCTCTTGAAGTATCTTCAAGACTTTCAAAAGCTACTTTCCAACAAAATGGTCCAAAAAACGTAATATCACAAGCAACAAAAGAAGACACAGCACAAAACTCATACTATGATGTCCGTATTTGAACACACAACACGCCACATACAGAGAAAGAGAGAGAGTTGGAAGAGAGGGCTAAATGGCTTAAATGTACCTTGAATTCACGAGAGATGGAGAGAGGACTAAATGGCGGATCCATCAAACGAAGCAACCAACCTAAACAAACAGATTTGGGAATTGGACTAAACTTTGATTGCTACAATGGGTGTGGGGTGTCTGAGACGGGCAAAGCCCAAGTAGAAGATGTGGGAGGAATTTCTCGTCTTGTGAGTGCGTGCGTGCGTGTGTGTTTAGTTCTGCAGAATTGTCTGATGAGTTGGAAGAGGCTAACGGCAGCAGCACATGGCTGAAATCCCAATACGAAATTTGGTTTTTCCTAGTCTTTTTATTGAATTGAATCCTCCGAGTGAACAACCAACGCAGTCGGAGAAGCCGATGCGCTTTTTGTAGTGTCCCATGATTCACGATGCCTATGCACGTGATGCTTACAAATGTCACCACCTGCCTGCCTCGCCGTTGCGGCTACACACTCTGTACGTAGTGACGTTTGGACACTGCAACCTCGATGCGACTTGTACCCCAACGTACTCCGGTGCTACAGATTTTGATTTCGTGCGTAGCAAAATTAACCTTTTTAGGCATTATCCTGCAAGCTTTTTCCAATTTACGCAATCTAATGCTCAAATTTTCGCTTCGCTTCGCTGAATTAGTCGCCTCCTTCAATTTGGTGTTAGCTTCTTAAACTCGAAAAGTGACTATCCAGACATTTCTTTACTGCATTAATATAAGGCGTTTGAAATCGCTTCTACTTTTAATTTTTTATAAAAATAATTGAGTATTTGATTATTTAATTTTTATTTAAATTTTTTTTTTGTGGTGGTTGTGATGGCGGTAGTGGGGCGTGGCCGTGGTCAGCGATGGCCGGCCAGCGGACGGCTGGCGGTGGCTGTGGCGGTGGGAGGGGGTGGTGGTCGTGATTTCAAAACAAAAACTGAAAACCCAAAATTTTAAAATGGGAGTTTAAAAAAACAATCCTCCTTTAAAAATTGGTTTTTAAAAAATGAAGAGATAAAAAACGAAAACTGTATACCAAACGTTTTTTTTCTCCAATGTACAAAACTGAAGAAAAAACTAAAAATCGAATGATTTTCAAACGCTACCTAAGTTTTTACGTGAATAGTTTCAGCCAAGAGTGCGATTGGAATTGATTTTAAAAAATAGTTAAATTTTTATTAATTTTTCAAAATCAGCTTTAATCCATGCTAATATATAAAGAAAATATTTCTTTACAAATATTGACACTTGACATCAAAAAACGTTTTTCTTTAAGTAACATAAAGATTATATATAAATACTAAATAACTATAAAAGTGATCATCTTTGGTTCTTAATATTTAAAAATCATATAGTTAGAATACATAAAAAAAAAATCATGCTTGACATTATGGTTTCATAATATCAAGCATGATATAAAAATATCATATTTTAACTTTATTTTTGAACTCATTTTACTGAATGTGACAATAAACACTATACGTGATGTTTAATTTTTTTTTAACAAAATTCATATCATTAATTTTATTTTTTCACAGGCATCACTCGTGCCATGGTGACCGGTACCATATATAACGATAACATCACTTTTGGGTTAATACATTCTTTTGGTATTACATGACTATCATTGTAAAATGATGACATGTGGCACCAAGAGAATAAAGTTTGAAAAGGAAAATTTAAAGAAAATGGGGAAGAGAAGATGATGGAGAAAATTTTGGAAAGATGAAAGAGACTAAATGTGCAAAATGAGCAAAAAATACCTCTCATCGCTTGAATCCAATGAGTTTCTTTTCTTTTCTTTTTTTTCCGTTCCGACCCCATAACTCATCTTTACTCCAATTCTTGGGTTGAGGTTCTTTTTTTTTTTTTAAAGAGTATTTCTGTATGAAAGAACACAAATCGCATGTATCCCTGCCACTAAAATTAGTTTGATATTTGGTAAAAATGTTAGTAAACTAGCTTAAAGCTACAATAAGTATTTTAGATAAAAAAAAAGTGCTTGAATCAATTCATTAGGACAAAGTTACCATGGAGACACTTAATAAATATTTTTTCTAATATCTATTTAATAAAGTAATATTAACATAACTTTCATTTCTAAATAACTAGATAAAGTTATTTTCACTTACGTACAAGGTTGTTACTTCTCATTTGAAATAAAAAACATCCGCAATTTCAATTTAGTGTTTATAATATAGTAACTTTCTCAATTAGTTAAAAGGGTATGAGATGTCCTTTTGTGAGAAATGTGGGAATGGTTTGGTAAGTTAGAAGGTCAATCCTGATTTTAAGTGAAGTGATTATTTCATAGTCCTCACTTTTCAGGATTATGGATTAAATTAGTTTTTAACTTTTTGAAGTAAATTAAAAATCATAATCCTTTTTTTTCCTAATACTCAAACATCTGATTTAATCTGGATTAGATCAGTTTTGACCATCGCAAGTTAATCACAAAAACATTCTAAGTCAAGAAGGGCATCGGCAACATTTTCCTCGTTGTTGCTGGGGTTCACGTAATGGGTAGTATTGTTGTTTCTCCTACTTCAGCCACCACAAGTTCTATTGCGAACAGACCTCTTACGATGAAAAGCAGGAGTGTGGGTCTTTAATTATGAAAAACACAATATAAGCATATAAGAAACAAGTAATCCTTGTTAGTGTTGGAGTCAGGAATGTTGAGTTGGTGGGCAAAGTATATTTATGATCCACTGTTGCCTAAACTAATGTCTTGACATGTTTATTCACGTTTTCTTTTGTCCCTTGTCGCTAAAAGTTAATATGATTCCGCTACAAAAAAAATATATGATAATATGTGGGCACGTTCACTAACAGCTAAAAAATTATAGAGAATTGATTGACAAAGATAAACACCAAAATTAAATGATAGCTAGGCAATGCTACTTTGTCGCATGTAGCACGAAGGGCAAAGAAGCCCTCGCCATTTAAGACTTGCAAGAAGAGACAAGAGCATCGGATGAATCAGCAGAAGATTAGTATTTATCGAGCTATTACCCAGGAATAAGGACAAAACCTCTGGATTTGTACATCCCTACGAGAAGAAGTTAATTTTTAAACTCATCAATTTCTTATGAGTAAGGGTGAGCACGGTTTGGTTGGTTCGGTTTGGCGGCTGAATATCAAACCGAACCCACCAACCTCAGTTTGGAGAAAAAAAAATAAACCGTGGTTGAACGGTTCGGTTTCTGCGGATTTGACGGATTGAACGGTCCGATTTGGATGGTTTAATCGATTTGGGCCAAACTTAATTTTGGGCAAGTTTAGGCCTAAAAATTAATAACTTATACATACTAATAAGCTTCAAAAAAACTGAATTTTCTTATGATAATTATCAATACTTAGTAAGATGTAAGCTACAAATGAAAAATGTGTGTTACATTAAGAGATTTATGGTTTATCCTATTTTATATGAGTGGTTAGATAACTAGAGTTAGTAAAAAAATAATTAGAATTAGGTAATAATATAGATATGTTATATTATTATTATTATATATGGTTGGTTCGATTTATGCAATTTCAAAAAATTCAAACAGAACCGACTGAACCCAATGTACGGTTTGAAAAAAAAAAAACCAAACCGATTGATTTTTAGATCGGTTTGGAAATATATGGATTGGTTGGTTCGGTTTTACGGTTGGATCAGTTTCAATGGTTTAAATGTTCACCCCTTCTTATGAGATCATGCAGATTTCTTTGCATGGACAACCGCTGACATGCTTAGCATAAATTTTATGCATCATTGAATATCGACCAACTAAGAAGCCTAACAAATAAATAAAGTGAACCTTGGCTCCTTTTGGATCAATTGCCCAATGTACCTCGATCTCTCCTTTACTTCAGTAGTTCATAATAAGATATCCATTAATACGTGTGCAAAGGATTCAATATACCAAACTTAAGAACATTATGGTGCCATGGCCTCAAATGATGCATAGTTGAATTCGCCTCGCATCTTTAGAAGAGTAAGGGTTTCAACCATCACCTTAAATGGGTAGGCTGGGGCATCTGTGAAATTTGTAGGGTTTTTAAAACATTAAAAATGTATTAGCAAGAAAATATGCAGACAAGTACCTAATAGACAATAAATTTAGTCTAAAATCAAAACAATCACAGAGAGTTTAATCATGTGCAGAGTTACCACTATGACAATGTCCATTTGAAACATCTAGTTTTTGGGGTGCCATCTAATTTTTAGAGTAGCATAAGATAATTAACAAGGAAAACAAGAAAAGCCTAAAATTGACTCTAGATTACCAATTAAGCCATTAATCTGCATAACCCTAGATTGGATTCTACGACCATTTTATATGACGAGAAGGTGATAGAAATGTACTATAAATAGGTGTCTACTTGTTTTTATCAATTTTTGAAGGTTTTTATTAGAAAAACAAGACAACCCGTAATTTACCTATTGCCTTAATTGCACTCTGAACCTTGAGGTTTTGCAAAACTGCAGCTAAAACCCCAGTATTGACTACTAGGCAGACAAAACCTCAAGGTTTGCCATGTCTTACCATTGTTTGCTAACCGGAGTCAATGATTTCATTTGTAGTTAGGGGTATTTCTGTCTTTTTATGTTCCTCTCTCTATATTTTAGCAATCAAATTTTGTAGTTTATTTTTCAAATGAGATCAAAATACATGTCATTTGTTTTTCTTTCCTTTTCCTTCCCTAACTGATGCCCCTTACCGCTGACGCTCTGCTGCTCCCCTTCCTTCACCGTTGCTCGCCTCTCTACTAGTGTAGCTCGCCCCTCCTCTTCCTTTAGAATTGGGTTTAAAGGCAGTCATGGCTGCTGTGAAAAGGTGAGGGCGAGGGGGTTGCTGCGTTTGTGCGTAGAAGTGGCTACTACTATGTTATTTTTGTGTGTAAGTATGGTGGGTTTTTGGTGTACATACCAAAAGGGATGGAGGTCTGCTGTAATGCCAGCGGTTGTGTGATGTGTTTGTGGTGCGTTTGTGTGCGTGTAGAGGTGTAAATGGGGAAGATAAGGGTACTGCCAGGTAGCATGGTCTCGTGTGTGCTTGGGTAGTGTATTTGCGTGGTGTATATGTTGTATAGTGTGTCTGTGTGTAACGCCCCGAATTTATTTCTGAAGCGTTAATGCCGGATACACAGAGATCAGATAAAATTCTATAATTATCAGAAGACTCCAAAAAGGTAATTTAGAGCATACACTAGAAATTCCCAAAATACATTAACATTTAACGCAGTGGCCCCAAGCCTTTGTACAATTCAAGTCACTCTTGATCACTCAGCTAGCCCTTCGATCCCAAAGTCTCACCTACTGATCACCTGAAAGGGAAAACAATAAGGGAATGAGCCAAATGCCCAGTAAGATCTCTCAAATGACCAATCATACGAAAGCAAAAATTATCTGAGAAACAAAATTTTGGAAGCACAAAAGTTCCAATAGAACGGATGTCAAACTAAATTTCAAATGTCAAAATATGTTAATATGAAGACAGACACTGGGGAGCCATTCAGAAAGTGGTCGCATACGTCAGCACTGACATATGAGGCCGGTTCGAAAAGTAAGATCGTGATCTCTAGCTCAACTCCCCTGAGCTATCCCACGTTTCAATCCACGTGGGTAAGTCAGACATAAGTCACACACACTGTGACCTGGCTCACAGAGTTATCAAAACAAAGATTCTAATTTCATACACAATCAAATATTGGACATGATAAACAATAAACAAAATTTATGAAATAATGACAATCTAAAACGAACGATATCAACATCCCAATTTCTAAGGTCAAACGAATTCGACAGAAATTGAATTTCACAAGTTATATCATTGAGAACAAGTAATTCAAAACAAAGCTCAAAGCAAAAATGAGAAGAAGAATCATTTCGAAGAAGTTCGAATTTCAAAAAGAAACTAAGGACTTACATGAATGATTGGTCCATCGCTGATTTGAGTTTCGAAATTATACCCTTACCTTAGAGAATACAAATCCTTGAGCTCTTCCTTGGAAATCAAGAGCTTCCTAAGCTTCTTCCTCCTCCTCCTCTCTCTCTCTCTCTATTGCAAAGGGAAGTAGGCAGAGAAACAAAAAGTTTCGAAAGGAAAATAAAAGACTATTTATATGGAACAAAACCAAACTTTAACTCGACCAAAAAAAAAATTCATTCGACCGAAACATGTATCATTCGACCGAATCCGACAGGGGTGAAAATGGTTCAACTTTTTTTTTTTTAAATTTGACCAAAAATGAGTTTTCATTCGAATTAAAACTTTTAATTTGAATGAAAACTTTAGAAACTCATTTTACACGATTTAAATACTTTTCGTTCGAAGCAAAATATTTTCATTCGAAGCAAACCCATTTTCGTTCGACTGAATCCTTCAGACTCCAAAAAATTTAACATTAAATAGTTTTCATTCGAAGTAAAACCATTTTCCTTCAACCGAATCCTTCAGACTCCAAAAACTTTAACATCAAATAATTTTCATTCGAATGAAACCACTTTCATTCGACCGAAAATTTCAGAAACAATCCCTAACCATTTTTCTTAGTTTTAACAAAAGAACACAAACTTATTATTCAAAATTATTAATTTCACATAGAAAAAGAAAATTTTGGGGTATTACATTCTCCCCTCCTCAAAAGAATTATGTCCTCGAAATTTAAAATGTACCTTAAAAGTCAAAAAGTTGAGGGTGTTTCTCGTGCGTAGCCTCCTTAAGTTCCCAAGTGGCCTCCTCTACTTCGTGATTCCGCCACAAAATCTTAACTAAAGGAACGACTTTCGTCCTTAATACCTGATCACGACGGTCAAGAATCTCAATCGGTTGTTCTTCATAAGAAAGGTCCTCGCGAACTGATAAAGGTTCGTACGACACAATGTGCGTCGGATCGTAGACATACTTCCTTATATTCAAAACATGGAAAACGTTATGAACATGCGATAGCTCTAGTGGTAATGCCACCCAATAAGCCACCGAACCGATCCTTTCCAAAACCTCAAATGGCCCGATAAACCTAGGGCTAAGCTTGCTCTTTCTACCGAAACGTGCACCCCCTTCCAAGGTGAAACCCTCAAAAACATGTGATCACCCACTTCAAATTCGAGTTCATGACGACGGTGAGACGTATAACTGCGCTGTCTATCTTGAGCTACTTTGAGACGTTCCCGAATCAAATCAACTTTTTGAGTTATCAACGGCACCAACTCTGGTCCCAATAACTATCTCTCTCCTACCTCATCCCAACATAGTGGCGTCCTGCACCTTCGTCCGTACAATGCCTCAAATGGTGCCATTTTAGTACTTGCCTGATAGCTGTTTTTATAATTGAATTCAACCAAAGGCAAATGACTATGCCAACTACCACCAAGGTCTAGCGCGCAAGCTCTCAACATATCTTCTAACGTTTGAATGGTATGCTCACTGTCCATCTGTCTGCGGATGATAGGTCATGCTAAAACGAAGGTTAGTGCCCATAGAATTTTGGAAGCTCCTCCAAAATTTCGAATCCAAAATTTCAAAGTGAAATGCGGATCTCGATCTGACACTATAGATAATGGTACACCATGCAGCCTCACAATCTCATCAATATATAATCGAACTAACTCAGATAAGGGTGTTGTTGCTCGGATCAGAAGGAAATGCGCAGTCTTAGTCAATCTATCAACAATAACCCAAATAGTGTCACAACCCTTAATAGTTCTCGGTAAGCCTCCCACAAAATCGGTTGTTACATGCTCCCACTTCCACTGCGGAAGCTTAAGTGGCTGAAGCAGTCCGCTAGGCTTTTGATGTTCCGTCTTCATTTTCTAACAAACTAAACAATGGAATACAAATTTTGCTATATCCTACTTCATGCCGCTCCACTAGAAATGTTCTTTAAGGTCATGATACATTTTTGTTCCCCTTGGGTGAATAGAGAAACTAGAACTATGAGCCTCCGACGGTAACTCCCTCCTCAAGGATAAATCATCTGGAACACAAAGTCTTTTACGAAACCAAACCACACCGTGCTCATCAATTTTGAACTTGGATTGCTTTAAAACGTTAATATTCTCATTGATGTGAGCTATATCTGAATCTCCATCTTGGGCTTCCTTGATCCTGCTGATCAAAGTAGGTTGTACCTGTAATGCTACCAAGTATTCTCCACCATCCTGCCATCTAATCTCAAGATCCAAGTTCATCATATCCTCCAACAGTTGAGGCTGACAAGTAATCAATAATGCTAAATTTTTGGTTCTCTTCCTAGTGAGCGCGTCGGCCACAACATTCGCCTTACCAGGGTGATAATGAATCGAACAGTCATAATCCTTCAAAAGCTCTAACTAACGCCGTTGTCTCATGTTCAGCTCCCTGAAAAATATACTTAAGAATTTTATGATCGGTATATATTTCATAGGTTTCACCATACAAGTAATGCCTCCATATCTTCAAAGCAAAAATCACTGCCGCTAACTCAAGATCATGGGTGGGATAGTTCTGTTCATAAGATTCAAGCTATCTAAAAGCATAAGCAATCACCTTACCATGTTGCATTAAGACATAACCTAAGCCTTTCTTTGAGGCGTCATTATAAATCACAAAACCCTCGAAACCAGATGGTAAAGTCAATATCGGTGCAAACACTAACCTCTTCTTCAGCTCTTGGAAGCTAGCTTCACACTCTTCACTCCAAATAAATCGGTGTTTTTCTTAGTCAACAGAGTTAAATGCACAAAAATTTTCAAAAAAATCTTCGTACTTCGGTAACACTGCTCGATCTCTGCCAATCAATTACTTTCGCAATCTTAGAAGGGTCAATGGTTATTCCATCCTTAGACACCACATGCCCCAGAAATGTAACATGTCCAAGCCAAAACTCACATTTTGTAAACATAGCATACAGTTTATTATCTTTCAAAGTCTGCAAGATAATCCGCAAATGCTCACGATGCTCTTCCTTCGACCTAGAGTACCCAAAATATCGTCAATAAAAACAATAACAAATTGATCCGAATATTGGCTAAACACGCGGTTCATCAAATCCATAAAAGCAACAGGGGCATTTGTCAGCCCGAACAGCATTACCAGAAACTCATAATGACCATAACGAGTCCTAAACGCGGTCTTTGGCACATCCTCCTCCTTGACTTTCAGCTGGTAATATCCAGAATGCAAATCTATCTTCAAGAAAAACTTCGCTCCCTGAAGTTGGTCAAACAAATCATTTATGATGGCAACGGATATTTATTAAGGATGGTGATATTATTCAACTCATGATAGTCAATGCAAAGTCTCAATGTACCATCCTTCTTCTTAACGAACAAAACAGGGGCACCCCAAGGTGAAACACTAGGGCGTATAAACCCCTTATCAAGCAACTCTTGAAGCTGTTCCTTTAGTTCCTTTAGTTCCTTCATCTCTGAAGTCGCCATTCGATACAGAGCCTTAGAAATAGGTGCCGCACTGGGCACTAATTCAATTGTAACCCCTACATCCCTTAAGAAGCATGCGGCGTGCGAGCCGCAATAGCTGATATAGATAACCCACTAGGTTTTGAACCCATAAACTCAAATTCAGACAAATCAGATAAGTGAAAATGGACTCGTTTTTCAAAGCAGTCAACTAAGGCACGATAGGATGCCAACTAATCCATACCCAAAATTACATCAAAATCACGGATACCTTAATTAGGACCTGAACAATTCGCTGTATAATTCTAGACTTAAGACCCCGAGTGAACATTTGCACTCTATCCCTTTCATTAGCCACCAACTGCTTACCATGACGAGATAATCGTGTAAACCTTACCTCATACTTGGTGACGCTCTCGTTATCCTCCTGCCTCAGATTAAGAAAATCACGATACATCTGTTCTTTTACGCTCCTAGGGAAATAGTGGTCAAAGAACAAAACCTTGAACTGATCCCATGTCATCGCCCTACGTTGTTCTGCCGTCTTACTATCCTCAATCATTTTCCACCAATGGTCTGCCTCTTCATCTAGCTTATACACTGTGAGTTCTATCTTTTTCGCATTGGTGCAAGCTATAGGCCTAAACACTTTTTTAAGTTGATAAATCCATTTCTCCGCCACAATCGGGTCGTCGGTTCCCCCAAAAGGTTCTACATTTTTCTTATTAAACTGCTCTAACAAGCTACGGGTCTAAGTCCGTCTAGTATTCGGATTCTGAGGTGGGTTACGTTGATTTTTTTTATCTAACGAAGCTTCTTGATTAGCCAATAATTGAGTCAATTGAGCTTGCTGGTTTGCCAAGAGGGTTAGAAGATCTGGTGGGTTCTAGTTCTCGGTGACATTTGGAGGTTCACATTTTGATCATGGGTTCGTCTATTATTATGACTGCTTACCATAGCTACAAAAGAAAATTAACGTCAGATGCAGACTTAGACATTACGCTTAAACATACCCATCCTACCCATCTCACAACTTTTCTGATCCTAAGCATAAGTCTACATAATCTCATACCTAAGCTCTGATACCAACTGTAACGCCCTGAATTTATTTTCGGAGCGTTAATGCCAGATACACAGAGATCAGATAAAATTCTACAATTATCAGAAGACTCCAAAATGGTAATTCAGAGCATACACTAGAAATTTCCAAAATACATTAACATTTAACACAGTGGCTCCAAGCCTCTGTAATAGAACCTAAGTAATAACAATCTGTCTCAATCATTACACGTCAAAATATCAATACTAACTCTAAAACAAAGGTAGCTAACTCTTGATCACTCAGCTAGCTCTTCGATCCCAAAGGCCTACCTACTGATCACCTGAAAGGAGAAACAATAAGGGAATGAGCCAAATGTCTGGTAAGGTCGCTCAAAGGACCAATCATACAGAAGCAAAAATTATTTGAGAAACAAAATTTTGGAAGCACAAAAGTTCCAACATAACAGATTTTAAACTAAATTTTGAATGTCAAATTATCTTAATAGAGAGACAAAGACACTAGGGAGTCATTCAGAAAGTGGTCACATACGTCATCACTGACATACGAGGTCGGTTCAGAAAGTAAGATCGCGATCTCTAGCTCAACTCTCCTTAGCTAGCCCACGTTTCAATCCACGTGAGTAAGTAAGACAAAAGTCACATACACTGTGACATGGCTCATAGAGTTATCAAAACAAAGATTCCAATTGAATGCATAATCAAATATCGGACATGCCAAACACTACATGGAATTTACAAAATAATGACAATCTGAAACGAACGATTTCAACATCGCAATTTCTAAGGTCGAACGAATTTGACAAAAATTGAATTTCACAAGTCATAGCATTGAGAACAAGTTATTCATAACAAAGCTCAAAGCAAAAAGGGAGAAGAAGAATCACTTTGAAGAAGTTTGAAATTAAAAAGAAACTAAGGACTTACATGAACGATTGGTCCATCGCTGATTTGAGTTTCGAAATTAAACCCTTACCTTAGAGGATACAAATCCTTGAGCTCTTCCTTAGAAATCAAGAGCTTCCCAAGCTTCCTCCTCCGCCCTCCCTCTCTCTCTTTCTCTATATTGCAAAGGGAAGTAGGCAGAGGAAAATAAGAGACTATTTATATGGAACAAAATCAAACTTTAAGTCGATCGAAGAAAAAAAAATTATTCGGCCGAAACATGTTTCATTCGACCGAATCCGACATAAGTGAAAATGGTTCAATTTTTTTTTTAATTCGATCAAATGTGAGTTTTCATTGTGAACACTATTTTAATTCAAATGAAAAATTCAGAATTTTTCTTTTGCATTAGACCGAAAATAGGTTTTTATTTGAATTAAAACTTTCATTTCGAATGAAAACTTCAGAAATTCATTTTACACGATTTAAATACTTTTCGTTCAAAGCAAAATATTTTCATTCGAAGCAAAACCATTTTCCTTCGACCGAATCCTTCAGACTCCAAAAACTTTAACATTGAATAGTTTTCATTTGAAGTAAAACCATTTTCTTTCGACCGAATCCTTCAGGCTCCAAACACTTTAACATCAAATAGATTTCATTCGAATGAAACCACTTTCATTCTACCGAAAATTTCAGAAACAATCCCAAACCATTTTTCTTAGTTTTAACTAGGGCTGTAAATGAACCGAGCCATTCACGAACGACTCGTGGTTCGTTCTCCACAAAACTCGTTCACGTTCATTCATATAATAATATAAACAGGTTTTCAGGGCTCGTTTATTAAACGAGCCGAGCATGAACACACTAAAATGTTCACAAACATGTTCGCAAATAGCTCGTATAAATAATAAATTAATTATAATATGTATACAAAATTAATATTTACATTTAAAATAAATTTTAAGGTAGAGGGCCTGGAGGCTAAGCCTTTAAGTCAACCCAAGACCCCAAGCCCACTTATTAATATAAAGCCCAACCCTTAGATAGTCCAATCTATGAAGCCCAAACACTTAAAAACCCTAAGTATATAAACTCAAACTAAAACTAAAACCTAAACCACACATATCTCACACAGTCGTACTCTACACTCGCACACAGCCGCATTTCCATCCCCTACCTCATCACACACACACACACACACCGATTGCACAGACCCTCTCTCTCTTCTCAGTCTTAAAAAACGGACATCACGTCGTTGTCTTCTCTGCCATCATCTCCAAGTCGTCGGACTCAACCTGCCGTCGGATTTAACCTTTGTTCATACCCTATTCTGGTCGCACCCCAAGACCCGCCAAGGGACCCACTTTGCACGACACATCACCCAGTCAGCGGTCAACTTTTCAACGCTCGAGGGCCGGTCAAAGCAATGCATGCTCAAGTCACGTGAACCATTCGTGAAGCGACTTCGGCGTGCCTTCCACCCCAAGGGGTCGGCCACCCCAAGGGGTCGGCCTCCCTTGGGGGTCGGCCACCCCAAGGGGGTCGGCCACCCTCTGGGGGTCGGCCTCCCCCAAGGGGTCGGCCACCCTGGGGGTCGGCCACCTCGAGGGGTCGGCCTCCCTCTAGGGTCGGCCTCCCCCAAGGGGTCGGCCACCCTCGGGGGGTCGGCCTCCCCCAAGCGTCGGCCTCCCTTGGGGGTCGGCCACCCCATGGGGGTCGGCCACCTGCCTTGAACACCGACCCCGTCACCTTTGACCCCACCCCATTGTCACGACGACCGTCGCTCGCGGCCGCACTCCGCCATAGTCGCGACAACCGTCGCTCTCGGCCGTGCCCCTTCGTCGCGATGACCGTTGCCCGTAGTCTCGATGACCGTCACTTGTGGCCGCTCTGTCGCCATGACAACCGTCGCTCACGGTCGCGCGCCATCCGCGCAACGACCCTCGTCGCTCGAAGATCACTCTGCGACCCTCGTCGCCCGCACTCAACCGCGCCCCATGCGCTGCAATCATGTTATATGCTTGCGGGATGGGCTACTCCTCCAGGACACTATCTCCGCCAGGGTGCCTGCGTGACTAGCCTACGTGCTCTGGCACTGGGGGCTCGCGTCGGCACCCCTAAGGACTATGACCCCCGGGTCACTCGGAGACGGGAGCAGGTCTTCGGAAGGGCATCTTGCCTAGTCCACCTGGCAGCTGGGCGTCGGGTCTTCCCCGCCGCTGCCAGACCTGTGGGATTCAGTAAGGGCTTGGACTAGAGGCTGGGGCAACGGGCTACTCTGACCATGCTACCGCGGCATGATCAGTCTCCTCAGACAGGCAGAGAGGTGTTGCAAGGGCAGGGCAGCACGAACTTAGGAACCGGCAGTCCAACGAAGGGTCAGTGCGTTGGCCCCCTGGTGACGTGTCGTTCCCAGGGGGCGACACATGTCAACTTATGACACATGCACATTTTTGCCTATAAATAGTGGACTTTGGAGCTTTTTCAATGATCTTATTCTCATTTGGACTTTTCACTTTCTCTCTCTAAAGGAAACATTCTCTCTGGAATTCTAGTGAGAGAAATATACTTGAACTCCCGTCTACGGACCCCGGACGCCATACCCTCATTACGGACTGCAGACTGTCGGTCCTGTTCATCGTCACCTTGCCTGCGCAGCACTGCCACCCCTCACGACCTGTCTGGGGAGCCTTGTCCTCTGCCCTTGCGCCGTCCTTGCTGTCTACCACGTTGCCTACCTGGAAGCCAACTCAGATCACATCCTTTGTGGCACCTCCACGTATCATCGAACCATTTCCGGCACCATCATTTTGGCGACTCCGCTGGGGAGGTGAGCATCGTATTGCGGTTTGCATACCTTCCGGACTTAGGCATTATGCCTGTGCAACGGAGAGCTACTAGGGCGACCAGCCAAGGACCCAACCCCGCCATGCAAGAACACCACCTCGGTGATCAGGAGGAGACTAGCGCCACGCGGCTCCGAGACCAATTGCCGACCACTACCCCCGACGTACAAGTGCTCGTAAATGCAGCCATCCAGCAACTCACTCCAACCATCACCACTCTGCAAGATTCACAGACCACTCTACTAGCCGCCATTATGGACATTTAAAAATCCATACAAGCCCTGTCCTCACAGCAGGCCGCTCCATCAATCCAGCCTTCAGGACCGGGGCCAGCTTTTGACATCGCCCCGGCCCCAGTGTCGCGACTACCGCCGCCTTGGACATCTAGACCCTTGGCGGTAGGGCTCGCAACACCGTCGCTGCCGGTAGCCGACATATCTCCTTCTGCAGTGCCGCCCCGCAAGCTACACATGGATCTCGGGCCAGTCTTGCAGCAGATTCCCCCCGCTGTCACACCATCTCATCTGACGCCGGCAAGAAGCTCCTCCGAAACGCATGACTCCATCGAGATGGAACCTAATCCCTATCCAGTTGAGCAACACCAAACCCCCGGCCAAGTGATGGGCATGTCTCGCCAACCCACACTTGCCCCTGCACAGCTGCCCCTGCCAGCACCTGCACCATACCAACCCTCCCATGTCCCCGTTCATCAAGCCGTGCCATCTGGGGGCTCGGGGGTTCGCGACGCACCAGGCGGTCATCACCCCTTGACCGGCAATGAGGCACCATCCTCCAACTATGTCACTCAGTCAGATTTGGAGGCCCTTGTCCGTCGCCTGTCGAGGAATTCCGAGCCGGACTCCTCAACCCGTCTAACCGGACACGCCCCGTACGCCAATGATATCGCCATCGCACCCTACCCCATCAAGTACAAGCAACCAAACTTTGTGCTCTTCAACGGACGCGAGGGAAACGCCCGTGAACATCTAACAAGGTTTGCAGGCTCCTTGGAGTAGTATGGTACATGAAGCAGCTTGAAGTTGAGAGAATTCCACAAGTCCCTTACGGGCTTGGCTTACACTTGGTATCACCAGATCCCCGCAGGGACCGTCCACACCTGGGGCGACATGGTCCAGCTGTTCTTAGACAAATTTCATTACGAGACCGAGCGCGTGACTATCGTTGATATTGCTGGCATTCGCCAGAACCAGGGGGAAGACTTGAATAGATATGTGCATCGTTTTCATCTTAAGTGCCTTGAGTGCACAGATTTCAGCAAAGACGAAACGTTGGTTCCCATATGCATCAAAAATATGATTGACGTCTACCGAGTGCATATTGAGAACCTACAGTTAAGGTCATGGGGACACCTCAAGGAGGCAGCCCGACGAACTTACGAGACAGTTGGTCCTGTCAAGTCATGGAAGCCTCGACCGCAAAGTACGCTGTTGGCCTCAGCAGATGCACCTATCACTCAACGTAGCAACGACAATAACAACTATGCAGGCTTCAAGCGTCGGCTTCCAGATGTGAACCAAGGCTCCGACAAGCGAAGGCAACAAAGACCCGCACCTAACTATCCCTGTGACCTGAATACAGTGAAGGAACTCTTGGCCGAATGGGTGGCGCATGACAAAAATTTCCAACTGCCACCAATCCGGACCAATATCACAGACGAAGAAAAGGCCAGGCCCACCTACTGTCCTTTCCATCGAGCCCTTGGCCATCCGCTCAAAGATTGCAATGCACTGCGAACCATCTTTGCAAGGAAGGTAGCGTCGGGCGACCTGCAGCTACGGAAAAATAACGATGTGCGCAAAGATCCCTACCCACCGCATCGCAACAGTAGGGAGCACCAGGCCCTTATGGCTGTCACCGACCATGTCGAGCCTGTAATCCACGAAGCCCCGGCAGAGCCCACACTGACCCTCGTGCCTCATCCAGCTAAGCAGTCGATGCCTCCCCTTCGACAGATGACGAAGATCAAAAGTTTTTTTTGATGAAATGGGGTTTTCAACCGCCGCCCGGACTTACCTTTCCAATTGCCTGCTCGAGGTCACCACCGGCCTCGGTTCCGAATGCTTCGCCGCCCAGGCTGAATTACGTCACATCCCCTCTACGGCCTTAGTCTTCTCGGATGAAGACTCGCCGCTGATCGAGCATCACAATCGGCCGCTGTTTTTAGAGTGTACTGTTAATGGCACGGGCTTCCGTCGTGCCTTGGTTGATTGCGGCGCCTCGATCAACATCATACCCCTCATCACCCTGCAACAGGCCGGCATTCCCCCAAGGAAAATCATCCGTGACCCCGTCAATATTACCGGCTTTGGACAGGGTCCTCAGTCGACCCTCGGCCATATCACCGTCGACCTCATGGTCGGAACTGTCCGTCGCGACACTACTTTTCACGTAATAGACAGCGAGTCTGCCTTTCACCTCCTGCTCGGGAGACCATGGATCCACGACAACAAGGCCGTTCCCTCAACATACCATCAATGTGTGAAGCTGGTAGCCGGTTCTACGGGACATGAGGTAGCAATGACAATCCCTGCAACCAAAGCCCCCTTTGAATGCGCTGAGTCTTATTTCGCCGAGGCCTCCTTCTTCACTAATTTCGCCGAGGATGGGGAGAATGCTACTCATGTACATTCTACCAGGCTGCCGACCTGGGATGAGCTGTGCGGGGACAAGCTTCCCAAGGACAAAGCCGGGAGAAGTAACAAGAATAATGGGTCAACCCCACCGCTTCCGCCTGCTGCCACGACCAATTCCCCCCCTTCTTCCCCCAAGTCCAAGAAGCAAAAGGTTAAGCCGGCCTTTCGACGTATCGTCAAGGACGGCAAGATCATCTATCAATTATGACGGTATGCAGGGGCTCCAGGCGGTCCCTCCTCCGACCCCTCTCGCTGGGCCGACCCCCCATGCCCGGCCGATCCCCCTCGCTGGGCCGACCCACCCTGTCCGGCCGACGCCCCTCGCTGGGCCGACCCCCCTCGTGCGGCCGAGCCCCCGTGGCTGGCCGACCCCCTGGCCCCGACGACCCCTCGCCCAATTCCACCTC
This sequence comes from Escallonia herrerae, assembly GCA_033070095.1. Taxonomy (NCBI): domain Eukaryota; kingdom Viridiplantae; phylum Streptophyta; class Magnoliopsida; order Escalloniales; family Escalloniaceae; genus Escallonia; species Escallonia herrerae. The sequence continues at coordinate 481,613 of JAVXUP010000214.1, forward strand.
TTCTCTCACCATCCCTTTTTCTCTCTTTCTTTCTCTCTCTCTCTGACTTGCGTAGGCACAAATGGCGGTGCCTCCGCCCTGCCCCCCTCCGCTCCTTATATAGGGGTGGGCAATTTTCTTTTCTTTTTCTTTTTATTTTTTCTCTTTCCTTCTTTCTTTTTCTATTCTTTCTTTCTGTCTTTTCTTTTTCTTTCTTTTTTCCTTTACTTTACGCTCCCGTCCGCCGGCGCCTCGCCACAGTTTGTCGACCACGCGCCGTCACCGCTATGACCGCAGTGCGCGCCCGCGCGCCACCTCCACGACCTTTGTCGCACGCATTCACATGACAGCTCCGCGACAGGCCCCGTCGCCCGCGTGCCATCTCCTTGAACCGCGTCGCTTGTGCCAACTCATCGCGCCCTTTACAACGCGCGCTCAACGCCAATGGTCACTTGATGCACTACCGCGACGTTCGTCGCCGCGCCCGTGCGCCATTCTCATCATGCGTGCCCCCGGCACCAAGTGTAGCTCCGCGACGTTCGTCGCCGCGCCCGTGCGCCATTCTCATCATGCGTGCCCCCGGCACCAAGTATAGCTCCGCGACGTTCGTCGCCGCGCCCGTGCGCCATCTTCATGATACGTGCCCCCGGCACCAAGTATAGCTCCGCGACGTTCGTCGCCGCGCCCGTGCGCCATTCTCATCATGCGTGCCCCCGGCACCAAGTATAGCTCCGCGACGTTCGTCGCCGCGCCCGTGCGCCATTCTCATCATGCGTGCCCCCGGCACCAAGTATAGCTCTGCGACGTTCGTCGCCGCGCCCGTGCGCCATTCTCATCATGCGTGCCCCCGGCACCAAGTATAGCTTCGCGACGTTCGTCACCGCACCCATGTGCCATTCTTATCACATGTGCCCCGGCACAAAGTATTGCTACGCGACGTTCGTCGCCCCACCACTTTCATGACATGTGCTCCGGCACCATGTATTGTCCCCGCGACAATCGTCGCCATGTCCATGCACCACGACCATGTTACAAGCCTCCGGGCATAACACCCGTTCACCACACCATGTGCCCCCGCCATGGGCATGGAAGACCTTCAACCCACTCTCTAGAGTGTGCGGCATTCTGGAGGCTCCGCTCGTAGTGCTCCTGCACGAGGACCCCTCCCTGCGGCATGGGCTGAGCGCCAGCACGGGCTAGTGCCATCACCGGCACAATCAACTACGGGATGGGCTCACAACCTTGAAGCCATCGCCGGCACAATCAAACTACGGGATGGGCTCACAACCTTGAAGCCATCGCCGGCACAATCAAACTACGGGATGGGCTCACAACCTTGAAGCCATCGCCGGCACAATCAAACTACGGGATGGGCTCACAACCTTGAAGCCATCGCCGGCACAATCAAACTACGGGATGGGCTCACAACCTTGAAGCCATCGCCGGCACAATCAACTACGGGATGGGCTCACAACCTTGAAGCCATCGCCGGCACAATCAAACTACGGGATGGGCTCACAACCTTGAAGCCATCGCCGGCTCAATCAAACTGCTACACGGGCTTAGCGTCATCGCCGGCTCCATTACCAGGAACCTTGGCCCCCGCAGCAACAGGGGCTGTAACCACATCGTTTATGCATGCGACGCCCGCTCGGGTTGCCCCTCCGCGCCCGCCGCACGCAGGGGGCTTATGTTCATACCCTATTCTGGTCGCACCCCAAGACCCGCCAAGGGACCCACTTTGCACGACACATCACCCAGTCAGCGGTCAACTTTTCAACGCTCGAGGGCCGGTCAAAGCAACGCATGCTCAAGTCACGTGAACCATTCGTGAAGCGACTTCGGCGTGCCTTCCACCCCAAGGGGTCGGCCTCCCTTGGGGGTCGGCCACCCCAAGGGGGTCGGCCACCCTCTGGGGGTCGGCCTCCCTCTAGGGTCGGCCTCCCCCAAGGGGTCGGCCACCCTGGGGGTCGGCCACCCCGAGGGGTCGGCCTCCCTCTAGGGTCGGCCTCCCCCAAGGGGTCGGCCACCCTCGGGGGGTCGGCCTCCCTCTAGGCTCGGCCTCCCCCAAGCGTCGGCCTCCCTTGGGGGTCAGCCACCCCATCGGGGTCGGCCACCTGCCTTGAACACCGACGCCGTCACCTTTGACCCCACCCCATTGTCACGACGACCGTCGCTCGCGGCAGCACTCCGCCATAGTCGCGACAACCGTCGCTCTCGGCCGTGCCCCTTCGTCGCGATGACCGTCGCCCGTAGTCTCGATGACCGTCACTTGTGGCCGCTCTGTCGCCATGACAACCGTCGCTCACGGTCGCGCGCCATTCGCGCAACGACCCTCGTCGCTCGAAGATCACTCTGCGACCCTCGTCGCCCGCACTCAACCGCACCCCATGCGCTGCAATCATGTTATATGCTTGCGGGATGGGCTACTCCTCCAGGACACTATCTCCGCCAGGGTGCCTGCGTGACTAGCCTACGTGCTCTGGCACTGGGGGCTCGCGTCGGCACCCCTAAGGACTATGACCCCCGGGTCACTCGGAGACGGGAGCAGGTCTTCGGAAGGGCATCTTGCCTAGTCCACCTGGCAGCTGGGCGTCGGGTCTTCCCCGCCGCTGCCAGACCTGTGGGATTCAGTAAGGGCTTGGACTGGAGGCTGGGGCAACGGGCTACTCTGACCATGCTACCACGGCATGATCAGTCTCCTCAGACAGGCAGAGAGGTGTTGCAAGGGCAGGGCAGCACGAACTTAGGAACCGACAGTCCAACGAAGGGTCAGTGCGTTGGCCCCCTGGTGACGTGTCGTTCCCAGGGGGCGACACATGTCAACTTATGACACATGCACATTTTTGCCTATAAATAGTGGACTTTGGAGCTTTTTCAATGATCTTATTCTCATTTGGACTTTTCACTTTCTCTCTCTAAGGAAACATTCTCTCTGGAATTCTAGTGAGAGAAATATACTTGAACTCCCGTCTACGGACCCCGGACGCCATACCCTCATTACGGACTGCAGACTGTCGGTCCTGTTCATCGTCACCTTGCCTGCGCAGCACTGCCACCCCACACGACCTGTCTGGGAGCCTTGTCCTCGGCCCTTGTGCCGTCCTTGCTGTCTACCACGTTGCCTACCTGGAAGCCAACTCAGATCGCATCCTTTGTGGCACCTCTACGTATCATCGAACCATTTCCGGCACCATCAACCTTCAAAGCCGCAAAGCCAAGTTTGCGATCTGCAAAACCATCGCCTGCAAATCTAAGGGCTCAACCAGTGTTTTGCAGAATCAATCAATCATCGCTTGCCGTCGGATTCAACCTTTAAAGCCGCAAAGCCAAGTTTTCGATCTGCAAAGCCATCGCCCGCAAAACCAAGTTTCCGATCTGCATCAATTAGTGTTTTTGATTGATTCTGCATCTCTCTTGTATCTTCTATTTATCATTTTTTTTATTAATTATGCTTGAATGATTTGAAAATTTTGAGTAATTTTAGAGGTTTGATTAGAATTGAACATGAATGCGAACCGAGTTTCCGAACTCGAGTTTGGCTCGTATTATTAAACGAGTTAAGCGAGCCGAGCCCGAATCTCACCCTCACGAACTCGAGCCGAGTTCGAACATTAATATTTTGGCTATTAATGAACTCAAGCCGAGCTCGAACATGCCCAAATTTAAACGAACCGAGTTCGAACACACCCATGTTCGGCTCGAACTCAGTTCGTATACAGCCCTAGTTTTAACAAAAGATTACAAACTTATTTATTCAAAAATATTAATTTCACATAGAAAAAGAAAATTTTGGGGTATTACATGTGCTTACGCACATGAAATGGGTTTGTTGTGTGAATTTTTGTGTGATTGCTTCATGGGTGTTTAATTCAGTATGTGTGCGTGGGTTTATATATGTATGTAGTTGTGTGACTCTATGTGGGTGTCCTTGTGTGTCCATAAGAGTTTGTGAGTGTGGTTGAGGACGGCAGTCACAATGTGTGAATATGGGTGTGTAAATATGTGTAATGGGTATGTGAGTGGTATGTGTGGTGTGTGTTTATATATGTGTGCATAATGGACTGAAAAGAGTGTATAAAAATGAGGTTTGTGAACCTCTATGTGTGTGCATGTGTGTGTTGTGTGCGCGAGGGTGTGTGATATGAAAGTGAATGGAGGTATGTGGGTATGTGTATGTAAGTGTGTATGCACGCCTATATTTGCATAAGTGTGATTGTGTGTATATTATATATCAATACGTGTGTGTAGTTTGATAGGTGGGTGTGTGTATAATTAGGTGTGTGGAGTGAGCAAATTTGTGTGTATGTGAGGATCGTGAGTGGTGAGTGGTCTGTGAATGAGTGAGAGATTCAGTGCACAAAGCAAGAAGGAAAATACGAATTGGATATCAGATTGACGTTAAGTTCGGCACATGTATTGGCTAGTTCGTAGTTATAGTTAGTAGATAAAACTTTAGAGTATATTACCTTAAGGTATAATAGAATTTCTAGTAAAGTTTTACAATTTTTTATAAATTCAGATTTGTAAAATCTTTTGGGGTCCTTAAAACTCATGAAAATATTCTAAAAACATTAGAGTAATGTTCTTTTAGTATAAAGAAGTCCTAGTATAAGTTTGGTAATTTTTAGAGTTGATTTGTTATCATTTTTGTATCACATTGGTTTTAGCAAAACGAAAATTTTAAAAATAGTTTTAATTCCTTTAAAGCTCTGATTTTTCTACAATTTTTATACATATTTTTAAAATTTTAAAAACATTATGGGATTTATTTTCAGCTAGAAGTAATTATGTTTATTTATGGGTTTTTATGGCATTTAAAGAAATTATTTTAATTCAAAAATATCCAAAAATTTTAGAAATTGTTATTTTGACATTTTATAATGTTTTAAGTTGTAAAAGTGTTTTGTTATACTTTAATATATATTTAGAATATCATTACGTATTAAAGAGTGTATAGAGATTTTGGTTAAATTAGCCGTGTGCGGGACTGCTTTGAGTTATGAGATTTCGGAGTTAGAAGTGAGCACGTGGTGAGTAGTTGATATTAGGTTTATAGTATTGTAGCATAGATTGTGTTCTAACAAATGGATTGTCAATCTAGGTTATTCAGAGAATTTTGATCGAGGTTGCGTATCATTACATAGCTGGGATCGAGGTAAGGATTTTCTCTCTGAACCCTACTCATTGTTTTGAATTTCTGTGTTTCGCACATTTCACGGAACTTTGGTTTTATAAAATTTCCATAAAAATATTTTGATATTGCCCATGAAACCCTAATTTGAGCATAATGATCGTTTGGAATTCGTGTTTCATTCTCATATGTTCATTGATACGATCATCGTGAGAAATTTTGAGTTGTACTTATCTCTGTTTATTCTCTTATGTTTATTGATTCAATTATCGTAAAGCATTTTCAATTATATTTATTTTCTAAATATTGACAAGAGTTAGTAATCCTGGGAGTTATAAGGATGGTGCGTATCGTTGGCGTTATAAGGATGGTCTATTGGTAAAGTTAAACTAGTACCTAAATAGATTAGTCAGTGTACATATGCATATGCAAAGCGTATCGAGTACTGCCGGGGTGGCTTTGCTATAGTGTACTGCTCATATTCAATATTACCTATTTCCTTTTATTATACTTGAAGTGTTTTGAATAACTACTGATTTAAGGGATTGAGATGATACTCGTCCCTTTGTTTATATCCAATTGTAGTGATTTCATCAAAAACAAAATCCTTTGAAAAGATATTATTGGACTTCAATGTAAAATTGTTCGTATTGTTCGTCTATATTGAAAGGCGACGTTTTATTAAAAAATCCTTTAAAAAACTATCATTTCATTCTATATGAAAACTTGTCTGAATCGTTGTTGTTTTTAATCTTTAATCGACCTTACTGGGCTCTCAAAAGCTCATTCTCCTTTGACTTCCTTTCTGTAAGTGACAATCGACAATAGGATATTTGGAGTGATTAGAGCCTGAATAAGAAGTCGACTGAAAATTTTATTATTTCTTTTAGTTAAGCCCTTACAAGGGAAAGTAATGTTTAACTTAGTTTCACGAGTATTTAATTTTAGTGTTTTATTTAAGAACAGTGTAATTGAGAGTTAGAGTTACTGTAGAAGCTCTGATAGACATTAAGACTTCCTTATCAAACTGAGGTAATTAAATGATTAAGTGATTGATCGATCGATCGATTGTTTAACACTCCGAAAAAAATATGGGGTGTTACAGCTTTGGGCATTGTTAGTGCACTAATGGAGTTGATTTTAGGTATTGATTGGGGTGGTTAGGTAGTGATGGAAGAAGGAGAAGGAGATGGGCAGGTGGAGATGAGGAAGTAAGTGGTGGTAGAGGTGGAAGAAGAAGGGTTTGGCCAAAGAATTGTTAAAGACAAAAGTACCCCTAACTAGGTTTTCTCTGCCTAATAGTAAACCTTTTAGTTTTAACAATAGTGTTTGGAAACTGTTTAACCTTACCAAATATTGCTTTGAACTACATTACTGGGGCTGAGTGGTCTACAAAATAGACCGGACTAATCGGGATTAAAACCTTACAGTTCTGACCCTAAAGAGGTGAGCTGAACTCTAATTTGTGGTTTTACAAAAATTGATATGGGACTGAATTTAATTGAATTGAGTACTAGAAAACTGGTTTTTTATTATCCAAGTACCAGAATTTGATCATGGGGAGGAGATTTACTTTCAATAGGACTAAAAACTACAAAATTATACTATTGGATGTTTACTACCTAGCTGCTGGTTTAGATGTATCAAACAATGCAAGAGAATTAGAAGAACAAGTATATGAGTATGTGCATGGGGCTCGGGATCACAATATATTGTCTCTCGGATGAAAGACATCTCAGAATAATAACAAGCTCTTGCTGATTTTTCAACGTGTTTAGGGGTTGCCTGGGGGCTCTTTATATAGAGGCACAACCTCTAGGGTTGCTAAAAAGCAGCACAAAAAAGAATAGAAGCAACCCTAGCTGATAATAGAGAAAATAATGATGGACAAATACCTTTTATCGGCCGGTACACTTTAATTACCAAGGTGTACTGTCTGGTGCACTTTTCCTTGATATTTTACTTTGAAGTCCTTATTCTAAAAGGAAAACCCTTGTTGCTAGAAAAAGACACGTGGATTCAAGAAAAGACGCAACGAAACCCCAAGATAAAGTAATCTATTGACTCTGACCTGGGTAAAGTTCAACATAAATAAGCTAACTAGATAAGATTAGATGGAACTTGACTGAAGACGATAAAAATAAAGTACTTGAACTGGATTTAACTTAACAGGAATGGACTAAGATATAACGTTTACCAAAATAGGGTATCTACAAGTAGCAAATGATGTCTTGGTTCCCAAACGAGGCAGAAGATGATGTATTTTGGGTACAACCAAATCATGATGCATAAAGATGGCATTGTCAAAATATCATTTATCACAGACCGAGGATTTACCGCAACAAAGTCATACCCTCTAGAATGAAAAATGCTGAGGCAACAAAACAGAGGCTCGTGAAAAAAATCTTCCATCATTTGATTGGCAAAGAATTGGTAATATATGTGAATGATATGCTTGTTAAGAGCATCACTACTAAGGATCATGTTAAAGATCTCAAAAACACATTTGACGTCTTAAGGTTGTACTAGATGAAGTTTAATCCCATCAAAGGTGCCTTTAGAGTAGCTTCTGGAAAATTATTAGGCTTTATGCCTTCACACCGGCGCATCGAGTCCAATCTAGACTGTCGTTCATTCAATGGCCCATATACAAGCCATCAAATAGGTCCATTAGTTGATGGGAAGAGTCACAACTCTTGGCCAAGCTTTTGTCTCTTTTTTGCAGAACAATACTTTTCTTTCTTCAAAGCGATCCGATGAGCTAAAGATTTTTCTTGGACCCCAAAGTGTCAAGCAGCATTTGAGGAATTAAAAGAATATTAAACTATCCCATTATCCTCATCAAGCTTTTTTTGGACGAAGATTTCAATCTTTACCTATTTTATAAGCGATGCAACAATTTTTAGAGCCTTGGTTAGAGAAGAGGGTCACATCCAAGGGGCTATCAATTATGTGAGCAAAGTCTTATAAGATGTGGGAATAAGGTCCCAAAGTAGACAAGGTAGCATTCTCCTTAATAATCTCAGCACGATGTCCTTGGCTCGTGTTTAGCCTGAACAAATTATAGTGTCCATTGACTAACACCTTGAAAAGATTTTTCAAAAATCCTGAAGCTTCTGGACAATTAGAAAATCGGTTTGCCAAGCTAGGAGAGGTCAATATCGACTATTAACCTTGTACGCAGTCAAACCACAAGCTTTGTTGCACGCCATAATACAATGCACTCTCTCAAATGATCCCCAAGACCTTATCACAGAAGGTCCAAATCCTTGGACTATATATGTTGATGGCTCTGTTGCACAAGGGAATGATGGATGGACCAATCTTGATTAACTCAAAGAACTTTATCATTCAGTATGCACTTCGATTCAGTTTTTAAGCCTTTAATATGAAAAAGAATATGAAGCTCTCTTGACTGGAATTTGGTTCACCCATGCCATAAAGGTTAATTCTCTGTCTGTGTATGGTGATTCACAGTAAGTTGTTAATCTTTTTCTCGGGGAATCGCTGAGAATGATTGCATGACAAAATATCTCGATATGGTAAGCCATCAGATTCTAACATTTTAAGATTCATTTAAGGGAGAAAAACACTCAGGCTGACTCTCTATTCAGGCTTGCATTCACAGATAATATTGAGTTTCTTGGAATGATCTACATTGAACTCCTTAAGAATTGGAGTATTAATCGCGATATTAAAACTGCTGCAATGTCTTCAAAATCTGGTTAGATGGATCTCATCCTTCAATATTTTACAACTTGAGAATTGCCTAGCATAGATGGGAAGCCACGAATTAAAGTGGAATCCTCCAGATACACATTGGTAAAGTGCATTGAGCACAAAAATTTATAACCTATGATACCACAAAGGCTTGCGAGCATCAAAGTCCTAGTATGTTCTTTAAGAAGTCCATGAAGGTAGTTGCAGACCAAAATTGTGGGGCAGAACCTTAGCCCATAAGATCTTGCCACAAGATTATTATTGGCTCAGTATGCCAAAAAAGATGCAATCATTTTTGCAAAAAAGTGTGATAAATGTCAAAGGTTTGCCCCCACACTCTTATAGCTCCATTAATTCATTTACCTCGTTGGTTTCTCCTATCTCATTCATCATGTGGAGAATGAATATCTTATGGCCTTTCCCAATGGCTACAAGAAAAAGAAGATTTTATTTTGTTGCCATCGACTACTTTAACAAATATGTCGAAGCAGAAATCTCGTTCCTATAGCTGAAGCCAAGTGTGATTTTTTTTTCTTTTTGGAAGAATATTTTTTCATTTCTGCATACTCAAAGCAGTTATCACTGAGAATAGGAAGTAATTTGACAACTCTAGGGTTTTGAAATTCTGGTTCAAATTTGATAATTGATCCTCATTTTACTTCTGTTCTTCAACCTCAATCTAAGTGGAAAGCATAAAATATAAATCCAACTACATTATAAGGACCCAAGTGAAAGTTGGATGATACTACAGGAAATTGATTGTGTTAGCACTATGGTCAGATAACCTAGGCTACATATTGTCTTTACTGATAACAACATATTGATTAGGTTCTAATGTGTGTTTGGTATATACATACATACTTATGAAGACATTTGAGAAGTTGGATATATGGATAAGAGTCAAAGGAGCTTAAAGCTATAGTGGAGATGCTAAGAAAGCTTCATCAAGTCCAATATAAAAGAGCAACAAAGAATTACATAAGCTTAGTTGCTTTCAATCGTGATTGATCTTTATTATTATGTAACTAGTCTTTCTTTGATGCTTGAATTGAAGACTATAGTTTAAAATGGCCTTCGAACACCTTGTACATTGCACGTGAGTTCATAACTTTTCATACAAGTGTGTATAATGAAAATAGGTGACCTTTGGAGCTAACTTAGAATTTCTCAAAAATATTTTTAAAGCTATCCTTTTCATGGTTTGTAAGAATTTTCATTAGCTTTCAAACATAACATTGGTGCCCTAATCCCTTTTTTTTTTTTTTTTAAGTTTTACCTAAAATAAGAAAGAGGGTTTTATGAGGCAGTTGACTAGCAGTAGGGTAATGCAGTCGACTCTATTAGAATACAGTCAACTTTACTGTTGGAATTTCAATTTCAACGGCTACTCTGGAGGAATACACTCCAACAGCTAACTTGGAGGAATACAACTGACTACATTGTAAAAACATTCAACTGTATTAACTGTTGTGGTACATTTAATGCCAAATCTTCCTAAACAAATATAATTCATATCCTCCCCATATAAATCATTTAGGACTTCATCATACATCATGAATAACCACATTTTAGGTCACTGTTCATTAAAAACAAACTTCAAAGCTCATAGATTCATCTTCATAATTTAGATCATAAAGTGAGTATCGAGCAATTCTAGATTAAGAGTGAGCATTCTTCAAGTTATCAATTGTCTCATATCTCTATGGTATTAGAGCTTCATTTGTGCTCATTTCCTTTCAAGAAGGTTCTTTGTACACAACTGATCTTTATAAAAGGACTATGATCAAGGCTTGGGTTTGTCAAGTCATGGGTGAGCTTTGTGGATTCAAGGCTTGTACTTCGTATGGGGATATCACCAAGTGTTTATAAGGGTTTTGATTTTGACCCAGAAGAAAATTGTTGCTAGTGGATTCTAGTGCTCTTGCAAGGGACTTCCTTGAAGATGTGGATGTAGGGTCTAGGGTTATTCAAACAGAATCATTTAAATCTCCTTGTCAAGTATCTCAACTAAATTTATTTACTTGTAGCTCTATAGTAGTTTGAGATTGTGTAGTTAGCATCTTGATTGGAATGTTCATTGGTTTGATTGGTTCATGATTGTGTCCAGTTTAAATATTCCATTAATTTTTAAAAACTCTATTAACTCCCCTCTAAGGTTGCTTTATTGGATTCCGATTAGTGACCTAAGGTTATTTGGGGCTTACTGCACTACCCCTCATTCTGTAACACCCTTCATCCTGTAAGAGCGGAAACACTCTTTCTATTCTCTTTTGGTGAAAAAATTATTGATTCCTTCTAAAGTTGGTTTACCAGGTATTCGAACCATGTCTTCAAGACCAGTGTTGAGAACCTCTATGCAAACCTTCACCTTTTGCATGGTGTGAGAACTCAGGCACACACTCGATTAATCTCGTAAAAACAACGTGTTGCTTATTACTATAATTAACGCGTCCATCGAAACTTCCAATGTGTCAGTGGTGTGGTTCTCTGCAAACTTAAGGAGTCCAATATGAAGGCTGTAGTAGGTAACTATCTCCAAATTACGAATGATCCTACGATTCCAAAGTAATAAATCCCAGCACCTATCCATTAAAGACACTTGTGGTGGGCAGTCCTATCCCTTGCAGTTGGAATGCAAAAAATATGAGAAAATCTACCACTAGCGTAACACTCCATTTTTATGCGGGCGAGGGGCCCGGATCTTGTCAACATTCTTTTAAGTTAGTTAACTTTGACAAGTATTTCATGTCTTTTTATGTTTTCGTCCTTGTTTTGGAACTAGATATCGAAGCAAACATGTAGTCATTTTTGCCAAGTTCTTAAATCTTCTCGCTGAGCAACTGAATTCTGTATTGATTAGTTGTATAGCCCTAAACAATCCCCAAAGAAAAATTTACATGAGCTCAAGCTCACATAAGATTTTAGTTCAAAATTGGCCTAGCAGAGTGCTAGATAAAATATGTCAAGTCGTAGCTGATGATATGAGTTAATGCAAATCAATTCAAACAGTAGATTGTAAAACATACACTACAAGGTCACATTGCATATAAAACCTTTTTTAAAAATAATTAGAAGTGTAAATTCATTTTACAAAAACCCACCAAAGAACACCAAAACTAAAAAAAAAAAATTACATTGTTCATGCCTTAACAAGGCTAACCATAGCTACAGAAATCAAAGGCCCTAAGCATTAGGGGATCCTGGCCTTCTTCGTGCAGTGCTTCTTGACTATCTTCTTTAGCCCTAGCAATAGTTGTTGTCTCTATAGAATGTGAACCAAAGGTAGAAATTGTGATGTCATCTAATGAGAGTCCCAGGAGCTTCAAACGGATCAACTCAAAGCATTCCTCGTAAATTTCCAGGCCATTATCAGCCTGTTTCTTCACTGAATATTTATTTAAATAGGCCATAAGAAAAGTACTTTTAAGTCGTTGAATATGTGTTATCATTGGAATGCGGCAAACCTGTATGCATGAATGTCATTGGTATTAGTAATACTATTACCAAAGAGGAGCACCTTTATGCTCAAGCTCTTTTGTACTTCTTACTTTGTCCATATTTTAACTTCTCTAATACTACGTCACTTTATTAAAAAAGAAGGGTCATTTAGTTCAAAATGCAAATAGTATATGAGAGACAAGTTTTTACGTATGTATGATGTTTCGCATTTCCACACACCTCTCATAACCGTTCTAGCAATTTGTCTTCTATTACCTCCTTATTCAAAAGCTTCAACCTAGACGCACGTCCTGATCTCTTAGACCAGATCAACCCGTAATTCCCCCCTTCCCCCACCCCCTACCCCCACCCCCTCCAAATAAAAAAATGTCCCCTGATCAGAATTGGACTTTATATACCAGTGGAAATTTCTAATTTTTGAGTGGGGATTGATCATAAATTTTCAATTACAAATCATCCCACTTCTGATGTAGGATATTAAAATGTCCCCACCTTGTTCCTTAGTCTAATACCTCGCAACTAGAATACAGTTCAGGTGTATCTTAGAATTTTAGTTATTCCTTTAGTGGCAGTTGTGGTAATATACATTAATTTAGGGTCTTTAGGGACGATTATTGCCAGCAATATTGATTGTGACCTTTAATGACAATTTATAATGCTCCTAAGTTATAAATTAATGAGGTGGGAAGAATGTAACGTCCGAAATTTTATTTTCATCGACAAAACTTTTACGTGTCGAAAAAATTTATTGTTCCTTACTTTAAGTCAAAAATTTGTAATCTTTTAAAGGAATGTAGGTGAGACGAGGAAATAGCTAAGTGTGAGGCCTCCTTAGAAATTTCCAACCTAGGGCAACCATATATAAAGAGAGCTTTGAGAGGGCAGTCATCCAAGAAGTTTGCCCACCCTTTTTACGTCAAAGTCAGAGAGGAAGAGAGAGGGGAAAACCAAGCTAGGGTAAGGAAAAATTCAAGGTAATAAAATCTCTAAATTCTCTCCTTAGTTTAGCCTGGAATTTGGATACTAAATATGTTTTTGGTGTAAAATTGGTAGCTTTTGTGTGTATTGATGTGGGTGTGTTTGAGAAGAAGGCTGCTATAGAGCAACATAAGAGTAACTTAAGTTGTTTTTATCATATCTACTTTATTTCAAATCACATTGAGATGATTTTCCTCTTTCTAAAAATCTCATTGTGTCACCTTTAACTTTGTAGTATTGAGTTTTCTCATAATCCCACGTTTGTAAGTTAAAAAATGACCTTAAAGTTAATTTATTGTACAAGTCCAGAATTTTTGATTTTTGACAGTCACTTTGATTTGTCATAGAAAATTAATTCATCATGGGAATTTTGTGAAATATATATATATATATATATATATATATATATATATATATATATATATATATTTAGAAGGGATAAATGCTCTTTGTCCCCCTGTACTTTCAGTATTACGAGATATGGCACCCCTCGCTTTAAAAACTTCTACATAACCTACCTCTAATTTTGAAAAGTGGGCACAATAGACGGTTTCCTTCCAACTTAACTATGTTTCTGAGCAGGAATAGTTTGAAGTCAAGAATTATATTTTAAAGACCAATATACCCTTTTAACTTCTCATAATTTAAAATTAGCAATTCATTTACCTAAATGCCCTTCAAGTGGCATAAAACTATATTTTTTAAGGGATCTTTCATTTCACCATAAAAAACTAACCCTAATATCTTTTCTCTTTCCCCTTCCTCTCTCTTCTCTCTGCCCTACCCCAGAATACAGCCATCATCGCTGCTAAAACAGATCTCTGCCGCTATTGCTGCTACAAGAGATCTCTGCTACCATCGAGCCACCATTGAATCACCGTCAACACCTTCATTGTCATCACCAATCAAGGCTATTAAAGCCATCTCCATCACCAACGGCTCACTTAAGGGGCACCACCAAGGCCACCAACCATCGCCTGTGGTGGGGGTGAAAGAACCACAGGTGAGCCAGGACGGCAGCAGTGAGTTCATGCTACCACCCACCCCTACTGACGCCGAACCCACCTCCCCATAATGCATTGCCTGTGGTTGCCATTGCAACTTCTAATCCTCTACCCTAAACTTGAAAAATCTGCTGCCATCGTTAACCATTTCATCGATCTCCACCCTACCCAATTTGCTAGAGCTCACTTGCGCCAAGAAAATAAGGAGAAGATGCAAAAATGTGAAGAAATGATGGTGGAGAGTTTTTACAGTGAGGTTGGCATCAGGAGATTTTTTTTTATAATAGGATTAAGGTTACGATCATGAGATTTTTTTGATGGTGGGATTGTTGGCAATGATGGTAAACGCTGGTGGGCTATTAGGAATGGAGGTTTCCGGTGGTGGGGTTATTGGCGATGGTCTTGTGGTGGGTCCATCCGCGATAGTGGTAAGTGGTAGGCCAATGATGGTGGTTTGTGATGGTGAGTCTGTTAGTGTTGGTTGTTTGGAGTGGCAGACTTCTTGAAGATGGTGGTTTTCATGGTGGGTTATCTGTGCGGCACTGCGGTGGTGAATGAATGAGAAATTGACGGTGCGTAAAAGTTGTACTTTGGCCCCCATATTTAATGAATGCTTGAAATAAAGTAAATAAAAGAAAAACATGAGGCTAATGATGTCTTTTTAATATCTCCGTTAGGGATTTGGTTAATGTGCCCACTTTTTGATAGTGGAGGTAGGTATAGTATAAGTTTTCAATGTGAGGGATGCCACATCGCATAATGCTGAAAGTACAGGGAGGGTGTAATATTTTGAACTTTAAAAACTGTTTAAAATAGTCATTCCTAACCCGAAAAATAAACGGGCACTGATTTTGATCAATGCCCGGGTATTAGTACAGTATGGAAGCTTAAAACAATTTTGGGACAAAATGTAATTTTTTGAAACTTTGGGGGCATAATTTTAAATTAATGTTTTGGTGATAAAAAGTTAATAAAATGAGTGACAATGTATGTTTTAGTGACATTTAATTGAATTAATAAATATTAGAAGAACCTTGGGGTAAAAGTGCAAAATTTGAAAATTCCAGTGTCATTTTTGTAAATTTTAGAACTTGAGGGGCTATTTTACAATTTTTGAAAATTTAGCCTTATGTGTCAATTTTTCAAAAAAAGGTGGGTGTAAGGAGATGCCATGTAATACCCCGAAAATTTTCTTTTCCTTATGCAAAAATTGTATATTTTTGAATAAATAAGTTTGTGGTCTTTTGTGAAAACTAAGAAAATGAATTGGGATTATTTTTGAAATTTTTGATCAGATGAACAGTAACTTTTAGTCAAATTTAAAAGGTGTTTTCGGTCAACTAAAAGATGTTTTCGGTCGACTTAAAGGCGATTTCAGTTGACTTAAATGTATTTTCAGTCGACTCAAAGTTGATTTTCGGTCGAATGAAAACTTGATTTTTGTCCCATATAAATAGCCTCTTTGTTTTATTTTAGCCATTTGTTCTTGGTTCCTTGTTCCTTTACGGAGGAGAGGGAGAGAATAAAAGGCTTGGAAAGTTCTTTTGGCGCTAGAGTGGTGCTTTGAGGTTTTCTTTTCGTCGGAAGCTTATTTGAGGTAAGGGTTTGAACGTTCTTGCTGTGGTAAAGGTTTGTAACGTTTTTGCTATGGTATGGGTTGCTTCGTTAAATCTGAAAAAAAAAGAGTTGTTGGAGTTGATTAATCTTGTTTTGTAAGAGATTCTACCTTTTGATTTTGGCTTGGGTTTCCTTCTTTAAATCGGGAAAAATATTGGATTTTGATCAAGCTTGTTGTGAAAATGATTTTATCATCGTTTTTGTTATGGGAAAGGTGTCTTTGGAATCCGAAGGTTTATGCTTCGTCAATTTTGGTTCATCTATATTTGTTTGCATTTGATTTGTCCCACTTTTGCCCTCTTTTGAGAACAATGTTTACCGCTTTTCGTTTGTGCCTGATGATCCACATCATTGAATTCGTATATTTGTGACCGTCAATTTAAGATTGACACTGACTATGTTGAACAACTCTCAAAAATAGAGAGGGTCCTATGGACACATGTTTGTTATACTAGAGAGCCGAAGCCTCCTAGTATGCTCCGGAGCACACGTTTGATGTTTGATGTTTGGTTCGACATTTGGGTCTTATGACCACCATAGTCATCGTATGTTTGTAGCGTACCCGACATATAATTGAAATATGTTTTGGGTTAAACGCTTAATGACGTTTGCTTTGGTATTTGGCAGTAAGATATGATTGCATTTTCATACCTTCGGGCTTGTATTTGATTTGGGTTCTTTGGAACATTTTGTATATTTGATTCGCCTTATCTACATTGTGGTCAATTGCTATATCTTGTTCGTCAAAGATTTGGTTTTGTTTTGGACTACGAATCATCGTATTTGCTTCCCATTGATTTTCCACTTACTGGGCTATTCGAGCTCACCCCCCCTATTCGTTTGTTTTGTCCTTTACCACAGGTATCAGACGTAATTTTGGGCGTGACGTGTTTGGGGGAAATTAGAGCATTTAGTTTTGTTAGTATCTTTGAGCAATGTAAATCATCTGGGGACTCTACCCGAAAGTGGGTTAGTTGGATATGAGACTTGAAAATTGTATCGAATAGTAGAGTCTTGGTCACATTATTTGGTTTTAGTGGATTTTGATGAGGAAGATTGTTAGTTAAGTTTTTGAAAGGATTGTATCTAAACTCTTGGATCTTTTGAGATGAGTAAGATTGAGATTTAGATAATGGTGTTTGTGGCATCGTAGATGCTTTGTTATACATTTATAATGGTTATGGCATCGACGTGTTTGAGTCTTGCTTTAAAGATATGTATGGACCTTGAAGTTGGAGTTTTGATATTTGAGCAAAATTGGATAATGAAATTCTTTTTGGAGACCTTTACCCCGATATGGGTGATTTGATAGAATTAATTCTTGTGTATATTGTTTCACCGCTGCGTTTAGTAATCGTTTTGTAATGAGATTATTTTGGAGAACGGATTGTCATAGACTTTTGTTCGTGGAGATATTTTATCTTAAAGGATTTAGTTGCTCTGTCTATACCGTTATCTTTAGAACTGTAATGGTATATAATGAAGTTTGATGTTAGTCGCGGCCTCTCGTTTTGGGGGCACGACAGGAGTGGTATAAGAGCTTAGGTTTGAGATTCTGTAGACTCTAAGCCTAAGACATATGTGATTGGGATTGAACCTCGAAAAGGTGGATTAAGTTTGGAGAATTCATTTCATATTAGAGCATAAGATTGAGATTGGCCATAAGTTTTGGATTTGGCTTGAGTACGCAATCGTAGAACGAATGTTAGTTGTTTTTTATTTGTTTTGATATTTTTCGTATTGAACAAGGAGAATGATTGAATTGAACAAGGAGAAAGATTGAAAGATAGGACTATGATCTTTGGATGTCTACGAGTAGCTCTATCAGATAGTGTATGGAAAAAGGTTGTGATCTCAGAAAATAATTGATATGGTGACTGAGATTTCGTACGGAATTTGAAAGGAAGATTTGGCATTACTAGATCATAGTGCCCCTTTATTTCAGTTGTTTCGATATCCTTCGCAAGCATCTAAGTTTTGAACCTAGAAATTTGAAACATGTTTAGATATAGATACTTTTATGGAATCCTGTGGTGACCCTTATGGGTTATAATTCTTGCCCCATCAGTATTGATTACGGATATTTAAGAGTTGGCATAATTTTCTGAATATGGAACACTTTGATGTTATTTTGGGGTATGGACTGATTGTCTTCCAATAATGCCAAGATGGATTGCTTTAAAAAGGAGGATGACTATGATCTTATGGCGAAGAGCTCTGAAAAATAGAAGCTATCTGTAAAGGCTGTGACTGAGAGATATAAATGATGTGGTAGTTTAAAGGCTTAAACATTGGTGGATGCGTGTGCAGAATTCGATTTTTGGGTTGTGTAAGACGACACATTTAGCTTTGATGGATTTTGATAATAGTTTGGACCGATTTTGTTTGGAGGCATTAGAGTGCGCTGCGGAAGTGTGGTGGTCTTTTGGTAAGACGTATAAATGCTTGTTGATGTTGGTTATCCAGTTTGGATAAGTCAAAGTAATATGTTTCAAAGGATTATTCGATGGCATTGGTTTTGGGATTAGACTGGTGAAAATTGACAGGAATCATATTTCTCTTTGGTTGATCTCGTTGTGTTGATTTCTGACCTTCAAAGACATTGCATCATTGCAATTTTATTTAGGCCTTAGACGTTGAGTTTGTGATTTTAGTAGTCAATGAAATATGGACCAGAGGAATGAGTTTGATACTATCTTGTGTAACCATGTGTTTTAAGTGCTCAGATGTTGCAGGCATAATGACTTTAGAAATTGATGTCGACAATTTGATTAAGTATTATATTTGTAAGGCGAATGGATTAAGTCAATGTAGTATGCTTCGAATATTATCTGATGGTTTTGGTTTTGGTAAAAAAAAAATAGATGGGGGAAAATATTGATCATTAGGTGATCTCATGGGCCGGTTAGTGAATTGCTTAGATAAGTAATCTTGGTTAAGCCTTAGATGTTGAGTTTGTGATCTTTTGTAGTTGAAAGGTATGGGCAAGACGTTGAGCTTGATGTTGCCTTAAGTAACCGTGTGTTTGAAGTAATGACAAGTTTTTGGAGTATAGAATCTTGGAATATTTGATGTTGGTGATTTGATTATGGATAAATCGTATTTGAAAGTCTAACAGTGTGGGTGATGCTTTGGACGGAAGGCATACAACGAGTTTAGCAACTTTGGTTATGAGTTACACTCAGTTGTCAGTAAAATGTTATTAAGAACGTATTTTGATGGCTCTAATTGTGACTTTGTACGGGTGTAAATTTGATTTGAAGATTATAGAGTATAATCTTTTGGGATCAATGTGAAGGTTGGTTACTACTTTTGGCTTACGATTGAAGTTAAGTGTGTCAATGTTAGGCATTGTACCAAGGCTGTGGTTTGACGTGTTATTTTAATGGCGCAACGTGAGCCTGTCGGTATTGTATTGGTTTCAGATGATTTAAATTTTTGATTGGAGTAACTTGATTCAGCGAGTTTCATTTGTTAGCCAAATACTTTGAGGAGCAGTCTGAATATATTGTTGGAATAGTGATGACAATGGAAGTTAAAAACTTAAGTTTGAATTTCGTAAAACACGTCATATTGGATGAGAATTTCTTAGTACGTGGTACACCTCAAGCTTGAAGTTAAGCGTGTTATCCAGATTGTGTAAAGTATATGGTTTGGTATATTATCAGAGTAGCGCAGTGGAGGCGTTACGTATTGGAGATTGATTTCGTTTGTTGAACTTTGAATGTCGTAATTTTGCTCAGTACATTTTGTAGGCTAGTTAGGCCTTACATGAAATCAGAATTTCAGTTAACAGTATGAGTAATGTTTTTTACTCGTATTGAAAAGTAAAAGCTACTTTTGATAATTAAAGTACGTTTTTAATTCCGCGGACGGAATTCTTTTAAGGGGGGGAGAATGTAATACCCCGAAAATTTTCTTTTCCTTACGCAAAAATTGTATATTTTTGAATAAATAAGTTTGTGGTCTTTTGTGAAAACTAAGAAAAGAATTGGGATTATTTTTGAAATTTTTGATCAGATGAACAGTAACTTTTAGTCGAATTTAAAAGGTCTTTTCGGTCAACTTAAAGGCGATTTCAGTCGACTTAAATGTATTTTCAGTCGACTCAAAGTTGATTTTCGGTCGAATGAAAACTTGATTTTTGTCCCATATAAATAGCCTCTTTGTTTTATTTTAGCCATTTTGTTCTTGGTTCCTTGTTCCTTTACGGAGGAGAGGGAGAGAATAGAAGGCTTGGAAAGTTCTTTTGGCGCTAGAGTGGTGCTTTGAGGTTTTCTTTTCGTCGGAAGCTTGTTTGAGGTAAGGGTTTGAACGTTCTTACGATGGTAAAGGTTTGTAACGTTTTTGCTATGGTATGGGTTGCTTCGTTAAATCTGAAAAAAAAAAGAGTTGTTGGAGTTGATTAATCTTGTTTTGTAAGAGATTCTACCTTTTGATTTTGGCTTGGGTTTCCTTCTTTAAATCGGGAAAAATATTGGATTTTGATCAAGCTTGTTGTGAAAATGATTTTATCATCGTTTTTGTTATGGGAAAGGTGTCTTTGGAATCCGAAGGTTTATGCTTCGTCAATTTTGGTTCATCTATATTTGTTTGCATTTGATTTGTCCCACTTTTGCCCTCTTTTGAGAACAATGTTTACCGCTTTTCGTTTGTGCCTGATGATCCACATCATTGAATTCGTATATTTGTGACCGTCAATTTAAGATGACACTGACTATGTTGAACAACTCTCAAAAATAGAGAGGGTCCTATGGACACATGTTTGTTATACTAGAGAGCCGAAGCCTCCTAGTATGCTCCGGAGCACACGTTTGATGTTTGATGTTTGGTTCGACATTTGGGTCTTATGACCACCATAGTCATCGTATGTTTGTAGCGTACCCGACATATAATTGAAATATGTTTTGGGTTAAACGCTTAATGACGTTTGCTTTGGTATTTGGCAGTAAGATATGATTGCATTTTCATACCTTCGGGCTTGTATTTGATTTGGGTTCTTTGGAACATTTTGTATATTTGATTCGCCTTATTTACATTGTGGTCAATTGCTATATCTTGTTCGTCAAAGATTTGGTTTTGTTTTGGACTACGAATCATCGTATTTGCTTCCCATTGATTTTCCACTTACTGGGCTATTCGAGCTCACCCCCCCTATTCGTTTGTTTTGTCCTTTACCACAGGTATCGGACGTAATTTTGGGCGTGACGTGTTTGGGGGAAATTAGAGCATTTAGTTTTGTTAGTATCTTTGAGCAATGTAAATCATCTGGGGACTCTACCCGAAAGTGGGTTAGTTGGATATGAGACTTGAAAATTGTATCGAATAGTAGAGTCTTGGTCACATTATTTGGTTTTAGTGGATTTTGATGAGGAAGATTGTTAGCTAAGTTTTTGAAAGGATTGTATCTAAACTCTTAGATCTTTTGAGATGAGTAAGATTGAGATTTAGATAATGGTGTTTGTGGCATCGTAGATGCTTTGTTATACATTTATAATGGTTATGTCATCGACGTGTTTGAGTCTTGCTTTAAAGATATGTATGGACCTTGAAGTTGGAGTTTTGATATTTGAGCAAAATTGGATAATGAAATTCTTTTTGGAGACCTTTACCCCGATATGGGTGATTTGATAGAATTAATTCTTGTGTATATTGTTTCACCGCTGCGTTTAGTAATCGTTTTGTAATGAGATTATTTTGGAGAACGGATTGTCATAGACTTTTGTTCGTGGATATATTTTATCTTAAAGGATTTAGTTGCTCTGTCTATACCGTTATCTTTAGAACTGTAATGGTATATAATGAAGTTTGATGTTAGTCGCGGCCTCTCGTTTTGGGGGCGTGACATGCCACCTCCTTCTCATTTTATCTGATGGTTCATGACATAAAATTATATAGTATTGTTGGATAATATTTGTGAAGGGAATTATAAGAGAAATTGTGGGGTAGAAAATACAATTAAAGAAACTTGTGAACAGTGCGTGAACAGTAACTGTGAAGAACACAGAAACAGGGAGGGAAAAAGGAGAAGGAAAAAAAGAAGGAGAAGAGAGGAAGAAGAAGAGGAAGAAAGAGCAAGAAAACTTATAAACCCTAACAGGGTAATTCCTCCATCTCGAACTAGTAATTGTGGAAATTTTGGGTTATTTTGGTTGAAGATATGCAGATATAAATATGTGTATGTTCTTGTATATATGGGTTTGTTCATATGTGATGATCCGTGGGTATGGGATGTATTCCTGGTATTTAAATTGTGTTAGTATGTATTAATTAAGCTTAGGTTTTGTTTTTAGTGAATTAATGACGAATTTGTGGTTGTATGTATGAGTTTGGAGGGCCTGTGCGCTGCGGCTGAAGGTTGAAGACGAAGATGTGCGTGTTTTGGGGTGAAATACTAGGTGTTTAAATCTGAATAGTAGTTGTTTTCGTCACTAATACTAGAAATTTATTTAGGCAGTTTTTTTCACAAACTTTTATAAATTGTTAGGGCCAAAATTAGACAAAGTTTAAAATAGTAACCCCCAATATTTATATGAGACCTACACTCTGAAATGTTTTAAGAATTTTTAGTGTCCACGAAGGTGTTAAATTAGGGTACCGATCAGGAGAAATTCTAGATTTATTTAGCATAGTTAATAAATCTATTTTAATTTGAAAATTTTATAAAAACCCTATGATATTGATATGATTCATTTCTAAAATTTTGTACCATTCTGAGGACGATAGATTTTTTTTTTTTGAAACTTACCTTTTAACTCTCGATCCAAATATCGGTTCGGAATTTTTAGATGAAATTTTTTTTAAAATACTTTTTAGGCCAAAAATGATATCAAGATGCTTAAAATAGCTTTTTAAGATATTTTAAAAAAAAAATTCGGTGCCGGAAACCCCCAGAAGTATTTTAGTAATTTGCCACCCTGATCGGGTATTTTTTTGGTAATTTTACCCATAAAGGGTATTTTTGAGTAAATATACACACGGTAAGGATATTTTAGTGATTTTGCTTACGGAAAGGTCATTTGATGATTTAGGTGCGATGGGGGGTATTTTGGTAATTTACACCCTGAAGGGTATTTTGGTAATTTGACCTAAGAAAGGTGTTTTTTGATAAAATTGCATACGGTAAGGTTATTATAGTGATTCTACTTACGAGATGACCATTTTGGTGATTTAAGTCCGAGAGGGACTTTTTGGTAATTTTACACCTCAGGGGCGTTCTAGTAATTTTACATATCCGGTGAAGGGGTTCATTTTTTGAGTCTGTGTGAGTCCATATTAAGTTAATATATTGTACTGTAGGTTGTATTCTAACTATTTAATTATTCCATTTAAGTTAACGCTAAAGACTTTCCGATTAGGATAATTTAGTTACGGATCCAGGTAAGGAATTTTATCTGAACCGTGGTTGAGGACTTTTGTTCGAACCGTTATTTGATAGCTCATACTTGTAAGTACTCCTTTGAATTACTTATGACTAATGTCGAACTCTGAAGTATGTATTGATATCAGCATGTGATCCCCCAGAAAATCCTATTATTGAACCCGAATCGATTATTTAGAAATCTTGTGATGCTCGTATGTATTGCATGCTGAGCAAATTTGATCATTGTTTGTATCCGTTCTTCCAAATTGTTGTGCCTAAATCCAATAACTATTCGCAATCGTTTTACTGTTTATTTGTGATTTTCTTCTAAAATTTCGAATGATGACTTATACGGTATGTTATGCTTATTAAAATTCAATCTCATTCTGATGAATTAAATTTATGTTAAAGCTCATTGATATTGTTAAT
The DNA here is from genome assembly GCA_033070095.1 of Escallonia herrerae. Lineage (NCBI taxonomy): Eukaryota > Viridiplantae > Streptophyta > Magnoliopsida > Escalloniales > Escalloniaceae > Escallonia > Escallonia herrerae. The sequence continues at coordinate 505,296 of JAVXUP010000214.1, forward strand.
TTTTCTCTATTGACCTGGGTTTTCATTTTGTGGGAGGGCGTAATAAGACTAGTTTGAATCATGCATGAAACGCAGGTTAGTACCCAAGTGGACTAGTATTTTGGTACATCATGCATGTGTACGCTCTGTTAGCTTGCTGAAATGGCATTACAATCGCCCAGGATCAACATTGATTTTTGATTTTCTTTATTCTGTATATTGTCGTGACTGCTACGGTAATAACTGAAAAGTATTCTTTGAAATAATTTGTGCATGGGTTGAAATCCTTTGAGAAATTCAGTGTATTTTGGAAAGAACTGTCTCAGATGATTTGTGTACGTTTTGAAATCCTTTGGACTACCCTTATTATATTTTGGAATGATGACTTTAAAGATGATCTTTTATTGATAGTTTTTAAATCCATCGTGATGGTATTTGTTTATTTTGGTATCTATTTATGATGAATTTCGATCATTTTGGAAATCATTGAGATTGTTAATTCGTTGAAGTGTTTTGGAAATTTTCGTCGGTTGGATTCTTTAGAATCGTTTTTTGATTCTTTTGTTACTCTTTGTACAACCTTACTGAGCTCTCAAAAGCTCACACTTCGTTTGATTCCTTTCTGTAGGTATGGATTAACAGTAAGTTCTCACGAATAGGGTTTAGAGTCTGAGTGAGATTACTATGAGCCCATCACAACTGCATAGCGAGACCCCTGCACAGGTCGGTATTGTTAAATTGTTTCCTAGAAATTTGAATTGTGAAGGACTTAAGCTGTAATAGTTTAAGATAAAAAACTTGTAATCAAGTATTTTGGAAAATTTGAGTGGATGCTGAATTGGATGGTTTAGAGTATGTGTCAGATTTGATAGGTTTGATGTGATCTTGTAAGTTAACCCCCCGAGAGTTCGGGGCGGCAGAGCTCCGGATTTCCCGGGGCGTTACAGGGGGCAAAGAGCACTTACCCCTTTCTAGAAACCACAGCAAGTCCTCTTATACTTTGTAGTTTTGAGTTTTCTAATATTCCTAGTATTTCTACTCTAAAATAATCGTTGAACGAAACTGATCTGCCCAGAGATGTGTTGGTTATATCAGCCACTTCGATTTGATATAGAAACTTCATTACTCATTGTATTTTTGTGATCCTTATATCTATGAAAACTTTAAAAAGTCTACTTTAACTTTGTAGTTTTGAGTTTTAGAAGATTTATCATGTTTTGGCCTCAAAATGGTCAATGTACAAAACTAGGGTTTGCTGAAAAAATATTGTTTCTAGAATTACACATCAGTCCATTATCCAAAACTTTTTAAGCCATTGTTAGCATATTTGGGTAAAGCCAAAAAACTAAAACTCTCATAAATTTTGCAAAACCTTTGATGTGGAATTTTTTTTGCAATTTTTTCTGGGGATGGAAAAAGGCCTGAAATGATTTTATTTTGAAAATTTGAATTGTCTGATATAGTAAACAAAATTATTTTTAGTCGGAAATTTTACAGTGATCTAAACACACTGAGATGCTTGCGCGTCTAAAACTTCGTGGCATTTCGGTGCCGTTTGCATATATTTTGAAATAAGAACATTAGCGCTCAATTTAGGAGCGGTTTAAGGTTCTGAACGGAGAATTCTCAGAAAGGTCATTTTTGTCAGAAAAACCCACCTAGTTGGGTGTTTAACAATATGTTAGGCATCAGGGTTAATTGGGTAATTTTACACAACTCTATGGAGTATTTTGGTAATGTCGTGCACTTGGGAGAAATTTAGCACCTAGGCATGATTGAGCGGCAGTAAATAACATCTATATGGTTTATTATTTAGGTTTCGATAAACAAAAGGTAGGGAAAGTTTGGAAACAAGAACTAGAAACGCTTAGCTATCCAAGTAAGTACTTCTGCCATGTTCCTCCATATACTCTATTTGCAAAATATATAAATGCATACATGATTCAATCAAATCAAAGTTTTTGAAGTTCTTGTACTGCTTATGTTTTCATGTTAAATTATTTGATGAAAATTTGGGTTAAAAATGCCATGGTCTGTTCTGAGTAGATGATTTAAATTCGGTACATGGTTGAATGAGATGATAAACTTGACTTGGTTGTTGTGCCCTATATCCAAAGGGGGAATATTGGATTTCGGGCCTCAGTCAAAGGAGCTTGTACATTGAAGCACAGTACTATTACTTGTGGTTCGCCCTTGCGTCCATAGAATTGTTATCCCGGGTGTAGGAGGGATTTCGGGCCCTAGTCAAAGGGGCTTGTACGCTGACCGCAACACACCTAAGTATGAATTATCTGTGATAGATGTAAAGGAGCTTTCTTGATGATTATATTCTGATTTGAGAATCATTTTTGCAAGTGCATATATGTAAGTATATATAATGAAGAATGTTTTGTTATGGCGACATTGAATTCCTGATTTTGAAAAGAAAAATTCATGGCACGTTTTGAAACCCTCAAACCTATTTTAGGGACATGGTATGTGCCCTTACTGGGCCCCAAGCTCATTCTTTAAATATTTTTCATGCAAGTACCTAGATAGAACCGGCACTGATAAGGGCCACGAGGATGTAGTTGCAAGAGACGACTGCTAGAGGAGATGCAGTCTTTGTAAATTATCTAATAAATCTCTAGATCACATGCTAGTACTAATTTGTACTTTGAGAATTTTGGAGCTTAGGTCTCCTCAAATTTCTTCATAATTGTCAATGACTTGTAAGTGAGAGTTTTAAATTGATTGTTGAGAAAATTTTATGTGAGGCATGTAATAGCCAATTAATTGTTTTAGAATTTGGCAAGTTAGAATGAATTCTAAGTACAGGTTGGAATAGGCCTACCAGAGACCTAACGGAGGCTTAGTGGGCCCACAGCCAATCACGGGGCTAACTCATGGGCTCACCTATGGGTTCTGATCATGACACTTAGCGTCCTCGCTAAGGCTCGATCGCACGTAACCCCAGAATGTTCCTCTCTAGCCGATGTGAGATATACCCGGCTCACCCATTATTGCCCCAACCACCCTCTTGATGTGGGATATACGCAGGCTTGCCTTCGTTTCTCCCAATTATAGGCAATCCGACTGGATAACCAAGTCAAGCTTTTGAGAGTCATTTTTTCAATTATGTTGTCTCTGCAGCGACCCCGCTTCTTTTTTCTCATTCTAATTCATTTTTCTTCTTGATTCTTACTCAAGGGGACCGTGAATTGTGGTTAAAGGCGATAATGGCGACCAATTGGAAACTTGGATAAAAACTTAGGATTATTGGTAAGTTTTTGCTCTCTATTAATGGCACTATTATCCAGTGTTTGATGGATTTAGTGTTATCTAGATCGATACGTTCATAGTTTTCAAGATTATACATTGTAGGTTTTGGATATGCAGTTGTTATTAAGAGTGTTAGTAATTTGAGATAAGGGTTATATGTAATACCCAAAAAAAAAATTCTTTTCTAACGCTAAAATTTTTCCTTAAAGTTTGTGTTCTTTTGTAAATATTGAGAAAAGTGTGGAAAAAAACGTTTTTGTGGGATTCGATCGAATGGAAATAGTTTTCGGTCGAAAGAGTAGTTTTCAGTCGAATGAAACCGCTTTGCTTCGAATGAAAATTGAATTGATTTGAAGAAGAATTGGAGACTGAAGTTTTCGGTCGAATGGAAATAGCTTTTGGTCAGATGAATAGTTTTCGGTCGAATGAGAAATCCAGATTTTGAGAAAGGCATTTTACGTCTGAAGTTTTCGGTCGAATTAAATTTTTTTTTTTACTTTGAATGAATTATGTAATTTTTCTACTTTCTTATAAATAGATTTTTTATTTTCTTTCCATCCTTTTTGTTCTTTATTTCTTTCCCTTTTCGGCAGAGAGAGAGAGAGATTAGAAGGCTTGGGAAGCTCCTTTGGTATTAAGGTGGTGCCTTGAGGTTTTTCTTATCCAAAAGCTTGATTGAGGTAAGGGATTTTATCGCTTTTTGCTGTGGAAAGGTACTTTCAAAATCCAAAAGCTTATGCTTTGTCCAATTTTGTTCATTTTTATCGGTTCACTTTTGATTTGTTTAACTTTTGCTTTCGTTCATAACATTGTGTACCCTCCTTTTGTGCCCTGATGAGTACATCTTTGCATTTGTATATTTGTGGCTATCAATTTAAGATTGACAATGACTATGTGAAACAACTCTCAAATTGAAAGGGTCCTTTGGACATATATTTGAGATGTTAGCGAGCAATAGACTCCTAGCATGCTACCAGTAGCACATGTTTGATGTTTGGTTCGACATTTGGGTCCTATGACCAACATAGTCTTCGTATGTTTGTAGCATTCCCGATATATATTAGCCATGTGTTATGGGATTACATGCTTAACTTTGTTACTTCTATATTTGATAAAAAGATATGGGTTATTCTTTTTCATTTAATATATCATTTGTCACTGTTTACTTTGCGCGATAACTTATCATTTTGCTACCTTACTGGACTATCTGAGCTCACCCCTTCTTTTTTTACCTTGCCTTTGCCACAGATGAAGGAAGTGACAACGAATGACATCGCATTGAGGGAGTTTTGAGATAGATTTTGCATAGTATTCGCAAACCTTGTAATTATAACTTAAATATCTTACCCGAATAGGAGTCTTTTGATTGTAATGTATTAGAATATTTGGGTTTAGCCACTGCGCATAGAAAATCATTTCTGGAAGGGAATATTTTTGGGATTGAATTGTGATAGACTTTTGTTATGCAAGGAAGCTTTACGTTAGAAGTTTTAGTTACTCTGTTTATACCGCTACTTTTAGAACTATAGCGGTATATCATTAAGTTTGTTTTGCAGTGACGGCCTCCAACTTTGAGGGTGTGACGTTATATACGTATCGCATTCTTAATTATTAAAAATTATTGTCTTTTGACCAATTACTTCTTGTTCACGCAATGTTGTGAATTGAACTTTTAATCCTTTCAATTGTTTTTACATTCTTGATTTTTGCCATTATTCATGGTCTTGATTTCAGCGTGTTAAATTGAATTGTTTTTTCTTTTTTTACATACGGTTACTCTATTTTTTATTCGGCTTCAACTTTGATATCTAGGACACATTAATCTGCTAACCTTGTACTCTTCGACTTTTCTTTCATAACTTTCATCGTTTCTTTAAGTTAGTTTAGATGAAAAAATTCTAAATTTCTATTGGAGATGTTTCCATGGCTTCACGCTAGAGTTTGGTATTTACCAAAATTTCAATCCAAAACCTTGGACATTTATTCAAAATGTTGCTAATTTTCAAGTATTGTTGGCCTATTAATTTTCGACTTCCATTGACATTTTGCCATAGTATTGTACATGATTGGGTACTATATTTCTCCAGGTTTACATTCATTGACAATTATCATACTTGTTCAGTTTCAATGTGTCGTCACCTTATGTTGTTTTGACTTCAGATATAGATTGAACTATTTTGTTTACCACGTTATTATATTTTATTGCTAGTTGCCCTTAAGATCATGACCTACTTGTAGGTTTGAAGGAATCAAATTTTATTGCTACGTTACGTGGGTCGATTTAAAGTGGTATATACTTCGATCAAAATCTACTGTGATTGTATACTATTATCTTGTTATTGCAGTCATTGATAAAATGGTATTAACCCTATTTTCATTGAAAGTGCATGGTTTACCACTTTCTCGTGCATATTCATCGTCTTGTATATTCGTTCCAATTCTTTGTTGTGAGACCGTCATGTTGTACTTTGGGCATGTGCTTATATTTCTCTTGATGGGCCTTTGCTCACCCCGCATTTTTCAGGTGAGAAATGATTAGAAGTTATAACTGTAATACCCCGAAATTTTTTTTTCCTTATGCAAAAATTGTATATTTTTGAATAAATAAGTTTGTGGTCTTTTGTGAAAACTAAGAAAATGAATTGAGATTATTTTTGAAAATTTTGATCAGATGAACAGTAACTTTTAGTCGAATTTAAAAGGTTTGAGTAGACTAAAAGTATTTCGGTCGACTAAAAAGTATTTAAATTGTGTAAAAATAGTTTTCTGGAGTTTTAGTCGAATTTAAAGGTTTTAGTCGACTACAAGAGTGTTTTCAGTCGACTAAAAGTTTTAGTCGATGAACAGTAACTATGAACAGTATTTTGAACAGTAACTTTGAACAATACTTTTAGTCAAATTTAAAGGTTTTCAGTCGACTAAAAGAGTGTTTTCAGTCGGCTAAAAGTTTTAGTCGATGAATAGTAACATGAACAGTACTATGAACAGTGATTTTGAACAATACTTTTAGTCGATGAACAGTAACTTCAGTCGAACCAATAGTACTTTCAGTCGACTAAAAGATGTTTTCGGTCGACTTAAAGGAGATTTCAGTCGACTTAAATGTATTTTCAGTCGACTCAAAGTTGATTTTCGGTCGAATGAAAACTTGATTTTTGTCCCATATAAATAGCCTCTTTGTTTTATTTTAGCCATTTTGTTCTTGGCTCCTTGTTCCTTTATGGAGGAGAGGGAGAGAATAGAAGGCTTGGAAAGCTCTTTTGGCGCTAGAATGGTGCTTTGAGGTTTTCTTTTCGTCGGAAGCTTGTTTGAGGTAAGGGTTTGAACGTTCTTGCTGTGGTAAAGGTTTGTAACGTTTTTGCTATGGTATGGGTTGCTTCGTTAAATCTGAAAAAGAGTTGTTGGAGTTGATTAATCTTGTTTTGGAAGGGAATTCGTACTTTTTTGCTGTGGCAAGGGTTATACATTCTTCAAATCTGAAAAATCATTTGGGTTGATCAAATCTTTTGTAAAGGTTTGCAATTTTTGTTAGTGTAAGGGATTTTTGAATTTCTTGCTGTGGTAAGGGTTTGAACGTTCTTGCTGTGGTAAAGGTTTGTAACGTTTTTGCTATGGTATGGGTTACTTCGTTAAATCTGAAAAAGAGTTGTTGGAGTTGATTAATCTTGTTTTGTAAAGGATTATACCTTTTGATTTTGGCTTGGGTTTTCTTCTTTAAATCGGAAAAAATATTGGATTTTGATCAAGCTTGTTGTGAAAAGGATTTTATCATTGTTTTTGTTATGGGAAAGGTGTCTTTCGGAATCCGAAGGTTTATGCTTCCTCAAATTATATTCATCTATATTTGTTTGCATTTGATTTGTCCCACTTTTGCCCTCTTTTGAGAACAATGTTTACCGCTTTTCGTTTGTGCCTGATGATGCACATCATTGAATTCATATATTTGTGACCGTCAATTTAAGATTGACACTGACTATGTTGAACAACTCTCGAAAATAGAGAGGGTCCTATGGATACATGTTTGTTATACTAGAGAGCCGAAGCCTCCTAGTATGCTCCGGAGCACACGTTTGATGTTCGATGTTTGGTTCGACATTTGGGTCTTATGACCACCATAGTCATCGTATGTTTGTAGCGTACCCGACATATAATTGAAATGTGTTTTGGGTTAAACGCTTAATGACGTTTGCTTTGGTATTTGATAGTAAGATATGATTGCACTTTCGTACCTTTGGGCTTGTATTTGCTTTGGGTTCTTTGGACCACCTTGTGAACATTTTGTATATTTGATTCGCCTTATTTACATTGTGGTCAATTGCTATATCTTGTTCGTCAAATATTTGGTTTTGTTTTGGACTACGAATCATCGTATTTGCTTCCCATTTGTTTTCCACTTACTGGGCTATTCGAGCTCATCCCTCCTATTCGTTTGTTTTGTCCTTTACCACAGGTATCGGACGTGATTTTGGGCGTGATGTGTTTGGGAGAAATTAGAGCATTTAGTTTTGTTAGTATCTTTGAGCAATGTAAATCATTTGAGGACTCTACCCGAAAGTGGGTTAGTTGGTTATGAGACTTGAAAATTGTATTGAATAGTAGAGTCTTGGTCATGTTAATTGGTTTTAGTAGATTTTGATGAGAAAGTTTATTAGTTAAGTTTTTGAAAGGATTGTATTTAAACTCTTGGATCTTTTGAGATGAGTAAGATTAAGATTTAGATAATGGTGTTTGTGGCATCGTAGATGCTTTGTTATACATTTATAAGGTTATGTCATCGACATGTTGGGTCTTGGTTTAAAGACATGTATGGACCCTGAAGTTAGAATATTGATCTTATGAGCAAAACTTGGATAATGAAGTGCTTTTTTGGAGACCTTTACCCCGATATGTGTGATTTGATAGAATTAATTCTTGTGTATATTGTTTCACCGCTACGTTTAGTAATCGTTTTGTAATGAGATTATTTTGGAGAATGGATTATCATAGAGTTTTGTTCATAGAGATATTTTATCTTAAAGGATTCAGTTGCTCTGTCTATACCGTTATCTTTAGAACTGTAATGGTATATAATGAAGTTTGATGTTAGTCGCGGCCTCTCGTTTTGGGGGCTTGACAATAACTATAGGTTAAACGGATTATTGATACTTTGAGCAAGTTTTGAATTCATTACTATTCCTGTTATTAGCATGAATATTCTAGTTATAATGAGTTTCTTTTGTTGCTAAAGGCTGAGCAAGACTTCTTTGGGTTTAGTAGAAGTTTTTGAACATTATAGGGATTTTTTTTATTCTGTTGCAACTTGAAGTTATTGAGGTATTGTCTTTTTGGATATTAAAGATCTAAGTTCTCTTGATTACCTTTTAGCATATATTAGTCGTATTGGATTATAAGTCCGGCCTTTGGCTTTAAAGGCGCTACATGTTTGATATTAGAGCATATGACTAGGATCCCGCATACTTTTATTTGAATTTGATTGCATATGGTGCTAGGATAATGTGTAACATCCCGGAATTTTCGGAACGCTAACGCTCAATCGATCAGTACACTAAGATAATACTATCTCAAACGCAATCAAATAATACCATCAATCTGTCAGAGCAACTATTCGTCAATCAAACTATACTCTCAATCAACTATAATAATTGAAATACCAAGTCTAAGTCTAAGAAAATTTTAACAATAATATTAATTTACCCACGCAGGGGTTCTAACTATCAATACTAAACTTAAATTCATTAGCTAGCTCGGCTCTAATCCATGCTCAGGTAATCTACGGCTAATGTTACTTGCAGAAAGGAAGTCAAATGAGAGTGAGCTTTTGAGAGCTCAGTATGGTCGATCAAAGATTTAAAACATAACAAAACGATTCGGACGAGTTTTTATATAAAACTTTTGAAGAGTATTTTCAATAAAATACAACACTTAGACATAGATGAACAAAACGAACGATTTTACATTTAAGTCAAATAACATCTTTTTGAGAGGTTTGCTTTCGATGAAATCACTACAATACGATATAAACATAGGGATGAGTATTTAACTCACTCCCTTAAATAATAGTCATTTGAAACACTTTGGGCATAATAAAACATGAATGGATAATATTTAAAATATTTCAAGTGAAATAAAACATAAACAGGAAACATTAAACATGAGCAGTACAGAAGCAAAGCCACCCCGGCAGTGCTTGATCGCTTTACATATGCATATGTAACACTGACTAGTCCATCTAGGTACTAGTTAAACCCATCCAACAGACCATCCTTATAACGCCAATAATACAGACCATCCTTATGGCTCCCAAGTTACTAACTCATGTCAACATTGAGAAGTAATAAAGAATTTAAAAATAATTTACGATGAGCAATCAATAAACATATCAAATGAAAAATGAATTCCAAGACGAGATGAAACAGAATTCCAAACGATCGCTATAAGGCTCAATTAAAGGTTTCATGGGCAATTTAAAAAATATCTTTTATATCAAACATAATTTCGAATCAATGTAGTTTGTAAGACTATTCTATAAGCATTTGAAAAACAGAGTAACGAAATAGGGTTCGGACAGAAAATCCTTACCTCGGTCCAAGCTAAGCGATGCTACCAATCCTCGATCAATATTTTCTGAATAACCTAGATTGGCAATTTATTTGTTAGAACATAATTTATGTCAAATATGCTATAAACCCTAATATCAACTACCCACTGCGTACCCACTCTCTCCGAAATCGCGCACTCAAAACGGTTCTCGCACACGGCTAACCTGACCGAAAATCCTATACACTCCTTAACGGGCTGACACTCTAAAATGTTATAATAATTTACACTAAAACACTTTTATAGCTTAAAACATTATTAAAAGTCAAAATATGCATTTTCTGAAATTTTTGAATATTTTCAAATTAGAATTATTTCTTTAAATACAATAAAACCCAATAATAGCCATAATTACTTCCAGCCGCAAAAAAAATAAGTCCCATAATTTTTATAAGAACTTTAAAATATATATAAAAATTATAGAAATTGAAATCAGAATTTAAAAGACACTAAAACTATTTCTTTATTTTTTGTTTTGCTAAATTCAATGCGATATGGAAAACATAGCAAATAAACTCAAAAAATTATCAAAGTCAAACTAAGTCTTATTTATACCATAGAGACATCACTAAAAATTTTCCCAAAACATTTGCTGGGTTTAAAGGCTCCAAAAGAATTTTCCAAATCTGAAATTACAGAAAATATTAAAAATTCACACGATCTCAGAAAATTATAAACTTCTTCCAAGAATTCTAATATGGTCTAACGTATTATACTGTAAATTTTCACGTGCTAACGATAAGCGTGCGTTAACATATGCACGTATCGATCTAACGTTAACCCAAAATAACCCGCTCCATCCTTCTCTTCCTCTTGTCCTTCCTTTTGATCTCTACCTGCCGGCCAAAACTCACTCTCTCACACACAGGTGTACCCACGACAGGCTCCTTCCTATTCCTTCTTCTTGTCCCACTCACCCACCACACCAATTACACATTATGCTCTCACACACATGAGCACCCAACTCACACATGAGCTGCCTCTTGGCAGCATCTTCTCCCTCTCTTTATTTCTTTGGTTCAACTCTCACACGCACACACACACACACACACACACACACACACACACATATATATATATATATATATATATATATATATACATATGAACACACATGAGCACACAGCACAGGTACTATCCCCCTCACAGATCAACTCTCATGGCTGCACAAAATACCTATACTATACCCACTTTACACTCGCATAAGCACACACTCATGCACTCATGAACACAGTTTTTTCGTTTCCATACACTCCCTCACAGGCCCTCACTACTACACAGATGTACCACCTCCCATTTTCCTTGCACATATGCCATCACTATTATAAAAACACTATCTCTCACAACTTCTCCACCTTCCCTTTTACACCAAAACCCATTTCATGATCACCACTCACTCCAACAACACCTTGCCCAGCTTCACTCACTGCAAGACCCATTTCAATATCACCACTCACACCAACAACACCAATACAGTTTGCATGCACACAGTTCACTACAAACATGCCTCAAAAGTGCTGTCCTATGGCAGTCTCCCTTCCCTTTCTCCCTCACTACAAACACGCCACAAGAATACACACAGGACCACCAAAAATATACACAGCACAACGACAACTACTCTGCCTCACCGTGGCAGTCCCCCTTTCCCCCTACCTTCACCTGCTCACACCACGAAAATCACCAACAATGACACCATGCATAGCAGCCTGTGCTGCTTCCCTCTCTTCAATTTTTTTTCTTTCATCCACTCACTCACATCAGCACACTACACACATCTACACATATTTAATCACCCATATTCCCACACTGTGGCTGCCGTCCTCAACCCACTCATACACTATTTTCTTCTTCTACTTCTTCTCATTTATTTGCACAACTCCACAGTCATCACACGGCTGCTTAGCAGCCTTTCTTCCTTTCTATTTCACCTATACTCGCACATACAACACACCTCACCCTTGGTTGCACACACAAGCACATATTCATGTACCCAAGATCACACACAATATACAAACACCTACTGCCTACATCCCACTGTGATCACGGCTGCCCTTCCTTCTCTTAACACAAACCACACACGCACATCACACAGTTGCCCATGCACACAACTTAACGCACACAGCACACCCACTTCCTACACACTTTACGCACTCACCTGCACTCCTTATGGCAGCCAGGGCTGCCACGGCAACGACTATTTTCTCTCACTCATCCACCCAAAACCCAATCATCATCACCTTATATCTCAGGTCCTCGTACGGCCCTCAAGCAACCTCCCAACAGCCCTAAGATCCTTACTAGCAGTAGCTCTACCTTTCAACCAACACCAGATACACGCACACATGATCAACTGCCTCACGACATAATCCCCTTTACCACTTATACACCTACACACATATAATTACACACACACACACACAATCACATGAACCTCCTCACAGTTTCCTCGCGGTTGCGTCCCTTGATCCCATAATCATTGAAAAAAAATGGGGAGAAAAGGTTAGAAACCTTACCGAAAATTCACCGGAACAAATCTACCGCGTCAAGTCCCCTCTTTCTCTCTCTATTTATCTGACTCTCTCTCTCTCTCTCTCTCTCTCTCTCTCTAGATGTGTGGTTGATGGCTGAAATGGGGGCCTGTAGTCGGCTGCCTAGAGAAAATGGTATTTAAATATGTGTAACAATGCAACCATAGTTAGACAATGAAAACCCTACACATCCATATGTCGTTAAAACCTCTAATTAATCCAAGCTTATTGCGAAAATGGTAGTATAATATAATATTTACGAAACACGATGTGTTAGGAAAATTATAAATGGTTTGTTACGTCATCCCGTTTGACAAATCGTCCCTAACAAGAACGTCAATACTATAAGAAGATAAATTGTCGTTAAAAAATATATCGATGCTAACTAAAGTTTCGTTGCTTAAAAAAAATATTCGCATCTAAAATTTCTAATTAAATCGGAAAAGTATCGGGGTGTTACATAATGCCTATTACTTTGCATAAGGAGGGGGGACGGAGCACGGTGCACCGATGGATATGTGCGCACCTGACCCTTTGAAAAAAATCCTGCTTATAGGCATATATGTCATACTTTGCTTGTATAATGACTACTCTTTGCACAAGGATCATGGCTAGAGGCAGCAAGGTGCACCAGTGGACACGTGCCTACCTGACCGTCTAAAAAAGTCCAGTCTATAGGCATAGATGTGATGCTTAATTAATTGTGCCCCTCCCCCAAGCCCACTATGATTGCTAACAACAACTAGCGATGTAATTTGGGTTGGGCAACCCATGCCAACCAGTAGAAATATAGGCTTGGATTAATGTTATAGTGATCATGGTAGACAAAAGCACAAAATTTTGAGACGGTAAAAAATATGGGCTGGGCTTAGGCATGGGCATAGGCATGGGCAAAGGTTTTTCAAAGCTCGTCCAACCCGTTAAAAACCCAGCCTTTCGAACTTTTATATTATATATGAATCACATATATCTTACGTGTACAAGATTTTTTTTTTCTTTAGCCTTTAAAATCCTCTAAGCATATGCATTTACAGACATTTGAAGACTTTTTTTTGTCTTCCATATTTCTTATTACAAGATTAGACATCATAAGATCGTTTTAGAACCCTTGTCTTTGTCTTTTATTTTTTCTTGAAACTTTATTTCCATACTTATAACTAAATCCATGTTCAGACTTCATTATATTCTTTTTCATTATCATGACTAATTAGTATACTTCGATGGTAAATAATATGATTAAAAGTTCAATAAACAAAAACTCATGACTAATTACTAGGCTTGTATGATAATTGATATGCGTTAAAATTAAGTAAACAAAAACTAATATAAAACCATGAACAACACGTGGGCAGCTCATGTCTAGCCTATGCCCACCAAAACTTTCATGGGCTGAGCATGGCCAGATATTATTTGGCCAATAGATAGGCTGGGCTTGGCACGGGCACGAGTTTCAAAGAGTGGGCTGGACATGTTCAGACCTTTAAGCCCGTCCAGCCCACACAAGTTGCAGCCCTAACAACAACATTCCAATCACGTTTTGCCATCTAGAAAGCTAGATGCTTTACGTAGTACGTGCATGTAAACTGAGTTTGGTAAAGAAAAGATAGCAAGACAAGTCAACTGAAGAAATAGGGCTCAATCCAAACATGGCAGTAACTAGTTTTTTCATTCTTTTTCATTCTTAGGGAAGCTGCAAAACTAGAAAAATGAAAAATGAAGTTAATAAAAGTCACCCTTAACTAATGTCATGTTTCGTCAGGAATTTCGCCCTAAGATAATATGTTGAAACCACATTGTCAATAAGTTCAAACCAGTATTATCTCAAAAAAACTTAATAAGAAAAGGATGCAAAATAATGATAAATTCTATCATGACATTAGTTTGTGCAGGAGCAGTTCTTACCTTTACAGTATGATGTTGATAGTTGGGGGATGCCTGTTATACAAATCCTCCTTATATGGTATATATGGTGCCTCTTCTCTTGTTTCCTCCATCCTCATTTTCTATTTGTGGTGGTTGTTCCTTATTTGATTTGGAGTATCCATATAACTCTTTAAGTGCACTCTCTTAGCTAGAAACTATATGCTACATGGTAGCTATGAAATCAACACAAAGATTTTTGTTCCTCTTGTTTCCAACTTCACGCTTTTGGCCACCAGAGGTTCTCCTTATCTCAAATCTCATGTAAAGTTAATGTTGCATGAGTATTCAATGGCGTCAGATTTTTCATGTCGATGGGTGGGTCCTTTGGGGCACCGTCTGTCACACCTCTGACGTCTGGGAGTGTTAGCATTCCTGTATTGGTGTCCTCTCTATGTCATTTTCTTTGGTCTTTTCTTTATCTTTGCATGGGTTGGATGACTATTCTTATTCCTGCATGTACTTGTTGGCCTATTCTAGGAAGACCTTACATATTGCTAGGGGGACTATTGTTCACTCAAAAAGAACATTATTAAGGCAATCGTGGACCGTATATAAAGGCAGTATGTTTGACCAACTCATCCAAATTTTCTACCTCAAATGTTGTCACGTTAAAGAGAGCAAGGTACTTGGACAAAGATGTATTATTATCTTGCACGATATTGAGAAGGCTTGCAGAATTTTTAAGTTGGGTTCGAGTACTCATAAAGTGTTTTTAAAGATTTCTGATAGTTTTGAGAAAGGGTATTTAGATCTAGGAGGCAAAGACTTAAACCTAAATGCATATCATGCTTTACTAAGTGTCGTTGGGATAGCATGAACATGGCCTCACCTAAAACTTGCAACAGCTTGATGTTCATATCAAATTGATAACATGATTGCTTGGATCTCTGCTGCCAGCGTATGTGTTACAGAAAAGCATCTTCAAGTTTGGTGGAAATTCTGCCTTTTTGAGAATGGATGGTCAATGATGGTGGATGGCTTGAAAAGGATGCTCGCACTTGAGGACAATGCACATGAGGACGTGAAAGAACTCCATTTTCATGATAAAGCCTTATGATAGAATGCCCCACTCCCAATCATATTTTTCTCCCTAGTTTCATTGGGTTCATAAGTTGGATCAATCCTTAAGTCGTACTTCTTATCATAGCTCGAATGTGAGGAAAGATGGGGGATCCAATCCACGATGAAAGCGATTAGTTGATGTTGAGGCTGTGGCGACGTGATTCATCAATATCCATTGGTGGTTGTCGACCATGTAGTTGATACTTATATCTTTTTTGGGTCAAAACTGGGTGCAGGGTGCAGGATGCGGAATAATCTACGGTTAAGTGGATGGCGTCGCCTCGAAGAGTGGGTGTGGCCGCATGATTTGTAAGAGGCTCTTGTTCTTCTGAGCTGGACTTAGCGATGTCACATTAATGTGACACATTACTGTGATGGGTGTCCACCGAATCGGTAATTGGATTAATCTGGTGAATTCGACTCGATTACTGGTTGCCAGGATGGTCGATTTGATGATTTTATGATTGGCTAGAATTGGTGCAGTGTTCTATTATTTGTGACCACGGTCCATAGATGGCACCAATTTATTACTGTCAAAAAAAAGATGGGGAACCACGGTTAAGAATCATGGTCTGCAAAAAAGAAAAAGAATGACCGCCAGTAAGGGGCTGTATCCAAGTGGATGTGCGCGAGTTGTATTGCGACAGCCATGGCTGCCATAGAATGGTCTGCATAAGGGTGCTACCTTGCGTGGGCATATGTTTGTACTTGGTGTCACCGTGGGTGATGGATATGGTATAAGGGTAGTTGGGGTGTGTGTGTCTGTGAGAGAGAGAGAGAGAGAGAGAGAGAGGCATTACCGGCGAGAACAGTGTGGCTTGGGTGAGAAGAAAACCCCACTGCCATGAGGCAGTGGGTGTAGGCAGTGCTTGTGTGTGTATTGGTATGAGAAGTGGATGGTGAGAATGAGTTTTGGTAATAGAAGTTGAGGAGTTATTTTAATGGGTTTGTTTGAGTTTTGGGGGTTAGTGTATGTGAGTTATATATAAGTGGGTCAGGATGATGAAAAGAAAAGAAAGGGATAGGGAAACCCACTGCTGTGGGACAGTGAGTGTGAAGACATGGTAAATGATACAAATGGGTGTGAGAGTTGAGAGAAAATTGTTTATATACATAGGGGTGGGAGTATATAGATTGATGGGTCAACATAGGTTATATATATATAACCTATGTAGACCCATCAATCTATATACTCCCACCCCTATGTATATAAACAATTTTCTCTCAACTCTCACACCTATATATATATATATATATATATATATATATATATATATATATATATATATATGAGTTTGTGTGTGTGTGTGTGAGAGAGAGAGAGAGAGAGAGAGAGAGAGATGTGTGCATGAGTGTGTGTGAGTATAGGTATGTATTAGGTGTTAATTTTTAAAGTGTTGTGCATATATGTGTGTGGTGCAGATCATGAAGAAGACCCACAGCCATGAGGCAGTGGGTATGGAATATTCAAGTGAGTGAGTTGTGTGTTTAGGGAAGAAATGGACTGTTGGATTGGTGAGGAAAAAGGTCCGTGCAGAGAGGGAGAAAGGGAAAATGATGGGAGTTCAAATATTGAACCTAAAACTGTCACTAAAGGAAATTTTTTGTAAGCAGTTCCTTTCCAAAATTTTTGATATATCTAGAAACTTATTTGGATGAAGTTCAAAAGAATAACTCATATAATTTTTGCAGGACCTTAACCTGAAATTCTTTTAGATTTTTTTGAGTTTGGCAAGCATGCTAACTAATTTTATCCGAACAAGGGATTTTGGGGTATTTTAAACTAGTAAATTAAGTTATTAAATTCTGAAACTTTTACAATAATCTTATGTAGCTAATGTCACAGCCCGAACCCACGACTAAGCCGGTGTGCTAGGCACGTAACTAGCCACAGACCCATTTAGACAGCTATTTAGGGTTCTGCCAGGCCTTACTTAAACATGTACACAATTCTAAAGTCATACATTAAGTAACACCATAACATGGCTTCTAAAGATGTCCTTACAACTCTTACCAAAATTATCACTACTGAATTCCTCCAGAAAGACTAATATAATTTATTTAAAAGAACCTCTTGGATTAAGCTACGAACAATTCAAGTAAATAAACCGGTAGTTCTACAATTTCTCAAGAACTTAAACCAACTTCCTAACGAGCATCTCATGCAGCTTCATTTTCATTACCCTCATAGAACTGAGGTTCATCTAGGTGTTCACCTAAAAACATTTATAAAAAGGGGGTGAGCTGGGCCCCAGTAAATACGCATACCATATCCCTAAAATAGATTTCAGGGTTTCACACATGCCATGATTTTTCCTTTCCAAAATCAGGAATGCAACATCACCAAATTAGAATTTTACTCAATACATCTACATACATATGCACTTGCAGCAAAAGAATTCTTAAAATAGAATATAATCAATCAAAAAGACTCATCAAGAACTGTCAGAGTTATTCAAAACCTTGTATACTGCAGTCAGCGTATGGTCTCAGTGACTAGGACCCAAAATCCCTCCTCCACCCGGGATAACAAATGTGGATGCATGGACGAATCACGGTGCAACAGTACTGTGCGTCAACGTATGATCATGTTAACCAGAATCCAGAATTCACTTTCCCCCGTGGATATAGGGTGCAGTAACTCAGTCAAACTATCATCTCATTCCACATGTACCGACCATGATTTAGTTACAACAACAATTCCATGGTATTTCATTTCAATTTTCATTAAACGATTTATTACGAACACAGGGCAATAAAAGTACTTCAAAGCTTTCTTTTTTCTTTTTACTTAGAACATGTATACAATATATAAAATTTTCAAATAGGGTATAAGGAGGAATATGGCAGGGTACTTACCTCGCTCAGTGACTGGTTCTTGAGCTTGTTCAAAAGCCGGTCCTACCTCTTGTCTATCAAAACCTAAATAACAAACCACTTTGATGGCATTCATTTCCGCTCGAGCATGCCTAAGTATTAAGTTTCTCTCAGATGAGTAAAATTACCAAACCGCCCCTCAACTTTTATAAAATTACCTATTTACCCCCGATGCCTAATGTAACGCCCCGATTTTTTTTTCGAAGCTTTGATTTCAAATAAACAAAGCAGAAAATCTCAAAATATCCAAAAGTCTCCCGAATTAAGTAATCAGGGCATCTAAGAATAAGTCTCCAAGAATCATCAATAAATGTCACTCCGGCTTAAAACTATTACATTGATCTCAAGTACTCCTAACGGAGCTCCAAAATAAAATCTAAAGCCAAATCTAATAGTACAATAAATATAAAAGGAAAATCCTTCCCTAAAAAGTTTCTTACTTAGCCATGCTTTAGAATCCTTTGTACAGCTCCAAACACTACCTGATAACCTGAAAGTAAGGGGGTGAGCACAAAGCCCAGTAAAGATAATCGCACACACCCACCCACAGAGTACAAAGCACGCTATATCGATGGTAGTACTTGGAGGTGATAAAGTACGATACCAAGGTGCATGGCGAATACCAAAACCAATGCACTAACTTTCAATTCAGAAATTAGATTAGCAACAAGATCAAATAGCTCATATCGACAGACAATACAACGTCAAAGTAGGGAATTATCATACATAACTAAATTTACAAAGGGTCAAAAGGTTTCAATGTGTTTAAAACAATACAAATCTAAGTTCAAAACGTTTTCACAGGTTCTGATAAAGATAACTTATATTTCAAAAAGACTCTAGTGAATTCAATAATACTTTAGATATGTTTGAAACTTCTTCAAATAGATCAGATATCAAAGTCCAAATGTTCAATGAGTACCAAGACGAAGACCACTGGAGCCATTCAGAAATGTGTCACGCGTGCCGTCACTGACACGTGAGACAATGTTCAGAAATTAAGATCGCGATCTCTAGCTCATCTCGCTGAGCTAGCCCACATTCCAATTCACATGGGTAAGTCGGAAATAGATAAGTCACATACACTGTGACATGGCTCACCAGATTATAAAAACATATACCAAATCAACTTAATAAACACCAAAAGTTTGAAGCAAACAAAGTCATTTTCGTTCACGCGATTCTATGCAAAATAGCTTTATTTAAGGGCTAAATTCAAAAATGAAATCAACAAATTCTAAGAAACTACAAAGCCTAAAAGTTGAAAAGGACTCGTTACTGATTTTGTAGTGTCTAAGTTCATCAAAAACCGATAAGAAACGAATAAGATGGAACAAGTCAAAGCAAGCTGATTTGCAGTGTCAAACAACAACTTTTACACCGATAAATAACTTTCAAACTGAATTTTGATCAGAAAATAGATAGATTCTGAGAAAATACAAAACTAAGAAGTTTAAGAGGACTCTTTAAGGTTTCCATATTGTCTAGAATCATGAAAAACCAATGAGAAACAAAGGAGATAGAACAAATCGAAGTGGGCTGATTTACAGTGTCAAAAACAGAAAAGTCTGCACTGAAAAATAATTTTCAAACTTAATTTTGACCAAGAACCAAATGGATTCTGATAAAACCTTAAACTAAAAAGTTGAAGAAGACTCTTCAAGAATTTCATAATGTTCAATATCGTTAAAAACCAATGAGAAACAAATAAGATACAACAAATTGAAATTGGCTGAATTGAATTGGCAGAAATATTAGCATGACAATGTTCCAGTATGTTTTTGAATATCGATCACTTCAAATTTCGGAAAACCCAAAACTACAAAGTTTTAGTAAACTATTTGGGGTTTTCAAAAAGTGTAAGAACGCTAAAATTGGCCAAAGAACGACAAAGTTACAGACTTTTGAATTTGCCACAAAGATTTACAACAAAAAGATCACGAATCGAAGTCAATAATCGGAAGTACAAAGAACTATTTAGCGTAACCATCAATAATGTAATTAGGGTTCTAAAGAATTAATAGATCTCTTTAAACAATAAATCAATTGATGAACGGATCGATAATCAGAATTTAGATGGGGTAAATGCGTGAGAAAACACTTACCTCAATTGAATCAACTCCAAGTCTTGATCTTCTCAAACAAATTATATCAAAAACCCTAATATAATAATACCTAAAATTTCTATTAGACTCTATCAATCACATTAGCTTATGTAGGTTTTTACCACAAACCTCAATCTCAATATCAAAATAAGATCGTACCTCAATGTAATGACCAAAATCTGAAGAGTATTCTTGCTAGAGATTCTTTGAAGGCTCTTCTGAAGTTTGTGTGCTCCTAAAAATTATATTGCACATAAGTCATGAGCCTAAAAGGAATGTAATTATATTTCTAACACAATAAGAATTGCAAAATACCCATTATGTCCCAAAATTTTCTAACTTTATAAATGGGTCATACTAAAGCCCAAATTTAAATTGGGTCATCTAATCCCAAAAGTATAACTCACTTTCTAGTAAGAAAATTTTAAATTGATTTTTAGGCCCACTATTTAATTCAAACTCACAATACATTCTAATTCGTACTTATACAAGTATCCTGATTAAAAAAAAATCTGGGGTGTTACACCTAACGTACTATTACCACCTAGATACAACCCAAAAGAATCTTTTTAAATAATTGGTGCGTTTTTCGAACAAGGATGGTCGTTCTGGGGATTTTTCGCTCGAAACCATAAACTGCTCATTAAAATGAGCGCTCATGATCATGTTTCAAAAATATGTCAAACGATACTGGAATGTCACAAAATTTTATACAGTCAAGATCCTCAGTAAGTTCAGTTCACCGTAAGATTTCCGACTATAAATGAGCTTGTTCACTATGCCAAATAATTCAAAAAAGCTGTTTTCAAAATGAGATTGTTTCAGACCTTTTTTATGCCTAGAAAAATACCAGAAAATTCCAGGTCGAACGTTTTGAAAAAATAAGGGGATTTTTAGTTTGTACCTTGGCTAAATAAATCTGTAAATAGCCCAAAAAATAAAAAATAAGGACCGTCCGCTGTTAGTTTACTATTCATCATCTTCTACCTTTAGAAAACCTAACCCTAACCCTGATTCCTTTTCTCTCTTTCTCTCTCTACAATCCAAACGCTCCACCACCACCATGGCTGCTCATTCCATGGCAGCCCCTTTTCTTTCTCCCCTCTCCCTCGTCATGCACACCCTCACATTCATGCACACATCACTCGGTCACGGCTGCCTTACGGCAGCCCTTCCCTCTCCACTTTCTCCTTCATTCGCACATACTATCACACCACGGTTGCCACATGGCAGCCCTTCCCTTCCCACTCTATTTTCCCACTACAGCAATCCTTAACACACTATTACACAGGCCACAACACCACGCCAATAGCCCATCATCCGGCTGCCCTTGCGGCAGCCCTTTCTTCTCTCTTTTTCACCTTGCGCACACACAAAATCACAGTAGCAGTAGCAGCCCATTTTGTTGTTGTTGTTTCCGCCCTTCCTTTTCACCCCTTTCATGCATAAAAACACCCCTACGCACTACCGAAACAGCCTTCACACAGCTGCCTTTGCAGTCCCCTTTTTCCCCATGCCGTTACCCGCAGTTCACCAATAACACAGCCTCATCACGCCCAGGATACCTGTGCTGCTTCTCATCCCCTTCTCCTTTAGACATAAATACATGACACAATTAATTCCCACCATGATGGCAGCCCCACCACACAGCCAAAATACCTACAAATCTTGTCCAACACACACGCACTACACTCAAAAAAACACAGCAATCAAACACCCACAGCTCCCCTTCAAATTAGCATAAAAACCCATTCAAAATATTCATTTTGATGGCTAATTGGGCAAGGATCATACCTAGGATTTTCAGCCTAATGCTCTCCTTGCTTCCTCCTCTCTTTCACTCTCTAACTTCACGTAAAGAAGGAAAAAAACTGAAGTGGCTGCTGAAATTTTTAGTTAGTGTTTATATACTAACCCTAGAAAGACTTTGCTTAAATATCCTGAGATTTGGTTATTTTTCTCAATTTCACCCGCACCATTTTTTTTTTACTCAATAAAATTCCGGACATTATATTTTCCCCACCTTTAAAAGAATACATTCCTCTCACCTTAAACAAAGCTTCAACTCATATTTATAACTTAGCTAGCACACTAAACATGTTGAATAAAATGGCACCAGTCAAAATTCAATGTATGTGAGACAATTAATATCAATCTCTAACCTATCACGCTCCCACTGTGGTATTCTGATTATACACTAACTCTTAGCCTTTGCACAATCTGCTTCATAGTAACATGCTTAGCTTCAGATTGAAGCTATGCCAAATACTAAGTAACTTTCCATCACATATGACATGTACTCTACGAGATCCGATCCTTTGATTCTAGCTTCCGTTCGCATCTCCACCCCAACCTTATACTAGTATTTAGGTCATAAAAATATATGCTTGCGAAGCCACAAATGAAGTCATCTCAATACTTTCTTAATGAAACTTCCCTGACAATTGACGCCAAGTAGTAATATGGCACATTTTTCTGTCCAATGCAACACCAACATTACAAGCCATTCAAGTATTATAATACTTAATTAAATTGTCAATATCGAATTCTAGAATTCTATTCTCACAAACATCTTAGTAACACACGGTTACTCGAGACAGCATCAATCTCAATCTTCTTATTTGTATTCCATTGCCTACTAAAACCACAAACTTAATGTCTAAGGCCCAACAAAAATTACAACGGTACAATGTCTATGAAGTTCTCCAGCCAAAACCATGAGACCAAATGATGAACATTTCCCCTATCTGCTTTTTATTATTAGTCTAACACCAAAATCAATACCACCAGATAACCTATGATGCATACCACTTGGACTTAGTTATTATGTTTAACCAATTTTTAAAAGCACTTACACATCACACCAAGGACTGAAAACTATGACTGTAATGCTTTCGTTGCGCATTATGGTGCCTCAAAACAACCAGTTATAACTATTACCAAAATCCATTATAGAGGAAAGTATTACCTTATAAGGACCCAAAATCTAATTCTACACCAGTATCACACATACATCAAAAATTTTAAGTCTCTAAATTACCACATCTCTTTTGCCTATCAATCACAACCTTTACAGCCTATAGCTACTAGTTGTTAGAGCAAATCACCAGAAGATTAATTTCTTGACCTTTAATCATCCTCATTTCTAAAGCAATCTATCTCGGTATGATTGGAAGAAAATCAGTCCACACCCAAAGTTACATCGACATGTTTTATCTCCAAACACTACGCTTTCACTACATAACTTTTATAATAGCCAATATAATTGCTGAGCACTGCTTATTCACTTTACTGAAATTCATGTCTCACAATCATGAGTCAACTTTACAAGTCAACCAGAAATTTTTCCTTGCCACCATCACAAGTCAACTTCATTTAAATGAAAAGCATCCTTAATATTGGTGTTCCTTAGATCGCTCATGTTAATCATGGCTAGTCCCAAATACCCATTGATAAAGATAACCTCAAATATCAACATTCTTAAATGATGAGCACCGCCATACTATAAATGTTATCTCTACAATTCACCATTTCTCTATTTATACTGGTAAGACGTTGCTAAACCATGAAGTCTCACCTAACGAGTAATGGTCACTAATAGTCCGAGTAAATGATTGCAATTAATCATAGATCAAATTTGAGATTAGGGTATTACATTCTCCTTCCATTAAAAGGAATTCGTCCCGAATTTCACAATCCACATCACGTCTCATTTCGACATGTACCCTTAATTTTTCTGGTTCAACTCATAATCAAACTAAGACATTAACTGTAATTTGTTGAAAAAAATAAATCACTTAATCTAGTCAAAGGTGGTGAAAAACTAGTTATTGCCCTCAGTTATATCCATTTATCTCATTATAGTTCACACATGGAGCTCCGATCAAGCTATGCAAGCCAATCAATCTAAGACTCTGGGCTACATGCTAAAACCCAAATTACACACTCAAAGATTATTCGTAACCACAATACACGTACTCCACAGTTCGAAATAGTAACATAACTTGCTTATATTGTAATGAGGATATAAGATCCAAAACCAAAGTTATAATGTCCAACAACAATGTCAATCCGGCGACTCTACACTTTGACATAATTTATGATTATTATTTATATTTTCCAAGTGCACATTTCAACTCACATCTACTCTTCTTCTATGAAACCTTGTTTAAGAAACTTATAAACCAGCAACCTCACCGTAAATGGAAAATTTTCACTTAGCGCTCTAACGGTCACAACTAAGAGCTACGAACTAAGTGTTAAGAGCTCCGAGTTACAAGCTCCAAGAACTTCAAGAAACCACAGTCTTACATTATCTCTATCTAGCTATTATGTTAATGTTGTTCTACAACCTTGATTAGGTTTTGGCAACGAGAAGCATATCTCTCCAGCTTCACCTAATGAAAAGGAGTCTTTCTAATGATATCCAAAACCTTTCGAAACATAAGTCATAATCACCAATAGCAACCTAAAGAAACTTCACTAATAGAATTTGGATTATCACTTAGGGTTCTATAACCTAACCATCAGATCATTAATTAAACTCGAACTATCACAGGACCGTAATACTCTGATACTATTTCTGTCACAACCGAAACCCACAAATAAGCCAGTGTGCTAGGCGCGTGACCGGCCAAAGACCCATTCAGACAACTATTTAGGGTTATGCCAAGCCTTACTTAAACCAATACACAATTCTAAGTCATACATTAACTAACACCATAACATGGCTTCTAAAGATGTCCTTACAGCTCTTACCAAAATTATCGCTATTGAATTCCTCCATAAAGACTAATATAATTTATTTAAAAGAACCTCTTGGATTAAGCTATGAACAATTCAAGTAAATAAACCTGTAGTTCTACAATTTCTCAATAACTTAAACCAATTTCCTAAGGAGCATCTCCTGCGGCTTCATTTTCATTACCCTCATAGAACTAAGGTTCGTCTAGGTGTTCACCTGAAAACATTTATAAAAAGGAGGTGAGTTGGGGGCCCAGTAAATACGAATGCCATATCCCTAAAATAGATTTGAGGGTTTCAAACATGCCATGGTTTTCCTTTCCAAAATCAAGAATGCAACGTCACCAAATTAGAATTTTACTCAACACATCTACATACATATATGCACTTGCAGCAAAAGAATTCTTGAAATATAATATAATCAATCAAAAAGACTCATCAAGAACTATCAGAGTTATTCAAAACCTTGTATACTGCGGTCAGCGTATGGTCCCAGTGACTAGGACCCAAAATCCCTCCTCCACTCGGGATAACAAATGTGGACGCATGGGTGAACCACGGTGCAACAGTAATGTGCGTCAACGTATGGTCCCATTGACCAGGACCTGGGATCCACTTTCCCCCGTGGATATAGGGCGCAGTAACTCAGTCAAACTATCATCTCATTCCACTTGTACCAAGCATGATTTAGTTACATAACAACAATTCCATGGCATTTCATTTCAATTTTCATTAAACGATTTATCACGAACACAGGGCAGTAAAAGTACTTCAAAGCTTTCTTTCTTTTTTTACTGAGAACATGTATACAATATATAAAATTTTCAAATAGGGTATAAGGAGGAATATGGCAGAGTACTTATCTCGCTCAGTGACTGGTTCTTGAGCTTGTTCAAAAGCAGGTCCTACCTCTTATCTATCAAAACCTAAATAGCAAACCACACGGATGTCATTCATTGCCGCTCGAGCATGCCTTAGTATTAAGTTTCTCTCAGATGAGTAAAATTACCAAACTGCCCCTCAACTTCTGTAAAATTACCTATTTACCCCCAATGCCTAACGTACTATTACCACCTAGATACAACCCAAAAGAATCTTTTTACACAATTGGTGGGCTTTTCGGACAAGAATGGTTGTTTTGGGGATTTTTTGCTCAGAATCCTAAACTGCTCTTTAAATGAAGCGCTCATGATCATGTTTCAAAAATATGTCAAACGGTACCGAAATGTCACAAAATTTCAGATAGTCAAGTGTCTCAGAAAGTTCAGCTCACTGTAAAATTTTCGGCTATAAATGAGCTTGTTCACTATGCCAAATAATTCAAAAACCCGTTTTCAAAATGAGATTGTTTCAAACCTTTTTTATGGCTAGAAATTTGAAAATAGGGACTGCCCACTGTTAGTTTACTATTCATCATATTCTACCTTTAGAAAACCTAACCCGAACCCTAATTCCTTTTCTCTCTTTCTCTCTGCAATCCACACGCTCCACCACCGCCATGGCTGCTCATTCCATGGCAGCCCCTTTTTTTCTTTCTCCCATCTCCCTCATCATGCACACCCTCAAAGTCATGCACACACCACTCCTCACGACTGCCCTACGGCAGCCCTTCCCTCTCCACTTTCTCCTTCATTCGCACACACCATCACGCACATACTATCACATCACGGCTGCCCCATGGCAGCCTTCCCTTCCCCCTCTATTTTCCCACTCCAGCAGTCCGTAACGCACCATTACACAGGCCACAACACCATGCCAACAACCCAGCCCTTTCTTCTCTCTTTTTCACCTTGCGCATACACAAACTCACAGCAGCAATAGCAGCCCCTTTTGTTGTTGTTTCTGCCCTTCCTTTTCACCCCTTTCACACGTAAAAACGCCCCTATGCACTGCTGAAACAGCCTCCACACAGCTGCCTTTGCAGTCCCCTCTTTCTCCATGCCGTTACCCGCACTTCACCAATAACACAGCCCCATCACGCACAGGATACATGTGCTGCTTCT
This sequence comes from Escallonia herrerae, assembly GCA_033070095.1. Lineage (NCBI taxonomy): Eukaryota > Viridiplantae > Streptophyta > Magnoliopsida > Escalloniales > Escalloniaceae > Escallonia > Escallonia herrerae. Next base: position 532,374 of record JAVXUP010000214.1, read on the forward strand.
CATCCCCTTCTCCTTTACACATAAATACATGACACAATTAACTCCCACCATGATGGCAGCCCCACTACAGAGCCAAAATACCTACAAATCTTGTCCAACACACACGCACTACACTCAAAAAAACATAGCAATCAAACACCCACGGCTCCCCTTCAAATTAGCATAAAACCCCATTCAAATTATTCATTTTGATGGCTAATTGGGCAAGGATCGTACATGGGATTTTTGGCCTAATGCTCTCCTTGCTTCCTCCTCTCTTTCACTCTCTAACTTCACGTAAAGAAGGAAAAAAAAACTGAAGTGGCTGCTAAAATTTTTAGTTAGTGTTTATATACTAACCCTAGAAAGACTTTGCTTAAATATCCTTAGATTTGGTTATTTTTCTCAATTTCACCGCACCATTTTTATTTTTTTTGACTCAATAAATTTCCAGAGATTACAGCTAAGATAGTACATTTTTTAAAGTTTCAAAAGTTTTTAAAATTGTTTGTTATTTTTAGCGTTGTTAGTGGCGCAACGCTCGATTGGATATCGCATAGCGTTTTACTATTAAAACAGTTTACTAAGTTATTTTTAAAGGCCAATTCTAAATAGTTTAGGCAAAGTGAAAAACTAAAACTCCCCTTATTTTGATGAGACCCTTGACATGGAATTTTTTGAGATTTTTCTGGGCATGGGAAGGGTCTCAAATAATTCTATTTTGAAAATAAGTTTTTGAATTGTTTGGTATAGTAAACAAACAAAACAATTTAGCCTAAAATTTTATAGTGATCTAAAATTACTGAGATGCTTGAGTGTCTGAAATTTCATGGCATTCCGGTGCCATTTGATATATTTTTGAAACCGAAATATTAGCGATCAATTTAAGGAACGGTTGAGGGTTTCGAACGGAGAATTCCCAGAAAGATCATTTGTAATACCCCATATTTTAATAATTTTCTATCACTTTAAAGTAAATAACTAAGTAAATAATTTTGTGGTCTTTTATAATATTATAAAAGTTTTGGTGCATTTTGAATAAGAGGCTAAGTTCAGGGGGTTTCATGTAATTTGCCAATTAGGGCTTTGATATAAATAGCATTTTTTTCCCCTTCCAACCTCCTCTTTCTTCTCTCTGCATGCCACCTCTCCCATTCTCTTCTCCATTTTAGCCCTAAATTGCTTGTGCTTTGGAGATTGCCGTCTAAGTCGAGTGGCGTGGCTTGGGGGGATTGAGTTTTTGTCGAATCACTGGTATAAGGGAAGTGATTTTAATGTTTTTGTTGTGGTATGGGTTACTTCTTCAAACCTGAAAAAAAAATTGTTGGAGTTGATCAATCTTGTTTTGTAAGGGTTTTGTATTCTTGGTAAGGTAAGGGAAATTTTGCATTTTAGTGTGGTAAAAGATCATCCATGAAAACCTGTTCGCCGGCTCCAATTCCTTGCCATCTATGTTTGCTCATCCGTGGGAAAGGTTTAGCCATTCAAACTAATTATCCTTGAAACCATTGCACTTGGTAAGAGTTTACTTCCTAAAAAGCTGAATTGCTACTGGGTTGTCCACCTTGGCTTTGTAAAGAACTTTATCACTTATTTGTGTCTAACCCATCCATCACTAGACGGTGGTATTATATTTTCATGGCCAGCAACTATCTGTTATTTATTCCAGCAGTTGAAGCCTATTACTTCATGATTTGACTCTTATTTGAGTATACTTGTTACCAAAAATAACATCAGGTAATTTTTCAGTGTTTTCACCATGTACTTTGAAGAAATAAAAGTCCACACCTAGGAGTGTAGGACATTCTGCCATTCATTCCCAGCCCTTTTGCATTCTTTTGTTTTCAACTTGTGGTTAGCCAAGGAACACACTCCCACTGGTTTCTTTTGGTGGCCAAAGAAGTTGTCATGCTATTTTTACAACAATTCGTGAGTGCCTTAGTTCTGATTGATGAGTAAAGTTGCATTTGGTTTAACCCATATTTTGATTCCTCACACAATGCACCTTACTGATTGTTCTTCACCTTGCCCTACATGTTGAAATCATTGGACCAAGCTGCCTTATTTTAATTGCTGGAAATTCTTGGTTGTTCTATGTTTTTGTTCCACATGTTTACTGTAAAACATTCAGTCTCTTGTGTTCTTTCATTTCTAATACAACCGAGCATAGTTATCAATATTGTACCGGTCGGTACGTACCGTTTTTGCCTTTTACTGGTACGGTACCTCTTACATTTTGTACCGGTCAAAATACCGCTCTGTACCGGTTGTATCGGCCGGTACGGGTGATACCGGCCGAGAACTACGTATCGGCCGAGATATTCTATTCTGTACCAGTTCCTTAAAAAATGTAAAAGTAACAAAATTTTTTAGAAATTTTGTAAATTGACCGTATAAAGACTAAATAGAAAAACACTCTAAATTCTTTTATACCAATCAAAGCCTCTATAGTTCTTGCTCATAATATTCACCTAACTTTGATTTACTTTACACCTAAAAGCTTCGATCATATTCTTTTATATATATGACGTACTGTTTTACAAATATATGCGTGAGCACACACACAAAAATAGCTTATTCTTGAACCTGAAGACGTCATTATTAAACAACCAGCTTATTCTTATATAAGAATCTGCGTATGAGATTGTTGAAAAGGAGATAATCCTATAAGAGGTAATTCAATTGAATAAATTATTAACTTTATTCGAAAGTTAACGTAATTCAAGCTTTATAGGACAAACAATTTATTCTTGAGGAGCTCGTAGTAAAAAATGATATGTATATTTTGTTAGTTAGCCAATGAATGAATACTACAAATGTATACTATTGGTGAAATATTGAAGGCGGTACCGAAAAGGTACCGGAACGTACCATTTTAAGGTAAAAAAGGGTACATACTCCGGTACGGTATTCATAACTATGCAACCAAGCCTTAGAGAATAAGGTCTAGTTTCTTCTTATTTAGGTGGAGGTAATCTTCTTTGTCCTAAATCACCTCTTCATGGTTTGTTTTATTCCATTATGGTCCGGTTAGTGTTCGGTTGCTAATGCATATACACTGTGTGCTTGCCATTTCTTGGGCATACTGCCAAATTGCCAACATTTTGCTATCTTTTGTATTTTTGTACTACTTCTGTTACCGTGTCCCGTTCAATTAAATTTCAGAGTTAAATGGCTTTAATGTCGTTGAACCTTTCTTACGGTGCTCGTCAATTGACGATTGTTAATGACAATGTTTCAACAACTCTTAAATTTGAGATGGTCCTTTGAAGACACGTTTGATTATAGGAAAATTGCGTAAAATACCCCTGTGGTTTCAGGTTGTTGCAAAAAAAAACCTCGCGTTACAAAAATTGCAAAAGAACACCTAGGATTGTAAAAGTGTTACAAGCGTCAATAAAACCGTCTGTTTTAGCCGCGTTTGTGGTAAACGCGCCTGGAGAGCAAGTGTCACTGCTAAATAATTGTTGGAAACCCATTTTTGCCCCTAAATACCTCTTTTGCAGCTAAGCCCTAATTAGGGCCGGCACAAGAAAACAACGGGAAAACGGGGAAAGGTAGGAGAAGGGAAGGGGGAAAGGCAGGGGACCAGGGAAGGGGAGAGGAGGGTGGAGGAGCTGAACCACCACCCATCTACCACCTGCGCCACCCACAACCGTCGCCGTCGCCGTCGCCACCACCCTAGCCTTGTGCGCCTAGCGGCCGATCAAACCATCAAACCCAAACCAAACCAATTGAACCCTAATCCCGCTAAACCCCCAAACTTAAATCGAACCCAAACCAATCGCCGTTGAACCATCAAACCCAAACCAAACCAATCGAACCCTAATCGTTGTTATAGCCATCAAACCCAAACCAATCGCACAACTCAAACCCTAATCGAACCCCCAAACTTAGATCGAACCCTAATCCCGCTGCGGCCATAACAATTCAAACCCTAATCACACAATCTCAGATCTAGGGTTTCAAATCGCAATCTGCGATTGAAACCCTAGACTAAAATTGTGCAATTCGGGTAAACAAGATACTCGTGATCCATTGTTTACTCCGCCACTTGCACCGCAATCTGCGATTCCCACTTGCGCCGCCGCGAGCCCGCCATCGATCCACTAAGCGATCTCGTGAAGAAGGAAGAGGAAAATTGGCCATTCTGGAGAAGAAAGGGTGCCATTCTCATTTATATAGAAGGGCAATTTAGCCTTTTTCACCATTCTGTTACGGAATTTTTACGGTGCAACACTTTTACAATCCTAGGTGTTCTTTTGCAATTTTTATAACGTGAGGGTTTTTTTTGCAACAACCCCAAACTACAGGGGTATTTTACGCAATTTTCCTTGATTATATGCTGGTAATCAATGGATGCCTAGCACGCTACCAGTAGCACATGTTTGATGTTTGTACGTTTGGCTCAACATTTGGGTCTTATGACCAACATAGTCATTGTGTACATTGTTATGTAGCGTTGCCGGCATATATTATCTATATATATGTTTTGGGTTAATGCTTAATCACGTGTGTTTTGATATTTGATATAAGAATTTGGTTGTTTATTTTCATCAAGTATTGTCGTTCGTTTCTGTTAGTTTTGCTCTGATATCTTGTCGTGTTTGGTACCTTATTGGACTATTTGAGCTCATCCTTTTTACTTTACTTTGCCCCTTGCCACAGGTTAAAGAAGTGACTAATGATCCTTGTGACAGCGTTGGAATTTTGGAGACTTTTGTTTTAGTTAGTTAAACTTTGGTAGTTTATTTTGAGAACTTTATCCGGATGTGGGTAATCTGATTGAATTGACTTGGTGTAATTGATTTTAGCCTCTGCGTTTAGTAGGTGGTTTTGTAAAGGATTATTAAGGGGAAGGATTGTATTAGAATGTGATTATTTGAAGATACTTTGTTACTAAAGGATTAGTGGTTCTGTTTGTAACTGATGTAACCAAATTTATAGTGGTATATCAGGAAAATTGATCACAGTCATGGCTTCCTTTTTGGGGGCCTGACATCTTTCTTGTCCGAAAAGCTCACCAAACTGTTTAAAAAGATTCTTTTAGGTTGTTTCTAAGTGTGTAATGGCACGTAAGGCATCGGGGGTAAATAGGTAATTTTATGCAAGTTTAGGTGGTATTTTGGTAGTTTCACTCACTTTATGGAAATTCAGTACGTAGGCACAAATGAATGGCAAAAAATAACATCCGAATAATTTATTGTTTAGGTTCTGATAGACAAGAGTTAGGACAGACTTAGGAACTAGAACCGCTTAGCTACCCAGGTAAGTACTCCTGACATATTCCTCTATATACTCTATTTGCAAAGCATATAACGTATATATGATTTGATCAAAGGAAAGTTTAAAGTCTTGTTCTGCACATGTTTTATTGCTAAATCATTTGACACGAAATTGAGTTAAAAACAAATGCCATGGAATGCTATGTGAATAGTATATTACACTTGGTACATGTTGAATGAGATATGATACTTGACTTGGCTGATGTGCCCCATATCCAATGGGAAAATGTTTGATTACGGGCCCTAGTCAACGGGGTTTGTACATTAATGCACAATACTATTGCTGGTGGTTCGCATTTGCGTCCACAAAACTATTATCCTGAGTGTAAGAGGGATTTCGAGCCCTACTCAGGGGGCTCATACACTGACCGTAGCACACCTAAGTATAATAAAATATATTTTGTAGATGCAAAGAAATTTATTGATGATTATACTCCGATTTGAAAACATTGAATATGTATATATATTGAAGAATGTTTTGCGGTAGTGACATTGAATTCCTAATTTTGCTAAAAGAGAAATCCATGGCATGTCTTGAAATCCTCAAACCTATTTTAAGAACATGGTTTATGTACTTGCTGGGCTTTCGCTCATTTCTTATTTTTCAGGTGAGGACCTAAGGGAAGCAGATCCGTATGAGTAACACAAAGGAGGAATGCCCGAGGAGAACCATTAGAATAATAAAGTGTTTATCATTTGAGAATTTTAGTTCTATAATTATTATTTTGATCGAATTTTTGTAGGGACCTTAAGTCTCCTCGAGTTTCTTCATAAATTTCTAGGACATGTAATAAGGGTTTTTATTTGGATTATTGGAAGTCTGGGATTTGGATTTAATCTCAAGTTATAGGTTACAGTAAGGCCTAGCAGAGCTCTAAATGGATGTCCTAATGGGTTTGCGGCTTATCACGGATCTAGCTCACGGGCCTACTCGTGGGTTTGGATCGTGACACTGGAGGCAGTAGTAGTGAGTACAATGTTGATACTGTCTTTGAGGCTTCCGCAACTCAAAAGCTACCAGTACCTCTTCAGCCCTTGGAGACAAATAGCAAGAATATTCCACTTGGGCAAAGGAAGATCACCTGTGATGATGAATGTGCAAAGACATATTGAAAAGATTATTGGGGGGTGCTTTTGGTATCACTCCCCCTAACTTGGAAGCATTCCATTTTGGTGAGAATTTTGTTATTTCTAAAGTTCTCACTGACCTGTTTAGGCATGTTCTTAAGTGGATGTTGTCTGTGGAAGAGAGGTGCAAATTCTTGGTCCTTGGGGGGGCAGAGGTGGAAGTAATTCTCTCAAGGTTCATGTTTTATGCCCAATGTTGAAGGAAAAGAGAGATGAAGTGAGGCTAATGGCTGAAAGATAGATACTGTCTGTCAGTACGGCTGGATGGGAGCCAAAGCGATTTGTGGTGGTCCATGTTACCCCTAAGTCGAGAGCTCCAGCCTGTGTGCTTGGTGCTAAAGGCCCTATCCAGTCAAACTTGTTGCAGCCTCCTGTTTCTGATGCTTTGGTAGACATGGATTCTAGGCTTGTTGTTACTCTGTTTAACTTGCCTAGTGATGCTGATATTAGTGCATTGGTGTTGAGGTTTGGCGGGGAGTATGAACTAGTCCGGTTGAATGATAAGAACGCATTGGCTATCTTTAGTGATCCTGTCCGAGCAGCAACTGCCATGAGGAGATTAGATCAAGGTTTCGTACATCACGGGGCTACAGTAGCTTATCAAAATGGGAGTGGATCAGAGGGATCATCGGGTCCTAATGCTTGGGTAGCTACTGGTTTGGGAAAGGATAGAGGGGCACTTGCAGCGCTGTAGGGGAATTCATGGAAGAAGGCTGCTTTGCCTAGTTGGAGCAAGAGCCCATGGGGTGCTGAGGAATGCTCCATTGGCTCTTCTGATATGGAGGCACCAGTGTGGAAGGGAAAGGAAGCTCCAATTGCCACTTCAGAGAATAGATGGAGTGTTATAGACTCTGAGACCATGCAAAGTTTGTCTGTCCTGATGGAGGATACAATTTTAGGGCTGGATCCAGCAACAAATTGGGAGCCTGAGACAAGCAGCTTGAATTCTACAGCACAGCACGAAGGCGAGGTCAAAGAGATCACCAACGTAGTTGATGACTGGGAAGAGGTATATGTTTGAAACCTCATCTTTTACGCATCACCAGTATCGGTTGCACCCTAGTTGTCGCATTTCTTTTTGGTTTAATCATTGATATGGCAACTCATAAGTCGGAGTTTATAGCGGCTCAGCAGGAAAAAACATATACAGTGTAGAGACATGTTTTGTCCTGAATTTGTTGTAGTAGTCATGCTATAAGCTTGGCAAATGTCATGTAGCTTAGCCTGCTGTTCTTTCTACCTTGAGGAGTTTTTGAATCCTTGAAAATGGGCAGAAGAGATTTTGTCTGGCATAACTTGCCTATAATTTGATTGCCATTTTGACTGAGCCAGCTGCTATATGTTGGTTATAACTTCTATGCTGGTTTGTTGGTCTGCAAATGAGAGATCTTAGGTTGAACCAATTTCATGGACCCAACCTGAGATTTCTACCAAAGATGGGATTAGTGTCGAGTTGGTTTAACTCCAGGTATACATTCCATTTAGATTCAACCAGTCCCTGCAAATATCAAATTGGATTGGTATTCGATTGCATATCCGAAGGCATTTTTTATGAAGAATGAAGAATGGATACACTTTTATGTGAGCTGAACTCTCTCTGAGTTAGTACATCATGACGTTTTATGTTCATGCATGAGAAAACTGTGCTCCTGGTTCTTGCTTTATGTGCCCTCTTGTTATGCCACCCTCTGTGGACACCCCAAATTAGCTTTAACAATCCATGGGTTTATAGGTGTCCAATTAGTAGGTTTTAAGTAAGGAAGTGGTGAAGAAAATTGAACCAGAAGTTAACGGCTTGGGGTATGAAAGCGAAAGGGAGCAAAGAAACGTAAATCATTCAATAGATACATTCGCACTCTATATTGTGAGATATATCATCAAACTCAATCTGAGGAACATATATATATATATATATATATATATATATATATATATATATGTTCCTCAGATTGAGTTTGATGATGATTATTGTACTATTGTATCAATTTCCCTTGTAGCTTTACTGCTCAATTACAGTAAACCTATACTTATGTAAGTTGCATTTGGGTTTTTGCAGTTTTATACAATATGAAGTCCTCAAGTGTGGAAGGGATAACCCGCTCTAAGTTACGCACTTGCTCTAATTTCCGTACTGTTTGTAGCGGTCATAAGCATTGGCACACCTGGCGTGACATCTTTCACGTGAAGAGAATGTCAATAATCGCCACTGTTAGAGGCTAACGTCAGTGAAGACCATATTCGCCATACTCTTACATGTTGTTTGTTTGTTCTGATTGGAAAGGAAGAAAACTAAAGGGAGAGATGAGAAGGGAAGAGAAGAGAAGAGAAGAGAAGAGAAGAGAAAATAAAAGAATGAGCTGCGAGTTTCTTTTCTTGTGTTTTTGAGTTTTGCGGTGGAAGAAAAAGTTATTCTTTCTTTATATTGTTTGTGAGTTTCCTCTCTTTTCTTTCCAATTCTTTTCTTTCTTTCCTTCTAAAAAGTCACAAACTATGGAAATGAAGAGAAGAAGGCCTCTTTCATTCCATTTATTTTGCTCTCTCCTTCCCAAAACTCAGAAACAGGGTGTTAAGGCTAATAGTGCCATTAATGGCTACGGACGTAGCTCTACTGCCCCCAACGGTGAAGATGTTAACATTAGTCATCAAGAAATAATGGACGAAGGAGTTCTTGGCATAGCTTTTGTGAAATCGTTGGTGAGATGAAACAAGAATCATAATCTACCAACAGTGGCATGCAACAAATGCTCGTCGTTGTACAGTTGAGGACCCAAAACACCTCGATAAGGCACGATTTGCTATGGGGCTAGATATAGGTGTTAACGTTGCATCAGGCTCTAGCCTTGTCTACTAAATTGGTGTGGCGACATTGGACTTCCCAAGAGTTATACAAAGTTGGAAGATAATAATCAGTCGTCTATTAAAAACGCAGCTACATAAACAAACACTATTCAGTGGCCAACCAATAGTCACAATCTCGGTAATGTCACGAAATCAGTGGTGCACTTAATAGGATTCTAAGCCGTTCGAGGAACAACTATGTATAACCAACGAGGACAGAGAGTTCCATCAATATGAAAATCCTACCTTCGAACAAAGGAACTTGTTTTATACGATGATGATCTCAGCTTTAAAAGTCGACATTCCTTTGTAGGGAAAAGGATGATCACATCGATATTAGTCTAGGTAGGTTAGTAGAGAACCACTCACGATTGTAAAAGTTCTATGGTGTATTCCTAGTGTTAGTTTGAAATGTAGCATACATTCAATTTAAATTACTGAACGAGCAAAAATTACTATCAAACAAGAAAGAGTAACGACTAAAATAACATGGCAAATCATTGGGACAGGTAAAACCACCTATTCATTTGCAAAATTGTAACGCCCCAGAAATTCAGAGCTCCGTCGCCCCGAACTCCGGGGTCGATAACATACGGGATCACATCAAACCTGTCAGACCTATTCACTAACACATATTCCAAATTATCTAATTCAACATCAACTCAAATTTCTCAAAACACTAGATCACAACTGCTTAGCTTAAACTATTACAGCTTAGATTCTTCACAATTCAAATTTCCTAAGATCAAATAACGGTACCGACCCACGCAGGGGTCTTACTATATCGCAGTGATGGGCTCATCGGAATCTCACTCAGTCTCTAACCCATTCCCGAACAGTCTTCTACTGATCATCACCTGCATAAAGGAGTCAAACGAAGGGTGAGCTTTTAAGAGCTCAGTAAGGTCGTACAAGGACCAACAAAAGAATTACAAGACGATTCCAAGAATCCAACTGACGAATATTTCCAAATAGGATCAAAATTCATCAGAACTAAGATACCAAAATCACCAAATACAATCACAACACGTCGTAAAACAATCAACAAAAGATCCTTTTCAAAGTCATCAATTTCAAGATACAATGATGGTTTTCCAAAAGATTTCAAATCGTACACAGATCATCTGAGACAATTCTTTCCAAAATACACTAAAGATTTTCCCAAAAATTTCAACACGAGTACAAATTATTTCAGAGAATACTTTCCAGTCATTTTCATAGCAGTCACGGCAATATACAGAGCAGAGAAAATCAAAAATTAACATTGATCCTGGGCGATTCAGGCAAGCTAACAGAGTGTACACATGCATGATGTACCGAAATAATTACTAGTCCACTTGGGTACTAGCATGTGTTTTCTGCAGGATTCAGACCAGCCTTATTACACCCTCCCACAGAGCGGAAACCCAGGTCAACATAGAAAAATTAACAATATCATTGAGCGTTAACATACGCTCAATTCACCAGAATTAGATCGGATTTTAATAACCGTAACATACCGAATAAGTCATCATTTGAAATTTCAGAAGAAAATCACAAATAAACCGCAAAACGATTGCGAATGATTATCAAACTTAGACACAACAATTCGGAAGAACGGATACGAATAATTATCAAATTTGCTCAGCCTGCAGTACAGGCGAGCATCACAAGATTTACAAATAATCGATTCAGGTTCAATATTGGGAGTTTTTTCTGGGCAATAACATACTGATTTCAATACATAGTTCAGAGTTTGGTATTAGACATGAGTAAATCAAATGAGTACTTACGAGTTATCAACATGAGGGCTCGGACGAAAGTCTTTACCTAGGATTCAGATAGAATCTCTTACCTGAATCCGCAGCCAAATTATCTAACCGAAAGTCCTTAATTTTAACCTAGATGAGATGATCAAATCATCAGATAATAGTCTACAGAAAATATTATAACTTAATATGGACTCACACATGATCCTAAAATGAATCTCCCTCACCGTGTAAGTAAAATTACCAAAATGCCCCTAGGCACAAAATTACCAAAATGCCCCTCTAGAACTTAAATCACCCAAACGGCCTTCCCGTAAGTAGAATCACCCAAATAATCCTATTGTATGTCAATTTACACAAAAATACCTTTCTCAGGTCAAATTACAAAAATACCCCCTTTGGGGTGGCAAATTATCAAAATACCCCCGTTACACTTAAATCATCAAAATGATCTTTCTATAAGCCAAATCACTAAAATATCCTTACCGTATATAAATTTACTCAGAAGTACCTCTTAAGGATAAAATTACTAAAATACCCCCATTAGGGTGTCAAATTAACAAAATAGTTTTCCGCACCAAACAAATCTCAAAAATATCTTAAATGTTATTTTAAGCATCTTGATGTCATTTCTGAACCAAAAAGTATTTTAGAAAGTTTCGCCCGAAAATCTTGAATCGGTGTCCGGACCGAGCGCTAAAAGGCCAGTTTCGCGAAAATACCTATCGACCTCAGAATGGCCCGAAATTTTAGAAGATAAACATATCAGTAAAATAAGATTTTCCTTAAATTTTCAGATTGAAATAGCTTGGTTTCCTATGCTAAATAATTCGATAAATGTCTTTAATCGGTACCCTAATTTAGCATTCTTCCCGAACCCCAAAAATTTCAGAGAGTAGTTCTCATAAAAACGTTGGGGGTTACAGTTTTGCACTTTGTCCAAATAAAATTTTAAGCATGTTCTCAAAATTCGTTAAAAAACTGCTGGAATAAATAATCTTTAGTGACACTATTGAGTTAAAAATTTATTAAAACCCAGTTGTAATCACTGTTCACCATCCCTATCCTTCGGCAGTGCTGTTACCATACCTACAAACTCATTTCCATGACAAACCCACTCCACTACAACCTAAGCACACACTAAAACACCTTCACATACCCAAAATACACACATATACACTCCTCACATACACAATTACACCCAACACACCCCCAAACCCAAACCTTACACACGCTAAAACACACTCAGGTTCACACACGGCACACCCACTTCACACTTCATGGTGCAAAAATACACACACTAAAATCAAAAGAGGAAGGTTACCTTCAAGAATTTCCCTCCAAAACTTTCTTTTCCTTCTTTCCCCTTCCATGCTTTCCTTCTCTTCTCTGTTTTCTATTTCCTCTTTTATGTTTCTTCCTTTCTTTGTTTTCTTTCCTAATTTTTTTTCCTTTATTCTCCTCATTCTTTTATTTTCTTTAATTCCTTTAAGAATTCTTATCTACTTTGCATTAGTCATCATACCATATAGCAAGAGGTGGCACTCTCAAAATGGTTTCCTCTAGACATTTGACACCTCATGCCAATTTTAAAAAAATTGCAAATCAAACCCCAAAAATCTCCATAATTACAAAATACCCCAAACTTTATATTAATTAAAATTAAGCCCCCAAAGTTAGTCTAATAATGATTAATTTGATTAAACATCACTAAAATATACACTACCACTCATTTTATTATTTTTCATCACTAAAATTATTAATTTACAACTATGCCCCCAAAGTTTTCTAAAATTACAAAAATGCCCCCATATCAAAATTACATTTTTACCCCCAAAATTATTTTAAATTTGACTCTCTACTAGTGTCCGAGCATTGCTCAAAATTATCGTCCGTTTATTTTTCGGAGTCCGGATGGTTGTTTTAACCGACTCTCAAAGTTCGGGGTATTAATAAAATACTGATTATTTTTTACAATTATTGCATTTGATAATCTGATACAAAACTTTAATTATTTAATTATATTTTTTTCTTATCAATTAATAACTAGTTTTTGCAAGTGCAACTGTTTTGGAGAAAAAAAATTAAAGAACGTCAAATTACGTACAAAGAAATAGCAAAATAACATACAATAGAAAATTTGAAAATTTCACACATTAAATGAATCACATAATTGGTCCATTATGGTGTCAACTAATAACGGATAAAAGAGAGCAGAAGCAATCAGATATGGGGAGTTACGAATGGAGGGACCGGATTCGACGCCATGCACGGCAACCAGCCACCATCTCCGATTCCACCACTTCCATATGATGATTTACCCCAACATGGAGAGATTTCTGAAGAAGCGCTGGGACAAAGAAACTCCAAGAAGCTGAAGAATAACCATGAGCAGGCTAAGACCAAGTTGGATGAGGTTAAGAGCAAGCTTCAATGGCTAGATGATCCACAACCAGTAAACACAGATCTGGAAGAAGCTCAACACATACAGGCTCCAAAACCCAAATCTTACAGGGAAGCAGTTTCAAATACCACCTTACTAGCCATTGCATTTGACTCTCTCGTTATGGACCTCACATCTGAGGAAGAAAGCGATGAAGAAGAGCAATTTGCAGAGGAAATGGAAGAGGAAGAAGAGACAGATCCCAGGCTTCCTAGTATCAAGCTTTCACCTAATTTTATCAAAAGAATTAGAAAGCCTTTGAGGAAAAGCCTGATTGTCAAACTACTGGGAGAATCTATAGGATATAGAGCGCTTACAACAAGACTAAGGAATCTATGGAGTCTACAGGGAGACTTCGAAATGATTGATTTGGACGATGGATTCTACTTAATTAAATTCAACTTCATGGAAGATTATCACTATGTTGCCAATGGAGGTCCTTGGATTATATTGAATCATTATCTTACAGTACATAAATGGGAACCAGATTTTAAGTCGTTAGAGGCTTCCGACATAAGAACGTCAATCTGGATGAGGTTACCTGAGCTTCCAATTGAATACTATGAAGAGAAATCCCTATTTCGAGTTGGTGAAAATTTTGGAAAACCACTCAAAATCGACATCAATACAGCAACATTGGCTAGAGGCAAATATGCGTGGAAATTGATCTTGCAAAACCTCTTATTCCTACCTTTTTACTTAGAAATAGAAAGTCCAGAGTGTAATATGAGTATATTAATAATTTATGTTTTAATTGTGGCAGGATTGGACATAGGAAAGAATGGTGTCGTGAGATTATCGCCGAAAAAGATACAGGAAGAACGCCGGAGAAGACAACTAAGGAAAATTCTAACGGTAACAAGGAAAATGAACTAACAGATCAGATGTTGGATCCTAATCCAGGCCCATCAGAAAATTTCCAGGCCCATTCTAACAAAAATAATGACAACTTTGGGCCTTGGATGATAGCAAAGAAGAAAAGTAGAAGACCAACCACCGTCAAAAGCCCATCATCAGGCCCAAATACACAAAACCAGGTAGCCTCAAATGCTTCTAATAGATTTAACCCGTTAGTGGTTGAGAATAAGGAACAAAGAGAACAAAAACAAAACAACAGAAGGACCATCCAAATAGATCTAGAGTAGAGGCCTACAAGGAAACTTCATACAGAAGAATAGAAAAAAGCCCAATGCTGGAAGAAAACAATGAGAAGGAAGTGCATGTGCCAACAGATAGCTTCAGTACAAAGGCACCTACATGTATCTCACAAACTGCCGTCAAACACACCGCCGACACCCCATTCGCAGCTACTCCTCCAAATTCCAATTCGACTATAAGATCTTCTAATCATTTACTTCCCAATAGCAAGCCTCCTGACCCAAATAAGCTGAATGGAACTACCGACGCACATCCATACACTTCTCCGATCGACAATATGCCCATTAATTTAATCAAGCATGGAGAAGATTCATACGATCAACATTTTTTGGACGAACAAAGTAATAGAGATGAAGCTATTATGCTCGGAGACTGTTTACAAAGCCTTCTTGACAACAGTTCGAAGCCAGATTCAGGAAGAGAAAAGAATAAGGGATCTTCTCCATCTGCCTAAGTCCTCAGCGTTACAGAATATTGAACTTTTGTGGTCTATGGATATACTACTCTGGAATTGCGATGGAGCAGGTAACAGAAAATTTAGGAATGAATTCAAGGAGATTGTCCGAAGATTCCATTTGAATATTATTGTAATTTTTGAACCTATTGTGCAATATTCACGCATGGGCAATTTTTTCTTAGAGTTAAACACATCATGCATAGTTAATCCTGATGGTAGATCGGGTGGGATTTGGCTTTTTTGGGACTCATCCTAGATGAATATAAATGTTATTGAAGTCAACAACCAAGTGATTCACGCAGCAGTAGCCAAAAAGGATTATGAGGACTGGATCTTATCAGCGGTGTATGCTAGTCCAAATCCCACAAAAAGAGAGGAACTGTGGCAAAACATGTGTGAATTTGCCAAGTCCTCTGATCTACAGTGGATGGTAGGGGGAGATTTTAAAGACATTGCCGATATCTCAGAAAGGAAAGGCAAAGGAGAAGATGTGGAAACAAGTGGAATTAGAAAATTCAGAAGAAAAAAAACATTGATGAATGTGGCTTGATGGACCTGGGAAGCAATGCACCGAGATTGACATGGACAGATCAAAGGAATGGTTGGGTGAATGTTCAAAAGAGATTGGATCGTGCTATGGCTAACCCAAAATGGAATGAAGCGTTTGCAGAGGCTCAGGTCTGCCATCTTCCTCGTACTACTTCTGACCATTCTACTATTATTGTAAACTGCACAGGTACGTTCTTTTCTAATCATCATTCTATTAGACCTTTTCGTATTGAGATGATGAATAACCAGTTTAGGGAAGTTGTTCAAAATAGTTTGAATACTAATAATGACAACATCCTATGCAATATTGATAATCTTAAAAAGAATGCGCAGATTTGGAACCAACATATTTTTGGTAACATCTTTAGAAGGAAGAGATTACTGTATGCTAGACTTAAAGGTTTACAATGTGCCCTCGCTAGTTACACATCTCATAACTTAGAAATGCTTGAGAAACATCTTAGAAAGGAGTATGTGGATACCTTGGAACAGGAAGAAGCCGTATGGTTACAAAAGTCTAGGATTAAATGGCATAGTCAAGGAGATAGAAACACTAGATATTTTCATATTGCCACTATTAGTAGAGGTAAGAAAATTAAAATAAATGCTTTGCTCAATGATAATGGTAATTGGATTACTGAAGCTACACTTTTAAAGAACCATATAAATAACTATTTCTCCTACCTTTTTCAGGCAAATGAGACTAGTCTCCTCAACCTTGAAAAACTAAATTAGTTTCCTAAAATAAAAAAAATGATGACAAGAAAATCCTTGATCTTCCTGTTACGAATACTGAAATTAAAATGGCCTTCTTCAGCATTAAAGCTTCGAAAGCTCCTGGGCCTAATGGGATAAATGCCATGTTTTTTCACAAGTACTGGGATATTGTTGGTAATGATTGCTGCAATTTCATTAAAAAAAAGTGCTGAGAACTCAAAAGATGCCTAACGATAACAATAGGGCCCTTGTTACCCTAATCCCTAAAATTGATAACCCCAAAGAGTTAATCAGTTTAGACCCATTAGTTTGCTCAATCTTACTTATAAGGCCCTATCTAAAATTCTAGTTGGCAGGCTAAGTCCTTTGCTTAAGGATCTCATCAGTCCTGCCCAGAGTAGTTTTGTTCCTAGAAGGAGTACTACTGACAATGCAATCATCACCCAAGAAATTATCGACTCTATTAAGAATATGAAAGGCAAAGGGGTGGTATGATGTTTAAGATTGACCTTAAAAAAGCTTATGATAGACTTAGTTGGGATTTTATTAGGCAAACTCTCACTGATTTTAATTTCTCCAATTCTTGGATAAATATCATAATGAGTTGCATAACTGGTAGTACCATGTCTATCATGTGGAATGGATCCCCTCTAAGCCCTATCACTCCTCAGTGGGGAATCAGACAGGGAGATCCTCTATCTCCTTATATTTTTGTGCTTTGCATTGAAAGACTATCTCACATGTTGGATATTAGCAACTCTAAGGGAAATCGGATTGGTCTTAGTGCTTCCAAAAGAGGCCCCCTCATATCACATCTCTTTGATGCCGATGATCTTATCATATTTAGTCGTGCCGGCGATAAGGAATGTAATAAGATCATGCAGATTTTAAATACTTTCTGTGACATATCTGGTCAAAAAGTTAATTTAATTAAGTATAAGTTGTATGTCTCCCCCAATATCCCTTATGCTAAAGCTCATAGTCTCAGTCAACTATGTGGCATCCCTTTAACTGATAATCTAGGAATATATCTAGGTACCTCTTCTCCATAGGAGACTTTCCTGTAATGTCTATAACCATATTGTCCAAAAAGTGAGTGCTAGGCTTGCTGGTTGGAAGGCCAAAGTTCTATCTTTAGCTGTGAGATGTATTCTTATTCAAGTTATTACTTCTGCTATTCCCACTTACACTATGCAAATACATGCTTTTCCTGTCAAAATTACCGATTAATTGGACAAAATGCATAAAGCCTTTTTATAAAAAGATCCATCTTATTAATTGAAGAACTGTGTGCACCCTAAAGCATCAAGGAGGTCTGGGATTAAGAAAAGCTAAGGATCATAATATTTCTTGCCTAACTAAATTGGGATGGAGAGTGAGTACTAATGAAGATCTTCTATGGGTTAGGTTTTAAGGCACAAATATGTGAAGAGGGACAACCCTAAGATTGGAATATGTCAAAGAAATGCTCCCATATTTGGCGAAGTATCCTTAAGAATTAAGTATTAAAGCTAAAGTTGAAAATTTTCTTGTTTATACTTTGGAATTTGAACTTTTTCACTTATTTTTATCTTTAAAGGTTAAAAATATTATTAACAAGTGTCATTTGAAGTTTGGGAGAAATTAAGTTTGAATTGAATCTCTCAAATTCCTATGTTTTGTTGTTTTAGTTTTAAATTTTTTTTTGGATAAATTACACACGGCACCCCTAAGGTTTACCGTAATCTACACACTGCTCCTATTATCTTTTTTCATTATACTAAGCTACAAATTTTTATTTTTCAGTTAACGGAGTTAATAAAATCAATGAAAAGACTCTGATGCCCCTCATAAACAAATAAATTTATCCTCTCTCTCTCGCTCGCTCTCTCATACACACAGCAACCAACACACTTGTGACACACATTTCAGCTACCGGCAACACCCTCCAGCGACCGGCAACTCACTCTGGTGACCCATCACGACCACCAACAGCCCCACCAATAGCCACCCACCAACAGCACTATCCCTTTACCTTACTGACAGACCACCACCGCAGCCACCACGACCCACCACCTGGCAACACACTCTGGCGATACCGCCAACAACCCCACCACATGGCAACACCTTTAGCCTCTGATCGCGTCCAACCGCCTCCCCCGGAGCAACCAACTGTAGCTTTCAGATCCTCCGTCGCACCAAGGCCCTGCTCTGGTCACCGGGAACTCTGCCACCACCATGCTCGCGGAGTCCAATCCGTACGTGTCTCTAGCACCGGTGGGTTAGATTGTGGAGATCCAGGCCCTTAAAACGATCGTTGGGCCCTCAAAACCAACGTCGGGATCTATTTTGTTCATAAATCTATACCGACGGGTCCTCAAAACCATGGTCGGTGGTGGGGATGCTTGTTGATGGCAAAAAATGGTGGCCTGATCTGGTCACCGATGGTGTGGCAAAGTGTGGTGGATGATTGTGCTGATGCCACAGGTTGAATGGTGATGATGTGGTGCGGCATAAGTGTGTGTGTGTGTGTGTTAGAGGTGTGTGTGCTATGTTTAGAGGTGGGAAACATTGTGGTGGTCCTAGATCTGGTGATGTGGTGGTCCTAGATTTGGTGTTGTGGTGGTGCTAGATCTGTTCTTGGTGGTGGTATCTTCTTGTGGACAGTATGTTTCTTTTAATGCTCGTGTGTGTGTGTGTGTGCGTGGGCGTGTGTGTGTGTGTGTGTGTGAGTGAGAGAGAGAGAGAGAGAGAGGAGGCAGTGGGCAATGGTCTTTGAGGGGGACGACGGTGGCGCCGGTGGCGTTACCCTGGAGCCAGCGATGGTGGCTGAAGAAGAAGACATGTTAAAGGGAAATTTTGATAGTTCATAAAATATTATATGGTGACCTAACTTTATTCACGGAAACTTAGCGATATGGAGTTTTGTGTAAATATATTATAAACCTTAGGGAGCAAAGTGCAATAAAAAAAAGATGGTAGGAGTCATGTGTAGTTTAGGGCAAACCTCAGGGATGTTGTGTGTAATTTACCCTTATTGTTTTGTAGAGACATACTCAAAGTTTGACTGATACTTTTTTGCGCTACTCAATCTTAAATAAATGTTTTTCATATACATATATATGATATACTCATGAGTACTATATGATAGTAGCATTTAGTCAAATCATTTCTAAACTATTGTAAATGTCTACAAATTAAAAGTTAGTAAGACTAGAATGTATAAATGTACGCAAATCATATAACCTCAGTAAAGACGTGATACTAGTAATAATGCACATCTAGTTTTTTTTTTTTTCACATTTCATGAAACTGAATACTAAAAATTCTTCAAATTTGTTTAATGTTGCTTACTGCACGTGTCAATTTAATTACAATAACGACTAAAACTTTTACCTATAATCTTTGACTCTTGCAATGTGACATCTTAAACGGTTGTAACTCTAACCCAATAGCCTCATGTGTAGTGGTATTTTATTTTTATTTTTTTTTTACAAGCCATCGCATATCAATTTTTGTCCATTAATATCTCCAATGTTCTTGCAATACCTTTTGAGCATTTCTAACTCATGCAAAATATGTTTTCAACTGTTCGATATGCGTCGAGCCTGTCTTTTTGTCCCCTTCGATTTAAGTCTAATTCTTTCTAAACTTGTTTGAGATACCACTCTTGGAATACTTCGTAAATATTTATCTATGATTTGCCACGCGATTATGTGTAACTTATCAGTGACACTTGGCGTGAGCAGTAAGCTGCTAGGTGTATATGACCATTTAGTTTACATGGTCTAGGCAACTTGGTAGTATCTCGTCTTGTTTATTGAACGTAAGTGTGTAGCAACTTTTGTGAGCCATGTCATAGTGTATCTGACATTTTTGTTTATGTCTTACTCACGTGGATTGAGGCGTGGTCTAACTCGGTTAGATGAGTTAAAGAACATTATCTTATTTTCTGAATCTTATCTCACGTGTCAATAACGACATTTGTGACCTTATCTCCGAATAGCTCCTCTAGTGTTTGTTTCTGTACAAAACATATTTGTCATGTTCGAGTTCTGTCTCGTATCTGTTCTGTTAAAAACTCTACAAGTCCACAATTCCGTTCTCTCATATATTTTTCATTTGTTTAGTTGGTCCATTGATTGCTGGACATTTGACTCACTCACCTTGTTATTTTCCTTTCAGGTGATTAGTAAAGGGGACTGAATTACAGGACTAACTATGAGGCTGAGAGTTAGCAATATAATTGCAAATTTAGTTTGACTATTTTTAGAGATTGTAATAAGAGGAATTATTTTGTTTTAGATTCCATTTTGAAACTCCCGTAGTAGTAATTTGGGCATATACAACTACTTTAGACTGATGGCATTTACTTATATATCTTAGAGACCTGTTGTTAAATACTCTAACAATTTTGGGAGACTTTTTAATAATTTGAGGTCTTCAGCTTTTGTTTATGTGTAATTACCATTATGAAAATTCAAGGCGTTACGTTTAACCACCTCCACCTTCGCCGCGACATACTACCACCACAGCCCACATCCTCACCGTCACCTTCATCACATGCCACCACCACAGCCCACCACTATCACGACCTTCACTTGTAAACCCACCACCATCACCTTCACCAACAACCCACCATCACAATCCTAGCCCACCACCCTCACAGCTTCCTCCATGCAACATTTGCATGCATCATCAACAATGCGGCACCACCGTAACAACGAATACAAACACGCGCATGTGCTACATGCGTTGCAATCAAATCTGTCATGGCCATCGCGACCAACGTCGAGGCCGTCGCTATCCCACACTCGTCGCTATTTCCTTTAAATAAGAAGTTGACATATGACACTTGTTTAGGCTATTTTGTTGCCTTCGGCAACAAGATTGTACATTGCCAAATTTTTGCCAAGAATGTTCAATGAAGCCGGGAATTCGGCTAAGTTATACTTTGTGGCTTTGTTATTTTGGTAGATTTGATTATCCAATCAAGAGTCATCAATGCTTCATATTTAATTGCCAATGATTATTAGGTCCCCATAATTTTCAATGTCAAGACACCCAAACTCATCTCTGCCTCTTCTTGTTGTACGAGACATCTTCTACAACATAGTCAGTCGAGCTTAAACAAAGAGAGACTCGTAATCACTCTGAAGTGTTCTCATATTGACTCCCCTTTGTTCCCGACGATCAACATGTCTTCACTTTCTGATCTCATCAACTTGAATCTCTCAGAGTCCACTAACAAAATCATGGCAGAGTACATATGGTTAGTTGTGATCCTTTTTTCCTTTGTGATTTTTGGTTTTTCTCCACACGCATATATGTTCTTGCCGCCCAGTGCAGTGCCTTTTAGACTTTTGTGTATGACTTTTTCTTTTTCTTCAATGCAATATGATGATCACCAAGTTACTCAGGTTAATGGGTGTTTGCTTTTTTGAGGAAAATTTATGCAAAAGTTGTTCTGTTGATATGTAAATTTGGATCATTTAACAGGATAGGTTGATCTGGTATGGACCTTCGAAGCAAAGCCAGGTAATATTTTTCTTCCATATGTACTATGGCTCCTCACACATGTATTTTTTGACTTTATCATTATTAATTTCTTTGATCTGTTTCTTCAATGAATTAGACCCTCCCTAGGCCAGTTACTGATCCTTCAAAGCTGCCAAAGTGGAACTACGATGGTTCCAGCACTGGTCAAGCCCCTAGGGAAGACAGTGAAGTAATTTTATAGTATGTTTTATTCACTTGATTTGACTTTTGATTCCCTTGCATAGTTTGGACTAGTATTAAGTAAAGTAACCTTTGTTGGTTTGTAAAAATAGTCCTCAGGCGATATTCAAGGACCCATTCAGGAGAGGCAACATCATTCTTGTTAAGTGCTTTATCCTTGTTGATAACAAATTATGAAATTACCGTTATCTGTAGAAGTTCCTTATCTTTTCTTACAAAATGTTTACATGTAACGTGTGATGCCTATACTTCAGGTGGAGAACTCATCCCCACGAATAAGAGGCACTATGCCGCCAAGGTCTTCAGTCATCCCGATGTTGTTGCCGAGGAACCTTGGTATGTTCCTGATTTATACGTGTGTGATAATGATAGAAACGGATAGATATAAATCATTTGGTTTTGATCAATTCTTCATTTTTATTAGACCCCTTTTTCTTGATTGATTATTAACATTACTTGAAAAAGAAGAGGTATGGTATTGAACAGGAGTACAGTTTGTTGCAGAAAGACGTAAAATGGCCCATAGGGTGGCCCTCGGGAGGTTTTCCTG
This sequence comes from Escallonia herrerae, assembly GCA_033070095.1. NCBI lineage: Eukaryota > Viridiplantae > Streptophyta > Magnoliopsida > Escalloniales > Escalloniaceae > Escallonia > Escallonia herrerae. The sequence goes on from JAVXUP010000214.1 coordinate 554,944, forward strand.
GGCCTCAGGTACTACAGCCTCATTCTCCTTTATTTTGGATTTTCCAGTAGATTTTACAGCCTCAGGTTCTTGATAGCATAGTCATTGGAAGTGCACTTAAGCGTGAACCACCTTCGCCTGAAGCGCAGCGGTGAGGCGCAACCCATTCAAAAAATCCCACGCTTTGTTCGCTCCAGCCCGTAACCCTCCTCAAGCGATCATTTATTTTGATTCACTCATTCATTAATAACAGTCTCTTTCCCACTGTCGTCTGCGCAAAGGAGATAAACAGAAGTAGACTATCTTGCTTTATCCTCATTTAGGATGGTTGTCTTGTTTTCTTAGGATATTTTTTATTCTCGAGTGTTTTTTTTTATTTTTATCATGGAAACTTGTGTTGCATTTTGGAAGTTTATTTCTCGTTTTCGTTTGGAATTTTTTTCCTTTTATTTGGTGGTTTATCATGAATTGTTGCTAAATGATGATAGGAAATTGCTTATTCTATATATATATATATATATATATATATATATATATATATATATATATATATATGTATATATGGACTTGAAGCTGGAATTCATGGATTTTATGTACTAGGGACATTATATGTAGACCCCTTGGCGCTTTACGTGCATTTGCGCTTCAAATAACTTTGCTTGGTAGATTAACAAGAATTTATGTCTCATAAAAGCACAGCTATGAAAATTATGGGGTAGCTGGCATAGGTTCACTTCATAATGACCAACTTTATAATATTCCCTCCAAAGTAGGGTGGATCTTAATTTAAACTTGTTTGGTTTATGCACGTTTTACGTACGACTTTAAGGAAGACGTTGAACCATTTTATGGTTCCCAGGAGACTCCATTTTCCACATTTGGCTTTCATTCCTTATTATTTTACCTTTTAATACGCTTACATACATATCAAGACAGAGCGGTGGAAATTCTCCCTCCTATCGTAAGGTAGGCTGTAGCTCTAGTCAGACTAGCGTGATTGATGAACGTGGGTCACACACACATATGTATACATATCTGTTTCCATGCTTATAGTGTTTTTTACCAAAACAAACACTAAACCAAGGTGCACACGAGTCTTTTCGAGCGAATAGATCTTAAATCAAATCCATTTTTTGACTTTCGTTGACCATTGTGCTGGTGGTTTGCTTTTGTGCTGGTTTTTTGATTGGCTTAGAAGAAACAATGGGCAGGTTCTTGCTAGGGTTGTAGTGTCTATTTTTGGTATCTCTTCAGTCCTTGTTGTAGTGACCTTGTTTCACGCCCTATATCATTTTGTCATTGTAGACATAAACGACAAAACATAAATTTTATCTCAAGGACAGATGAGGATGTCTGAGATTATTAATTTTGTAGCGTGTAGAACGTTATAATTTTAGTCGCGTCTGGCATACTTTGTTTATCCGGTAACCCCATTCCAATGGTGCCTGCTGCTTCCCTAGTTTTGCAGTCTACCGTGTGGCATAAGATTGTTACACTTACTGTCCTAAGGTATCTCCGTATAAGATGATCGCAAGAAAAAGTTTAGAGTCCGAGCGCAGGTTGACTTGTCAAGAAGTCTGATATGGATTTCTTACGATCAGGCCAAACTAGCTATCCTTGAGCCATGTGAACAAGGCAAGCCCGGATAGCATGCACTTTAAAAAGAAACCTAGTGGGTGTGCACTTTGTGCTTCTAAAGCCTTGAACCACTGCAAAATCTCTAACTCAAAACTATGAATATGCTGAGGTCGGATCCGCCCAACAGCCATATTTCTGATCTTTTGATATTTACTTCATTTTTGAGTTTTTTTTTTTTCTTTTTAGGGCGTTTTTAAAAAGTGTTAGAAGTATCTTGCCCTTAACCGGTTCGTGAATACAACTTAAATCATAACTTCTCGTGGACTTATCAAAAACCCAGAAACATCTTAAGACTTCAGCAACTTCAAATGTGATAGACGCTGTCCAGTCAAGTCCAGTCCATTAGTTTAGTTTAAACTTCAACCGATCTTCATACAGCTTTCTACTCAGGATGGGAAGTCATATATATATATATATATATATATATATATATATATATATATATATATATATATATATATATATATATATATATATATATATCTATGCATCTTCATAACCATCTAATGTTTCTCTGCTTGTTGAAGCTCATCCATCATTAAATGTGCCACTGACTTGAATCCCATCTCCCTAGCTGTTTTTTCAATCCAAGAACACGAGAAAGAAAAGAAACTAATCACGGAGTACCCAATAATATGAATTAACAACTGTGAGTTATGACTTTATAAGGGCCAATTTAAACAAACCTTTGTATATAGCTATGCCAGTCGGAACCATCTTCCGCTTCTTTAGGCAAAGTGAACTATGTTAAGAAAGAGAAACTTAATAGAGCACGAACATCAAAATTCCAGGAACTCCAAGAGTATTGGACCACCAAAATGTTGATAATTGATGGTGATGCACCTACCTGTTGCATATCCAAAATTGCTTGATACCCTTTTCTTCTGTACGTAGACTACAGGACCTCATCCCTATTTACGTGCATTTGGACATCACGAACAAATGCCTCGTGGTGGATAAATTACGCCAGCCCGATCCATATATGCAAAGTTCAAGACTCCACTAGCTTCACTCATGTTCAATTGATAGCGGGCATAAATATGATAAAAGCTGTTGCGCAAATGAACAGTTGTAGTCTACTATGGGAGTCCTTTACATTTCTTATGTGACGCACGAGTTACCAAATGATGGGACTTCAGGAGGGCTGAATAAATCTCATTGTCTGCCCTTGGCATTCGGACCTATAATGATTGCAATCGGCTTCCGATTAGATGTCCAACACAGAGAGCATTACTCTTCAGATTTTGTTTTAACAGTTATAATTTTGATCATTATTTACATTTGATATCTTCAGTTACAAAATTTTTCTATTATTTGAATTTAATATCCATCATATTTTCAGTTACAAGTTTGGTCATAAATAGATTTTAACACCCCTCTCTTTCAATGCGAATGTAAATACTTTTGTAACCTTTCATGCTCATTAGATATGATTCAGACTATATATATGGGCATGATTGTATGCCTTGAAAAAAAAAGAGGAGGACCGGGAGTTTTTGCTTTGGTTTAACCTGTCAAGCTCCGAGGTCATTTGCACCCATTTTTCATGACCTTGTGTCTCAAGATTATTGTGCTGTATGATTAAATTATGTCCTCTTTCAAGTTGAGTTTAAGTTATATCTCTTTATTGGAGATATATATTTTTGCAATATGTGTTTTCATTGGGGGCAAAGTAAGGTGTTGTGTGAAGCTTCTACTTCTCCGGTAGTGCAAACTGAGAGAAGCTACAGTAGAAAAAGAGCTGGACTGTTGTATCCTGGAGGCGGCGCGTTGGAACCTATTGCACCGGTACATTCCGTAGGGGTGCGAACCGTCTTAAAGAGAGCGACCTAGTCCGCGCCTCAACCCAGTTTATCAACTTATTTTAAGGTATTCAAGGTAAATCCTTTGGACCATCGACTGCCACATTTGGTAAAAGCAATGTAATGAATTATGGAGCATTGATGTAAACATATTTTTTGTACTCACAAAATTCAAAGGTAATTGTTTTTTTTTTTGTTATTCTTTAGTCTCATAATTATTGTAAGCTTGCTAATAAAATACATGTTTTTTGGAATATTTTCCAACAATTTTAAGACGGTCTGTACATTAATAATTCTTGCTTTTTCTTGTGAGTAAGAAAATGATCGAGATTTGAAGTCTTGGGGCTGGATTTTTGGCGGAAAGTTACACGGCGAAAGAGACATTGAAGCATAGCATAGAAAGTCCAGCCACGGATGAAATTTGGTATGAATTTTGTGTTGCTCACGTAACACTGACAAGTAAGTTTCTTACTTGCACTACATTGCACATATATATAATCTTCTGATGCAATGGATATTGGAAATAGTGGGGGCATCATGATTGGCAATCCTGTTAGATTGAATAGTTGACAACTATATTGTGAAAAAGGATTTTATTTTCCTAAACCTATTTTAACTGCTACGTTTATGTAATGAGGATAGAGTTTGATGAACTAAAGGGCTAGAGAAAAAAGCACATGGAGAAAGGAAATACAACAGCTAGGGCCTGAAAATCCTTCAATAAATCTCATAGACTATATTCATTTTTATGATATGGTCTAGTTGGCCTCACAAATTTAAGAGGAAATCTCATGACACACATGAGTTAATGAATCTTTAGTCCAGATCCATTATATCACTAGCTAGTCTGAAATTGCCATTGCATGTTGGTTAATGTTTTTGCAAAGCTTGAAGTGCCTTGATTGTGACCGTGAGCCATTAGAAAGTGTTTGAAAGACATAGATTAGAAGGTGCTCAAAACATGATACAATTTCTTACTTTGGAGTTATTTATACAATCAGCATGTGGTATACTTTACGAAGTAAAAAAAAAAAATTTGCTCTTAGAATTTTAATTAGCTTTGAGAGGTCACAAAAGCAATCTGTTGAAATGGAGGTCTAGTACAATATCACATGTTCTTGCTAAAAACTTTTCTTTACACATTCGGGAATTAGCATTGACCTTAACAGTACACCGGTTCATTTGTTTAGGCGCTGGACTTCTGAACCAGTGACTTTTCATGAGTGGAATTTCATTTTTAAATGTATATAAAGGTTCCTGGCCGCCTTTTGCCCTTCGCATTTGCAGTAGGGTTGCATAAAAATGCATCCTATATATACATGCATGTAAATAAGAATTCACTTAGATTTTGATGGTCTTAATGTGAATTTCCTGTCGTACCAATGGTTTCTTTGTGAGCGAATTTTAACTGCATTTGCCCTTTAATCTTTTAAAGGAAATCTTTATGACATAGGCCCAGATTTTTACTAATTAAGCCTTGTAAAAACTCTCTAGTAAATGTGGAACGTCTCAAAGCTTGAGGATCTCAAAGGTTTTGAGATCTCATAGAAGGCAGTTGCTTTTGAAGATTGGAAATAATTTGTCAAGTTTTTGGAAAAGGTACGAGAATTGAGCTAGTAAAGATTTTTCAAAACAAAGCCATTAAAAAGCTGAGATAAGATGGCAACCCAGAAAGCACTATGAAAATTTATTCTTGGAAGTTGAGTTACTGAACTTGGTGTAAGATTTGGGTTTTTTGAAAAGATCAAGGTTTGAAAATTTTGTTTCGCTCTACTTTTCATGGCACCATAAACCATAATATATTTTGAGAGAAAATAATATTTTGGTAGTACTTTACTAAAGTAGATATTTGTGTAGAATTTTGATTATCAGAATTGAAACTGAAAAGCTACTAAAAGTGTCGGTTCTCAAGTTTGTAAACTATGTGGTATTCATGAAGTTGATGACTTTGGTCTAATATGTCGTCTAGGCATTAAACGACAGACGTGTGCAATTTTTTGCATTTTGGTAATCTAATATTTTCAATGCATAGTGTCTTAACTGTCTCTGTAACCTCTATATTATGATGACCATTGGATCAACTAGTGTCATGTGGAGTTATCATATATTGGTTAAAGGAAGCATTTCATGGCCTACCTTTGGTAATCTCAACACGATTCCAGTTTGAATGGGGTCGTTCACAAAGAGGGAGAAAATGGGCATCGTGGACTTGCCTTTCATTCTCTTTATCTAGCTGGCATAGTCTTGCTGTTGAGAACGCAAGTTTCACTTCGGTTGGATTACTTGGAGGTAAAGAATGAGGTATGTATAAAGACATGGATATGTTGCATAGATTACACCATATAAGTTTTGTTGGCCACAAAATGAGCTTGTTAGCTCAACATTTGACACAATAAATAAATGAAAAGAGAGGAAAAAGAAAAACTTTGTACTGACTTCATATGCATTTTAAACACCACAAAAGATTGGGAAAGTAATCTAGCACCTTTGCTAGTTTTGTACCATTCTGCTAGGAGTTGAATGCCTTATTTTACTAAATTCCCTCAAGAGACAAGCATGATCAATAGCTATGATCTGAACTAATCCTGATGTGCACTTGTAATTGGTATCATGTGCACTTGGTGACTTGATGAGATTGTTGTAGTCATCATTGTTTGAGGAACAACATGTCACAAACTTCTAAGAAATGCATATAGTGGTATGGATGTCATTGGAGGAACATGGTTTTTGAGCCATTTTATAGCCTGGCACCTAATAAAACTAAAAAGCTCTTGGCATTGTATAAAGTTGGCATGTCTGATAAAATTTTGTGCTGCACTTTTTTTAAGAGTGGTAATGTTTTGGAGTGTTAAAGCTTATAGCTGAATTTTCTTAGACATATTTCCTCATTAGAAGTTCAGATATCCATCAATCAAGTCATTAGACTTGATTTTCTGGTTTGATAAAGTTTTGAGAAAATAAATATGTTTCAATTATATGGTCTACATGTTTTTGGGTTGACATATGGATTTTAAAAAGATTCAATCTTCTTTAGAAACATGATGTTTCCTTTAAGATGGGCTGCTGCAAAGCTTGGCCTTAGGCAAAATTCATGAAGTTTAAGGCTTGAATTTATTTTGAGATTTTAGAAAGCAACAAAATAAGTTTTCTTTAGAGGAGGTTCACTATTTCATGTAATTTTAAGAGTAGAGGTGCCCTGGAAACGAATTTGAGATCATGTGAAGTGGAGTTCGTGAAACAAAACAAAGGGGAAAGAGAAAGACCTCTATATGTGGAATTTTTCATGGTTGCATAAAATGTTTTTGTGATTTTGAGGAAAGGGAATTTTCTGAAAGTGGTTCCTAGTAGGTAAAAGCCTACCGGCCACCGATTGAAAGGGTAGTTCCTAGTGGAAGGCTACTGGTCACATGTCATTGTGATTCCTAGTAGCGAGGCTACTGACTACCAAAAATATGACAAAGCTTATTGGCTATCATGAGGGAACATAATACACATTGAAGTTTGTGGCGAGTTTTGAAATGGACCAGATTATAATCAATGGTCGTTGTCCTTGTGACTACAATTTTGCTTTGATATATGTCCCAAATAAATTTATATGATGATATTTCATGGGACTATAAAAGAGTTTCCTCGATAATTGAGGGATCCCTAATTTGATGGCAGTGATTATCATGGAAAGGCACCGGCTGGTGATTTGATATTGTTTGCCTTCGCAAAGAATAAGTACCACCTTGTGATCGGACCATTGTGAAGGTTTTTTGTGAATGTTCAAACTCTAGCTAGAGGCAATGGTCTGATGTACATCGAGGGGGATGGGACTTAAGCCCGAAGTTATATAAGTCGCCTATAAGGATACAACCTCCTAGGGACTGGAGATCCCAAGAACTAGGCAGGGGACCAACGAATTATAAAGTGACTTGATTTATACATGTACTATTCTTGTCTTATGACATAATGTCCCTCCCTATGATGTAAGTACATGTTTCTCGTAACGATATAGAAGTTGAGATTTTATCTCTTAATGAGTTCTATAGCCATTATGGTGGGATGTGTAAGTTACGAGAGCATCCTTGATAGACTCACCTATACGAGTGTGGAAGTGGGGCCGCTTCCTATGAGAATTGGGCTAATTCTCTAGAGCACTCGTGAAAGCTGGGATAAAGCACATGGCCATAACGTGCTGGCTTAAGAAGCTTGGTCGAGAACACCTGGAATGTCATGCGTGTGACACAATTCTACGTGCCCTCAAGTAGTCATCGTTTCAAGGCTGAGCCACTTTGACTCTAGCACGGGAATTGCTGAAACACTAAGTGAAGGTTTCAAGGCAGTGCCACTTTCATGATGCATGATGTTCTAACTTTGCCCTACTATGCCATATCTTTATTTTTATTAAAATAAGTGAGGGATTGTTGGTATTTGTATTTTAATAAAAATAGTAAACCCATTTTAGTCACATTTAGACAAAAAGAGTTTTACACAAAACGAATTTCAACCAAACTCATTTCTACTATATTAGGCAGCATGATAATGAAGTTGAACCAGTTATAATTTTGATCATTATTTACATTTGATATCTTCGGTTACAAAATTTTTCAATTATTTGGATTTAATATCCATCATATTTTCAGTTACAAGTTTGGTCATAAATAGATTTTAACACCCCTCTCTTTCAATGCGAATGTAAATACTTTTGTAACCTTTCATGCTCATTAGATATGATTCAGACTATATATATGGGCATGATTGTATGCCTTGAAAAAAAAGAGGAAGACATGGAGCTTTTGCTTTGGTTTAACCTGTCAAGCTCCGAGGTCATTTGCACCCATTTTTCATGACCTCGTGTCTCAAGATTATTGTGATGTATGATTAAATTATATCCTCTTTCAAGTTGAGTTTAAGTTATATCTCTTTATTCGAGATATATATTTTTGCAATATGTGTTTTCATTGGGGGCAAAGTAAGGTGTTGTGTGAAGCTTTCGCTTCTCCGGTAGTGCAAACTGAGAGAAGCTACAGCAGAAAAAGAGCTGGGCTGTTGTATCCTGGAGGCGGCGCGTTGGAACCTATTGCACTGGTACATTCCGTAGGGGCGCGAACCGTCTTAAAGAGAGCGACCTAGTCCGCGCCTCAACCCAGTTTAACAACTTATTTTAAGGTATTCAAGGTAAATCCTTTGGACCATCGACTGCCACATTTGGTAAAAGCAATGTAATGAATTATGGAGCATTGAGGTAAACATATTTTTTGTACTCACAAAATTCAGAGGTAATTGTTTTTTTTTTGTTATTCATTAGTCTCATAGTTATTGTAAGCTTGCTAATAAAATACATGTTTTTTGGAATATTTTCCAATAGAATCCAAAGTTTCAAATTTTCATTTTAAATGAACAGACAAAAGGATCATTACATAAAAACAAAAAAAAAATGGAAAAGAAAATAACATCTTTCTTCTTCTTCCTTTTTCCATTTTTTGCATTTTTGGTTGGTGAAAAATACTTCTACCGCATCAAGCACAAAGAATTACATCAAAACAATGGGAAGTTCCTGATATATAATCTAGGAACCAAAATTTATAATTCAAAAATAGAAAATGGCGTTCAATAATATTAAACACATGGCAATATTAGGGGCACCCAACGTAGCTCAATGACAGCTTGTGCTCTCAAATATCACACATGGTAGTATTAACTACTCCCTCGTTCCTTAATAATTGGTAATTTTCCTTTTTGAGCTATTCAAAAAAATTGATCACTTTCCAAATCAAGAAAGATTCTGTAGGTGTTTTTCCATTTGCCCTTTTTACACTTTTTTCTATTCTATCTTTCTCTCTACATTTAGGGTTGATTTGACAAAACTTTTTTTTTGGTTTTCAGTTTTTAAAGAGCAGTTTAATTTATTTTTTTTTTACAAAAACAAGTGGATGTTTGATAACCTTTTTTTTTTGTGTTTGGTAACCCTTTTTATTTTGACTTTTTTTGAGTGGTTTGCGGTGGCGGTGGTGGGGCGTAGCGGTGGTCGACGGTGGTGGTGGCCGGCGGTGGCTGGTGGCTGCCGACGGTGGTCGCCGGCGGGCCGGTGGTGGCTGCCGGTGGTGGTGCCGACGGCCGGAGGTGGCTGCGGCCGACGGCCGACGGTGACTGCGGGCAGTCGCAGGCTGCCGGAGGTGGCTGTCGACGGCCGACGGTGGTCGCCGGCGGCCGGAGGTGGCTGCCGGCGGTGGGAGGGTGGTGGTCTCAAAAAAAAAACCAAAAGTGAAAAGAAAAAAAAACAGTTTCTGGAGTTTTTTTTTTACTCTTCAGTTTAAAAACTGATTTTTTAAATTGGAGAAGGAAAAAAAATGGTTACCAAACGCACTTTTTTTTCCAATTTTCAAAACTGAAAAAAAAAAAGAGGAAAAAAAAGAGTGTCAAACGTGGCCTTAATCTTTTACCAACATTTTTTTTTCTCTCCTAGCCCACTTCCTTCTCCCTTTCTCTCTCCACATTTAATCTTCCACTAACCGATTTTCTCTCTCCTCGCTCACTTTTTTTCACCCCTCTCTTTAGAGGTAAAATTAAAAACACATCATATATAACTTATATCCTTAATATACGTGCCAAGTTAACATTGAGCAATTATTTAGGGATGAAGAGAGTATTAGATACTGATGACAAGAAAATAGGGTCGTTGTACACGTAGAGGAGCCACAAAGAGTACAGTCTAATTCGGATGTTAGCAAAGGCAGGAATAGAGCAACCAAGGCAGAGCTGGAGAACTGGCAGTGCTACGAGGGGGTGGGCATGGAGTTAATACATGGATAAGTTGCAAGTCCAATGTTTAATGCTTGTGTCAAGTGCTTAGATCCAATGACTGCATATGCAGCTAAACTAACAGATTCTCTTTGAGATTTTAGAATGAAAAAGTGAAAAAGATAAATTGTCAAAAATGAGTTCAAATCAACTATTAATAGGCTACTAAAGATGTCTTGTAATCAAGTGACACATGGCGCTCCCCATAGATGTCACCTCACCGAGAGTCCTCCACGTGCCACTGTTTAGTTGTACCATTGAACCACTATACTCATTTGACTGAAAAGTCTGCACTACATAGCTTCACTCGGTGTGTCTGGAAAGCCTGACTCACTCCATCTCTGTTGTGACCCGATAACCCCCTCCATCCAGTCATTAGTCCAATACCTTGGTACGTCTCAAGACATCGTCTAGAGTCGCGAAAAACCTATTAGTGGTATGGAAGCCCCGTGTGGGCAAAAAAACACCTTTGGTCCACCCACTAGTCCTATACTCTTACTGAGTCTCACGAGAGCTTCTAAAAGCGTAACGAACCTAATAGTGGTAAGGAAGCCCACACCCTAAACGGACAAAGCGATGATCTCCACTTGCTCCGATCTAGGAGAGACCCAAAGGTCATGACCCTAGGGAAGTTGATGATCATCGGTGACGGCTCAGGCATACCGAGTTTAATGCAAATAACCTAGATGAAGACAGTTTCCTAGAGAATGAATTTATCCACAGTGAAGGGTCCTTATACCGGAACACTACTAGGAGAGCCCCTAAGAATGCCAAACACTACAAGTGGATCGAAACATTTTTACGACCAAGACCAAGGGTGCATGGTGTATATATGAACCGACACCAAGGGCGTGTTTGTTGAATACAGCACAACGGAATCTATGCATGGGAATGGCATGTTGCAAGGACGCGAAGGAAGTATCTTATGCTAGGGGCACGCATTGTAGGCATGGCACGAGAACCTGGTGCACAAGTATAGTGTCGACAGCATGTACCAGATGGACGGGGCAAGGGCCTCTCTAGTAAATATAGTGTCGGTGCACGTAGCATATGGACAGCCTACAGACACGGCCGATGGATGTCAAGGTGCTGGGTGCAGTACTGGCCATGGCAGCATGGCATGGGATAAATCAAAGCACGCAAAGTTTTTAAGTGTTCTATGTACCTGCATGTCTAAAGGTCGAGCACGAGTGTGGTCCAACGTGGTAACATAGGTGTATACACCAAGCTGCTCCATGGTGGGTGCAGAACATGAGTGGGGCTAGAACTATGCAAGGTGACATGGTGGTAAGGAGGTCATACGTGGTCTGTGAGGCGTGAGGCATGCCACGAAGTAGAGTGTATGGGAAGGTGTAGCTGATGAGGAAAAAGGTGTGGTACCCATAGGTAGGCTGCCAGGATGCATGCCACATGAACACAATACAAGACGGCCATAAAGAGGTAGGGAGAGTAAGTAGAGAAGTGTGTAAGAGGGAGGAAGGTAGAACCTTGAACTACCCCATACCCGGCGGATCCCAATGACGCCTACCACCTGATGTCACACCCAAGGTGGATGTGCCCTCGCTCAGGGTCGGCAGCTAGAAGATAACAAAAGACAAATGAAGGACAGAGGGCTATAGGCTGGTGGCTCCAAGAAGGAGCCTGCCACCCAGTTGCTCCCAAATGGGGCACTGGGTAGGAAATTCCCTAAGAAGAATGCAAACTCCCATTTTTCCTTTAGTTGCTCTGAGGGGCTAAAGAAAAATTACACCTTAGTCACTTTTGCACAAGTTAAGGGTTAAGTAATGCAAGTCGCACGCTCTGGTTTGGCCAGGTCAATGACGTTGATAAGTAAACACTTAAGATATGTACCAACGTGTCTCGCAGTGTGGATCCCCAGCACGAGCCTGTGTCCTAGCATTAAATATTTACGTGATTCCTAACTGGAAACTTAAGAAGAAATAAAAACTACTTTTCCCTATTCACAAAAGAGATTAACCTTTTGGGGGGTTGGGGTCAGTTGGTATAGATCATTTCAAGCTTATGTTCCCGTTTGCTTAACTGTATAGTCCAACCACTTAGCATAATGTACAGAACCCAATCAGGAACCGTAGAGAATACCGAAATGAAGAGTAAATTAAACAAAAGAAGGCGAATAGAAAGAGAGATAGAGATATATATATATATATATATATATATATATAGAGAGAGAGAGAGAGAACCTGCAGAAGTGGCAGCAAATTCCAAAAACAGGATCATAGACACTTCCCCTGGACTTGTTAGTGCAACGCCGAGCCAAAATATCTGGTGAAAACCGTGGGATGGAACCCTTTAGCCTAACCCAAGGTGCATTAGCAGGCCTCTGCCCTTCCTCCTCCACTAACAATCAAACATTAAACACAACGCTTGAGGGGAAAAAAGGTCAACCGATGGCTGAAAAGTAAAGGGATTGAGAAGGTCAACTGGAAAACCATTTGGAGAACCTAGGAAACACCCTCTCAAACGATGAGAACGGCGAAGGGAAATGTGGTCAGAAGTGCATTCTGGGGCTTTTCCCTTCAACCGACCTGAACGGCGCAATGACGTGAGGTCGACCTTCCGCTCCTTCCTCTTCACTGATACTGGAGAAGACGTGAATGATCGGAGCTCTGAAATGGTCTTTCGTACTCCAAGTGATTCCAATCGAGCCTGCTCCCACCAAAATTGCTTAGTGATGCACACACGCACCTATACACATACATTCACACGTCTAGAGAAGAGAGAGAGAGAGAGAGAGAATGGGGACCTTGTTTTCCAAAATGCGGGCATTTCGGAAATCTTCGTAGTCGCTCTTTGCTCTCAGCCTACCCATGCTTCTCTGCTGCTTCAATGGCCTGTTGGAACTTGCAAGGCAAAAAGGAGGGCTTCAGGATACAAGTGGCTTGCTGCCATACTGTCTGTCATATAGGATGAGTGACTGATAGGTTAAGTTTATCTTTTCTCTACACATTGGTCTAACATATATATATATATATATATATATATATATATATATATATATATATATATATATATATATATATATATATATATATATATATATATATATATACATGGGTAAATTGCACTAAACCCCCTTAGATTTACACCCGAGTCTCACAAAGGACCCTAAGTTTTCAATTTCAACAACTAACACCCCAACTTTGCATTTTCAATCCAATTGGACCCAAAATCGATTTTCCGTTACAAGAGCTGTGGATGGCCGTCGCTCATGAGGGGCATTTTCGGTAACCAACAAAAAGAAAGCATTTGGAGGGAAAATATGGTTGTTCTCGCCACTCTCTTCTACGCACGCGCACACACACACACTGAAACACAGATCCAACCACACACGGTGGTGCCCCCCTCCCCTCTAATCATGCACCCCCCAGCATCTTCCCTAATCAGAAAGTGCACACACACACACACACACAGAGGCATACACAGTCATGCACACAACCCATTCATACACAGAGTCACGCGCACACAATCTGGTGGCACGGGTTACCAGCGAAGCGCCGTGACAACGCCTGAAAACACAACACAAGGTCATCAGAAGATGACCGGAAGAATTGGAAGGAAGAAAACAAACTGCCGTGAGTGGGTGTACACGGGTGGACTGTCGTGAAATGGGTTTGAGGTGTGGAATAGGGCTGTAATGCAGCCATTAGTGTGAGTGTATAATAGATGAAGAGATGAGAATGGTTTTAATGTGTGCTGTGGGTAATTGTATGGGTGGCTATGTATGTGTGGGTGCTTGGAAGAGAGAGGGAGAGAGAGAGAGAGAGAGATAGCGAAACCATTTGTCGTGGGTGTATTGTGGTTGTGTTTGTGTGTGATGTGTGCTTGCGTTTATGTATATATAAGTGTGTGCGTGAAGCTGCCAAGATGCAGGTGTGTGAGTTGTGTGCTCGATTGTGTATATATGTGTGTGATTCCATGAAAATTTTGTTCGTGGGAGCAGGGATGGCAGTGGGTTCAATTGGGTGACTGCCATGAGTTAGTTTAGGTGTGTGTTGAGTGCCTGTGTGTGTATATATATAGGTGTGTTTGCATGACTCTGTGTGTGACTGATAGGTGGGCGAGTTTGTGTGAGTATGTGTTCGTGGGTGTTTATATATGTGTGCGTGTGCGTGTGCGTGTGCGTGTGTGTGCGTGTGTGTGTGCGTGTGTGCATAAGTGTGTGTATGTGTGTGTGCATAAGTGTGTGTAAAGTGTGTTCAAAAAGAAGGGAAAAAAAACCACTGCCGTGAGGTAGTGGGTGTGGGAGGGATGAGTTGTGTACAAGTGGGTGTGTGCGTGTGTTTATGTATCTATTGTGTGTGTATCACTGTGTGTCGTGAGACTGTACAATTGTGTGTATGTGTGTCGTGAGACTATACAATTGTGTGTATGTGTGTGCGCGCGTGTGTGTGAGTGAAATGTGCAGTGGTGTGAGTTGTGTAGAGATGAAGAACGGGTGAAGTGGATTCATGGAAGAAAAGGGTAGAAGATAGAGAGAGAGGGAGACCACCAAATATTGGTTACCCAAAATGCCCCTCAAGGTGGACAGTCATCCACAGCTCTTGTAATGGAAAATTGATTTTGGGTCCAATTGGATCGAAAATGCAAAGTTGGGGTGTTAGTTATTGAAATTGAAACCTTAGGGTCCTTTGCGAGACTCGGGTGTAAATCTCAGGGGGTTTAGTGCAATTCACCCTATATACATTCAAATTGTTTAGATTGTCGAGCAAAAGTTTGATTTCCAAGACAGCGAGAATCTCTCTTAATTATATATATTTTTTTGAACTGGTTTAAAACCCTACGAGATATATTAATAATAGAATGAACGATAACATTGTCACCTAGTTATACATATATACGGACAGACAACATCCACGTTCGTAAAGCCCTGCAAAAAAGCACCCTAAGTTTACCCAGTCTAGAAGGATCGGTAAAGGGAAACATTCGTCGGAGGTTCCTGCAGCCCACGCACACCATCGTGAGACTCGACCACACAAAACAAACTAGTGTTCAAGCACCAACCAACTAGTGTTGACTTGCCAAGATTATAGAACAGTATTGGACGAAAGCCAACCTGCAGTATAAGTCAAAAAGGGCCGGGAGCTGGTAATAGATAGATGAACCTTCCCCGATAACTGTGCCATCAAAGGAACATCATTGCAAAATAATTGAATTTGAAGGAAATCATTATCTAAGGCCCAGAAAACAGTAAAATTCAATACCAACACAGCAGCAATACGAAGGAGATCGTTATCTAAGGCCCAGAGAACAGTAAAAGTCAAGACCCACACAAAACCTTAACTCATCAATTGCGGCCTATACTTGCACGGAGATCTGTGGGAGCCTAAACCATACTAAAATGAAAGGAGACATGTGGAACCCGCACTAATATAGATGAACAAGAATACAAAAGGAGGACTTTATCCTTATGGGAGGTTGGGCATGGGCCACTAAAATAGATTGCCAAAGACTTCGAGTATAGCCTATGACCTTGCGCGAGCAAAACTCGAATTCATGAAATACCGTCTGATTGTGTGCAAGCCATATACACCAGAGTGTACGAGCTATAAGTTGAAGTGCATGCAAAGGTTGACCTGACTACGCAGTGGGTTAAGAAGCCAGATAGAGAGAAATGTGGGGTTCGTCAAAGCATAATAAACCTAGATTGCCTCCAAACTAGACCGGCCATACTGCATCACATTAAATGAAGAGATGAGAAGCAGTTTCCTCATGCTTAAGACATAGAAGACAGATGAAATTGCCCGTGATTTGTCTGGCATTTAGTGCTACACGATCGAGTCGCCAGACATTGCCATAAGAAAAATAGAATCTAAAGGGGAAGTTTTAACTGCTACAGGCGCGGTGCCAAGCTGCCAACGGGATACTAGGAAGTTAAGCATTTGTTGGCCTTCTGATTCAAGAAGCTAACAATAAGATCAAACAGTAAATTCCCGACGATTCATAGGTGCCCAATACTATTATTCTAGATAACCATGCAAGATAAGTACATGCTTCGAATAGCTAAGACAACTGGGCCAGGAAGATGTGCGTTTACCCTACGAGTTAACCACCCACGCTGACAACTTCCAATGCTCTGAAGAAGGGGTTTTATATTGGTGGACAGAAAAACCCAGCACCCAATTATCATCCCAAAAACTAAAGGAAGAAGGCATACTGACCTGACGCCATAAACCTTTCCAAAGCGAGTCATGCCCATACATGATACTTCTCTAATAATAGGAGATTCTCCCTGTGGACTTACAGTGAAATAAGTTTTGGCGCGTATAGCATGTATCAAAGAAAACACGACTGAACAAGCTATCAAGTTGCTGAAGCATCCGAGCGTAATTCTAAATTATGACGAAAGGCAAGAATTTAGGACCCATTTTGGTCATCATTGAGTTGTTATTATTATTATTGCATACTGAAATCGTAATTTACTAGTAATTGTAATACATAGTGTAATCATTATTGCGCTCAAATGTTTTTAGTGTTGTAATGCAATAAATGTTAACGAGGACAAGGACATAATTCATCTTTACAGAATGGCAATTTTTGTGAGTAATGTTCATTGAAATTTCTTTTTCCTTCTATTTTATTTCTTTTGCACCCGCAGAAATATGATTCTACCTATTTACTGAGAAACTTTAAAGCCACATTGTTAGAAATGTTACCAGAAATACAAGTACAACTTTCAAAATTAAGTAAAATTAGTGTGGTTGAAGCGCGGAGTAGGTCACTCTTTTAAAACAATTTGTGCCTCGAATTATCACATGTGCAACAAGATGCCTAATGCATTGCCTCCAGGATACAACAATCCAGCTCTAGTTATTGTTTTGCTCATATTTTCTGCATAAAGAATGAAGCAAAAGTTTCACCTGATTCCAAAATACCCCGTAAGTTAGGTGTGTAGAAAATCAGAAAGTGATAGAGAGAAACGTTAAGTTGGTGTGTGGAAAAAGTACGAGAAAAGACTCTTTAGTTGAGCTAGAGGTCAAATATTTAATCTAAAACTAGATGTTGAAAATATGTTATAACAGATTAAATCTAAAATTCATTTTAGAATAATGGCAATAAAAAGCATTTATTAACATAGGGAACCCAACAGCTACATTAGTCATCCTCCCTTTGCGCATGCGAGTCTAAGACTCAAGCATATGTTACTAAGAAATTAAGGAGTGTTCTTTTATGTTCTCCTTAAAGTTTCTTCGAAAAGCCGATTTGAGATAAGTGTTTTTTAAATGTTTGAGTATATAAGGACAAACTCTTCATTTCACTCACAAGTAATGTAAGCCTAAAGCATCTATTGAATTTTCTCAAAACCGTAATGTTATATCAAAACCCTTTTTATTTAAAAGGGCTAATTACACCTATGTCCCTGAGGTTAGGGGTAATTACAGTTAAGGACACAAAGTTTCAAAATGTAACATTTTGTGACCAAAAGTGTTTCAAATGTATCACCCGTGTCCATCCGTCAGGGTTCCGTCCAAAAAGTGTACTTTTTTTATGATGTCATCAATACGTATTTTTAAAATGACTATACTGCCCTTGTACTGTATATACTGAATATTTTTAAAAAAATTAAATTAAGATTTCAATCTGCAAATTAGGGTTTTGAAACCCTAATTTGCAAATTAGGATTTTGTTGAAACCCTAATTTGCAAATTAAGGGTTTCAAAGCCCTAAATTTTCAAATTAGGGTTTCATTTGTTCAAATTAGGGTTTCATTTTTCAATGCCATTACTTCACCGTCGGCAGTTCCCTTCCCCACCGGCAATTCCCTTCCTCGCCGACAGTCATTTTCTCCTATCTTCTTCTCTCATCCCACTTCCCCTTCTCCACCTCAATCGATGACCCAACAAATCCAACTCGCCACCTTAATCAATGGCTAACAACCACGACTGAGTTTTCGCATGGGATATGCCTACCCACCATCGATGACCGGAGAATCAACGCACCATGCTCGAGGTCAACCGTGCATCGCAAAACACTCTGTCGGGTCTCCACGGAGGCCAGCTCCAGACGCCGTTGTTCAACAACCACATCAAGTCATTCGACAACTACAACCAATCTGTCAGTGGAGATCGACGGGAGAGGGGGCTCCCGATGCTGCGGCTTGCTCAAAGGGAGATCTGTTGCGGTGGCGGTGAGGTGGGGCTTGGGTTACCGGCGACATGGGTCGAGGGACGGGGCGGGCTGCCGGCGGCGTAGGGCGAGGGAGGGGGCTTGGGCTGCCGGCGGCGTGGGGTGAGGGAGTGGGCGGCAGATCTGGAGAAAAAGTTTGGAGAGATAAACCTGATTTGAAAATTAGGGTTTTAAAGTCAGAGGCAATCAAGTCTTTTTGTCAAAACCGTTAAGTATTTTTGTATTTCGTTTGTCAATGGACATAAGTGTTATATTTTGAAACTTTGTGTCCTCAGGTGTAATTACCCCCAAACCTGAGGGACATGGGTGTAATTAGCCCTATTTAAAAAGGTTTTTTTTGCGTTAAAATACTCCAACACACATAGATTGTAACATAACAATTTATTCATTATCCCAGCTATAGACACCTTCATTGCACTTTATTGATAATTAAGATTTATTATTAATTATGGGTGTAGGCCTAGTAATAAATAATGAACCAAGTTTATTAAGTCTAGTCCAATTTTGTCTAGTCCAGTGTAATTTGGTCCGGTCCAGCTCAGTGTGAGTCTAGTCAAGTTAGGAGAATGTCATTGGTTAGATAATTTAGAAATATCTTCTTAATTTAGAAATCCGGTACATCCCAACTGCAGGGAAAAAACTTTAATATTATGGGGTGAATTGGTCAGTTAGTTGACTTTCGCTCATCTGCGATTTTAATCAAACATTTGATTTTATCTAAGATCTCAGACTCAAAAGTTATCCTAATCACTTATGTCAACCTCAGATCACAGACGTTGCTCACGTGTGTAGCTGCGGGTTCAGGTTGTGACAAAAATAGTATTAGAGCAATACGGTCCTGTGATGCTTAGAGCTTAAGATAAGAAAGATTTATTTGGCTAGCTTATAGAGGCCTAAAATATTACACATACCCTAGAATACGAGTTGTGATTTTGGCTTGCACTGTGGAGGTTATATGTAACATTATGAGGACTTCTTTTCATTGGGTGAAGCTGGATACGTGGTTAGGAGAGATATGCTTTTAGTTGCCAAAACCTAACTAAGGCTATAGAGCAGCATGTAGCATAATAGCTAGATAGAGCTGATGTAAGACTGTGGTCTCTTGTAAGACTGTGGTCTCTTGTCAAAGCATAGAGCCACCGCATTTTTAACGCCCCGAATTTATTTCCGGAGCGTTAATGCCAGATACACAGAGATCAGGTAAAATTCTATAATTATCAAAAGACTCCAAAATGGTAATTCAGAGCATACACTAGAAATTCCCAAAATACATCAACATTTAACACAGTGGCCCTAATCCTTTGTACAATTCAAGTCTCCAACACGGAGTTTTTCAAAATAGAACCTAATTAATAACAATCTGTCTCAATCATTACACTCAAAATATCAATACTAACTCTGAAACAAAGGCAGCTAACTCTTGATCACTCAGCTAGCCCTTCGATCCCAAAGTTCCACCTACTGATACCTGAAAGGAGAAACAATAAGGGAATGAGCCAAATGCCCAGTAAGGTCGCTCAAAGGACTAATCATACGGAAGCAAAAATTCATTGGAGAAACGAAATTTCAGAAGCACAAAGGTTCCAACACAACGGATGTCAAACTAAATTTTGAATGTCAAAGTATATCTGAGTATAGAGACAGAAACAAGAGAGCCATTCAGAAAGTGGTCACATACACCAATACTGACATATGAGGCCGGTTTAGAAAGTAAGATCGCGATCTCTAGTTCAACTCCCCTAAGCTAGCCCACGTTTCAATCCCCGTGGGTAAGTCAAATATAAGTCACATACACTATGACATGGCTCATAGACTTATCAAAACAAAGATTCCAATTTACACACAATCAAATATCGGACATGTCAAACAATACACAGAGTTTACAAAATAATGACAATCACTAAAACGAACGATATCCATATGGAAAAAATTCTAAGGTCAAATAAATTCGACAAAAATTGAAGTTCGCAAGTCATAGCATTGAGAACAAGTTATTCATAACAAAACTCAAGGCAAAAAGAAGAAGAAGAATCACTTCGAATTTCAAAAAGAGACTAAAGACTTACATGAGTGATTGGTCCATTGCAGATTTCAGTTTTGAAATTAAACTCTTACTTTAATCAAGCTTGTAAAGCAATTCCTTAAGCTCCTCCTTAGAAATCAAGAGCTTCCAAGCCTCATCTCATCTCTCTCTCTCTCTCTCTCTCTCTGCAAAGGGAAGTAGCCAAAGAAAACAAAAAGTTTCAAAAATAAAATAAGAAACTATTTATGTGGAACAAAACCAAACTTTAAGTCGACCGAAAAAAATTTCATTCGACCGAATCCGACAGAGGTGAAAATGATTCAATTTTTTTTTTAGTTTTAACAAAAGCCACAAACTTATTTATTCAAAAATATTAATTTCACACAAAAAATAAAATTTTGAGGTATTACATTCTCCCCTCTTTAAAAGAATTCCGTCCTCAGAATTTAAAACGTACCTTAAGTGTCAAAAAGCTGAGGGTGCTTCTCGAGCATAGCCTCTTCAAGTTCCCAAGTGGCCTCCTCTATTTCGAGATTCCGCCACAAAATCTTGACTAAAGGAACGACTTTCGTCCTTAATACCTGATCACGACGGTCAAGAATCTCAATCGGTTGTTCTTTGTAGGAAAGGTCCTTGAGAAATGATAAAGGTTTCGTACGACACAATGTGCGTCGGATCATAGACATACTTCCTTGGATTCGAAACACAATGAACATGCGATAACTCTAGTGGCAATGCCACCTTGTAAGCCACCAGACACCGATCCTTTCCAAAACCTCAAATGACCCGATAAACCTAGGGCTAAGCTTGCTCTTTCTACCGAAACGTATCACCCCCCTCCAAGGTAAAACCCTCAAAAACACACGATCACCCCCTCCAAGGTGAACCAAACCACATCGCGCTCGTCAATTCTAAACTCAGATTGCTTTCCAACATTAATATTCTCAATGCTGTGAGCTACACTTGAATCTCCATCTTTGGCTTCCTTGATCCTGCTGATCAAAGTAGGCTACACCTGTAATGCTGCAAAGTATACTCCACCATCCTGCCATCTAATCTCAAGACCCAAGTTCATCATATCCTCCAACATTTGAGGCTGACAAGTAGTCAATGATGCTAAATTTTTGGTGCTCTTCCTACTGAGCACGTCGGCCACAACATTTGCCTTACCATGGTGAAAATGAATCGAACAGTCATAATCCTTCAAAAGCTCCAACCAACACCTATGTCTCATGTTCAGCTCACTTTGGGTGAAAATATACTTAAGACTTTTATGATCGGTATATATTTCACAGGTTTTACCATACAAGTAATGCCTCTATATCTTCAAAGCAAAAATCACAGCCGTTAACTCAAGATCATGGGTGGGATAGTTCTGTTCATAGGGTTTAAGCTGTCTAGAAGCATAAGCAACCACCTTACCATGTTGCATTAAGACAAAACCTAAGCCTTTCTTTGAGGCATCACTATAAATCACAAAACCCCCGGAACTAGATGGTAAAGTCAATACCGGTGCAGACACTAACCTCTTCTTCAGCTCTTGGAAACTAGCTTCACACTCTTCACTCCAAACAAATCGGATGTTTTTCATATTCAACTGAGTTAAAGGCACAACAATTTTTAAAAAACCTTCAACAAATCGACGATAATAGCCAGCCAATCCCAAAAAGCATCGTACTTTGGTAACACTGCACGGTCTCTGTCTGTCAATTACTGCCGCAATCTTAGAAGGGTCAACAATTATTCCATCGTTAGACACCAAATGCCCCAGAAATGTAACCTGTTCAAGCCAAAAACTCACATTTCGTAAACTTAGCATACAATTTATTATCTTTCAAAGTCTACAAGATAATCTGCAAATGCTCACGATGCTCCTCATCCGACCTAGAGTACACCAAAATATCATCAATAAAAATAATAACGAATTGATCCAAATATTGTCTAAACACGTGGTTCATCAAATCCATAAAAGTAGCAGGGGCATTTTTCAGCCCGAACAACATTACTAGAAACTCATAATGATCATAACGAGTCCTAAACACGGTCTTTGGCACATCCTCCACCTTGACTTTCAGCTGATAATATCTAGGACGTAAATCTATCTTTGAGAAAAACTTCATTCCCTAAAGTTGGTCAAACAAATCATCTATGCACTGCAACGGATATTTATTACGGATGATGATCTTATTCCACTCACAATAATTAATGCAAAGACTCAATGTACCATCCTTTTTCTTAACGAACAAAACAGGGGCACCAAAGGTGACACGCTAGGGCGTATAAACCCCTTATCAAGTAGCTCTTGAAGCTATTTCTTTAGCTCCTTCATTTCTGAAGGCGCCATTCGATACGGAGCCTTAGAAATTGGTGTCGCACCAGGCACTAAATCAATTGTGAATTCCATCTCACGTTCGACGGGTTTTCCTGGCAATTCCTGTACTTCTGATATTTCAAGACCGGTACTTCAGAAAAGACACGGACTACCGGTACTTCTGATATTTCAAGACCTTCATGACTAGTATCACGGACGTGTACAATGTAACCCCTACTTCCTTACTAAGCATGCGGAGAGCCACAATAGCTGAGATAATGGACAACCCACTAGGTTTCGAACCTCTAAACTCAAATTTAGACACATCAGATAGGTGAAAACAGACTCGTTTCTCAAAGCAGTCAACTAAGGCATGATAGGATGCCAACCAATCCATACTCAAAATCACGGATATCCAAAGAAATTAGGTCCCCCGGAAGGTCCCTATTACATATACTGATCTTACAATTTCTCAATACTGAATTTCTTATCACAGAATCTCCAACTGGAGTACCGACAGACAACTCATAGTTAAGAGATTGAGGTCTAACCCCAAGTCGTCGTGCAAACAAAAGTGAGACAAAAGAGTGTGGCATCAGAGTCAAACAACACATGCATATCAATTGAGTTAACTTGTATCGTACCTGCCACCATATCCTTTGAATTTGACGTAACCTTAGCCGTCATGTTGAACACCCTGCATGTAGTCTTAGGTTTCTGTCCCCCGGATGACTGATTAATATTCTGTCTAGGGCCTGAAGTTGTACTTCCCGCAACTGAACCTTGTGGGCTAGATTGCCCTGATGCTACAATAGGACAATATCTGATATGATGACCCTTTTGGCCACACCTAAAACACGCTTCCATATCCCAATGACAACTCTGACCACCATGTCGTTTGTTGCACCTCTGACAAATAAGACCTGCACCTGTAGACGAATTCCTCTGAGCAAAGTTCTGGCTAAAGCTCTTACTCATATTACCCTGAGCTTGACCCTACCTCTGACCTTGGTCCCTCTGACCAACAGTAGTCGACGAAGATGCATGTTTTTGCTTCCATCATTTTTGTACTACGTGTGACTGATATAGTTCTGGGCGGTCTCTCTTACTTGTTTTGGCTTCTTTTCTCTCTCTGAAATCCATTGCTTCAGATTCAATAGTCTTTGCAATATCCACGCACTGAACATAGGTCTTAATTGGGACTGAAATAATTCACTGTCTAATGCTAGATTTAAGACCCCAACTGAACATTTGCACTCTATCCTTTTCATTAGCCACCAACTGCTTACCATGACGAGATAATTGTGTAAACATTACCTCATACTCGGCAAAGCTCTCATTATCCTCCTGCCTTTAGGGCTGTATATGAACCGAGTTCGAGCCGAACATAAGTGTGTTCGAGCTCGGTTCGTTTAAATTTCGATGTGTTCGAGCTCGGCTCGAGTTCGTTAAGAACTAAAATATTGACGTTCGAGCTCAGCTCTAGTTCATGACTGTAAAGTTCGGGCTCGACTCGTTCAACTCGTTTAACAATCGAGTCGAACTCGAGTTCGGAAACTCGGCTTGTGTCCATGTTAAACTTCCAACCAAATCCTTAAAATTTGCAAAAAAAAATCTTCAAATCTTTCAATTCAAGCTATAATGAATCAAAAAAAACAATATTACAGAAGATACAAGAAGGGATGCAATCTTGATCGGTTGACAACGAAGATATAGAAAACAAGATGATGCATGCACCGGCGACAAGGAGAGGATGGCGTCAAGGACAGGTGATTACAGCATCGTAGGTAGACAAAGCAGCGTCAATAATCGTAGATCTGGGCACCGGTGGTTGTACATATAAGAAAACGGCTTGATTGGAGTAGCTCGATGATCTCTTGCATAGTGGTTGCCTCTTCTTCAGGATAGATCGAAAATGAGAATGATCGATGTCATGATGTGCGTCTGTGAAAAAATAAAGATAAGTTATGTGCAATCTGTGTGTTTGTATGTGTGTGAGAGAGAGAGAGAGAGAGAGATCAGATGGAAGGACGGGAGAGTAGAGTGCTGAGTGCGGCTGTGAGTGAGAGAGGTTGTGAGAAGAATGAAGATAAAAGGTGTGGCTGCCAATTGGGACTTGGGAGAATAAGGGTATTTTAGGGTTTGGGGGTTACCTTTTGGACTTGGGCTTGACTTATAATATTTGGGTTTATAAGTGGGCTTGGTCTTTTAGTTAATTGGGCTTGATCTTTTAGTTAATTGGTTTTAGGTTATCAGTTTTTTAAATTATTTTACATAGAATATGTACAATTAACTATTTCAATTATAAAAATATTAATTTATTATACGAACACTATGTTCACGAACACAATCACGAACATTTTTCAATGTTCATGCTTGACTCGTTTATTAAACGAGTGCTAAAAAATTGTTTATGTTCAGTTCATATATTATACAAATGAACATGAACGAGCTTTTTAGGGAATGAACCACGAGCTGTTTGTGAACAACTCTGTTCATTTACAGCCCTACCTGCCTTAGATTAAGAAAATCACGATACATCTGTTCTTTTACGCTCCTAGGGAAGTAGCGGTCAAAGAACAAAACCTTGAACTGATCCCATGTCATCGCTTGCATTGTTCTGCTATCTTACTATCCTCAATCACTTTTCACCAATGGTCTGCCTCCCCATCTAGCTTATACACTGTGAGTTCTATCTTTTCCGCATCGGTGCAACCCATAGGCCAAAACACCTTCCCAAGTCGAGAAATCCATTTTTTTGCCACAATCGGTTTGTCGGTTCCTCAAAAAGGTTCTACATTTTTCTTATACAACTGCTCTAACAAGTTACGGGTCTGAGTCTGCCTGGTATTTGGATTCTGAGATGGGTTAGGTTGATTCTGCTGATTTAACCGAGTTTGCTGATTAGCTAGTAATTAAGTCAACTGAGCTTGCTGGTTTTCCAAGAGGGTCAGAAGATCTGGCAGGTTCTCATTTTGGTGACATTTGGAAGTTCCACATTCCAATTACGAGTTCGTCTATTATTACGACTTCTTGCCATAGCTACAAAAGATAATTAACGTCAGATGCAGACTTAGACATTACGCTTAAACCTACCCATCCTACCCATCTCACAACTTATCTGATCCTAAGCATGAGTCTCTAGAATCTCATACCTAAACTCTGAATTCCAAACTATAATGCCCTGAATTCATTTTCGGAGCGTTAATGTCTGATAAACAAAGATCAGATAAAATCCTATAATTATCAGAAGACTCTAAAATGGTAATTCAGAGCATACACTAGATTCCCAAAATACACCAACATTAACACAGTGGCCCCAAGCCTTTGTACAATTCAAGTCTCCAACACAGAGTTTCCCAAAATAGAACCTAAGTAGTAACAATCTGTCTCAATCATTACACTCAAAATATCAATACTAACTCTGAAACAAAGGCAGCTAGCCCTTCGATCCCAAAGTCCCACCTAGTGATACCTGAAAGGAGAAACAATAAGGGAATAAGCCAAATGCCCAGTAAGGTCGCTCAAAGGACCAATCATACGGAAGCAAAAATTCATCGGAGAAACGAAATTTTAGAAGCACAAAGGTTCCAACACAACGGATGTCAAACTAAATTTTGAATGTCAAAGTATCTATAAGTACAGAGACAGACACAAGAAAGTCATTCAGAAAGTGGTCACATACGCCAATACTGACATTTGAGGCCAGTTCAGAAAGTAAGATCGCGATATCTAGTTCAACTCCCCTGAACTAGCCCACGTTTCAATCCCCGTGAGTAAGTCAGACATAAGTCACATACACTATGACATAGCTCATAGACTTATCAAAACAAAGATTCCAATTTACACAATCAAATATCGGACATGTCAAACAATACGGAGTTTACAAAATAATGACAATCACTACAACTAATGATATCCATATGGCAAAATTCTAAGGTCAAACGAATTCGACAAAAATTTAAGTTCGCAAGTCATAGCATTGAGAACAAGTTATTCATAACAAAGCTCAAGGCAAAAAGGAAAAGAAAAATCACTATGAAGATGTTCGAATTTCAAAAAGAAACTAAGGACTTACATGAGTGATTGGTCCATCGATGATTTGAGTTTAAAAATTAAACCCTTACCTTAATCAAGCTTGTAAATGCAATTCTTTAAGCTCCTCCTGAGAAATCAAGAGCTTCCAAGCCTCCTCTTCTCTCTCTCTCTATTGCAAAGGGAAGTAGGCAAAGAAAACAAAAAGTTTTGAAAAGAAAATAAGAAACTATTTATATGGAACAAAACCAAACTTTAAGTAGACCGAAAAAAAATTCATTCGACCAAAAAATTTTTCATTGACCTAATCCGATAGAGGTGAAAATGGTTCAATTTTTTTTTTTTAGTTTTAACAAAAGCCACAAACTTATTTATTAATTTTACACAAAAAAGAAAATTTCGAGGTATTACAGCATTGACATTGATTTTGGACACCAGAACTTTGGCTTTGGATCTTATATCCTCATTCCGATAGGTATAAGTTCAATGCAAATATTGGACTGTGGCGAGGGTGAATTGAGGTTACAAGTAATCTTTAAATGTGCACTTTGGTTTTTAGCGTGTCGCCCAGTCCTTGATTAATTGGCAGGTATGGCTCGATCCGACCTCGAGGTATGAACTATCATAGGATAAATGGATGTTATTGAGGGCAATAACTAGTTGCTCACTATCTTTGACTGGATTAAGTGATTTTTTTCTTTTCTAGCAAATTTGCAATTATGTCTTTAGTTTGATTATGAGTTGAATCACGAAAATTAAGAGTAATTTTCCAGATGATACGTTGTATGCATTGTGAAATTTGAGGACGAATTTCTTTTAACTGGAGGAGAATTTAATACCCCAATCTCAAATTTGGCTAACCGTAAAATTTACTTGAACTATTTGCGGCCATTATTCATTAGGTTGAGACTTCACTGTTTAGCGACAATTTAATTGTATAAGTGGAGAAATGTGGAGATAGCATCTACGATTTTTGACTTAAGAGTATTGATATTTGAGACTATGTTCATCGGTGAATTAAAGTGCATTAAAGACATCGGGTAGCGATGTACTTTGAGGTCTTTAGCGCGTATAGTTTATAAGTCGCTTGAAATTGTATAAGTTACTGCCAACCTTTGAAATGGATATAGTGATATCAACACTCGAGGTTTTATAACAGTGACAAACATGATTAAGAGCAGCAAATTTCGAAGACAAAATTTCTTTAAGGGGATGATAATGTACCCTGAATCTAGGGTTGGTTTTACGGGCAATTTTAGTAGTTTTCCCAACCTATTCTGGTCGCACCCAAAGGCCCACTGGGGGTCCCATTCTGCATGACACATCTGCACAAGCAACAGGCAATATTCAACGCTTCCAAACGGTCAAAACGTACACGCTCAAGTCACGTGCACTTCTCACTTTTTCTACGCGACTTCGTCACCGAGAAACTCATCCTTGCTCGACTGCTCATCACGCTTCGTTTCCGCTACCCCCGTCGCCCGGACGTCACTCTGCAACCCCCGTCGCTAGGACTTCACTCCCCGACCTCCGTCGCCGGCGTCCAGGCGTCGCATTCCAATACTTCGATGCGCCATGCACAGCTCCACTGATACAGTCATGCCCCCAGGCTCTCTGTCACAATGTCATGCCCTCGGTACCATACACACTTTATCGCGCCCATGCGCCATAGTCATGTTACATGCCTCTGGGCACCACAGTCATTCACCACACCATATGCCCCCGCCATGGACGTGGAACATGCTTCGACCCACTCTCCGGAGTGTGCAGCATTTCACGAGGATAGATGACTCCTCTGGGACACTATCTCCGCCAGGGAGCTCTTTAACTCCCCTATGCTAGGTAGACGGCTCCTTCAGGATGCTACCTCGGCCAGTCGAGTAGATGGCTCATTCAAGATGCTACTTTCAATGCGCTCTGAATGCTCCGGCACAAGGACTCACATGCGGGGTTAGGCGACTCCTCCGGGACACTATCTCTGCCATGGATCGTTTCAACTCCCCTTTCACCAGGTAGATGGCTCCTCTGGGATGCTACCTCAGCCAGTTGGGTAGACGGCTCCTCCGGGATGCTACCTTGACGGGCTCCGAGTGCTCCGGCACAAGGACTCACCCGCGGGGACAGGCTCATTCTCTAAGACACTATCTCTGCCAGGAAGCTTTTCAACTCCCCTTCCGCCAGGTAGACGGCTCCTCCAGGATGCTACCTCGGCCTGCGAAATAGGTGACTCCTCTGGGACACTATCTCCGTTAGGGAACTTTTCAACTCCCCTTCCTCCAGGTAGACGGCTCTTCCAGGATGCTACCTCGGCCCGTCGGATAGAAGGCTCCTTCGGGATGCTGCCTGGACGTGCTCCTAATGCTCCTGCACAAGGACTTACCCGCGGGATAGGCGACTCCTCTGAGACACTATCTCCACCAGGGTGTCTTTGTGACTGGCCTACGTGCTCTGGTACTGGGGGCTTGCGTCGGCATCCCTATGGACTATGACCCCCGAGTCATTCCGAGACGGGAAGATGTCTTCAGAGGGCATCGCTCTTAGTCCGCCTGGCAGTTGGGCATCGGGTCTTCCCCACCACTGTCAGGCTTGTGGACTCTGCGAGGGCTTTAACTAGTGGCTAGATCAAGGGGATTCTCTGGCCACACAGACACTATGGGAGCCAGTCTTTCCAAACAGACAGAGCGACGCTGTGTGGGGCAGGCCGGGTGAATATGTGATTCGACAGTCCATGGAGTACCGGCACCCATGGACCCCCTGGTGACATGTCACTCCTAGGGAGCACCATGTGTCGATTATGACATCATCATCTCAACCTCTATAAATAGAGGTCTTGAGAGTTTATTTGGGAGGCTTGGAAATTTGTTGACAGTTGGACATTCTCAAACTTCTCACTTTCTCACTCTAGAATCCTAGAAAGAAAAACATACGGGACCTTGACTCTGGACCTAAGCATCGGACTGCCTGTGGTCGTGTATTCACTCTGCGCCATCGCCCTCGCAGCACTACCACCCTCAGGCTCTGTCTGGGAAGCCCTTGGTCTCTGCCCTTGCGCCGCCCTTGCTGTGTCTCACATCAACATACTTGGCATCTGACTCAAACTGCATTCCTTTTGGCACCTCCACGTCGACTGCGAACCCACTTTCCTTGGCATCAAGCAGATTTAACTATTTCTTTAGTGGCATTTTTCTAACTGGTATTGTCTGGTATCTTTAGCGACAGCTTGCATTAGCGATATCATTGGTGACCTTTAGCGACAATTTTTTTTCCACATAATGACCATAAGCTGTAAATAGTGAAGCTGGATATAATTGGCAATTGAAGTAAGGGGTTGATTTAGGGGGTTAATGTAATTTCATCTTATTTTGAGAGGGGGTGGGTGGGAGAAATTGGGGCAATTTGTCTTATTTTCATTTTCGGTTACATTTAACAAGAGAGAACAAAACAGAGGAAGAAAGTCAGAGGCAAAGAAAGAGAGAGGGGCAGTGAAGGTGATCGGTGTCCACCAACGACCATCGGTGATGCGGTTCCCCTTATCATCAAAGCCCCACCAGCCTTCCCTCAATGCTTCAGTGGTCTTCAATCCAACTATCATTGCCATGCCGTTCAATCCAACCGCCACCAGCATGCCATCGTGCTATTGTGGCAGATCCACAGCCAGTCAGGCACCACCAATAGCCGCTGCTATGTACATCGTGACTTCGGCCAGTTGATGATCATTACAATGACCACTGACACAGCCATGGATATTCTCCGATTGTCATCGTGATTTCGCCATGCCACCATCACTATAGTTGTTGAGGCCTTCACAGATCACCTCTATGTCGCTGACATTAATGCGCCACGCCGACGATGAGTTCAAATTGGAGCCACCGCTACAATTTCACAATTTGCCAGTAGTCACCGATCTTCAGCACTTTCGTCGCTGAAATTTGCCCAATAAAAGAAAAATAAATATTACTTAAAATAATCTAAATTCTTCTCTGATATTTTTTTTTGGGTGAAAGGTCATTGTATTAAAATCGAATCTTATATGTACAAGTTTGTATTTTTTTCATCCTTGACTAGTTATCCTATCTTAGGATACAATTACAAAAAAATCAATTCAATCAAAGTAATATGCCACAGTCTATCTCCTAGTTAGAACATGGAATTATATTAATATTGTGACCTGGTACTCTTTTCCAGCTCCTCACACACCATTGCATCCATTGCTTGATTAACTGCAAAGTGTTTTCCATTGTTTGATGTTGTTGTTTGAAAACTCTAACATTTCTTTCTCTCCATATCATGTAAACAGTCACTGCCAGTCCCAATTTCCTAAGCTTGGCTTTAAAACTCTTGCCTCTGAAATGTGTGGTATCATGTCTCAGCATTTACTTCCATGTTGACCACTGTCTAGAGACCATAAGCTTCTCACATACCTTCTTCCAAATTTTCTGTGTATATTCACAACTCCAGAATAAATGATTTGCATCTTCCTTATTCTTGTTGCACAAGGAGCATGTGTCATCTTCTATATAATTCCAGTTCTTCAACTTATTTTTAGTTCTGAGTCCATCTTTACAGAGCATCAATAGTATTAGAGCACACCACACAAGCTTACACCATTATACCTTTTCCTTCTTTGTTCTCAAAACTTGCCGGGCTGAATTCACAGTAAATTTCTCATTTTTATTCGCAGCCCAAAATTTTTTATCTTCTCTGTCTCCCTGAGGTTGAGGAATAGAGTTCATGTCAGTTTGCCATGCCCTGGGTGCTGGGGATCTAGGTTGTGGCAATACCCGAACTCTCGAGTCGTTAACCTACCAGATCACATCAACATGCCAAATCTGTTCACTAACTCATACTTCAAAACATTTAATCCGATACAAACTCAAATTCTTCAAATACAAGTTCACAGAATTGCTTAAACTTGGTCTATTAAAACCTAGATTCTTTACAACTCGAGTCCTTATAAAACAAGGTGATAGTCCCGACCCACGCAGGGGTCTCACATTACTGTAGTGCGCGGGCTTATCAGAACCTCACACCGACTCTAACCCATTACCAAACATGCAACAGCTTATCGTCACCTGTAGAAGGGAGTCAAGTGAAGGGTGAGCTTTTGAGAGCTTAGTAAGGTCATACAAGGACTACAAAAGAAATATCAAACGATGCCAAAGAATCAAACTGAAGATGATTTCCGCAATACCTCAAATTATTTGAAGAGTTCTGTGATTTCCAAAACGATCAAAATTCATCATAAATAGATACTAAAATAACAACAACAATCACGATGGTTTCCAAACGATTAGTAGAAGATCACTTCCAAAGTCATTATTTCCAAAGCACCACAAAAATTCCTCAAGGGATTCTAGCACAAGCACAAATTGTTAAGATATATTGTCTAATCATTTCTGCCCATACACCGACCGGTCCATCAAGGCACTAGCCCACACCAATACACCGGCCTGTCCGTCAAGGCACTAGCCCACGCCAATACACCTGCTAGTTCGTCAAGGCACTAGCCCACGCCAATACACCGGCTAGTCCGTCAAGGTACTAACCCACGCTAATATCCTCCAATATACCCCAACCTTAGCCAACGCACCAATACAATTTATCATGTCGATATGGAAAATGACCACAATTCGATAATACAACATGTTACTCAATGCTCCACGGGCAATAATTAATGAACACCGATAAGAGTTTTAATAAACATTTTAAAGGCTCAATGAAAGGATTTTAGGGCAAGTAATGCAACTTGTATCAATATAATAAAGTCCAAACGAATAGCGATGACAAATTAGAATAACATACGATTATCAAATTTGCTTAGCATGCAATACCAGGCGAGCATCACAAGATTTCTAAATAACCTATTCAGGTTCAATATTTGGGACTTTCTGGGCAATAACATGTTGATATCAAATCATACCTCAGAGTTCGACATTAGTCATAAGTAAATCAAATGAGTACTTAAGAGTACGATTTATCAAATAAGGATTCAGATGAAAGTCCTTGCCCAGGGTTCAGATAAAATCCCTTGCCTGGATCGCAACTAATTTATCCTAATCAGAAGTCTTTAGCTTTGACATAAATGAGATGATCAAATCATCAGAACATAGTCTACAGCACAATATTGTAATTTAATACGGACTCATACATGCTCCTAATATGAACCCCCTTACCGGTATGTAAAATTACCCAAATGCCCCTGAGGTGTAAAACAACCAAAAGGGCTAATTACACCTATGTCCCTGAAGTTAGGGTGTAGTTAATGTCAAGGACAATAAGTTTCAAAATGTAACATACTATGACCAAAAACTTTGAAAATGTATCTGTCGTGTCCATCCGTTCCAGATCCGTTAAAAAATTGCACTTTTTAGCTGATGTCATTCATGTGTATTTTTTAAATGTCAATACTACCCTTATATTGTATATACATAATACAAAAAATCTAAAATCTTATTTTTTAAATTAGGGTAAACACGAGTATTTTTTTTCAAAACTACTGAATTTCTCTTCCCCAAATTTTTAGAAACCCTAAATATAAAATCGCCGCCGCAGCCCCCTTCCCTCTCCCCTCACCCCCGGTAGCCTCCCTCGCCCCACCATGCCGGTAGCCTCTCCCCACACCACCCCAGCACACCGACAAGCCCGTCCCACACCTACGCCGTCGGCAGCTCTCTCTCTATTACTGCAATTTGCAACCCTTCGCAAACCCTATTTCACCCCGCCAGCAATCCCTTCGCAAACCCAGCTTTGTGAAATATGGGCATATTTGTTGCTCGCTTCCCAACTCACAAACCCAGCTTTTCCCACTACGACGAGCACTATCGGTCTCAGGTTGCTTCAAATTGTTGCAACCATCCTGTAATAATTCACAAACCCAGCAGGTATTGATCACCTACGATGCACAAATTAAAGAGAGGGCATATCCCTTTTTGCCTGAACAAGTCCTTTGGGACATCATGTTTGCAATTAACCACTGTGGTTAACAAGATAGCGCCTAGAGATCCATCTGGGTTTGATAGCGCCTGAAATATATACCGTACGAAGAAAGTCCATTTTTCAAACATGGTATTGCTGCCGATCCCAATAATTTCACGTTGAAAGAAAGTTAATTCCGGTGCGGTAACGGCGACGGGTTAATCTGGAGCTGGAACATTCGGCCTAACTAGGCTCAGTCCACCATCGATCATGCGGTGGTGGGTTCTCCAAAAGGAAAAGGAAAAGATAGAAGAGAATAGAAAAGGACAATAATTGAGTAATGGCATTTAAAAAAAACCTTCAAACTCAAGGGCAATAAAGTCTTTTCATTAAAACCGTTAGGGTTTTTAAGATTCTATTTGGTCAACGGACATGAGTGTAACTTATCCAAACTATTGTCGTTGCCTGTAAGTATACCCTAACCTCAGGGACATAGGTGTAATTAGCCCCGACCATAAAGCCCCTCTCAGTCTTAAATCATCTCAACGGCCTTTCCGTAAGTAGAATCACTAAATTAAGCTTCACAATATGTGAATTTATGCAAAAATACCTTTCTTAGGTCAAACTACCATAATACCCCCTTCGGGGTGGCAAATTACCAAAATACCCCCCGTTACACTTAAATCATCAAAATGATCTTTCTGCAAGTCAAATCACTAAAATATTCTTACCATATGTAACTTTACTCAAAAATACCCTTTATGGGTAAAATTACCAAAATACCCCTTCAGGGTGGCAAATTACCAAAATGCCCCTGGAGTTCCCTGCGCTGAAAAAATCTCAAAAATATCTTAAACTGCTATTTTAAGTATCTTGATATTATTTCTGGCCTAAAAAGTATTTTAGAGAATTTTCGCCCAAAAATTCCGAATCAATGTCCAAATAGAGCTTTAAAAGGCCAGTTTCGAAAAAAATACCTATCGGCCTCAGAATGACACAAAGTTTTAGACAATGAATCATATTAGTAAAATAGGGTTTTCATAAAAATTTTAGATTAAAATAGCTTTTTTTGCTATGCTAAATAGTTTGATAAATTTCTTTAATCGGTACACCAATTTAGCACCCTTTGCGAACACTGAAAATTCCCAAAACATTTTAGAGAGCAGGTCTCGTAAATATATTGGGGGTTACAGTTTTGCACTATATCTAATTTTGGCCTTAACTATTTATAAAAATTCACAGAAAAATTGCTTACATTAATTTTGATCTTTAGCGACAATAATGATTACTATTCAGATTTGAGCACACACTATTGCACCTTGAGAACACAAAATATCTTCTTCCTTTCTTTTCTTCACTGCTGAGACCAACCTCACTTCACACAACTCCCCACACCATTTGCTATTCTGAAATACACATGATACCACCCTTAATTTTACCTTATATTACTTGTAAAACACTCCCTAAAACATAATCAAACACCTAATTCACATACACATTCTCACCCGCGACACACACACTTATGAGAACACACAAACCCAATCGTAGTCCCCTCTGTCGAGCTCCACTACAACCACCATCCCCCCACAAACTCACATACACCCACCAATCCTCCATTTTACGACCACACAATTACATAAACTTTCAATTCCCTCTTGTGAATCCCACCCAAAGCACACACAGTGAGCAAATACACACACTGATACCACAGAACACACACATACTAATATAACCATTATTCACTAAATTTAAGATGGAATTACACCAGTAAACGAGGGATTTACGCTTAAGAAATCCTTTTTATTCTCCCCTTCTCCACGAATTTCTTTCCCACTACTTCTCTATGTTCTTGTTCTTCAATTGTTGAGTTTTTCTCTTTCTCTATTTTTTAGCTTTCTGCTGAGGCCCTGTTCTCTGTTTTTCTATTTCTGTCTTCTGTTTCCAGTTTTTTTTTTTCTTTTTGGTTTTACTTCCTTTAATTTTCTTAAAACTTTATCCACTTAGTTGTTTATAATATAATTACATTAGTCATCAATAAGAGAAGTAGGTGGTGGCTCCATATGAAGACCATTCCTCCAAAAGTTGACACACATGCATACTTTCAAATTTTGCAAATTTGCCCCCAATTTGTTTTCAAAATTACGAAATGACCCAAAAGTTTTCAAAATTATATTTTTATCCCAAAATTCTTTTAAGCTCCTACACACTACCAATACCCCCAAGCATTGCTCAAAATTCGTGCCCGTTTATTTTTTGGATCATGAATGACTATTTTAAACAACTCATGAAGTTCGGGATATTACAGTATATGCTCCATTCCTAACCTCAATCCTTTCTTGTTCGCGGCTCAGTCAAAATACAAATGTCATTTGTTTTATGCCTCCATGACACAAAAATCTTCATCTAAAAACTTTGTTTCTCATCCCTTGTCATCTTTCGTAGAACAATCTGCTAGCATGTCCGCCACGACTATCCTTTTGACTTCTAGGTTACATATGTGATATAAACTTCGAAAAGTAGCACGAGCCACTTAGACCTGCGAGTGGATAAGACTGGTTTCTCAAATAGATACTCTGTAGGGTCCATCCTAGTCACAACTTGACAGGGTAAGCCAACATGTATGTCGCAGCTTTTTGTTACCCATATCAGCGACACCTATGTCTTTTTTAAAGCAGAATTATTTATTTCTCCTCAGTGATTACCCTCAATAACAGGCAGCGTGGCAAAACAATCAATCCGACATCCATAGGATTTAAAATTCTTTTAGCATGTGAATATCTCTTCTAACATTTGAGAACCAATCCAAGTTCCTCGAGTCCAAATGACCTTGGTCTCTTCTTTTATCTAAAGTCAATGAAAGTCGCGAACAATATATTTGAATGATTGATGGGGATCATGTAGTTCAGGGCCCAAACCTTCTTGTAAATGAGCCTCTTCTTTAGCCTTCTCAAGAAATTTTATCTCCATGCGCTAGGTAAATCTCAGTTTAGTTCTATTTGCAGTCCACTCTCAATGGCCAGAACCGCTTCCCTAATATGGGGCCATAAACCAATCAATATAAGAATCTGATAATAAGATTAGAGGAGTCCAAAATATTTAACATTCCCACGACCGAATTTCCTCTTATGAAAAACACTTTATGAAAAGAGTCTTTCAAATTCGTTTTCCTATATTCGTGTCAAAGACTAAAGTTTAGGTCGTCTCTTGTAGGGTCCAGTTGAACTACGATAGTTTTGATTTTGGTTTGTTTGACTGGATACATAGGCTATTGGACTCCGATTGTCGAATTCAAACCAAAACTACGTGTTAGGGTAAGGGTTTAGTTTATGCATGGTTATGTGTTATGTGTTAAAAAGGGCCAAAAAATCATAAAAACAAAGCAAAGAGTGTTAAGGTATGACGGGTTCCTAACACCTTCATGTTCTATAATTAGTACCTGAAACCATCATCTTTGTTTTTTGATAGATCAGAAGCCTAGTTGGACCGTTTAGAGCTTTTTTGAGTTTTTTCCCTTATTTTTCTTTTACATCATAAAATAAGATGGCGATTCCAAGTTTTAGACCTTCGCGAGTCTAAGAATTTTCATGGAGGTTAGTTACACTAGTGATCAGAAATTAAAGGTTAGCATATACATTTGTTAGGAATGTATTTGGAGGAGTGAAAATAGGTATAAATTCATGTTTTAATATTATGGATAGTTAGAAAATAAGAAACAAGAGTAATTTTGTGTTTGCACCTTAAGTTTACAATAAAATTGCCAAAAAAGTTGATCTTTTATCTTTCTTTGGTACCTACCTGGACCTTTAAAAAGCACTGCAATAATCTAAACTTTGCGTCCACTCTATGTTTTAAATATTATCAAAATTAGTCATGTGCAGCATTTTAAAGGGGTAAGACCAACAAATTACGAATTATTGTAGCCAAAGTAATCAACCTTGTCCTACAGTGAAACAATCTCTCTTATTTTTCTCCCCTTATGATCCTCAGCGCCTACTTCACACCATTGTCACGGCACAACTGCCTTTTAAAGCTACAAATCTGCCTCTAACACCTTCTGTTAGACCTGGAAAATTTGGGCCCGTACCCACGGGTCTATCAAGCCTGCTAAAAAAACCCAAGTATGGGTAGTAAAATTGGTACTGGTTGAAATTAGATCCGTACCAGGACCGACCCGTACTTTTCAGTTCGGATCGGGTACGATTTACTCGTATATTCAGTCGTATATAATGGTCTTTAGGGTTTGTGAAGGCTTTCATTCTTTCTTTTCTTTCGGTAGCTATCTCCCACAGTCCTGCTCGCCTGTCTCTCTACCCATCCACTCCACACTCCACATCACAAGTCCTCACGGCTACGGTAGATTCACCGTTCACACACGATGGAGTCCGTACGGCCACCACTGCAGATCCACCGTCCACGTTGTCCTATTCCACCATTTGCTGTAGATCCACCATTCCCACCTCGTCCCTCTCCACCATCCACCATTCCCATCTCGTCCCTCTCCACCATCCACCATAGATCCAAAGCTGTCGACGTCCTTTGTCCCTCAGACCATAGATCAGATCTGCCACCATCGCCAACGTCTATTAACACTGCTAAGAATGCAAACAACCCAGAAGGCATTATAGAATGGTTGAGTAGCCTCCATTGGATCTACAACTGATGTTTTCTGGTTGAGCTTATAGCTCTTATCTATAAGCTTTATTATGAGAATATATGCATAATATAATTGTTGTAGGTTAATATTACATATATGCAGAATATTTTTGTAGTATTTAATCCAATTTGATAAACTCATGATGACCTGATTATGCAAATGAATACCAGTTAATCCAATTTTCCTTTAAAAAATGACCTTTCACCCAAAAAAACAAGTAATATGGTAGTAGTAAAATAGAGGAAAAAATATATGTGAAGTTTGAGCAAATAAAACTGGTTAGAGAAAAATTTAATAAGATTTCAAAACATGCTTGTTTTCCCGCGGGTTCACCCGTACTCGCTGGGTAAGGTACAGGTGCCAGAAATTACAATTCGTAAAAATCAAGGTAATTTTTATCTGCCCATTTTTATTCAGACCCGACCGAGTATTACCCGTACCCAGCAATTTTACCTCGCTTGTCAGGTCTGAATTTTGTCTCCTTCACCTACTGTCCTCTTTTCTAACCAATGTTATCTTTTTCGCTCTCCCGTTTTGTCGCCCACACCCAAGCATAGACATTTTTGCTTAATTCTAGCTAATATCATAAATTGATTACACGGAAAAATGGATATGGTGAACCAATCCATCTTTTTCTCTCCTTCGTAACCAAAATCTTGAAAAATATGAGCTCATGTACCCATGAAAAAATTCGTAGCTACACCCGAACTTAAGCGTCAGAGATTTTTCTACCGAAACCCCACTAGCGGTCATTCATTTTCTCTTTCGTGGGCCCTAATTCTCAATGATGGTTATCGATCTGTTCTTTATCAGTAGAGTAACAAGATTTCTCAATTTTTGAGGTAAAAACTACGGCTGCTCCCTTCACATGAAAAGGTTCTCATTCAAAACTATACTTCTATTGCAGACTCAAGGAACAAGTTCAGGAGTCTCTATAACATCTACTGTGACCATCAAGATTGAAACCAATAAATAACCCTAAAGGGGGGAGGGGATGTGAATAAGGTTTTAAGGCTACTTAAGAAAATGAAAAACAAATCACAAGCAATTTTGAGAATCAAATGAGTAAGAATACAACACTTAAGTTACTCAAGCAATGTTCTTAAAGTCAATATATCAAATATGTAAATTAACTAATCTCACAATAAGCATAGAGCGATAATGTAAAAGGAGAAAGGTTTAGAGATAAATGACAATATAGATTTAGATGGTTCGACTTGCATTACTGTCAAGCCTACGTCAGCACTTAAAGGAAATCCCTTCAAAGGCCCCAGAATAATATTCTTTATGGGTCAAGACCTTACCTCTTACGATCCCTTGATGGGCACACACTAAGAACAAGCTTTGATAAACAAAAATCTTCAATGCTTAACAACCCCATGCTTTGATACAATTGTTTTGAAATGATGATCATATACAATTAATAACTCACTAGAAGATGATGAGTACAAGTTTAAGGTCTAGAACAAAGAAAAGTTAGTGTATTGATGAATATAAATGTATAAATTGTTAAGTATAAGCTCATAATGAATGCTCTCTTCATTTTAATGTAAATACAATGAAGATAAAAAGAGATTGAATAAATGCTTTGAACTTTGAGTAATTGCGACAAATGAGCACTTAGAATTCACACCAATCTTCTCACTTCTCTTATCTAAATTCTACAAGCTTTCCTACCATTCTTATTTGTTACGAAGTAGCCCTCTCCAATTTTCAATTGCAAGTATTATTTAATTATTTAATACTTTAATTCTTTTCCATTTAATTTCTCTTACTAGTTTTATTTTTCATTCTTGACAAACATTTTTTTTGTCAAATATCTCTTTCTCAAGATTATTTAAGTCATGTAGCCAAAGTTGTCCAACACCACCGCAAGCACCGCTAGCACCACAATTTCAAGATCCACCACTAATGGGTACATATACCCAAAATTTTATTCAGTTTAACTAAAAATTTCAGATTTTGAATATACATTTTCTCAAGATTATCAGCGTTTAGTCATGAACGCAGCTCGGTTGGCAACACTACTACTAGGACAGAATTTTATCCCGATGAGTGGTCATCATGATGAAGGACTAAGCAATCCTGCTTCTAGTCCTCCAGAAGTCTGAAAGGCGAAAAAAAACTCAGTGTTGGAATCATTTTGAAGAGATTACAGTTGATGGCGTTCAAAAAGCTTAAAGTATATATTATAAAAAATTATTTTTGTCTAGTAGTGGTAATGGACATCTTTATAGGCATTGCCTAACATGTGCACCTAATCAAGGCCATATCGATTCTATCCGAATGCAATTATCTTACGATAGTAAGTTAGTTATTTATAATCAGCGAGACCAAAGAGATGGTCTTACTGAATATTGTTCATGATAAACAAACTTTAATTTTGTTGATAATGATAAGTACTCTAGATATATGACCACTTACGTGCAACCTTTATATAAAAAAAAGTTCATGGAAACACAACTTGGTCTGATGTACTTAGAAGTACAATGATTTTAAAGGATGCTTGATTGATTATTTTGATAAATTTGATGGTAGAGTTAGTCTTACATCTGATGATTTGAAAATATTCTTTTACTCTGGTTATAATTGTGCTCATGCGGCAGCACGTTGGATTCATTTTGATTGAGTTATGAACAAAAGAGTCTTCGTTGTTGAACTCTTTTCCTATCCGCATAATGCATTTCATGTTGCTAATATTATAATCCAAGTATTTAACACGTTTAAATCAAAGGATACAATTATGAGTATCAATTTTGATAATGCTTCTAATAATATAATTGTTGTTCAAGTTAGACCTATACTTGATGGTAAGTTTTTTCATGTTTCATGTATTTGCCGTATAATTAATTTAATTATTCAAGATGGTTTAGCTGTTGCAGGAGATATTCTTCACAAAATGAGGGGTATGACAGCGTATATTAATTATTCGGGTCCGAGAATATGGGAATTTAAAGCTTTGTGTGGTCAATATAGTTTGCCTCGAAGGAGACCAGTTACAGAAGTTGTGCATAAGTGGATCTCCACATGTAATGCTTTTATATGTTATGGTATACAAACAGGTGTATACTCATTGTCTATTAACCATGTTCCCACAAGGCTTGCCAACTCCCGACTAATGGCAGAGAGTTGCCTACCTAGTTGAATTTTTTGGAGATATTTTACATGTCTACCATTCTATTGTCTGGTACATACTATCCCACATCCCCTATCGCTATATTAGAAAGTCTAAAAATTGTTACCATTTTAGAGAATAGGACCCTTTTAGGGTATAGTAGAATAAATGGACAGTAAATTGAATAAATATTGAGAGAAACTGCCTCTTGTTTTTGCTGTCGCCACTTATTTGGATCCTTGGTTTGCATGGCGTGGATGTCTCAATAGTAAAAATATCTAAAAAATTGTGCTACCCGGCAGTCGACCCAACCGAGCTTACAAAGAAAATGAGTAAGTCATTTGAAGATGTTT
Source organism: Escallonia herrerae (assembly GCA_033070095.1). NCBI lineage: Eukaryota > Viridiplantae > Streptophyta > Magnoliopsida > Escalloniales > Escalloniaceae > Escallonia > Escallonia herrerae. The sequence goes on from JAVXUP010000214.1 coordinate 596,700, forward strand.
ATAACTTCTATCAAAATTTCACTGACGTACATGGGTGAGCTACATCGTCAAGCGGTCAAATATATTAGGATTCATTTCTTAAGGGCCTTGAATAATTAGTGAAAAAATAAACAAGTGTGGAATGTACTTCTAGTTCTATAGGTTCATTTTCTTTTTCCTCTTTTAATGAAATTGGTTTATATAAAGATATTAATCATTATTCTTCATTACCAATAAATGAGCAGATGAATTTTGATTGTTAACTTTTTGGGAACAAAATGCAAAAATTTATAAAATTTTATCCCAAATTGTTCAGGATGTACTACCGGTGCAAGCCTCCACGATTACTTCAGAGTCGTGTTTTTAGTGAGTGGTAGGCTGTTGGATGATAGGAGAGTCATCTTTATCCCGAGCCACTCAAGTTATGTATATATGTTGGAAAGATTATCTTGAAGTAAAATATCAAGAGCAATATAAACCACTTGACGATAGGAAGAGCAACATTTTGAGCGTTGAAGATGTTCCAAATGATGAGGTAATTTCCTTTTCTTTTTCATTTTTCCAAGTTTTTAGAATAAATTATTTCTCAAAATATAGTTTACATTTTCATCGTGGATTATTTTCAAACAAATTAAATGTATTTAAAGTAAACTATGCACATGAAATTGTGGCTATTTACAAGCAAACTAGGTATTTTTCTAGTTTTTTTGATATATATATATATATATATATAGGTCATTTCGCCAGCTGATCCCAAGCCCGGATAAAAGGAGGAGGGCCTATGAAAAAAATTATCTTAAATTTAATTTTAGCACAAAATAAAAAATGAATAAAACATTTAAAAAAATTATAAGGGCCCAGACTTAGCCCAATCCCAGCCCTAAATTTTGGCCAATGGCTTGGACTACGACAGGTCTCTGAAATCCTTTAGATGGCTCGGCCCAGGCCTGGTCAGGTTCTCTGTGGCCCATGGCCTGACCCAGCCTGTTGCCTGCAAGTCCCAAAGGGCTGGGCTGGGTTGACCCAATCCCAACCATTTGACACCTCTACTTGGAGCTCCCTGGTAGAGATAGTGTCACGGAAGAGTCGCCTATCCCTGTGGGATACTGCACACTCTGGGGAGTGGTCGAAACATGTTCACAATCCAGGCAAGGTACGCATGGTGTGGTGAAAGTAAAAAACCAATGTGAGGGCGTGGTAGTGTGACAAGATGTCATGTGGTGTAACTGTATGAGCAGCGCGACGTATGGGGTGCGACAAATGTGTGCGGTGCTAGGGCACATGACATGAAAATGATGCTTGGGCGGGATAACGGGTGTCGCAGAGTTGGGTGTCGTGTTGAGGGCACGTGACATGGAGACGGTGCCCTAGCACAGCGACTAATGTCGCAGAGTTAGGCACGTGAGGCAAAGACGGTGCTCAGGCGTGGTGATTAGTGTCGTGGAGTCAGTCATCGTGTTGGGGGCCATGAGATACGGAGACGGCGCTTAGGTGCGGCGATTAGAATCGTGGAGTCGGGCATCATGTCTGGGTCACATGACGCGTAGATGGTGCTCTGGCACGGTGACTCGTATCTTGGAGATGGGTGTCGAGCAGGGGGCACGTGATGCAAAGATGGCTCATGGGCACGGTAAAAAGTGTCGTCGAGATGGGCGTCATGCCGGGGGCACTAAAGCGGTGACAGCGCTTGGTCACGGCTGTCAAAATGCACGTAGCCTGGTTGAGATAACAACATCTAACTATGTGCAGCCAGGTTAAGATAGCATAAGTCCAACTGTGTGTAGCTGGGTTGAAATAGTAGTGGTCTAACTGTGCTCAACCAGGTTAAGATAGCAACGGTCCAAATGTGTGCAGCCAGAGTGGAATAGCAACAATCCAAATATGTGTAGCCAGATTGGGATAGCAACATAAGCCCCATTCATGCGGTATGAGTGAAGGGGCAATGTAACGCATGCATATTCTCAAGTTCATAGTTTTTTATGTTTGTTGGCCAAAGATTGGTTGGCTTTGTCACTGCACAACGAGGGTGAGAGGTAGGTGGCTGAGCCACCTCGTGCACCACCTACTGAAGCCTAATGATGCTTGGGCATTGTCATGGGGGCATAAAGGCATGGTCGGGGGTCAAAACTTGGGTCACATCGACAGGATCTGAACAACATCATGAGGGGCAAGGTCGGGCATTGCAGCGTGAAGGCATGGATACGGGCATAGGGCGTGGCAAAGGTATAGGGGCATGACAAAGGGCACATGGACGCGATCGTTAGCGAATGACGAGGTTGAGGAATAGGTGGATCGAGCCACTTTGTGTACCACCTATTGAAACCTAGGGATGTTAGGCATCAATGTAGGGGTAGGATGAAGAGCATAGAGGCGTGGTTGGACATCGTGCCACGGGGTCCCGACTATAGGCGTAGGGCCACATTGGATCAATGCAAATTTGGTGAAAAAAATCTAAGTGTATAAGAGTGATACAATGGAAAAGGGAGGAGAGCGACTTGAAGGGTGGCATGCGAGGTGCACTTTGTGTCGTCATGATGAGTTTTTTTTTTGTGTTTGTGAGAATCGTTGCGATGATGGAAGGTGATGGTGGTCGGCTGAGATGAGTAGTGAAAGTCGAAGGTGGGTAGGCTGAAGCGATTGAGGTTGGTTGTGGGGTAAAGGTGATGGATCGTTAGCCTTGGTGGTTGGGGGCGAGTATGGGTAGGCAGATGGGGTGGCTGAAGGTAAGGTAGGTGAGGGGCTAAAGTGAGGGGGCTTGGTGCTGGTTAAAGGTGAGGGAGGCTGAGGTGGTGGGAAGGAGGGGAACAAAATGGGGGGGCAGAAATGGGTTGCCCTGAAGGTAGGGGCCAAAGTGGGGTGGCTGAAGGGAGGGGTTGGTCTTGGGGTTGGTTGAATGTGGGAAATAGGAGAAGATGAGGAAAAAAAGGAGAAGGAGGCAGACGCGACCACCGGATGTTACTTGTGGACGGCGTGGAGGGGGGAAGAGAAGAGAGGGAAGAGGGAGGGTGGTCACAGGCGAAAGGGGGCATGGGGGTTTTCGGCCGAAGGTGAGGTCGACGATATGGGTTGGCGATGTAGTTGGTTGGCGGTGCAAGGATAAGATGAGGGAAATAAGGGTTAGGTGAAACTTAGGGTATTGGGCTATCGTGTGTCTGATTTTGGGTAGGGTCTTTCAGGTACGGGTTATTGGGTCAGGCTTTGGGGTTCTTTAGAGAAACAAAAGGTGTGGGTCAGATTTGGCAAGCTAGGATTTTTTTTAATTTTGAACTATGAAATTCAAGTTATAATTTTTTTGTCCTTCTAATAAGGGAGAGGGGGAGATGGAAAATTTTGTACGTCCCATAAGAAAGACAGAAGGGAGCTTGGGCAAGTGTGTCAAGGGGGATACTGAAGTGATAACGCGACTGAGGAGGTCGTGATGAGAGAGATGGGGACTTGGGATGGCATCGTGAGAAGCTGAGTCATAATGTCAGGGGGGAGATGAAATTAAAACTTTTTGGAAATTTTTTCTGTGTCAGAAAGTGGATAAGGGGGTTGGGGGTACATGAAAGAAAATTTTTCTAAGTCCAAAAGAAAAACGGAGAATAAAGCTCAGATAAGAGTTTGAGGGAGGTCGCTGAGGGTGGTAAACACGATCTCAAGCAAGCAGGGTGAGAGGGAGGTAGGGACTTTGGGATGGCGAGCTAGCATTGATGACTGGTTGAGTCACAGAGGCAATGGAGGGCCATATAGACATGTTATGTGCATGCATGAGAAGGGCGGTCGCAAGGCCTGTGGGAATGTCTGTGGATGGAGTCGAGACTTAGCAATATGGCTTGAGCCACCCCGTTCACCACCTATCAAGTCGTTATGCAATGTGAGGTAAAAAGGTGGAGCCCTCGAATGAGTAAGTGATGGAGTCAAAGGTGGTGCGAGTAGATTTGTGCAATAACAATTATAGCTTGAAAAATATTTTTAAGTCTGGAAATGACAGCTTTTCATTGATAATATAGGGAGGCAACACGCCTTGGTACATTGGGAGTGAGTACTTTGAAACTTGCAAAATGAAGGAAACAAATTACAACTGTGAAAAATGCACTAGGGCAGGCCAGGGCTTGGGCGGGTGGGGCACAGGTCCTTGCACTTAGAGTTTGAGCTCATCGGATGCAATCTTGTTAGCAAAGGCAAACTTAAGGTCCCTGCATCACTCAGCTCTCTGAAAAAATGAAGCCAATCAAAATAAAAAAGAAGGTATGTGAAAACAGAAACAAATAAGGCCATGACTGACAGTCTAATGATAGTAGTTGGGATGGGCTAAGTCTAGTGGGGTAGGCTCGGATTTAGCATTGAGAAGGGTTATGGAATTATCGTTGATCTAAGTCTCAAGGAGCCTTTGACAATCTCCAAGTCACGTGGGTATTCCAGGGCAGGTGGTGGCTACCTTTTCTTGTTAGGGCGCCCGTCCCCTCTTTAGGATCGACGCTTACGGCTTTTCTCGTTGTCACTGGTTACTTCCACCGTGGCGGTTAGGATAATCTGAGTTCGGGACTTTGAGGTCTTTGATAGACCGACCGAGTCATAGATGCATCATACAACTTCCTTGAGATGTCCCTAAGACAGAAGCTGGAGGTTTTCAAGGTAGACCTTGTAGGTGTCTCTCATGTTTTTGATTCAAATGGGTACAAGGATCTCATCCTTGTTAAAGTCAGTGCACTCCAAGCACTTTGTGATGAAATCGTGTTACATAGGCATTGAGATCTTTGCCAGGGATCTAATGAATTTTGGAAAAGCCAACAATGGTCACAGGCTCTGTTTCATAGTGAAACTTGTCGGGAAAGAGCTGGACCATGTTAGACCAAGAGTGGATGGTACCTTCAGGGATCTGGTGGTACCAAGAGTAGGCAAGGCCAGCCAAGGACTTGTGAAATTCCTAAAGCTTCAAAGTGTCGCGGCCCCATAGTGCTCAAGGAAGCCAACAAAATGGGTGAGGTGCTTACAGGTATTGCCCTCTTTGCCATTGAACAAGATGAAGGCTAGTTACTTGAACTTGATAGGGTATGGTTTCATAGTAAGGTCACCAGAATAGGGAGTATGGTGGGATAGCTTAGAGGAGGAGTGCGGTAAGGATGACTCTTTGAGTCGTGGAGGATGGTGTCAAGGTCATGCTTAGTGACATACGAAGCATCAACAGATGGCCAACAGTCAGGAAGGGCCGACTCAAAAAAATGGTCCACATAGCGGCGGTGTGGCTAGAGAGCCCCCTTGATCTATCCACCAGTCCAAAGCTATTACAGAGTCCCACAGGGAGTCGAGAGATGCTAAGGACCTGACAGCGGTTGGGAAGGCCCGATGCCCAACTGCCAGGCAGACTAAGCTCGATGCCTTTTGAAGTCCTACTCCTATCTCGGAGTGATGAAAAGCCCCCAGTGTTAGAGCATGTAGACTAGTTACGCAGTCACCCTGGCGGAGATAGTGTCTTAGAGAGCAAGCCTGTCTTGCGGGTGAGTACTTGTGCAGAAGCACTTGGAGGGCGTTAAGGTAGTGTCCTGGAGGAGTCGCTTACTTGAGGGGTAGAGGTAGTGTTTGGAAGGAGTTAACTGCCTGACACATAGAGGTGTCAATGGGCCGGGCTTGGGCTGGCCCAGCCCAAGCCCAACGGGCCTCTAGTAAAAATGGGCCAGGGCCGGGCCTGGTGACTGAAAAACGGCCCAGGGCGGGCCGGGCCTGAAATCTGGATATATGGGCCCAGTCCAAGCCCTGGCCCTAGGTCCAATATTTAGGGCGGGCCCAAAAAAATAAAATTTTTTTAGTTCCCGAATCCTTATTATTTATTTGCGTCAATGGCCAACAAGAATACATCAAATTAATTGGTTGAGATTGATACATGTAATTCCCCAGACGATCTTAAGTAATAAGCATAGATTTTGACTAACAGTTTTTCTCTCTACTTGGTCTCATATACAAAATTTTATTCTATATATATGACTTTCATATGTATATAGGATGGTTATGAGTGAGTATAAAAGAACCTAATCAACCTATGATATTAATATATTGTGTTTGTCAAAAAATATGAAGTGATGCTAGAATTTATGAATGTAGGTAAATTATTAACGTCCATATAAAGTTAAATTGGAGATAAATGTGTTCAGAGGCCCTCCTCCTTTTATTCGGGCTTGGGACCGGCTGCTTGTAAACAAATAGACAAAGTTACCTATTTTTTTATATATATGAAAAAATATATATCTTACTTGTAAAAACTTATTATATATATATATATATATATATATATATATGAAAAAAACTATATTTTGTGAAAAAATTTATTCTTAAAACTTAAGAGAAGAAAAATAAAAAGAAATTACCTAATCATCCGGAAGTACTTCAATATCCGAGTCACTGCTCTTCCTATCATCAATCGGTTTATCTTGCTCGCGGTATTTCGCATCAAGATAATCCTTCCAACATACACATAGCTCGAGCGACTCGGGGTTAAGACGACTCCTCCTGTCATCCAAAACCCTCCCGCTCGCTGAAAATGCCGACTCTGAAGCAACCGTGGAGGCTTGCACTGGCAGTACATCCCGTGCAATTTGGGATAAAGTTTTATACATGTTTTGATTTTGTTTCAAAAAATTTAACAAATTAAAATTAACCTGTTCTTGCATTGATAAATCAGAATAATGATCAGTATTTGAATATACACCAATCTCATTAAAAGAGGAAAAAGTAGACGAACCTGCCGAATTAGAAGTACCTTCACCTGGTAGTTGTCTTGCTACTAGATGTTCAAAGCCCTTAAGGTATGGCGCATAATACCTCTCAGCAGTCATTGATGAAGCTCGCCCGCGCACGTCAGCAGAATTACGATAGAGGTTGAACAGTTCCTCAAATGTCTTGCTCACTTTCGCTGTGAGTGCGGTTGTGTCCTCTATTGGGTAGCACATTAATCTCGATATCTCTTGTATCGAGACGTTCACGCCATGCAACTTTAACCTAGGATCTAAACAAGTAGCCACAGCAAAAACAACAGGCAGTTCACTCCAATATTTATTAAAAATTTTATCCATCACTTTTACTATTTCCTGAAAGGGTCCTATATATCTCCATTTTGTTAACATTGTAGCCATCTTGAGAATTTCTATTACAGCGAGAGGAGAGGTGGGATAGTACGTACCAGACAATAAATTGGTAGACGTGTAAAATACCTCCAAAAATTCAGCTAGGTATGTGGCCATCTGCCATTCCTCTTGAGTTGGCAAGCCGGCTGGGAACAAGGTTAGTAGAAAATGCGTATAGACTTCTCTGTATGCCAGAATGTGTAAAAGCATATGGTATGTAGAGTTCCACCTGTGGACCACATCTGTAACTGCTCTCCTGCGAGGCATATTATATTCAACACACAACGTTTTAAATTGTTGTGTTCTCGAACCTAAACTATTAACATACGCCGTCATACCCCTCATTTTGACAAGAATATCTCCTGCAGCAGCTAAACCATCTTGAACAATTAAATTAATTATATGACAAACACAACGAACATGAAATAATTTACCAGAAAGTACAGGTTTGAGGCTCTCCTCTAAAGCATCAACAGCAGTTGTATTGTTAGAAGCATTATCAAAACTAATACTCATAATCTTATCCTTTAATTTAAACATGGTACATGCTTTTAATATAATAGTAGCAATGTTCATTCCATCATGCGGAAAAGGAAAGAGCTCGAAAGCGATGATTCTCTTGTTCATAATCCAATCTGCATCAATCCAATGGGCCGTCACACAAGTATAACTAACAAAAGTAAACGGAGATTGTCAAATATCAGAAGTAAGACTAACTTTACCGTCAAAATTATCGAAATAATCGATCAGGCGTGCTTTAGCAGCATTATACTGTCGGAGTGCATCGGATCTAGTTGTGTTTCTATGAACCTTTTTGTACAAAGGTTGAACGTATGTGTTCATATATCTAGAGTGCTTAGCATTATCGGCAAAAGAAAAGGCTTGTTCATCGTGAATAACAAATTCAGCGAGACCGTCTCTTTGCTCTCGCTGATTATAAACAAATAACTTACCGTCAAAAGATAACTGCGTTTGGGTAGGTTCGACGTGGCCTTGTCGAGGTGCACACTGAGGGTAATGCCTGTTAAGATGTCCATTACCACTACCAGACGAAAATAATTTAGCACAGTACTTACATCGAGCTTTTCGGATGTCGTCCACCATAACTTCATCAAAATGATTCCAACACTCGGCTTTCTTTTTTTTCCCCTTTTGGACTTCTGGCTCATTACCGGAGGCATTGCTCGGCCCTTCTTCATCATGACTACGCATCGGGTTAAGATTATGCCACAGAGTAGTAGCTTCGCCAACCGAGCTGCGTCCTTGACTATAATGCGGGGGTCTTGTGAAGGCGTGTATTCAAGATCTGGAATGTTTTGATTGAACTCCCAATTGGCTTGGGTATCTATCATACAGCCTGTACTCATTCGTCCAGGAACGAATGGTTGTGGTGGTGCTTGGATTGGTGTTTGTGATGACCGTGGTGCTGGTGCTTGTACTGGTGGTGGTGCTTGTGATGATGATGATGTTTTTCGTGATGATGATTCACGCTTCAGTTTCTTCAGTAATCCAGCCATATTTGACGCTAAACTTTTTTACTAGATTGGAAAATAAAAATAGTAAGAGTAACTAAATATACAAGTATAAGAGATGTAATTAGTAATTAGAAATAATAATTAAAAGAAATAAAGAGTAACAAATGAATAAGAGTAATTCGAAATTCGAAATTCGAAATTGGAGATAGATAGAAATTAAAAAGACTTTAGTAATAGTAATTAATAAATAAAAATTCACTAATTACCAGACAAAAGAATTAGAGAGTAATAAATTAATAAGAGGAGTAGTTAGTAATTAGAATTTAACAAGAGTAGTAATTAGTAAACAAGAGTAATAATTAGCAAGAGTACTAATTAGTAAATAAGAGTAGTAATTAGCAAGAGTAGTAATTGGAGAGGAAAATATTAGCAAATCTTGTAAAAATGTAGAATGTTTAGTTAAGAGAGAGTAAGAAGATTGGTGTGAAAAATTAGAAAGAAATTGTGTGAATTTATAGATTTTTGAAACTTTACAAAAGACCAACATGTTCCTTAAAACTATCCGTTTATAGTTGTTGGGGAGATTAAGAGTGTAAAAACCCTTAAAAGAGTTGAAAAAATTAAGTTAGACTAAAATACCCTCTAAACTAGCCGTTATATTGCTGTTAGGGGGTAAAAGTGGAATTTAGGAAATAATGGGGAATATAGCCGTTGGGGGGAAAAGGGGGAGAAATTAAATTTGAAAATCATGGGGCCTGCCATAACCGGCCTAAAACTGGGCCAAATCTGGGCCAGGCCAAAAATCGGGCTTTTTCGGGCTGGGCCTGGCCCGAGCTTTTTCCTGGAATATCCCGGCCTGGTCCAAGCCCAGGCCCAAAGCCCTTTTTTTAGGGCCGTCACTGTTCACCTAGAGGGCCGGGCCAGCTCGGGCCTGAAAAGGGCCGGGTCGGACCAGCCCGCGGGCCGCCCGGCCCTTTTGACACCTCTACTGACACACCGAGGTGGTGTGCCAAAAAAGTCGCCTACCCGACGGCTGAAACAATGTCCCAAAGGAGTCGCTAACCTGGTGAAAGGGGAGTTAGAGCTCCTTGGCGAAGATAATGTCTTAGATAGAGAGCCTATCCAGCGGGTGAATCCTTGAACTAGAACACTTGGAGCGCGCCAATGTAGTGTCCCAGAGGATTCACGTACATGGCGGGATGAGGTAGTGTCTCGAAGGAGTCGTCTATCCTGCGAAAGGGGAGTTGAAGGTCCCTGGTAGAGACAGTGTCTTAGAGACTGAGCCTATCCCTCGGGGTGAGTCCTTATGCTAGAGCACTCGAAGCGCGCCAGAGTAGTTTTCCAGAGGAGTCGCTTACTGGATAGGCTGAGGTAACGTCGTAGAGAGTCGTCTACTTAGTGGAAGGGAGGTCTTCATGCCGGAGCACTTGGAGCTTCCTGGTAGAGATAGTGTCCAAGAAGAATTGCCTATCCCCGCAGGATACTACTCAAAAGAGTAGATCGAAGCATGTTCCACGACCAAGGCAACGTGCCCATGGTGTGTTGAAAGGATGGGCCAAGGCAAGTGTAACGCCTCTGAAATCTGGAGCTCTGCCTCCCCGAACTCCTGGGTCGTTAACCTACCGGGTCACACTAAACCTGTCAAATATGTTCACTAACACATATTCTAAATCATCTTATTCAACATCAATTCAGATTTTCTCAAAATACTAGATTACAACCACTTAGTTTAGCTATTATAGCTTAAGTCCCTTTCAATTCAAATTCCTGAGAACCAATTAACAGTACCGACTCGTGCAGGGGTCTTCCTATACAGTAGTGATGGGCTCACCGAAATCTCAAACAGACTCTAAACCCCATTCCCGAGCAACCTACTATTGATTAAAACCTGCAAAAAAGAATCAAACGAAGGGTGAGCTTTCGAGAGCTCAGTAAGGTCGTACAAGGACTATAAAAAAATATTATAACACGATTCCAATCGACGATGATTTCCAAAACACTTCGAACAATCAAAACTCAATGATTTCCCAAAATGATCAAAGTTCATAAAAAATGGATGCCAAAATAACTATTAACAATCAGAACAAATTTCAAAAAATCAATTAAAGATCCTTTTCAAGTTATCATTTCCAATGTACCACGAAAATTTCTCAAGGGATTTCAACCCAAGTAGAAATCATTTCCAAAATGTAACAAAAGATTTCCCGAGGGATTTCAACCCGCATAGAAATAAAAAAAATCAACGTTGATCCTAGGAGGTCACGATGCCACTAAGGCAACGCCGTACACAAGCATGATGTACCAAAATAATTACTAGCCCTATTGGGTACTAGCCTGCATTTTAGAGTTGTCAAATGGGTCCGGCGGCCAGCGGCCGAGCCCGGCACGGCCCCTTTTCTGGCCCGGGCTGGCCCAGCCCATATATGAACAGTGCTGCCCCCGCCATTTTGGGCTTAGGGCCTGGGCCAGGCCTGAATTTTCCTGAAAAAAGCCTGGGCCAGGCCCGGCCCCAAAAAACCCCGGGTTTGGCCCGGCCCGAAGAACGGCCCGGAAAAAGCCTGGTTTTGGCCCGGGTCAGGCCTGGCCCGGGTTTGGCCCGGGTTAGGCCCGGTTCTGGCCCCCCTCTTCACTTTTGAAAATCTGATTTTCCCCCCTTTCCCCCCAACGGCTTTATTCCCCTTTTCCCTCATAAATTCAACTTTTACCCCCCCCCCCCAACAGTAAAATAATGGCTACTTTGGGGGGTATTTTGGTCCAAGTTTATTTTTTCAACTCTTTTAAGGTTTTTACACTCTTACCCTCCCCAACAACTATAAACGAATAGTTTTTAAGGGTATTTTGGTATTTTGTGAAGTTTAAAAAATCTATAAATTCACACCATTTCTCTCTAATTTTTCACACCAATCTTCTTACTCTCTCTTCTATAAACATTCTACATTTCTACAAGCTTTGCTACTCTTGCTAATTATTACTCTTATTTACTAATTAGTACTCTTGCATATTATTACTCTTGTTTACTAATTACTACTTTTGCTAAATTTTAATTACTAAGCACTCCTCTTACTCTCTAATTCTTTTGTTTAGTAATTAGTAATTAGTGAATTTTTATATTTATCAATTACTATTACTAATTTTTTTTAATTACTAACTCTCTCCAATTTCGAATTACCCTCAGTGATTCATTTGTTATTATTTAATTCTTTTAATTGTTATTTCTAATTACTAATTACTGCTCTTATACTTGTGTATTTAGTTACTCTTACTGATTTATATGGCTGGATTATTGAAGAAACTGAAGCATGGATCATCATCACGAAAAACATCATCATCATCATCATCATCACAAACACCACCACCAGCACGAGCGCCAGCACCACGGCCATCACAAACACCAATCCAAGCACCACCACAACCATTCGTTCCTGGACGAATGAGTACAGGCTGTATGATAGATACCCAAGCCAATTGGGAGTTCAATCAAAACATTCCAGACTTTGAATACACGCCTGATCAAGATCCCCCGCATTATAGTCAAGGACGCAGCTCGGTTGGCGAAGCTACTACTCCGTGGCATAATCTTAACCCTATGCCTGGTCATGATGAAGAAGGGCCGAGCAATGTCTCCGGTAATGAGCCAGAAGTCCACAAGGGGAAAAAAAAAAAAGCCGAGTGTTGGAATCATTTTGATGTCGTTACGGTGGACGGCATCCGAAAAGCTCGATGTAAGTACTGTGCTAAATTATTTTCGTCTGGTAGTGGTAATGGACATCTTAACAGGCATTACCCTCAGTGTGCACCTCGACAAGGCCACGTCGAACCTACCCAAACACAGTTATCTTTTGACGGTAAGTTATTTGTTTATAATCAGCGAGAGCAAAGAGACGGTCTCGCTGAATTTGTTATTCACGATGAACAAGCCTTTTCTTTTGCCGATAATGCTAAGCACTCTAGATATATGAATACATACGTTCAACCTTTGTACAAAAAGGTTCATAGAAACACAACTAGATCCGATGCACTCCGACAGTATAATGCTGCTAAAGCACGCCTGATCGATTATTTCGATAAATTTGACGGTAAAGTTAGTCTTACTTCTGATATTTGGCAATCTCCATTTACTTTTGTTAGTTATACTTGTGTGACAGCCCATTGGATTGATGCAGATTGGATTATGCACAAGAGAATCATCGCTTTCGAGCTATTTCCTTATCCGCATGATGGAATGAACATTGCTACTATTATATTAAAAGCATGTACCACGTTTAAATTAAATGATAAGATTATGAGTATTAGTTTTGATAATGCTTCTAACAATACAGCTGCTGTTGATGCTTTACAGGAGGGCCTCAAACCTGTACTTTCTGGTAAATTATTTCATGTTCGTTGTGTTTGTCATATAATTAATTTAATTGTTCAAGATGGTTTAGCTGCTGCAGGAGATATTCTTGTCAAAATGAGGGGTATGACAGCGTATGTTAATAGTTCGAGTCCGAGAACACAACAATTTAAAACGTTGTGTGTTGAATATAATATGCCTCGCAGGAGAGCAGTTACAGATGTGGTCCACAGGTGGAACTCTACATACCATATGCTTTTACACATTCTGGCATACAGAGAAGTCTATACGCATTTTCTACTAACCTAGTTCCCAGCCGGCTTGCCAACTCAAGAGGAATGGCAGATGGCCACATACCTAGCTGAATTTTTGGAGGTATTTTACACGTCTACCAATTTATTGTCTGGTACGTACTATCCCACCTCTCCTCTCGCTGTAATAGAAATTCTCAAGATGGCTACAATGTTAACAAAATGGAGATATATAGGACCCTTTGAGGAAATAGTAAAAGTGATGGATAAAAAGTTTAATAAATATTGGAGTGAACTGCCTGTTATTTTTGCTGTTGCTACTTGTTTAGATCCTAGGTTAAAGTTGCATGGCGTGAACGTCTCGATACAAGAGATATCGATATTAATGTGCTACCCAGTAGAGGATACAACCGCACTCACAGCGAAAGTGAGCAAGACATTTGAGGAATTGTTCAACCTCTATCGTAATTCTGCTGACGTGCGCGAACGAGCTTCATCATCGACTGCTGAGAGGTATTATGCGCCATACCTTAAGGGCTTTGAACATCTAGTAGCAAGACAACTACCAGGTGAAGGAACTTCTAATTCGGCAGGTTCGTCTACTTTTTCCTCTTTTAATGAGATTGGTGTATATTCAAATACTGATCATTATTCTGATTTATCAATGCAAGAACAGGTTAATTTTAATTTGTTAAATTTTTGGAAACAAAATCAAAACATGTATAAAACTTTAGCCCAAATTGCACGGGATGTACTGCCAGTGCAAGCCTCCACGGTTGCTTCAGAGTCGGCATTTTCAGCGAGCGGGAGGGTTTTGGATGACAGGAGGAGTCGTCTTAACCCCGAGTCGCTCGAGCTATGTGTATGTTGGAAGGATTATCTTGATGCGAAATACCGCGAGCAAGATAAACCGATTGATGATAGGAAGAGCAGTGACTCGGATGTTGAAGTACTTCCGGATGATTAGGTAATTTATTTTTATTTTCCTTCTCTTAAATTTTAAGAATGAAATTTCTCACAAAATATATATTTCTTTCATATATATATATATAATATAATATAATAAGTTTTTACAAGCAAGATAGATATTTTTTCGTATATATAAAAAAATAGGTAACTTCGCCTGTTTGTTTACAAGCAGCCGGTCCCAAGCCCGGATAAAAGGAGGAGGGCCTATAAACACATTTATCTTCAATGTATATGATTTATAATGAAATAAAAGGATAAAGATTAGGTTCGTTAAATTATGAATATTGGACATGCCTAGAGTACAATTTGCTTAAACAATAACAATAAATTACCAGAATTAAAACCCTTACCTTGAATAACAAGAAAATGCCAAAACAAAATTAAAAAAAAAAATTTGGGCCCTGCCCAAGCCCGACCCTAAATGTTGGACTTAGGGCCTGGGCTTGGACTGGGCCCAGATATCCCCAGAACCAGGCTCGGCCCGGTTGGCAACCCCCTTGGCCCGCCCGGCCCGATGGGCTTGGGCCGGCCCAAGCCCGGCCCATTTGACACCTCTACTGCATTTCCCGCATGATTCAAATCAGCCTTATACCGCCTTCCCACGTAATAGATACCCAGGTCAACACAAAAAAATCAACAATATTAATGAGCATTAACATAAGCTCAATTCACCAAAATCAGATCGGATTTCAAAAACCATAACATACCGAAATAAGTCATCATTCAAAATTTCAGAAGAAAATCACAAATAAACAATAAAAAGATTACGAATAGTTATCGGATTTAGGCACAACAATTCTGAAGAATGAATATAAACAATTATCAAATCTACTCAACATACAATACAGGTGAGCATAACAAGATTTTCAAATAATTGATGCAGGTTTAATATGGGGTTTGCTGGGCAATAACATGTTGATATCAGTACATACTTCAGAGTTCAGCATTAGCCATAAATAGATCAAATGAGTACTTATGAGTACGAGTTATCAAAATAAGGGTTCATACAAAAGTCCTTTCCCAGGGTTCAGATAGAATCCCTTACCTAGATCCAAAACTAAGCTATATAACCGAAAATCTTTAGCCTTAACCTAGATGAGATAACCAAACCATTCGAACACAGCCTACAATGCAATATTATAGCTTAATACGAACTCACACATACTCTCAAAATAAAGCCTCCTCATCGGGTATGTAAAATTACCGAAACATCCCTGATGTATAAAATTATCAAAATGCCCTTCTCGGACTTATATCACCAAAACAATCTTACTGTATGTGAATTTACCTCAAAATACCTCTTATAGCTAAAATTATCAAAATACCTCTTCGGGGTGGTAAATTATCGAAATGCCCCTCTTTACACTTAAATCATCAAAATGACCTTCCCGTAAGCAACATCACTAAAATATCCTTATCGTATGTAAATTTACTAAAAAATACCCTTTATGGATAAAATTACCAAAATACCCCATCGGGGTGGCAAATTACCCATGGGGGTTTCCAGCACCGAATTTTTTTTTTATAATATCTTAAAATGCTATTTTAAGCATCCTGATATTATTTTTGAACTAACAAATATTTTAAAAAAGTTTCCCCCAAAAATTTCGAGCCGGTATTCGGACAAAAAGCTAAAAGACTAGTTTTGTGAAGAAATACTTTTCGGCCTCAGAATGGTATGGAATTTTAGAATGTGAAACCTATCAGTAAAATAAGATTTTACTAAAACTTTCAGATTAAAATAACTCTGTTTACTATGTTAAATAAATCCAGAATAGTTCCCGATCGATATCCTAATTTAGCGCCCTTCACGGATACCGAAAATTCTCAAAAAATTCCAGAGCGTATATCTCGTAAAGACATCTATTTTGAACTTTGCCTAATTTTGGCCTTAACAATTTATAGAAATTGTATTAAAACTGCCTAAATGAATTTTTAGTGTTAGCGACGAAAACTACTACTATTCAGATTTAATTCACCCCAAAACACGCATATCTTCATCTTCAACCTTCAGCCGAACACCCAGCCGTCCAAACTATACCCACGAATTTGTCATTAATCTACTAAAAACAAAACCTATATAAGATTAACTTCAACAAAACACATCCTAACACCATTTTAATTACACAATTACACCCACAATTCACATGTCTGCAACCCATATCTTCCAGAACACACACACACACACACGGCCCTCACAGTTTCACACACTAGATCACAAACCAATTTTAAGACCGCGAAGGGAAGGAATACCTTTGAAAGTTTTGAACTAATTCCTCTCCTTCTTCCTCTTATTTCCCTCCGCCCCTTCTCTGTTATTTTTTCCTTTTCTGTTCTTTGCTTGGGTTATGTTCATGATTTCCTAAAATGGAAAGTTTTCCTCTTTTGTTTTTTTTTCCCTTCAATTTCCTTAAGGATCTTATCCCAATTTATTATTTTATAGTTTAAGTGATTAGTCACCAACAAACAAGGAGGAGGTGGCATCTTTTTTTTTTTTTTAAAAATGGTTTCTAAAATTTGACACATAAGGCATAATTCAAAAATTACAAAATAACCCCTCAAGTTTTCAAAAATCACAAAAATGCCTCCAAAATTTCAAAAATTATATTTTTATCCCGAAATATTTTTAAGCTCCTATGCATTACTAATATCGAGCATCGCTCAAATTTAGTGCCTGCTTATTTTTTGGAGCTCCGATGATTATTTTAACTAGCTCTCAAAGTTCGGGATATTACACCTAGGGCGTTGTAGTGTGACCGGATGCCAGGGGCGCGACTGTATAAGCAGCACGACGCATGGGCACGGTGAATGCGTGCGGTGCCAGGGGCATGTGACATGGAAAACAGGGCACAGGCGTTGCGACAGGTGTTGTAGAGTCGGGCGTTGTACCGGGGGCATGTGCCTTGGAGACAACGCTCGGGCACGGTGACTGGTGTCGTGGAGTTGGGCGTCGTGTCAAAGGCACGTGACGCGGAGACGGCGCTCGCGCCACGACTGGTATTGCGAGATGACCGTCGTGCTGGGGACACATGATAAGGAGACGACACACAAGCGCAGTGAAGGGTGTTAGGGAGACGGGCGTCATGCCAGGGGCATGTGACGCGGTGACCGCGCTCAAGCGGGGGCGGTCCAAATGTGCGTAGCTGTTGAGATAGCAGCGGTCCAATTGTTTGCAACAGGGTTGGGATAGCAGTGGTCTAATTATGCGTAGTCGGGTTGAGATAACAGTGGTCCAACCGTGCACAGCGGGTTGGGAGGGCAGCAATCCAAATGTCTGCAGTCAGATTAGGTTAAAAACACTTATCATTTGTAAATCAAGTATGATCTTGGGACATCTTGCTTTGTATTAGTATTTGAGTTTAAGCTCATGTCCAAAAAGTCAAAATGAAAGAAAATTAGAATTAGAAGGACGTAAAATAAAAGAAGAGAGAAAGGACAGAAAAGAATATAAAGCCAAGAAAATCAAAACCAGAAGCATAAACCCCTCTTCTCCCTTGAGGTAAAAGACCCTCTCTCCGGTCATGCCATTCAGCCTAAACCACAACGGCAACTTCATCAAGCTAGACCACCCCACCACCTTCCCTCCACTCACAACTTTATCTTGCATCAAAACCTTGGGATTCTCCGACGCCGCATTCCCAATTCTGACCCTCAAGAGCTTCTTTGGAAACTCTTGTCCCCCTCTCCTCAGTCCGAAGAACCGCCGGCGTGGTCGCGGTGCCGTAATCGCTCGGGCGGGTGACGTCGGCCGCTCTGATTACTACATCGTCCTGAATGTCGGTAGAAATGCTACCTTGCAGGAGATTAAGGCTTCTTACCGGAAACTTGCTCGCAAGGTTTTCTCTCTAATCTATATCTGTAGGCCTGCAACACACACAAGGACACACTGCATTTGTATATGGATAATTCAACCTTTAATTCGGTGAGCTGCATTCTGTCGCGCAACTGGTATTTAAGAATGTGTTCAGGTCTGAAGCTAGTTTTCTGTCGCTTTTATTAGATTTTTGTGGGATTTAATTCTAGCTACGGATATTTTAAGAAAGTTTGTGCCTAGGTTTCTTTTTGTCCAGGTTGGTGTTAGTTGCTTTCATGTTATGGCTCCTGGTCGGGGTGCTCGATCTTCTGGCTGACATAGAGCAAGAGACAAAGATAAGACACTTGATGTGGTGGAGTTCATAAGCTGCTTAGACTGGTTGATGACAGAGAATGTTACTTGTGAAGTCCAGTCCAAGGGTGGACGAGTTGAAGGGGTTGAGTTATTGACTTGATGCTTGGTTGAGGATGTTATTAGTATAGGTCATACTCTTCTCCGTATCTCCTCCTCTAGATTTTTGGGGTTTAGACAGAGGCTTGTCCTGTCTTTATTGCTGTCAGACTATATGGGACCATTGGTTTTGAGGAGAAACCAACGGTCCCAGTTGCGCGGATAAAAACAACTAGTTTTCTGTTGCTTTTATTAGATTTTTGTGGGATTTAATTCTAGCTACGGATATGTTGGTCTGAGCAGTCGATTGGCAGATTTCTTGATTGAGGTATTGGATAAAAACAGCTAGAGGTGGAGTTGCAAGTCATGAATTCGCTTAATGGCGATTTAGCAGTTTTACTGGGGCTGTCTTTGGAGGAGGGTGGTGAGGAGAAAGCCCTTAGTACGATTGAATGATTGGTGCTTAAGAGAAGCCTTCTTGCAGGTGGGAATGGGAGAGCAGGATGTGGGCCCTGATTAGATGTGAGTGAAAATTGAGAAAGCTTCAATGCTCCATTAAAAATCCGATGCAAGGTTGAAGGGAAATTAAGCTAGCAGGCACCATTTGTTAGTAAATCTTCAGTTATTATCTTGGTCTGTGTTTCAAGGGACTCTTTTGATTGGTCTCTCGTGCTTGTATGATGGTTATACAGTGCATCCAACTCTCCCAGAAGCTTAAGCTGTCAGGATAGGTGCAACTAATCCTTTTCAAGGCCAGGATTGGCATCTTGTTCAAGCACCCTGGGCCTGACCTCAAGGGTCCACTTCCCAACTCGCAGGTCACCCCAGTACTCTACCCCGTCAGGCCTCAACCCGTGGGGCGTACTTCCCACTCTGTGGCTCTCCCACCTTGCAGGACTGATCCCTGCTCAGAATCTCTGATGCCCCTGCATTATTCTCCCCTGCTGAGAGGGAGACTCGATCACGAGACCACAGCTCTGCTACCACGATGCAGGACAACTCAACCAACTCTCCCAAAAGCTTAAGCTGTCAGGAAAGTGCAACTAAGACTCTTTATGGGTGGGATCGGTATCTCGTTCTAGCACCCTGTGCCCTACGTCATAGGTCCACTTCACACCTGGCAGGCCGGCTTCCACCCTGTGGGGCTTACTTTCCACTTTGTGGCTTTCCCATCTTGCAGGGCTGATTCCTGCATGGCAGATTTAATATTATTGCTTAGTGTACTTTGGCATATAGACAAACTGCCCACTGTGCTTTTGTAGATTTGTCAACAAAAGGGAAGCATAGGATGGGAAATGTCGATTTTTTGACTACTAACCTTCATGTCGAATCTGGCTGATATTCAGGTACGTTGCTAACCATGTGCATGGGGTTAGTGTCAACTTTCTTACCAGGCAGCATTTCTTTTGTTCCTTGGATACTTCTCTCAAGTTAGGATGAAGACTTTTTGTTGGGTCACGTGGACTCCATTTGATGTCGTGGTACTCTAGTTTTCCTTTGTGTTAGAGTAATTCTTTGGTCTATGAAAACCATTTTGTAAGAATGTTTGATGTGCATCGGTAAGTTTTGGTAATAGCAAAATTTTTTTTTATGCTGCAAAATATCAAGGTGCAGCAGGAGAAGTTAAGGCACAAAAGATTTTTGTGCAAAAACCGAGCACGCAGACGAAAACCTGTCTCGTCCTAATTGTACTGAATTGAGCAAATCAATGTAGCTAACACCCAATGTAGAAAACATATATTTTTCTTTTTGGTCGTCTCTTACATGTCTCCAGGCGGTCATGTTAATCGTTTAATATACCTGTTGGAATTACAGAGGATATCCACAGCTTCCGATCTGGCAAACTGGTGGAGGAAGTAGCGGAGTTGTGAGGAAGTTGTGATGGTGACTTACTAGTGACCCACCTACTTACTTTATGTGTTGTTGTGTGGTAGAGTGACGGTTGGGAGTACAACAACCAGTTTCTAAAGTGTTTGATGTGCATAGGTCAGTTTTGGCAATAGCATAGGCTTTTTTGCCAGACCATGGTGCACCACAAGAGGTCAAAGGCACACAAAACATGTGTGCAAAACCAAAGAAGGCAAAAGCTTGTTAAGGTTTTGCTAATTGCAATGATTTTGTTTTCGTTTCAGTTGTGTTTTATACTTTCTCCGGGCAGTTATGTTTCCGTTAGTACACCTGTTGTTGCTATGCATTTTCATATTACATTGGGATTTCACAACTCCAGATCCTAAAAACTGGGAAACTAGAAAAGTTATGATGAGGTGCTTACACAATTGATTTTGGCCCTGTTTGGCTACACCTTTTCTGGGATTCTTTTTTGCCTTTTACATGTTGTGTTCGCTTGGCTACGTTTGGTTAGCCTTTTCGTGTTTTCATATTTGCTTTTTGAAAATATAATAAAGATTCCTGTTAAAAAATATGAAAATTGTCAAAAACTTGTTTGGCTACAATTTACAAAACGCGAATATACATCATTGCGAGTGGACATTACTTTCGGAAACATGAGAAATATAATACCTTGTGGACATTTTTTTCAAAAAAATGACGGTCAACCCATTCTTGTGTCTAATCACTAATCAGTTAATCAAATTGAAACCGACATGTCTTTTTAATCAAAAGGTTGTAAGCACAAAAGCTGCTTATATTTTCCCCACAAAATAACATAGCAGTGTAATTTTTTTATATAACAGTGTTTATTTTTGTACTACGCTGTCTGGTATTAAAAGATTGTGGCACATTATGGTACTATGCAGTTACTATTGAAAACAGGGGGAAAAAAAAAACTATCATGCACATTCTTGTTATCGAGGAAATAACTGGCAGTGCAGTGAAATTAGTCGATAAAAGCATCCAAAGATACAAGGATAACTAGATCATAGGACAATAGAGAAGAGCAGAAACGAAAACCAATGGTACTTGTAAATATGCTTGGAGGCATTGCCTACAGCAACTTTGAAATGGAAATAGTACAATTGAAAAATGCCATTTTTCGTGTATTGCAAAAGAGGTGCAAAGATGGTAGAGAACCATGGTTTTACTAGAAACACATGAAAGCTAACCAAACGCAGCTTTATTTGTTCTAAAATTTGTTGCCAAAAATATGATAGATTGTACTCGAGGTTACTGTAGCAGTAGCTCAACCAGCAGCAAACAACTTTACTTTTACTATGAAGCTATCCCCCAAAGGAGCTATTGTATCCTCGTACCCAACAAATCTGAATTTGCATTTGGTAGAAATTTTTGCGTTAATTTGAGTTGACATGAAGTAAGAGAACAGAAGTTAAACGAAATGAAACCATAAAAGTTTCTATCCAAAGGAGGCCTTCAGGTTTCCAGAATTACTTTGTTATCCTATGGTAAAATTTTGAAATATAAGATTCTAATTTGTAAATCACTGCCTTTTTCATGTTTTTATTTTGATTTTGCATTTAACCTCTATTTGACTGCATTTAGCCATATCTGCACCTGGTGATAATCATATGCTTTTGGCTGTTTCTGAACGACTAATTACTGTCTGCTTCTGTTTTAAACAGTATCATCCAGATATGAACAAGGGCCCTGGTGCGGAAGAAAAGTTCAAAGAGATAAGTGCTGCATATGAGGTACCCTGAAACCTGCCAGGATTTCTTCTGCCAAAACACACAATCATCTTGTGTTCAATACGTTACGCATTTAAAGACTTATTTTATTCACTGAAGTGCATGCATGGTTTTGTCTTCTCTGTTTTTTGTATCACTAAAAATTTGTCTGGAATGGCTTTATGCTTATAGGATAGGATGAATGAGGCTTAATACTAATTCATGAGTCTTCTAATTAAGTTTCATCACATTTGTTTGGGGTTGCTCTTCTTTTTCGCATGGTAATGAAGCATCAATGTAGGTCCTATCAGATGATGAGAAAAGATCTTTATATGATCGTTTTGGCGAGGCAGGATTACAAGGAGAAACTGCTAAAATGGTATCCAACTCCAGTGGTTTCCACATCATCTGCATTGTACTACTGTGTTTTACATCTTTATATATATATATATATATATATATATATATATGTATATATCTGAAATTCATGGACCTCCCATGTTGTTTGCTTTAGCACACAGGCATCCCGGCCAGACCTGTCAGTTAGCAGAAGCTATTAATTTATGTAATTGCTCTTTAGGGTAAAGTTACTTGCGGTTGAATGGTCATGAAACTCTACTTCCATTACTTACAGGAGTTTATGCATACAATTAGAAACATTAACAACGTCAAAACAACCTCCCCCACAAATTGGGTAAGCCTGCGTACATCAACCCTCCCAGGAGCCTGGTGCAGTGGACAACCTTTGATCAAGGACGATTAATGTATTTTCGTGACCGTAGGCAAGGCTATATGCCCGTTTGGCTCCTCCTACCAAATCGTGAGGGTGAACCTGGAACCACTACAACTCCAGTCATCCGTAAAAGCAAATAAATCAAAATCAAAATCAAATTGCTTTGTCCAATGATTCCATCTGACTCAGGTTAACGCTTGTGAATGAGGTTTTCCTTGAAATGTTATTCCTTGCGACTTGTGGGTCACAAGCAACGCACACGACACACAGAGGGTTTGGAAATGCAAAACCTCATTCCACGACCGCACCATCTGCCTCGTTACCTCCTGGTTCACGTCCTCAATACTTCCCTTGGCAACTCTTTTCTCTCTATCTTGAAATCACAGTCCTGCCATAATGAGCACTA
The DNA here is from genome assembly GCA_033070095.1 of Escallonia herrerae. NCBI lineage: Eukaryota > Viridiplantae > Streptophyta > Magnoliopsida > Escalloniales > Escalloniaceae > Escallonia > Escallonia herrerae. Next base: position 619,734 of record JAVXUP010000214.1, read on the forward strand.
TGTATGCAATAACCAATCCCTGACTCTGCCTCTATAAAATCCATCCAGCACAAACCAGTTTGTCATCACCTTCTACCTAGTCTTGTACACCTTTTGTTGCCATCCCTCCCTCACTGCACTGTACCAACTTGCTCGAAGTGCCATGACCTAGCTTTTACAGATGAGAAAAAGTAGTTTGAGAGGGCATGGACTAACCATTACCGCCAACCCCTAACCATCAATCTTGATTATTGCTTGCTAAAGGAGGATGTGGTGATCAAGGAGGTTCTATATGATGTCAGACTATTCTTTTCAGCAAGTACTGAAGGCTCGAAAGCATAGGTTGATGCCCTATGAAGCACGGACACGGGTGCGGATACGGGGATACAACATTTTTGAAAATTTTAGGATACAGGTGTGCCGGGATACGGCAAATTTTATAAATATATTTTTTAATTGTGTACACCCAGTATTGAATTTCTGAACAATTTGAATCTTAACAATCATAATATAAGTATTAGATATGTGTAAAATAAATATTAATATTTGAACCAAAGTAGTGAATGTTTAAGTTTAATGGGCTGCTTCGTGAACTTTGAAGTTTTCAATCAAATTAGTGAGAGTTTGTTAAGTTTAACGGGTTGCTTTGTAAATATTATAATTGTATGGCTGAACACAATAAAGTTTGTAAATGTGGTATTACTTTTATTTCTTGAAGTACTGGGGCTGGTTAAATAATAAATAAGTCTTCATGAAAATAACTCTGTCTCCAGCACATCGATAACATCACAGCCGGATTCCCTCTTCTTCTTCTTCACCCTACATCGCTGCACGCTGCATGCCGCCTTGGGTCTCCGGTGAGTACTTCTTCCTCCTCCTTCTCCTCCTCCTCCTCTTTCTGCTGCTGCTTCTTCTCTCCAGTCTCCTCCCTCTTCTCAGATTCCTTGCTGGTGGTCTCAAAAGGTGGTCACTGGAGTGTCCGGTGGTTGCCTGTGGCCACCGATCTGCCCTTTCCACAGTCTGATACCCACCCGAGCCGCACCCGGTATTTAAGACATTAACAAAATAAATAAAAAATACCGGACAAGCACCCATGCCGCACCTGATCCACACATGATGCTGGTGCTTCACCCGCCGCACCTGTGCTTCATAGGTGATGCCTCTTTCTCTATGTATTACGATGGGTGTATGCAACAAAGAAGGACACGTGAGTGAGGATCCAAGGACTTTGTAAAGGCAGTGGCCATCTTTTTGCAGTCAATGGTTGAATTAGAGTAAGTGAAATCCTATTGAGAGCGTTAAGCCAGAAGAGTGGATTGAGGGAAGTAAGAGTAGTGTTAGTTGGCTACTGGTGGTTTTGTGGTGAGAGTTCAATGATGGTGTTATATCTTCATTATGGGACCTATGGTGGTCGTCGGTTAAAGGGAGAAAAAGGAGGGGGTGGGGAATGGAGGGTGAGGGAACTTGAATCCAAAGTAAGAAAATTGTTTTTAGCTTGAAATAAAATTCACTTTGATCTTCTGAATTAACTCCGCTTGTCATATCTCACTGTTGATGAGTTAAGTAGTATATGCATTACTTTTATCAGTGAGGTGGCATATAATTGAAAGATCAATCTCTAGGGAGTTCAGTTGCTATATCCCTCCTAACTTTTTAAAAGTCATTGTTCTCTGGTGCTTTGATGTTTCTGCTGATGTCAAATGCCCCTATTTATGCGTACATATATGACCAGGTGGACCCTTTTGAAGTATTTGATGCGTTTTTTGGCAAGTCGAATGGGCTTTTTGGTGGAAGGAGTGAACCAAGAGGATTTAACTTCAACTTGAGAAGTGAAAGGAAACAGGATCTTGACCTTAGGTAACCATCTACATATGTTGTTATCAGTGAAGTATGCAGTATGCACTCCTTTTTTTGTTGAAGAGTATTTTTTTTTGTTAAGTTGGGAATGGTAACAACTTTGAATTTTGCTTATTATTCAAATTACCTGGTATAATTTACTAAGTGAAATCTTCTAGTGACATGGTGACATTGAGTTCAATTTTACTAGTATTTACTACTTCTTATGCAATTGGCTTCTTTTTTTGCCAACTTCTCTTATTCAGTTTATGGTTGTCATCTGAGTTTGTTTGGAGAAAATTTGTAGTGTGCCAGCCATGAACTTTTAATGACGACTTTGTAATCATTGCTTAAAAGGTGTATTTGCCACAATATTTTATTGTAGAGAATAACTTCTAGGTATACATAGGTATGAGAGTTTTCTGTGTGTTTGTATGCCTGTTTAATTTTTGTTTTGGCTGGTGCGACAACTATCCACTCTCCATGAATATATGCTTCCTTCATTCCAAAATAATTCCCGCCGTTTTACTTTATGTTGTCCCAAAATAATTGTTCATTTGAAAACCTGTCACGCCCAAAACGGCGCGAATTACAAGTAAATACAATCAATATCCTTGTTAAAAGAGCATCTGGAACCATATAAATTGCTAACACCTTAATGGGGTACTTGAGAGAACTAATATCATCAATGCCCAAGAAGAAAATATCTACTACCTTCATGTCACGACCGAAACAAAATAGATCTTTAGAATACCCAACAACTTCTGCTAAATCTAAAAAGGGTCTTGTCCAACCTTTACCTGCAAACTATACCATTTCAACTACTAATAATCCAAAACTTGCTCAAAATCCCAGCAATTCAGCCAGGCTCTAAGTGCAATTTGTAATCATTTCTCACCTGAAATATAATGGGTAAGCAAAAGCCCAGCAAGAGAAAAACACGCACAACACCCGAAGTACAGTAAGATGGTCGCAATATCAAACACTTAAAACCAATAGACATTTGCATGTGAGAGCGGTGAACCATGCACTTTACAACCGAGATAGAGAACATTTTTTAGTGACTGCAATAACAAGGCAATACTGTTCAATGCAGTAGATTTCAATTGAACTATATACCACGTTTGATCAACCCACGCAGCAAAGCAATACAATTTGTATCGGTACTAGCAGGCCATCCTCTTAAAGGCCACTAACATATTCAATATAATCATGCTGAAAGCGCGATAGCTAGTATAATTCAATCTATATCCGAAGTCAAAACAATGTTACACGATGTCAAACAAAATTAACTAAATTATCATTAAAACTGAACAACTATGGTTACTTGTCAAAAAGTGGAGCAACATACTACCCAATTGACCAAAGAATGAAGGCAAAATATCAATAGAACTCGCAAATCAAGTAGGCCAGCAATGCTTTGACTGAGCGACAATTTGAATAAAACATCCAAGACTTTGAATTCTAAATTTTGTAAGTACCAAACTTTAGCATGAAAAATGCAATAAATGCCGGTTCTATTGCTTATATTTCCATTGCTCTCATTAATGATGATTGTTTACTTTATGTAGTTACCAGTAGTTAATGAGTAGCATAGATAGGGTATTTTTGGAAAATTGTCATTAATGCGTGCCTAACTGTAATACCCTGCAAAAAAGTAAAATGAATTGGAAACATTTTCAAAACAGAATATTGGGTTTTATTTACCAGTGGCAGTTCAGTAAATATCTGGTTTTTCGAGTGGGCACTAAACGTAGTTTACCAGGGTCATTTTGAATAAATTTTAAACATTTGAGGGGCTTATCGTAGCTTGCCAATTCTGCTATTTAACAGCAAACCCAGCTTGTTTTTCTCATTCTAATTCGTATTCTTCTCGATTCTTAGTTTCTTACTCAAGGAGGCCATGAATTAGGTTAAGTTTTATGTGCTCAATGTAGTGGCACTGGTTTCAACGGTTGTGAAGTAGTTGAACGAATACCTGCAAATTGATGATATTTTTATTTGATGGGCTAGATTGATACTTCTATGGTTGGGAATATATGTTGTAGGTTTTGGATTTGAAGTTATTATTGGGAGGATTGTTATTGATTAGAGGAAAAGGTCGTATATGTACAACATTCATCGTTGTAAAAAATTGTTGTCCTGTGACCAATTACTTCTTGTTTGCATGAGGCCATAGATTGGATTGTTGACCCTTTTGCTTGCTTTTATGTTCTTGATATTAGCCTTTAGTCATGTCCTTGATTTTGGCGGATTGAATTAGTTCCATTTTGAATTGGGCTTCAGCTTTGATTTCTAAGATGCGTTAAATTGTTAACCTTGTTTGCTTCAACCTTTCTTTCAATATACTCATCATATTCACTATTCCAAAATGCTATTGAAATTGTCGAGTGGCTCTCTGGAAATTGTACACCGGGTCAAAGAGGACGATTGTTTTGGGAAAAGGGAGTAATTTTTATTTTGTATTTGTGTAGGGTTGATGGAAGTGCCACCTCAGGAGGGTTGGGGTCTCTAACTCGTTGGGTAAATCCGTTAGGAGTTTGTTAGATGGTTAGACCAATTGAATGGCAGCTGTCTGCCAATTGTAATTTCTTGTAATTACCTATTCTCTAGTTATATAAGAAGGATTTGGACTGTGCTATGATCATCGATCTTATATGCAGAAATAATGTGTCGGTTCTCCTTCGGAAATTGGGTCCCTCAATTGTAATTAAGGAAATTCTGGATCATATTGTCATATCCCCAGGTTATGACACTGAAGAACACCACCAACAAGAAGCTGACCAAGCTGTCAACAGGGAGAAAGGAGCTGGGAGTAATCAAAACAAAGTCAGAATTCGAATCAAACGTTCAGGATTAAGGCAAGAAGATGGAGTTCCCACTGTTACTGATAAAGCTTAACAGAGGTTTGGCACCAAACGGCGTACGGCGTCGTTTGGAACTTTCACTTGTGTCGAGTACATACGGCATCATTTGGCTAAGCTTGAAGATTAAGTCGGACGGCACCGTTTAGCTTTTCTTTTAAATAATACTTGTAGCGACCTTTGTGTAAACCGGTTTTGGCGCTAGAGCCCAAAACCGAAAACCAAATTTGAATTCTGTTGAAATTCTGTTAGATATAGGCGATGCAGAGAGGGAGAAAGGATCATGAAGTTTGTTATACAGAAAGAATTCTTCTCTCTACTTCTCAAGTTCTCTCCTGTAACCCTCAAATTTCAGTAAATGAAATCACAGATCCCTCTCTCTCATTCCATTCTTGCTGTACTTTTCTGTGTTCTTCACTCTGATTCATCATAATGGAAGCTCTCTGGCGTAGCATCTCCCTCGATATGCTACAACTGGTATCAGAGCCTCGTCATTGAGGACTGTGCTAGTCCATTACTTTTATAATCCACAACAGTTTCTATTCTCTTCAATCACTGCAATTAAAATGCCGAGATCCGTAAAAAACAATCAGTCTAATGAAGCCGACATTCATGAGGCTCAGGAGGCCATCGTTCATCGAATGGCAGCTTATGATGTTCGAATGAGCTCTGTAGAAGCATCAATTGGTGATCTTCAAAGAAGTGGTACAGCGGTATATCAATCTGTTTCTGAGCTCAAGTTCGAATTAGCTCACCTAATCGCTGAGATCAGAGCTAAGGAGGTGACTCACCCTACATTTACGAATGAAAAGGGGGAATCCAGTAATCATAACCAGCGGATTGATTATGTTAAACAGCCATCGGTCAACACACCTCCTGTCATCAATCCACCTGCTACAGGTAACATACTGCCTAAGTTTCCTCAATTGAGCTTCCCTAGGTTTAATGGAGATAACCCTAGGGGCTGGGTTAGGAAGAGCGAGCAGTACTTTGAATTTTGCCCCATTCATGATGATTACAAAGTATCATATGCCTCAGTGCATTTCGATGAACAAGCTGAATGCTGGTATGCTGCTTACATTAAGCCCTTGGGAAAGGTTAGCTGGGAACAATTTGTAGTTGATGTATATGCTAGATTCTCACTTACAACTGGAGTTAGTATAATTGGTGAATTCAACAAACTAGTATAGACTGGTTCCGTGGATGAATATTTCAACAGGTTTGAGTCAATGAGGGCACAAGTGGTCCAAGAGTTTGACTACCTGGAGGAGACTTATTTCTGTGTGAGTTTTATTGGAGGACTCAAGCCTGAGATAAGGAATAGGGTTGAGCAATTTGAAGTTGAGTCGTTGTCTAAGGCTATACACAGCAAGAAGGGAGGAGGTTGCCATTCATAGCCTGTTTAAGACTCACAGGTCTCTGCAAAGCTATAATTCCACTCCTAACTAGTCCCTTACCAGCCATAAACTTAACTCCTCAAATTTTGGACCTAGCCCTCTGAACCACTCTCCCAAGACTGCCTTGAGCCCTTCTTTCTTGAAACCAAACCCCTTGCAAGCCATCCCACCCAGACCTGCCTCAAACACTAACCCTGCCAACACCTATAAAGGCCTTCTACCAACACCACCACCCCCTAAACCACCCCCAAGATTCAATCAATTGTCAAATGAGGAACACCAAAGAAGGATCACATTAGGTCTTTGCTTTAGGTGTGGGGCTAACTTTGAACCAGGACATAAAGCTGTTTGCCCTATGAAATCTATAGCTATGATAATAGCTGAAGATGAAGATGTAAGTGATTCTCCAGATGAAACCCCAGATCTGGCAGCCCAAAACACAGTGCCTACACAACCAACAGACCATGAGTTGGAACCTGAAATCAGTGTACATGCATTAGCAGGGAACCATACCCATAACACTATCAGGATCCCTGGACAGGTGGGGAACAAGGTGTTTAGCATCTTGATTGACACAGGGTCAACATATAATTTTTTAGACCCAAAATCTACTGAAAAGTTAGGCTGTGTATTGGAGAGTACTACTCCCCTGACTGTTGCAGTTGCCAATGGGGCAAGGTTAAGAATTGACACTGTGTGTAAGAACTTTAAATGGAAGATGGGGTCTCAAGACTTTGAGACTAACATGAGAATACTTCCCCTGGGTGGATGTGATGGTGTGCTAGGTATGCAGTGGTTAAGGAAGCTAGGCAGTGTGAATTTCAACTTTGACCAAAATCAGATTTCTTTCAAGCATCAAGACAAACTGGTTATACTCAAGGGTGGTGAGTTCACAGGAACCACCATTAAGATGATTACTGCTCAAGCTCTGCATAAGTTACTTCAAGAAGAGGCTGGAACCTTGTTTGGACAGTTATATGCAGTCACACTACCTCCTGAAGGAAACAGCCTACCCATTGAAGTACAAGGTCTGTTGAGTGAATTCCAAGATAATTTTTGAAGAACCAAAAGATCTTCCTCCTATCAGAAGTCAAGACCATCATATCACACTGGCTGAAGGAGCAAGGCCTGTGAATCTAAGGCCTTACAGAGTATCCTTTATGCAAAAAAATGAAATTGAGAAGATTATCTCAGAACTACTGCAATCAGGTATCATACAACACATTAACTCACCCTTTGCATCCCCTGTACTATTGGTTCAAAAGAAGGATGGAAGTTGGAGACTCTGTGTGGATTATAGAGAGCTCAACAAGCTAACCATCAAGGACAGGTATCCAATTCCTGTAATTGATGATTTACTTGATGAGTTGCATGGTTCAACAATTTTCACTAAACTGGACCTAAGGAGTGGGTACCACCAAATCAGGGTAAGAGAAGAGGATCAACATAAGACTGCATTTAGAACACATGCTGGGCATTATGAGTTCAAGGTGATGCCCTTTGGCCTCACCAATGCCCCAGCAACCTTTCAATCACTCACGAACACTATTTTTCACCCATACTTGAGGAAATTTGTGTTAGTATTTTTTGATGACATCCTTGTATATAGTCCAAATTTGGATTCCCACATAGAGCATCTGAACATTGTATTGCATTTGCTTAGAGCTAACACATTATTTGCCAAGGAAAGCAAATGTGTCTTTGCTCAGCACCAGGTGGAGTATCTTGGACATTTAATCAATGGCAAAGGAGTATCTACAGATCCAAACAAGGTGGCAGCTATGCTAGATTGGCCTACTCCCAAAACACTCAAGGATTTGAGGGGATTTCTGGGCTTGACTGGCTATTATAGGAAGTTTGTGCAACATTATGGAGTCATCAGTAAGCCTCTCACCAAACTCTTGAAGAAGGATGCCTTCCAATGGAATGCTGCAGCTGACCAAGCTTTCTCGACACTTAAGCAAGCAATAGTCACTACACCTGTCCTAGCCTTACCTGATTTTGCTCTCACCTTTGAAGTGGAAACTGATGCTTGTGAAGTAGGAATTGGGGCTGTCCTTATGCAGAAGAGCAGGCCTCTGGCCTATATCAGCAAGGCCTTGGGACCTAAGAACTTGGGTCTATCAACCTATGAAAAGGAGCTGCTAGCCCTAGTGCATGCTGTTACCAAGTGGAGCTCATATCTATGCCATTCTCACTTCATTGTGAGAACTGATCACAACAGCTTGAAGTACCTCCTAGGACAGAGAATAACATCTTTATTGCAACAAAAGCTACTATCCAAATTGCTAGGCTTTGATTTTGAAATCCATTATAAGAAGGGGACTGATAACACTGCAGCTGATGCACTATCTAGGCTACCCCAATCTCAGCCAGAACAGTGCAATGCAATCACAACCATTGCCCCCCTTTGGCAACAGGAGCTGCAAGATAGTCTAGATGCAGATGAGCAGGCATAGCAGGCCATCCAGGAACTTTTACTGGATCCCCTGGCTACTTCATTTTATACTTACCAAGGAGGTATCCTGAAGTACAAAGGTAAAGTTTATGTTGGGAGTCAAGGACAGCTGAGACATCACATTTTGGAAGAATTACACTCCTCAGGAGTAGGGGGACACTCAGGTATCAACAACACTTACAGGAGGGCCTCTATGTTCTTCTTTTGGCCAGGAATGAAACAAATGGTGCTACAACTAGTGAAGGAATGCCAAGTTTGCAACAAAATAAGCAAGAAAATGTCCTTTACCCTGGGCTGTTGCAACCCCTACCCATACCTACCCAGCTATGGACTCACATATCCATGGACTTTGTAGAAGGGCTGCCTAAGTCCTTTGGAAAAGATGCTATATTGGTTGTGGTGGACAGGTTGAGCAAATATGCTCATTTCATAGGCTTGACTCATCCTTTTACAGTTGAAGTAGTAGCTCAACACTTCTTTGATGTGGTTTTCAAGTTACATGGCATGCCTGACTCTATAGTCAGTGATAGAGATAAAGTATTCCTCTCAAATTTCTGGACCAAACTTTTCACCTTACTGGGAACCAAGCTCAATCACAGCACAGCCTATCATCCAGAGACAGATGGTCAAACAAAAAGGGTTAATCACTGCTTGGAGAATTACCTAAGGTGTATGTGTAGTGACAGGCCTCATCATTGGGCTAAATGGCTTTCACTAGCAGAGTTTTAGTACAATACTAGCTTTCAATCAGCTATCAAAATGACACCATTTGAAGCATTATATGGGTACAAGCCAAGACTTCTCAGCTTGATTGCACCAGAAACTACCAATTTAACTGACGTGGATAGCTATTTACAAGGGAGGCATAAGGTCTTACATTTGCTTAAAGAACACCTAACTATGGTACAGTCAAGAATGCAACAGTATGCCAACCTTCACCGCACGGAAAGATCTTTTGAGGTAGGGGACTGGGTGTATCTGAGACTTCAACCTTACAGGCAATCCGCCCTAGCCTTAAGGAAGAACCTTAAGTTGTCACCCAAATTCTATGGACCATATTAGATTCTGCAGAAGGTGGGATCAGTTGCTTATAAATTGTAATTGCCCGACACAAGTTCAGTCCACCCTGTGTTTCATGTGTCACTATTAAAGAAGAAGGTGGGGCAACAGGTAGTACCATCTTCCAAACTACCCCCAATTGGAAATGAGGGACAATTCTTAATGGAACCTGTGGCAATTATGGATCACAGAATTGTTAAACGTGGCAATGAAGCTGCAGCTCAGATATTGGTGAAATGGTCCAATGCTAATCAAGGGGAAGAGACCTGGGAGGACTGGGATGTTATGAAGCTCAGGTTCCCTAATTGGAACCCTTGGGGACAAGGGTTTGATAAAGGAGGAGGGAATGTCATATCCCCAGGTTATGACACTGAAGAACACCACCAACAAGAAGCTGACCAAGCTGTCAACAGGGAGAAAGGAGCTGGGAGTAATCAAAACAAAGTCAGAATTCGAATCAAACGTTCAGGATTAAGGCAAGAACATGGAGTTCCCACTGTTACTGATAAAGCTTAACAGAGGTTTGGCGCCAAACGGCGTACGGCGTCGTTTGGAACTTTCACTTGTGTCGAGTACATACGGCATCGTTTGGCTAAGTCTGAAGATTAAGTCGGACAGCACCGTTTAGCTTTTCTTTTAAATAATACTTGTAGCGACCTTTGTGTAAACCGGTTTTTGGCGCTAGAGCCCAAAACCGAAAACCAAATTTGAATTCTGTTGAAATTCTGTTAGATATAGGCGATGCAGAGAGAGAGAAAGGATCATGAAGTTTGTTATACAGAAAGAATTCTTCTCTCTACTTCTCAAGTTCTCTCCTGTAACCCTCAAATTTCAGTAAATGAAATCATAGATCCCTCTCTCTCATTCTATTCTTGCTGTACTTTTCTGTGTTCTTCACTCTGATTCATCATAATGGAAGCTCTCTGGCGTAGCATCTCCCTCGATATGCTACACATATGCAGCAGAATGAGTAAATAGAATTGATCTCTTCGGATTAAACAAACTGGCCCAACTGGTGCCCATCATTGGTCATTGGGGTCCCCTAAAAAGATCTGCTTATTTCAGTGAGTTGTTCCAAAGGATCAAAAAGGCCAGTTATTAATGGAAGCTACGATAAATGACCTTAAGAGAACATTAAGAACCCAGTTTGGTTTTTGCTTTTTCTTCGGTGGGCCAAAAAAAAAAAGAAAAAGAGGAATGTAAAATTATCCATTCCCTTGCTAGGGGGGATCTTTGATGGATCCTTCTCTTTCCTGGGTCGATGCCCCAGTGGCTAATGGGGACGGCCTGTAAATTCATTGGCAATATGTCTACATTGGTTCAGAACCTTTCTTTTTCATCCTGGAATATGTTGAAGCTTTTCTATGGTGGAGGGAACTAGATTTTGGCAAATAATCGAAGAAAGAATGTTGCAGGAAATTTCAAGAAATCAGGAAGAGCTGTACAGTTCTGTCAAGGTTTGGAGGCCAAATTCCAGAATCTTGATTTAACACTCAGTTGAAGATCGAAGTTCTGATATCCTTCCTTCAGAATGAAAAAAACCAAGATAGGATGATTTCTGGAGGGGTAAGAAATGCTCAAAGAGGTGATGCAGGTATCATGGGCAGGGAACATGAAAATAGATTAAAGAATGGAGGGGACAACCGTCAAGATGAAATTCCCAAGGTTTGATGATTCAAACCATAGAGCTTGGATCAAGAAATGTGCAACTTTCTTTCTCTTTAACCCTATGGAGGAGGAGGGTGAACCCATAATGCATAAGCATATTTGTATGGTGAAGTAGATGATTGGTTCCAGTCCTTTAGTAATTTAATGGGTCACATGTCTTAGAAGGTCTTTGGTGAAGAACTGCATTGGAGATTCAGTGACAGCGTCTATTATGACGATGTAGGCGAGTTGAACAAGTTGCAACAAGAAGATTCTGTTAGGTAGTACCCGGTAACAATTTGAAATCTTGAAGTCCAGGGCTTCTAGTGATTACTTCTCTCTACCTTCGTCTGTGGCCTTAAACCCGAGATCAAGCACGTGGCAGGTATGTCTAAGCGCTCAACGCTGTCTCAAGCTATAGGTCTTGCTAGGTTCAAGAAGCTAACCCAATCTTATCTCACCGATCTTCATCTTCAGTACCAAGAAAACAATTCCCCAACCCAAAGAGGCAAACCTTTTTCTCCAAAACCTAATTTTACTACCAAAAAATATGTTACCTAACTCTACTTCCACTAAAAAGCACACCAGTTTCACCAACATATCACTGCCAGAAGGCACTTGTACCATTGAACCAAGGCCTCAAGAAATCTAAACATCTTTCAGATCCAATCACAAACCCCTATCTTACAACTCACGTGTCTGAGATACAAAGGAGAAGAGAGACAGGGCAGTGTTTCACTTGGGAAGAAACGTTCAGACCTGGTCATAAGTGTAAAAATTAGCAAATTTATATGCTTATCCCTGATCCCCCAGAGAGGAATAGGAGGAAGTTGAAGAAGTAGCAGTTCATGATGATGCTATTGGAGAAGAGGACACTACGGTCTCTGTTGCACTCACATGCCTTGGGGGCAATTGCCATGGGAAACACCATTAGGCTGCAAGGTTTTGTTAGAAAGAAGCCTATGACTGTTGTAATCGACATTGGATCTACGAATAACTTCTTACATCCTGATGTGGGTAAAGCCTTGGGGTACAAAATTGAACCAGTAAATTCTCTGAAAGTTGCTGTGGCTGATGGTATTAAAGTGGAGAGTAAAGGGAGATGTAATGACTTTCAATGGGTTAATGCAAGGACAGTCATTTTAACGCTAACACGAAGATTCTAACCTTGGAAGAGTGTGTCTTGCGTTGTCAGTTGCTAGAATAGTTTGAACTGTGGTTTTCAACTTCAAGAAATTTACTATTAATTTTGCCAAGGATGGCAGGAAGGTTCATGTCAGAGGATTGACTAGTGAACTCGATTGAAAATCAATCTCGGGAGCGAAGATGCAGAAACTACCGAGGAAGGGCAGTCATTTAGTAACCACCTTATGCACGCTACCATGGAACAAGGTAAGGTTAGTTTAGAATCTGCATCTACAGTTTTGACTGAATTTGAGGATATTCTTGAGACACCTAGAGGACTCCCTCCTCACAGCACATGGCAACAAAATCCGTTGTTAACCTGGTTGTACTTGCCCCAACCAAAGGCCCTGCTGGTACCCTTTTCTGCATAATGAGGCTAGTGAGAGAAAATGGCACACGAGATGTTGGACGTTGAAAGCATCTGACCTAGCACCAGTCCCGTTGCCTCCCTGTCCTACTTGTTATGAAGAAGAATTCGGAGTGAAGGTTTTATGTTAATTACAGAGCCCTAAAGTATCGGAAGTAAGTACCATAATGCTATTAGAGAGAACTATTAATTAAACTTAATGGCAAGCTGGTTTTTTCTAAAGTTGGATTTGAGGGCAGAGTATCATAAAAACAGGCTAAATGAACGGGATGTGCAGAAAACTGCATTCAAGACTCATCTAGGACTCTATGAAATTAGAGTTATGCCTTTTGGCCTCATGCATGGCCAGCATCTTTTCGAGCCCTCATGAATGATGTATTTAAGCATACGTTACAAAGATCATTCCCGTATCCTTTGACTGATATAGCAGTCCTAAGTAAGAGTACCCAGAACATGTTGTACACTTGAGGCTGACCTGCCAACTTCTAAGGCAACACCACCTTTATGCCAATGTGTCCAAGTTTGAGTATGCTAAGACTGGAATATCTGGGTCACCATATGACAAAGGGTTCGGCTAGTCCAGCTGAGATTGAAAGCATGCTATATTGGCCCACTTCTACTTCTGTTAAGGCTTTTAGGTGTTTTTCTGGTCTCACTTGATATTATAGAAGCTTTGTCCAACACTATGGAAGAGTCAGAAAACCCTTGACTAGATTACTGAAGAAGGGCAACTTTGAACATTATGATGCCGCTGACCAAGCCTGTCTGCAGCTTAAGCAAGCTATGTGTGATATTACAACTCTAGGATGCCTGATTCTGAGAAGCCTTTTGTTCTTGAGAGTGATGCTAGTGGAACAGGACTTTGTTCTGTGCTGATCCAAGAGGGCAGGCCTCTGGCTTATTTTAGCATACCACTGTGTGCTAAGGATCAAGGATCGTCTACTTATGAGAACTGAGAAGGAGCTTCTAGCTGAGGTCACTACGGTCCATGTATGGAAGTATTTGTGCTTGGCAATTTTGAGATCAGAATTAGCATAGAAGCCTTAAACATTACATGGATCAAAGAATGAGTACACTCTTGCAACAGAATTGGCTGAGCAAACTCATTGGTTATCATTTATCACCAATAAGAAGGACATTGAGAGTAAGGCTGCTGATGCCTTATCACGACAGTCAAAGGAGGGTAGGGAAGTACCGCTTGTGGAACCTCAATATCGACGAGCTTTCTAGATAAATGGCAACTGGCACATACAATATGCCCAGTTGCTTCTCGTGGCCTTTAACCCTATTGTGCAAAAATGGAATATGCATTTGAAATGGATGACCGAGTTATGATACATCATGAGCAAGAGGGAAATGGAGCGATTAATCTGTTCTTTTATCCAAGAAAAAGGACCTCTAGTTTGCATGGTCCAATAATTCATCCTGAAAATTTCTAGAAAATATGTAAGGCAATCACTACTGTGGTCCATACATGGAAAGATGACCTTTTTGCCAGTTTTCAAGATGATCCAATTGCCCAAGCTACTCACTCAGCTGGCCTTTCATCCTGATACTAAATTACAAAAGGGAGCTTTATGTGGACCAAGGTCAGAATCTTTGACAACAGATTTTTGTAGATCTTTATTCATCCTCCTTAGGGGTGAGTCAAGAATCCACTGCACTTTAAAAGGATTTCTATTATTTTCTTTTGGCCACACCTATGAAGAGAAGAAACTGAAATTATTCGATTTGTGGTTTTGTAAATTTGACGTGTTGGATTTTCTGTTTGGCTTCCGTATTGCGATTTTTCTAATTCAGGTTCAATGCTAGAGAATCGAATTCTGTACATTTAACATATAATGCATGTAAATACTTAGTTATTACCAAAACGACGTCACTTTGTATTGTATTTAAATACTTACCGTAACCCTTACTCACTTTGGGTTGTAGATATTTGTATCCAGCATTAATTTATTGCTGGTAGATCATTTTAAATGCATTTAATTTTGAGGTTAAGTGTAAGTCAAACTTTTACATAATTTCGGCTTAAACCAGAAAATTGACAATAAACCATATGATAATTTGGTTCGGTTAGGTTCGGTTTGGGTTGGAAATTCTGATTCTGTTTTTGGGTTAGAAAATTGAAACTGGAATATTTTGGTTCAGATCTCCGACTGTAATTGGTTTGGGTTGACCGGAATAATCTCCCCCTGCCTGTCCAAGAATCAAGACAGAAACAATACCTCTCCCAGGCATTCTACAACCCTTAAATCAAGCCTGGGATGCTATTGGTGGTTGTGGATAGTTTCATCAGTAGGGACACTTAGTTGCTCTCTCCCATCCCATCACTGCCTCCAGCCTAGCCTGACCTTTCTTTGATCACATCTTCAAACTCCAGGCCTCCCATCCTCCATACCCTCAGACAGGGATAAGCCTTTCTGGCAAGGACTATACAAGTTTTTGGGCACAAACCTATACCATAGCAGTGGCCAAACAGAAAGGATAAAGTGGTAAACAGATACCTAGAGAATTGCCTAAGAAGCATGACTTGCCACAGACCTAAGAGATTGCAGGCTTGGTTGCCCTTGGCCTAGTTTTGATTTGATTCCAATCTCCATAGCAGTATCGCAAGTACTCCCTTTGAAATATTAGATGGCTACCCACTCCCCAGGTGATGTTCAATAATCAAGTGCATTCCACAAGAGTTGCAAATTTCCTCAAGGAGAGAAGTCTGTGGCTTAAATTACTTAAAATCTTCCTCACCAAAGCTCAGAAAGGATGAAGCGGTTTTGCTGATCAACACAGGACTGATTTAGGAGGAATATGAAGCTTAGTGCTAGATATTATGGGCCTTTTGAAGTCCTAGAAGGAAATGGTTCTTTGGGTTACAAGTTACTCCAACCAGAATTGGAATTCCTATTCCTACTGTTTATCGTGTTCCCCTACTTAATAAACAAATTGGTCAGGCCTACACCTCTAGCACACTTCTATCTGATAAACGACATCATTGGCAGTTAGTGTTTGAACCTATTGCTGAACTTAAAGAAGAAGAATGAAAAGAAATCAGGCTGTTGCCGAAGATGCCCAAGTGTAGCGCTCTCTCTCTCTACTGGACTACTACCTGCGAAGACTGACATTCTTTCCAAGCTTGATTCCCTGCTTTTCAACCTTGAGACAAGGATTTTGAAGAAGGCATGGATTGTTAGGATTGTGCTTTAAAGCGTGTTTTGATTCCAGGAATTAGTTACCGTAGTTAGTCCGTTAGTTAGTTTTGGAGGAGAATCTGTTAGGAGTTTGTTAGGAAGTGCTTACATGGTTAGGCCAGTTGAATGACAGCTGTTTGCCGAGTGTTCTTTCCAGTTGAACATAAGTTGGTTCTCTTGCGAAATTGGATCCCCTGATCGTGATAAAGTGAATCTGGATGTAGTTTCCTAGGAGAATATAATTTGCAATATAACTCAAAGAAAAACATAGCAAAACAGATCCTCGACTCTCCTTCCCTCTCTAGACAAACACATGCAGCACAAGTACTCATCAAAGAGTCAAGATTGGCTTGAATCACAGCATACAGCAGCCATCGCTGCCACCTGCGGCCCTGCACCAGTTCAAACCACCACTTAGATGAGTTCTTAAATCACTTGAACACCAGCAAACCCAATACACTGAGAAATCAGCAAAACTTTCATGGCTAAAAGTGAAAAGATCTGCAAGGAAATAGGAACATTTCTTCTTAAATGTAAACCACATACCCAGATATTAGGGGAAGCTGTTTGTATATTTATATAGAGAATCGAGTGTATGTGTAATGAAGAAGATTGTTCACTTCAGTTGGCAATATAATTATCAACAAGCCATGATTGTGGCAAAGAGTTTGAGAAATTGCAACGGCTATTTAGGACTTTTGCAAAGGGGGAGGGAGGGAGGAGGGAGTGAGGGGGGAACAGCCGGATGGTTGTAGTATGTCGTGACGTTCACCAGCTCTAATGTGTGGTGGGATGGTGAGGGTGGCTGCACTGCTGGGCACAGGGTTTGCGTAGATGAAAAAGATAAATGGTTCAAAGTTACTTTGGTTCTTTAATGCACTTGATTAGTGGTTTAGGCAACTTGAAATTCGTATTTATAATATTGGGACAACATCTAGGTTAACATTGTCCTTTCATAATAGACAAAAGAACTCCAAAAAAACTAAAAGTGATTCTTCTAAAGCAAAATACTGTATCACACAGTTTAGGAACCACAACATGGACTAAATTCCTTATACATCTATGCGCTTTCTTTTCATTATCATCATACAAAATATAAGTAGTATGTATTTATTCGAAATATAATTGTATCTTTTCCGTTGCTGCATTTATATGCACTGACAATTTACCCTTTTGGTTGTGTGTTAAGTAAATGTGCATTATTCTTTGTTTTCTTCTTTTTCTGCCGTTTCATTAATTTCTGCTTGTGAGAATAGGATGCTATAGTGAATTCAGATTTCCTTTAAATGGTTAGAATACCTTCACTGGGGAATTTACATCTTAAAAGTGGTACTTCGAAGATAAAAGTAGCTTTTTTCCACGGACTGTCAGTTCTCATATTTTCGGTTACTAAAGTCACTGGCTGCTGCTTTTAATGAGTAACTTCACATCTGGAGTTATCACAGCAATTGTATTGGATCAGCACTTTAATGTAGTAGACAAATTGTACACTCTACGGCTAATTAGATTCAGTATTATTTGCTACTCTGATGGAAAAAATAGTTTCGACTTGGTAATTTGACCACCTTGAGAATTGATCACAGATCAAGCCACTGCCCAGAGTGTAGCTTGTTGGGTCTTTTTGGATTATAAGATGCTTTAGTACAACGTTATCTTTTATTCTAGGCACGGCCTCTTTTTGCGCTTTGAAGAATCAATTTTTGGAGGACAGCAAGACATTGAAGTTTCTTGTTTTGAGCCATGTGATAATTGCGGTGGAACAGGTGCAAAATCTAGCAGTTGCATAACATTATGCACTGAATGTGGAGGTAGAGGAGGGGTGTTGAAAACTCAGAAGACACCATTTGGAATAATGTCTCAGGTATATAAACACCAGGTCAAGGATGAGTAGCATAGCTTAATAACCGGCTGCTTTTGGCATAATTTTGTTGCATGATGGCGTTATAAGCTTTTTTTACAGCTCTAAATATTTGCTAAAATTTGCTGCATTTTTATTCTTAACTGCCATTGAGATGGTTGTTGTACAACTTTTAGTGTCTTTAGTCATCATAGTTAGCATAGTACTAGATTTTCTTACTTAGCATGATATGATGGTGGTCTATGAAGCATGGGTGCGGCGTTTCAGCCGATGCACCAGCACTGGGTAGCGGATCCAGTGCTGGTGCGGCTGGGTGCGCACGGGGTGCTTGTCCATAAGAATTTGATTTTCAATTAGTTTGCTGACCTTCGGGTGCGGCAGGGACACGGCTTGGTGTCACAGGCTGCCCCTTGCACCCGCCTAGCACTGCGCCCCCGCGCCCATCCAGCTCAGCGCCCCCGCGCCCTTCCAACAGGCGCCCATGCGCCCGCACAAGTTCATCAAGTCTCGCGCCCATGCGCCCGTCAAGCACAGCGCCCGCGCGCCCAATTGCAGTGCCCGCGCACGTCAAAAGCCAACAGTGAAGATCTAAAGATCCAGGCGTGCGTTTTTGCTCAATTTTGGTGGAGACCACCGTTGTATATATTTAAGTTTCCCTGTAAAATTTCAAGTCATTTCGAGTTGTATTTCTTTAAAAAGGGGCACTATGACTCCTCGCACATAGTTACGTCTACTACTGTCACTTTAGTTTTACCTCCTAATGGTACTATATGGGAGTCATGCACACCCATACCCGAGAGTCCCTTGCTTTGTTTTAGCTTGCCGTTCTAGCTAGATTGCACACTGTGGATGCAAACAAAGCCTTTTGTAAGTTGTAATGATGCTATTGAAGTAATGAAGATATTTGTGACCGTTTTGCCCTCGTGTTGAAATTTACTCTTTGTGCACTGTTTTATGCGATGTTGATGCACTGCTTGCTATAAATTGTTGAGATTGGTTGGCGGACTCTTCTTGCGAGCGGCAAGTCGAGTGCCACACACGGTTTCCTTGTGCCATCAAGGGCCACCGTGTGTCAGGTGGTATCAGAGCCGCGGTTGTCCAAGAGACCGTGGCTTCAGCTAAGAAAATATTGTGGGATAGTTTGTTGAGAAAAACTATGGCCAACACGAAAGAGAGAATCGATGCTTTGGAAGCACAGATACATGACATGTTCAAGAGTGATCAGGATGCTCCAGGCATCCTGAAGCAATTCTCCCTTCGCCTTGACGCGTTGGAAGTGAATCTTGAAGCCACTGATAATACCCGATATGCTGAGAGCATGGAATGGGAGGGGAAGTTTCAGGAGCTTCAAGATCGAGTGGAACACCATGCACGACACAGTGGAGGTATAGACTGGGAGTCTAAATTTCAAGAACTCCAGGATCGAGTGGAGCTTCTTAGTCGTGCAGTGGTTAACACACCCGCTGGGGGTGCGGAGCACTCGTCGAGGCCCCGAGTGCCAGAGCCCAAGAGTTACGGGGGAGCCCGTGACGCCAAGGAATTAGAAAATTTCCTTTTCGATGTAGAACAATACTTTCGAGCCATCAGAGTAGACTCGGAAGCGACAAAGGTGTCGATGGCTGCCATGTACTTGGTTGGAGATGCCAAGTTATGGTGGCGTAAGAAGTACGCAGAGATCGAAGATGGGTCTTGCGTCATAAACACATGGGAGATACTCAAACGTGAGATAAAGAGTCAGTTTTTCCCAGAAAACACCGCATTCAACGCGAGAAAAGCGTTGCTGGAATGCAAGCACACCGGATCGGTCCGGGAGTATTGCCAGGCATTTTCTGCCTTGATGTTGGACATCAGTGACATGTCCGCAGTCGACAGACTCTTCTTCTTCATGGAAGGGTTAAAACCATGGGCTCGTACCGAGCTTAATAGACGTCGGGTGAACAACCTTAATGAAGCCATCATCGCTGCCGAGAGCCTTTCAGATTACAACCCTGAGCCACAGAGACCCCCTCAGAGAGGAAATCCAAGCAGAGGTATTGGTGGTAAGAAGCCAGGGGGTCCAATGCCAAACCAAAGTTGGGGCAGTAAAAGCAGTTGGGCGTCAAACTCTTCTACCCAACAGAAGAGTGGAGTTGGGTTCAAAGCTAAGCCTGACGCTAGCACCAGTGGAGAAGTGAAGAAACCTCCTTTCAGGGGTTGCTTCTTGTGCCAAGGACCGCATGTGATCGCTAACTGTCCGCAGCGACAGATGATGAATGCCTTCTTTGACAACATTGGGCAGGTGCAACGTGGGGAACAATCTGGCTCTCGACCAAGGCACCCACCAACAGATGAGCAAACAGACACACAAGATTATGAAGAGGAAGATGCCATCGGGGCCTTTCCTCAGTGGTGTAATGCGGTGACAACACAGGTTGGGAACCCCAAAAAGAGCTCGACTGGAGAAGAGCCTAAAGACATGCCGCCAAAGAAAAAGGGTGATGTACCAGGAAAAGGCTTGATGTATGTGGACATCAAGGTTAACGGGAAGGCCATCAGGGCCATGGTGGACACAGGAGCCACCCATAATTACATTTCTAGCACCGAAGTGGAAAGACTGGGTCTAACTCTAGAAAAAGGGTGCGGACGGGTGAAGGCTATCAACTCCGCCGCACAGCCAGTAGCGGGGATAGCGAGATCTGTTTTGATCAAGATTGGCCCATACGAAGGAAGGACCAACTTTTCAGTAGTCATCATGGACGACTTTAAACTGATCCTTGGGTTGGAGTTTCTGCGTGACACGAAGACCACAGTGATGCCATGTACCAACTCGCTAGTCATGCTTGGGAATAAACCATGTGTCATCCCAACTATATCTTCTAGGGCGGGAGAGCGTTCTATTTCAGCCCTCCAGTTGAAAAGGGGATTAAAACGGGATGAAACAACCTACCTTGCCATGCTACGGTGGGACGAAATTGAAGAAGTATCGGGACCATTACCGAAAGAAGTTAAAGTGATATTAAACGACTTTGAAGATGTGATGCCTGATGAATTGCCGAAGAAATTGCCACCTAGAAGGGCAATTGACCATGAGATAGAGCTCGTGCCTGGCACGAAGCCACCCGCCCGAGCTCCGTATCGGATGTCACAACCAGAACTTGCTGAACTCAGAAAACAATTGACGGAGTTGTTAGATGCGGGTTTGATCACTCCCGCGAAGTCGCCTTATGGTGCACCAGTCCTCTTCCAGAAGAAACAAGATGGTTCTTTGCGGATGTGTGTGGACTACAGGGCGCTAAACAAGGTGACTATTCGGAACAAGTATCCTATTCCTTTAGTCGCCGACTGTTTTGATCAGCTTAGTAGGGCGAGAGTGTTTACCAAGTTGGACTTGAAGTCTGGGTATTGGCAGGTCCGAATTGCCGAAGGTGACGAGGCGAAGACAACTTGTGTCACCAGATACGGGGCGTATGAGTTCCTGGTCATGCCGTTCGGCTTGACCAACGCCCCGGCCACATTTTGCACCTTGATGAATCAAGTTTTGCGGGACTACATTGACGATTTTGTAGTGGTGTATCTCGATGATATTGTGATCTACAGTTCCA